>CM065703.1:15713173-15778173 GCA_017654935.2 Phymorhynchus buccinoides | reverse complement strand
AAAGATAGAGCCAAGATACATTTAGTATTATGATACTCCGTTTGCTATATCATGTAAAAGAATAATAATTTTGTGAAATAGATTTATAACTTTAAGGAAATCAATTTTATAATGGGGGGGGGGGGGGGGGGGGGGGGCGGAGACGTGTGAGGGAAAGACGAGATAAAAGTCATACACAACCGTTAAATGCCCCGGTCTAGCCGGAGACACCCGGGCCCCGCATGATGCATGCAGGGGTGTGTCATGCACGACCGTTAAGTCCCCCTGGATCAGCCAGGGAGACTCTGGCCCCACATGATGCATGCAGAGGAATAGGGGGGGCATGTGTGACAGAAGGCCACACATGTTGCATGCAGAGAAGGACCACAGACCTTTCGCAGTATCTAGGCAGGACCAATCTGGCTACCGTAGCCGCCTCCGGGGTCGAACCCCGACCGGCACAGCTCCAGCCCTTCATTTACCACTACTTTGATCTATGGCCCCTAGTTCGCTAATTTAGTTTGATGTGAGGATGGGGCAGGGGGGGGGGGGGGGGAGGGGGTGACAAACAGAAAACAGGAAGTGACATCACGACTGTGTTTTCACTTCCTAGAGTTGTGGGCGGAACATCAAAAAAGCTGCAGACGACACCGGCCAGAGAGAAGGTACGATATTGAAAGTGTGCTAATTTGACTGTCAAATAGTATAGCTGTCTTGTACTTTAGTCGGCAAAATCCACATTTTCGCCCATAAGAGAAGATTACAGAAAGAGCCACCACTCTCTGTCTCTCTCACTCTCTCTACTCTAGTCTAGTGTGACACTAGTAGTGTCTAGTCAGTAGTCTAGTTCCTGATTTATCATTTATGAGTCAGACGTGTGGAATATTATCAGCTTGCACTGACACAATTATTATTTAATCCACTGACATAACTTTCTTCGATATTTGAAAAGAAACATAGCCAAAGATTGTAAACTAAATCCAAAGAGGTTTTGGAAATGGTCAGCTCATAGTCATATTGACAATATCGTCAAGAAAGCAAGCTCAACTCTGGGGTTCCTTTGCATAAATCTACGCTGCTGTCCAGCTAAATGTAGGCGCTTAGCGTACATCTCCCTGGTACGATTGACCCTTGAGTACAGTGCGTCAGTTTGGGACCCGCACCTCCAGAAAGATATTGGCAGGCTGGAAAGCATCCAGAGGCGTGCGGCTCGCTTCATCACCCAGAATTACAAAGACCGCACCCCTGGATGCGTCACAGCCATGCTTGAACAGCAGCATTTGCCCCCACTGCAAGAAAGGAGGAACGAACATCGCCTCACAATGTTCTTTAAAGTTGTCAGGGGTGAGATACCGGCCCTTCCATCAGAACAGTTCCTTACACCAGTTGCCCGGTCAAAACGGAGAATTGTGCCCCGTCAAGTAAAGGACCACATTACAACCAACGTGGTATCAACGATGGCAAGAAACAACACCAATTGCTTCGTGGTCGAAAGATCTAGTACCACAGTCTTCCGGAACACATTCTGTCCACGGACAACACCTGAGTGGAACAGCCTTCCAGACGAAATAGTCACACTGTCGTCGGCCAGCCAGTTCAGGACGGCTGTGTCTGGTTTCAGGCACAGCCAGAAACCACCATAATGAACTGTAGGAGGGGGCCCCAGCTAGATGGTGCTGGGGGTCGGCTGGTCCTGCTGTTTTTTTCAGCTGGATGAAAAGTGGAACGTTGTAGCCTGCCGATCATACCCCCCCCCCCCCTCCCCCACTTTGTTTTTGTTGTTAGGGATCAATAGGTTTAGGTGCTCTCCCCAGTTTTTCCCCACGTTGGCGTTTATATCCAAAATTGGATTCTGCCGATGAACATCATCAAGATCAAGATCAAGATGTTCAATCAAAAAGTAAAGTTAAATCAGGCATTAGTCCTCTAATTAAAGAAAACGGTGACGTTGCTGTTTCAGATGATGATAAAGCCAACACTTTAAATGATTATTTTGCCAGTGTATTCACCAGAGATAAATTGGATATTGTACCTCCAGAGAACCCAGGTATGTGGTCTGAGGGTAAAGCAGTCACTGATATCATAGTTACACCAGAAGCCATTGAAAAGAAACTGAAGGAATTGTATGTAAATAAGGCCTGAGGTCCCGATAAGGTACCCCCTAGAGTTTTAAAAGAACTTAGTCAAGAGTTGGCACTCCCACTAGGCATTCTCTTTAATAAGTCCATGGAACATGAAACTGTCCCTACAGAATGAAAAAATGCTAATTTAATTGCTATTTTAATGAAAGGAACAAAGAGTGACCCAGGAAATTACAGAACTGTTAGTTTGACGTCTGTTGTTACATGTAAAGTATTTGAGTCTATAAATATAATTAGAGATGTTTTGGTAGACCATATGTCTATTAATAAACTGTATTCAGTGTCAGCATGGTTTCTGTAGTCATAGATCTTGTGTTACACAACTTTTACATGTTATGCCAGAAGATTTTACAAACTTATTGGACAAGGGAAAATGTATTGACATCGTCTACTTGGATTTTAAAAAAGCTTTCGACTCAGTTCCCCATCAAAGATTACTAATTAAATTACAATACTATGGCATAACAGGAAAGATATTTGCATGGATTAGAGATTTCTTACAAGATAGAAAACTGTGTTAGACTTAGAGTTGGCGATGCATGCGCTGAAAATGCTGATGTCTTAAGTGGTATTCCCCAAGGAAGCATACTGGGTCCATTTCTTTTTACAATTTTGATTAACGACTTGCTCCATAATATAGAAAGCTTCTGTAAGATATTTGCAGGCGATACAAAAATGTACAACACATCATCCAATTATAATATTGTACAAAAAGACTTAAGCGCATTAGTCCAATGGTCTGATACATGGAACTTATATTTTAATACTTCTAAATGTAAATCAATGCACATGGGAAGGAATAATCCATATGACTCTGTGCCAAAAGGTGGGCATGAAAAGTGGACATAGAGGGTAAAAAATGAAACTATTAATACCATTTAAATACATGCATATTTAGAAAGGATATAAATGAGGCAAAACATGTGCAAAGTGGCAGGACAATTTTTCAACCGATTTCTGAGAAAATAGTGATAATGTGGTGTCCCCCACCTGATGACAAACATCAATGATTACATCACAACCATGGTGTTATGTCACAGTATTTTCTCATAGCTCCAGCAAATCATGTTGTGTTAAGTTGTTTTCATTGTTTGCTATTAGTCTGTGACATTTCCTGTTGAAATTTGCTGTTAGTATGATGATTATTATGGGTCTGTTGCGGTAACAAATGACCTTCGTCATCACTTTACATTTGAAAGTTGTATCAAATACACTAATTCTGTCTTTAAGTACTTAAGATGCCATAAAAAAAACAATTACAAGTTAACTGAATATTTTCTACCAAACTGTTAATTGATTCATGCATTGTTTTTGTTTTATTACACAATGTGTGAAAAATGTATGACGAACATCAAAGTTACCTAAATCATTTATTTTCCAGTTTCTGGCCAAAATGTCTATGAATAACTGTATTTTTGTCAACTACAGTAAGCAGAAGCTTTAAAGAAAATAATAACTTGCATGAGTTTTTTTCAAAAAACATTGAATTATGCAAAATTTTGAAATGACGATCATAGTTACACAGCACACAATGTTGTATGAAGGCTGCAAAGTGCTAAACCCACAAGTGGTGATTTGTTTATTGATGGTTAATAATAAAACGTAACTGATTTCATTTCTAGATAAACATTACATTAGTACATCTGTATAAGGGTTTGTTAAATAAGACCCCAAGTTAAAAATATATATCTAGAATATGGAAATGTCAAGTGTTACATCTGGTACCCACACCTAAAATCTGCTCCGGCAAAATCATCTATGATTGGAAAAAGTACAGAGGAGTTAAAGCAACAAAGTTAATAATCACAGAACTTAAAAACTTTAACTCTTTTATAAGCGAATTTTAGATTAAAGCACTTGTTGAAACCTAGGTTTACCATCATTGAAATTGTCACATAACTAAAGAACTGATCTTATAAGCTGATATTGGGTGATCTTATTCAATGTTATGTATTTAAGAATGTAAGTACCTGACCCTCTCCTGCATTGACAGACATAGGGAATATACACATCAATGGTGATTGCTTTTCAAAATGTATCAAGATCTTGGAGTATGACAAAACAAGATTGTCAATACACAATGTTGTACTAACAAAATATAATTATTGAACATTGTTATACATTAGTACACACTAGAATAGAAATAGCATTTTCAATTCAGATTAACAGGAGTGGCGAACTTAAAAACCTCTATGGAAAAAATTACCATCTGAAAGCTAATATGAAAAGTGCACTACAATACTCAAATCTCTATTTACTAACAAAAAATCTATTAACACAAGAGTAAGTGGGGAACAAAAATTATGAAAAGTGCACTAAATACTAACTCTTTCAAAAATCTATTGGATAAGTGGGAAAATTATAAAGTGTTATTATATGACTGACGATTGATTTTCAATCATCAAAAAACCTGAGCAATTGATAGACCTTGAATGATTGTACATTACAAATACAATTGCACAAAATGATGGGACTTTAAAAGCCTAACGGCTATTCAACCTTGTCCCTACTTTCTGATCTGATCTGAATATATAGCCCCCTCAATTTTCACAGAAAGCTATCTGCAGTACTGACGCCAATTATTCTTTTTTTTCAAGGTATGAATTCACTGCTAGTGCTTTCTCCAAGTCGGGATAGGGATAGGATTAGGATAGAACGCCCGGTGTGCCGTTCTCAAAATGGATTCGTTCTCAACATGTCTGCCATGTGCGAAGAGTTAGGGATCTAGGGTTAGGGATAGGGATAGGTTTAGGGTCAATTTAGTGTCAGATACACAAAAGGTAAAATTTGATGGTACGTACACGTCATGATCGATTTTGCACATGCGCAGACATGTTGAGAACAAATCCATTTTGAGAATGCCACACCGGGAAAGGATTAGGGTTAGGGTTAGAAATGAAAAAGAAAGTCGACAAAATGGCCGCTTGCCGTTGCCGTTATCCAATGAAATTGCAAGTAGCTGGCGTCAATACTGAAGATAGCTTTCTGTACATTTTCGGCTATCTTGTACCTTAATCACCCCTTCATCAAATTTTTGCATTGAAAATGTTCAGTGTGAAGAAGCAACATTCTGCCATTTTTGGGAAAGGGATAGGGATAGGATCAGCCTAAAACTGAAAGAAGCAGACTTTGAGATTGAGGGTATAGGGGGTGGGGGGCTAAAATACAATATTGTCTTTAATGGTAAAGGTAAAGATGTGCCACCCCCCCTGCATTTCTCGGTTAATTGTATTTTTCCGTTTTTGCCTTTCTTACCATACATAAAGCTGTATTTTAGGAACATTTTCAGCTACGGTAATTCTCTTTTTGGAATCCTAACCCTAGCCCTAAACCTAACCCTACCCCCCACTATGTACTGCAGTACACCGCGATTTGTCACAGTTGTGGTTCGTTGCGTTTTTCCGTCTTATAGGGTGGGGGGTAGGGTTAGGGTTAGGGATAGGGTTTAAGTATTCCAAAAAGGTTATTAGCTAAAAAGGTTAATAAAATACAGCTTTATGTATGGTAAGAAAGGCAAAAACGGAAAAATACAATTAACCGAGAAATGCAGGGGGGGGGGGTGGCACATCTTTACCTTTACCCCTTTAGCGAATCCTTTCACTCTTTCAGTTCTTACTTCCTACTCTTAGCCGAGTTACACACACACGCACACAACTACATACATAATCACAATACATAAGGAGACCTAGAGTCCTTGCACACAACTACATAGATCATCACAATACATAAGGAGACCTAGAGTCCTTGCACACAACTACATACATAATCACAATACATAAGGAGACCTAGAGTCCTTGCACACAACTACATAGATCATCACAATACATAAGGAGACCTAGAGTCCTTGCACACAACTACATACATAATCACAATACATAAGGAGACCTAGAGTCCTTGCACACAACTACATAGATCATCACAATACATAAGGAGACCTAGAGTCCTTGCACACAACTACATACATAATCACAATACATAAGGAGACCTAAAGTCCTTGCACACAACTACATACATAATCACAATACATAAGGAGACCTAGAGTCCTTGCACACAACTACATACATAATCACAATACATAAGGAGACCTAGAGTCCTTGCACACAACTACATAGATCATCACAATACATAAGGAGACCTAGAGTCCTAAAATGCACACAACTACATAGATCATCACAATACATAAGGAGACCTAGAGTCCTTGCACACAACTACATAGATCATCACAATACATAAGGAGACCTGAAGTCCTTGCACTCAAACTGGGGACCTGGCCACATGCGATGCAGATCATGGCTTCTGGGCACCTGGCTTTCTGCTCTGAGAGGGGGTGGGGGTGCTATAGGTGTGGCTGAGAAGGGTATGGGGGGACTTCACTTGCCAACAATCTTCTTGAAGTCGGATGTTCTTTTTTTTTAATGGTCGACTTATGGCAATGATTTGACCGCCAGGGGGCAGTCAAACCACTAGGGGGCTTATCACGCTGTATTCTTAGTTGGGCGTAGTGAGAGAGAGAGAGAGGGTGGGACTCCTCCCTATCTCTCTCTCTCTCTCTCTTTATCCCCAACTAAGAATATAGAGAGGATTAGCCCCACTCGAGCGTTATGCAACCTGGTGGTCAAAAAAGCCAGCTAAGTCGCTCATTCTGTACTTCTAATGTTTTTCTTCACTTCATATTGATGCAAGTGTAAAGTGTTGGATTGTTTTTTTAACCCTTTCACTGCCAGCCATTTTTCATCAAAAAATGTCCATTAAACTTACCTGGTTAGAGAAAAATATGGGGGATTCCTCTATGACATGTATAGCGTAAGGCCTATCCATTCCTCCCAAAATAAAGAAAATAGGGTCTTTGAATAACAGACCCTGGTTTGATGCCTTTTAGTGATATGGGTGTTAAATCATTGTGGTGCTAAAATGCAACATTGGCGGTGAAAGGGTTAAGGAATATGTTTGTATTTTTTTAAACAAATTTTAGAAAAAGGCATCATATTCTTAATACACTATAAATGGATGTTTGACTTAAAAGTTGCATTTGAATAAAACATAATCGAGGATTTTTGTTTACTTGCAGACAAAAGATAGAAACAGCAAAAATGAATGTGGAAAAGGAAGTTGAGCTGCTGGTTCAGGAGATTGAGCGTTTGGGAGAACCAGGTTGGTACCTTGATTAGCAGTACAGTGGAACCTCCCTTATAAGACTTCCCATTATGACTCACTCCCATATAACTTATAAGACCTACCTCTCTGAGACATCATCCTTCTTTGTAAGTATTAAAATTACCTCCCTTATTAAGACCCCTCCTTAATAAGACCTCATTTGGGATGATTTTTGAAGGTCTTATAATGGAGGTTCCACTGTACTGATATTAGTTAGTTGCTCGCACTTGTGAACACTAACAAACATGCATGCATGCATTCATGCGCATCTTTAGCATTCATACCCAAACATGCTAGTAGTAGTATATATATATACGCAAAACATACACACTCATGCACACACACATGGTCGTGCGCACAAACACACACCCACAAACACACACTTGGGAGAGAGTGAGTGAGGTAGAGAGAATTACCTAGATGGCTTGTACCCACATGTCATATCCGGCCACAAGGAGCGCTCCATAGTATGGGAGACCGCCATCTTAGTCAGTAACTTTGTTTGAAAAATGCCCGATCGATGCTGTTTACACACAAATCTGACTAAGATGGCGACGCTTCCGTTGGAAGGGTCGAGATGCGCACGCAGGTGGGCGGGAGCCATTCCCTCTCAGTGATGTCCTGAGGCCCCGGTCATCGGACATTGACCTATTACAATTTAAAATGTCATATTGTGTTCTCCCCTGTTGGGGCAAATATAAATGTCTAATTACATTTTTTAACACTGGCACGTTTTGGTCTGATTGATTTCTGCAAGAGCCAGGACATTGATTTTTCTCATCTCAGAACAGTTTGTCCTATCACTTTTCGATCCTCAGTGCATCAGTGCACTCTTCTTCTTCTCTATCTCCACATAGTGTTGATCTTATCATGCCATGAACTTACGTAATACTACCTAAACAGAGAAGTCGTAAGCTTCCAGAGAAGTCGTAAGCTTCCAACCATTGATCCCATCAGGGCATTAGTAAATCCTGATAGGCCTTTTTGTCCGAGAATAGCCCTTTCAACACCAATTTTCTGATTTTTTGAATAACAAACCCAGGTGTGATGCTGTATTGTGTGTGAAAGATAGGTTCTCTGAAGATGGTGCCAAAAGGCGACGTTGGCAGTGAAGGGTTAAGGCCTTCGCACACTAGCATCAGGCGTCAATTGTTTCTCAGAGCAACGCCTTGACGCGTTGACGCCTGCATCACAGCACACATTTCGGGTTTGAGCAAGTCTGACATTTTTTTTCTTCAGTCAGAGTTATGGTCCCTCCGTCCGTTGTGATTGGCTAGTTTCACGATCTCTGCAATCTTGAGCATCAAAATTAGAGCCGGTTCTATTCTCGAGCAACAAAAAATCGCGCAGCTACGCATCAAAAATCCTGCCGCGCCGCGAATCTCTCACACGCAAGCGGCGCATCAAACTGCGCCTTGCAGCAAAAAATCGCCGCGATCTCGAGATCTTGACGCTAGTGTACGAAGCCCTTTAAAGACCCACCACGTCACGTGTCAAAATAACGGTTTTCACGTGTTTTCCCTCTTATAGCTGGTAAGAAATCTTAAGAAATCTTCCAGGCATAAGAGGGAATGTGACACGTGGCGTGGGGGGTCTTTTAGTGCTTCATTGCTCTTAATTCTTTCACCCCGTACCAATTCCTTGTAGCTTTTCACCACAGACGTACTGAAATCGACAATTTTCAACTCTACTTTTGCTTTACACTGTTTGCATATCAAGTACGAGCGTTTGATATTGTTAGTCTCTGGCTATAAGAACATTAAGTTTGTATGACTGGTGTTTTTTTTTACATTATCGCATCAGAAATGCAGAAATACGAACATACTAGTCTTGTTCCGATGGTGTTTTTTTGCCTCTTAGCCACTTCTATTAGCCGCACATTCAGCTAAGTGTTTTTAAAAGCTGCTTGTGACCAAATTAGTTCATCTTACTTATCTGTATTGTTAAAAATTCGGGACTTTACTGGTGTTGCACTGCCTCTGGGCATTGCCTCCAGGATCGTTCCCACCATCTTTATATCTACTAATGTCCTATATGTGTCTGTTCCAGACCGGAGGACGTTAAACAGATTTTCATTTAGCCCAGTTTTCATCAAGGGAAAGCAATCAGAACAGATAAATGATTGCTGAATATAATTTTAAGGTTTTTTTCTCTTAGCCGTGCTCTGTTCAAAGTCGCCACACATATATGCATGGGTGCTATTCTTTCATTTTTACACTGATTTCAGTATTTTTAATTTTGCAAGAAACTGAACATCAAGGGTTTTTTAATCAATAACAAAATATAAAAAATGACCACAAATGATTTGGGACATTTTGAACTTGGTTGTTCTATCTTGGAAGTTTTCAAAGGCAATGTAATAATTTAACAAGGCTTATGAGACTCAAACTGTCTCTATCATTTTAACTGTCTATCTTGTTATCTCTCTCTTAACTTGCCCCCCTGAATCGTCCGACAGAGCTCTGCTCCTATACCCTGCCGGGTCCCTGGGGCCATGGGTCCCTGGACCCCTGCCTTTCAGTCTTTTTTCATTTTGTGGAGTTGCACCCATGTAGATGCATGGAGCGCAGTGAACAGAGAAAGCTTCTACCACGCATATGTGTGTGTTGTGTGTGTGTGTGAGCATGAATGTGTGCATACATGTGTGCTTTGGTTTTGTGGGTTGTGTGTGCACGCATGTGTGTGTGTTTGTGTGCGTGTCTGTCTGCGTGCGTACGTTTTTGTGTGAGGGTGTTTGTGTATGTGTGTTGGTGTATGTGGTCAGTCCATGTGGCTCGGTTGCTGTGGCTTACCGAATGGGGTATGAACGAGTTGGCTTCGATAAATGTGTGTGTTTGTGTGTGTGTGTGCGTGTGTGTGTGTGTGTGTGTTAGAGAGAGAGAGAGAGAGAGTTAGTTGCTTTGTATGTGCGCTGTTGCTGGTTGGTGTCACTCTTGAATGCTGCTTTTGTTGTCTGTTGATGAATCATTGATTGTAAAGCGCTTTGGGCTCATCTGAGGTAAAGCGCTATATAAATGTACAATTATTATTATTACTATATATGTGCATGCTACATAGTGAAAAAGCTAAAGCCTGTGTTTCTATTCTCAGATGCCGATGGACGGGTGGTGGTGAAATTTGGCGTTCTCTTCAGTGACGAGAAATGCGCCAATCTCTTCGAGGCCCTGGTGGGAACGCTGCGTGCCGCCAAGCGCAAGAAGATCATCACGTATGAAGGGGAGATGCTGCTTCAGGGGCCCCACGATCATGTGGATATTACGCTGTTGAAAGGGTCGGCGTAGCGTAAAGTCACGTTTAGAAATGGGAGATCGTTTAACCCCCTTCACTGCCACTTTGAATTCATAGAGGGGATACTTTTAAAATAAATAAAAAATCTAGCAGTTGAATCAATAAAATTTGCCTAATCCATGGGTGCATGTGGGTGTGCCTGAAGCCTGAATTCAGGCAATTTGATGCTGGTTCAGGCCGTACTTTGCCTGAAGAAAAGGCTCTTCTATATGGACTTGCTCTTGAGGTAGCACCAATATCAAGGGTTATGCTAGAAAGTTCAGGCAAAAGCTTGGGTCACCGCTTGCACCCATGCTAATCTATGCTACTTTTAAAGATAAATGAACACGCTAACCATTCAAAAGTATTAAAGATATGAATTCAATGGTACACCCCTGTATGGAGGCTTTCAGTGGGACAACCCTACAAGAAATAATGATGGAAATATCCGTCATGGGGCAGTGAAGGGGTTACAGATATGAATTCAATGGTACACCCCTGTATGGAGGCTTTCAGTGGGACAATCCTACAAGAAATAATGATGGAAATATCCGTCATGTGGCAGTGAAGGGGTTTTAAACCACAATATATTTTTTTCTGAAGTGTTCATGACAGTAGGGACATTAACTCATTCACATCGCAACGATTTTGAATTATTAAAAAAACTCAAATCATTCCAGCCATACACACAAACAAAACATACATAAACAAAAGGAGAAATGAAAGAAGATTACGGGTTTTTACTTCAGGTTTAAACATAGGGAAATGGTAGATCAGACTATTTTATATACAGACTTTATATAGAAAAACTCTACACCGATTGGTTGCCCCACAACGAACCACTACATAAGCAAAGTCAGGGTCAAAATTGTGGTCTAAAGGAACGAAGCAAGTTTAGAAGTGACCAAGGTATGGTGTTCCCTTGAAGCTAATGCATCAAATCGACTATCTATTAATTCCGGACATATATGGCCGGAACGACTTGAATGAGTGTGTACAGAACAAAACAGTCCGATATTGAGATAGCAACTAAATCAAATAAAGTTTATTTCATCCAGTTTATTATTCTGTCGAATGATACATATGAAGTGATAAAATTGTAGGTGGGGCTATGTACCTTCATGTGTTCATTTAACCCTCTTGCATTTATTCCGCCCCAAACCGCCCAGCCGGAAGTTGCCTCTGTGTATTCAAGCCGCCCAAAACCGCCCATAGCTTGCCCCCACTCTGAGACCCCCTCTGATGACATTTTCATCACACACTAAGTTCTGACTAGATATACACACACTATGAAGAAGCTTCTCACTTGCTGTGATGAGATAGTAACTGTATGGCGCTCTGTGTGCTTCAAAAGACAGATTTTCCCAAAAATCTGAACTGAACACTAGAAGAAGCTTTTTCTGTGACAAATGCGAATGCAAGAGGGTTAAATGAAAAAAATATGTGACGACTTGTTTCACTACAAAATAATGAGTACTTTTGTGTGTGTTTTCTATTTGACTTAATCATGCCAAAAGACAGGAATCTTCTTTTTTTCATTAGTGATGCAGTAACCCAAGGAAAGTAATGTGTCAAAACAGTACAGTTTTCTGTATGTGTTCAGATCCATAGCCATAAAGCAAGCTGTGCCTTTCACATTAATTTGGAGGTTTTTATTATTATATAACGGGCGACAATGACATTTTGCCTTCTGTTCTCTCACAACAGGGTCAGAAGAGAAACGAACAAATTCAGTCAAGAATGTTTGATAAATAAATGAAAAGTTGGGTGTTTTTTTTTGTTTCTCAATTTCAGCATTATTCATTCCATAATTTACTGACTTTTTTTAGTTTTCAGGGATTTTCAGGCCTATATTATTAGTATGTGCATACATTTGATCTTTTTAACCACAAACATCCAACTCAATTTCTGGGTCCCTGTATGTATACGCTTCCCTTTTTCTTTTTTTTTAAAAAGGACCAAAAAAAATAAAACTTGCTTTTCATACAAATTTCCTTGTTTATTGTGGCAAAGTCACAACCTTTTAACTGTTAAGATCGTTTGTAAAATGTGTGAAGTTTTGTTCATTACAAGGTTAAATCTTAACCTGTCACTTTTTTCTACATGTTTTGTTTATTTACATTTACCGTGTAATGAAATGTGTGTCTCTGTGGAGCAATTTTAGTCATATCAGTGTTTTACTTTTAGCAATACAGTGGAATCCGTTTAATTGGCCATCGGATAATTGGCCAAAGCCGCTTAATCGGCCAATTTCGTCTGGAACGGAATTTTTTAAGCATGTGTTATTTTGTTCGTTTTTACGGCCAAAGCTGAAATCTTCAATTTCGCTTTATTGGCCACTTTTCTCTCTAATTTTTCCTCTTTACCCCTTTTTGAGAGGGAGAACAACAGAGGCAGACAAACTGACAACACGCTTTTGACGTTTACATGGTTGTGTGTGAAGTTGGGAGGTGAGCTGTTAATTGAAAGACCCTGCATGGCGTTAAAATCACTCAAGAAAACAAAATCATTGTCTTTTACTCTTGCTTCTGTCAAGTTGTAGGATTAATAAACACACACACACACACATCACAAAAAGGGAAAGAATTTGAATTTGAACTGCAACATTGAATTTTGACGTCATTGCTTTTGACTTGCATAATTGCGTCATACAGTATCTCGATGTTCGTTTTATCGGCCGATTCGCTTTATCGGCCATATTTTTCCTGGTCCCAAAAGTGGCCGATTAAGCGGATTCCACTGTTACACTGTATTTCTTTTCTTTATCATGAAAATTGATTTTTTTTAAATTTACTACCTTTTGTTGGAAGTTTGTGTGTGTGCATTCGAGTATTTTCCCTCTGTTCTTTTTATCTTTGCTTTTGACATTTTTAATACTCTGTTAGTCTATATTATTGCTTTTAATTTTCTTTTCCTTTCTTTATGCAAACTGTACTTTGCATGAACGAATTATGTGCAATTAAAGCTTATTTTATCAGAAAATTGGTCTGAACTCACAATTCTGTGTTTGTTGTTATTTCAAGTTTAAGGTTTCTATTTTACTCCACTCACTCAATTTGCTGTGCATTTCTGTCTGTAACAATTGAAAATACAGAAGAAAAGAAAAAAATCAAAAGAAATGCATTCGCATTCTCTCTCTCTCTCTCTCTCTCACACACACACACACACACACATAAATGCATGCTCACACTCATTCTCTCACACACACACACTAAATTATTACACATTTTTTGTTTATTATGATAAAAGACCACATAAAACTAAAAGAAATCGCTCTCAAAGAATGGAACTGTACAGAGGGGGGATAACTGGATTATGTTAGGAGCCCATCAACATGCAAATCGGAAGAAACAAATCTACCGCATTTCCCCACCTTTATCCCACTCCCTTCTCTCACAAAATTCATCATTATTATATCAATCAATGTAATGACATCAAATTCATATACGCCCAAAATGCAAGATCAAAATGTTGCTTCGATTTGAAGCCTAAATTTGGATAGGGAAAAAAAAAGCCATCGCACACACCTGGCTTTCAAATGTTATCACATCATGAAACTACCGTATTTTATGGACTACAAGGCGCACCTGATTATAAGAATTCAGATTTTGTTGTTATAGTTTCTTACTATATTATCAGTCACATTATAAGGCGCAGGGGTCTCAGTCTAGGAAAACAAGTATCGCCTTATAATCCATAAAAAATGGTACTTAAAAAATATTTTTTTAAAGCAAGCAAGCACTAACCATTTTCTATTCCAAATAAACATTTTGACAACTATAAAGAAAAATGAATGCATTTAAAATTCTCTGACTGCTAAATACCTATATTGTAGACGAATACACACAATTAGCGGTCATTCTGTTTACTAAACAGTTTAGCTACTAAAAGACACCAACTAAGCCACGATACATTTTAAATTTATAGCTACTTTTCCTTAACAATATTTCAGTCGTGTTCCATTCAAACAACTAGACTTCCACACAGTTGAATATATTAGTACGAATCTTTCGCTAAACTGCAGACAACATCTTAGCAAGCAGTCAGCCATTTTTTTCCCTCCTTAAAAGAACAAAATATCCACTGAATGCAGAGATATCAAAGTGTTCGTCTCGGATTGAAACAAATGCATATATATTTAAAGCATGTGAATAAATACCTCGTGAGTTGTGGCTGTGGAGTTGCACCGTGCGTCGACACTTTAACAGAATAACTGCTTTTTGCACACAAGAAAATCACGCAATAAACAATCCGTGTGTTTGCTAAAGGGCTTCGCACACTAGCGTCAAGATCTCGAGATCGCGGCGATTTTTTGCTGCAAGGCGCAGTTTGATGCGCCGCTTGTGTGTGAGAGATTCGCGGCGCAGCAGGATTTTTGATGCGTAGCTGCGCGATTTTGTGTTGCTCGAGAATAGATGCGGCTCTAATTTTGATGCTCAAGATCGCAGAGATCATGAAACTAGCCAATCACAACGGACGGAAGGACCATAACTCAGATTGAAGAAAAAAAATACTGTTGTTTCTAAGAGGAGGTTTGACGCTAGAGTAATCTTTCCTTGCTTTCCAAATAAGGAAGTTCGTGCGACAAGAGGCGAAGCGACAAGAGTCGTGTGTGAGAACACCACTGCCTCGCTACAATGTGTGCTGTGATGCAGGCGTCAACGCGTCAAGGCGTTGCTCTGAGAAACAATTGACGCCTGATGCTAGTGTGCGAAGCCCTTAAGGAAAACGAAAATTATTGAATACAACACACACACAAATTAATAAAATAACTCGCAACATTCAAACTGCGTGACACAATTTACCTAATTTTCAGCTATGTCAAAGACAGAAAACATTCTAGAGCTATTTAAAGATACACTGACCCACCACGATTAAGTCCCTTGTTTTTTTCTGGGTAGCCGTGACCCATATAGAAATGCCCCCAAACTTGAAATTGAGGCTACTCTTTAAAATGTTTCGTTTTCAATTTGGGGGCATTTGTATGGGAGTAAAACCTGGTCAAAACAAGATTTCCTACCAGCTATAAGAGCGAAAACACATGATCTGGTGGATCTTTAAAAGAAATATTTCATTTCTGCTGAAGCCTGGAATCAAAGACTCTTTTTTTCAACTCCAGGATTTGAAGCTCAACTGTCAATGCAATTGTGGTAAATTAAGTATCTGCTGTGTGTGTGTGTGTGTAGGGCAATTTATAAGAAAAATATGGAGAAAAAAATTGAAGTAAAAGGCGCACCTCACAAAAGAAAGTCAAACTTTGAAGCCCGTACACATCCTGTAAATGCTTACCGACCGCCATTACTGCTGTCATAAACGAGAGTTGGCTCCCCTTTCAAATAATCAAACTTCCGTTTGAGCTGCTTCCTGTTGTTGGACAATTCTTCATGAAAACTGATAGAATTATGGCATTTTAAGCTCAACAACGATGCTTTTTACATCCAATGAAGGGTTATGGCATCTGTTGAACGGTATATCGGACGATAATGGGGATTTTGACATGAGTATTCATCGTATCGGTGACTCATGACTACTTTCAATGTCTGACTCACAGTAGACTGTACTGAACACGGCAATCGTTGCCTCTCTCCTCACGATTTTGTTCACTAATAGGGCGCCCTCGTTTATTAGGCGCATATGTCGAAATTGGAGAAGAAAAAAAATATCGCCTTGTAACCCGAAAATTAACTTAGATCTTCAGATGAACAAACTGATAATGTGTAACAATTATCAAAATGCATGTTGCATACCAACAACGCTGAAATAAGAAAAAGATAGAGGCATACGCGAGACAGAAAGGGGAAGTGTGAATGCAACTTCATGGGTGCTACAGTACACAAAATGAACAAAAACTGAAAGGCCGAGGTCCAGGGGTAATGTCCCCCTGCAGCTGAAGCAAAAATTGATATATGAAGGTATTTTAGTTTGCTTTTTTCCACAATTTATACAAATGCCTATTTCAAAGTGTTTGAAAAATACAGTAGACACACAAAGATCTTGTTTGACAAAATTAAAAAAAAAAAGGAACTTCCTTTTCTGGTAACATTCAAAAACAGGAAATCTGTGTATACCAGGAAAAGTTGCTCCCATGCAATTTAATTTAATCTTGGATTTAAAAAACACCCACTTAATCAATGAGTAGTTTACAGCATGAAGCGCATATCTGTTTTGTCTTGTAGATTAAGTTTATCACTGACTCCTGATAATTATTTTTAATTTTCTTACAGAAAAAAAAGGTGCCAATACTAAGGTTGTTAGCCTCTTGGTTTCCATGAAATTGATCTTATTTTTCCAAAGTAAACTTCTTTATTTTACCAATACGAGAACAACAAAAGATTCTGACATAAGATCACCCCCCCCCCCCCCCCCCCTTAGATTTTAGCCTGTTGTGTCCCATCCATTTTAAAAGAAAATACAAAGCACAAAAACAAACACACAAAAAGAAGTGAACAAGAGACTGAAAAACTGTAAAATATGAATGAAAAAAATACCCGTCACCACAAATATGAAAGTCTTTAACTGATTACAAAACAAAACACAAATGGAAAAAACAAACATACTAAAGCAAAAAGTAAAAACACAAAAAATTAAAAGAAAAGTCCACACCATTTTTTAGCATGCCCGGTTGGAGTATGTGTGATTCGCTTGTCTCTCGTTATCTTCGTCTATGTTGGCAATATTGTCATCATAGTCACCATCATACATGTATGCATAATGTTTCACTTATTCTACAAAGTTATGCCACAAGTATTTATGATTCGCCTATCATCATCTTTTTTAATATTTCACAAAATACTAAATGCTTTCAGTTCACCTATCTCATTCATTTCACCCTACTATTGAAAATTTACGATTCATTCAGATCATCATCATAATGTGCACATATATTCCACCTATTCAACACTACGCAAAATAAGACAAAAACTGTGACACATCTGACCACAAACCAGAAACAAAAACGTAAATCAAAAGGTTACCATTCCACTTAAGATCCCCTTTACGATAAAACATGAACACGTATTTTCTCACAAATTTTAAGCTATACCCTAATGCCACTTGTACATGTCCGACCGCAAAACCAGAAAGTACGAAAACGTTACATGGCCACATGACTACGATTCACCCATCATCCTCATAATATAATTATGTATGCATATACATTTCACAACTCGCACGCAAAGACCCGGAAACCGTGATACATCATCTGAATGCTTGAAGAAGAAGGACACAATCCGCTCGGTTAAAATGTGAAATCCGCTCAAATCGACATGTGTATTCCGCCCAACATAACACCGTGACAGTAATCGTCATAATATCAATCAATACGCCCAACGTAACACTCAGGTGACAGTAACCATGTTAATACCAATCAATAATCGTAACGATAGCGATGGTGGTGATAGTAATGTAAGTAAGCAACAGCAATACTAATAGTGACGTTCATCACATGGGTGCAACTACACAAAATGAAAAAAATCTGAAAGGCCGGGGTCTAGGCAGACCTGCCTACTTGGAATTTTCCCAATCAGTAGCCCAGCCATCAATTTTCAGTAGCATGGCAAATTTGTTCGTAGCATCCACAAACGACGGCAATCAATTTGTTCTCTTCCTGAGCCGAAACGTACTGTTTATGTTTCGCCAATTGAACGTGTTGACGGTCATCTCTACCGCCATGATTCACAGCGAAGTCTGCATGGTTCGCACCAAGTCGACTTCTGACGATGCAAGGCCACTCCTCCGTGTAAGCTATTTTGAAAACTTGTGCGTCAGGCCGATGTTTTTTCTTAGAACAAGATGGTGTGGCAGATGATTTTCGTTTTCTGGTTTGGGTTAGTTTTTTTTCGTTTGAAACATCTCCCGAATCGCTACTGCTGCTGGAGTCCGCCATTTTTTTCAGAGAAAGTAATAAGAACGCATGCGCAGTCACTTTGATAAAAACGGAAGTGAGTAGGTTATCGCGCGTGACACGGCGTCTGCTCTTAGAAACAGACAAAACCGGGAAGGGCATAAGCAAAAATAAAATGCGGCGGCATTTTGTTGTCTCCGTAGCAACGTTAAGGTTGCCGTAGCTCCGTAGCCAAGCTTTATTTTTCGTAGCTGCTACATCCAAATCGTAGCAGTAAGCAGGTCTGTCTAGGGAAAATGACCCCCTGCAGCTGAAAAAGAAAATCGATTTATGAAGGTATTTTAGTTTGCTTTTTCCACAATTTATACAAATGATTTTTAAGTGTCTGAAAAATACTGTAGACAAAGATCTTGTTTGACAAATTAAAAAAAAGGAAATTCGTTTTCTGGTCAAATTAAAAAACCCAGGAAATCCTTGTATACCAGGAAAAGTTGCACCCATGTCATAAGTAAAAATAGCACACATTGACAGTGACACTGCACAAACCTCCATGAAAAGAGAAAACTTTTCATGGAAAAAAACGTTTTAAAAAAAAACCCTTAAACTTTTTGTTGAAATGCTGTCAAAAGTTTTAACCCTGAATTACATTCCAACGCTTGTCTTCTGACAGAAAACAAACAAGCAAATTAATTGCAGAAAATAAATACTGCATCCTGATATTCATCCCAAATTTTGATTTAGCTAGTCAAAGTTGAACTGAAGTCCCTTCATAATTTTCTTGAATACTGTAGTGATCATAATAATATTAAAAATTGCAACAAAAACATAATAATACTCTTTACGAGACTTTATAATAACTCTTAAATAAAATGGAATGCGTGTTGGTTGAAATCGTAACTACCTGCAAATTTACCAACGTTTGTCGTCAACTTTTTTTAAAAACAAAAATGTTCTTTGAAAAAACAGAAGGAACTTAGGAAGACAGACATATCCTGATTGTGGAGGTAACAATGCCTTCTTCGTGATAACCTTTTCTCCTTCAGGAGTTTATTAATCTTAAACTTACATCTCTATAACTATAATCAACACATTTCCCCTTCATTTTGACACCCTAACATTTGCTCTCGACTGTATTGCAGTATTAAATCAATAGTTCATCGTCTATTTAATTGATTTTTATAAAGGCAAGCTGATCAGAAAATGTTCTCCATGAATGGTCATTTTATCTACCATGTAAAGCTATCAACATTATGACCTACAGAAGCTCTAATAATTCTACTAAACTATCACAAAACCAAAAATAATGTTAAAAGATTAGCCAAACTTGTTCAATTCATCTTAAAAATTTAAAAGAAAAACAAGGAAAAAGAAAGAAAAAAAGTCCAAAACGGAACAAAACCAAACACAACACCCTGCAACTAGAAGATCAAAATTTTATTTAAAATGTCAAATTATTATTATGACAATGGTGATAACTAGAAGATAAAAAATTGATTTAAAATGTCAAATCATTATCATAACAATGGCGATAACGATATAACTGCTGGCAACAGATCGGTTCGAGGTTTTTACTTAATGAAATAAATCCCACAAATTTATGAAACAGATTATGCCTGAAATTTGAAGAAAGTTCTACCACCCTTTGCTGTTTAAAAGTGTCTTAACCCAGTAATGAGATCCTCATAACAAGACAGTATCCTAGATTTTTTTAAAAAGCTAAACTACTTTCACCCATGAAGATATAACCAATCGATTACACACACAAAAACAACCCCAAAACAAAAAAGGATTCTGTCTATAATAGAAAAGTAACTTTATTTATTACTCCATTTATTATCACTCTATTTTCAATGTCTACATACAGTAAAACTAGAAATCAAGAAGGTAAGGTACAGATTCAACTAATACTAACAAACGAAAACTTTGTTTTAGTAACCGTGTTGCTAACCTCTGGAACTCACTGCCACCTAACTTTAAAAGAGCACAATCTACTAACCAATAAAAATATCGCCTGGACAGTGACATTTTTAGTCAAATATTTTTTGATTTTGACGATTGATTTGAAATCGTATTTTTTACTGCATGCCATAAGCAAACCTGTAAAAATGGATGGGACATTTTATAAGCCGCGAGGCTTGAAGGCTGAAGCCTCTCCCTCCCTACCTACCTGTATAACCCCAAATATATATATTTTTTTTAAAACTGGCAACCGACTATATTGCAGCATCACATACAAACAAACACAATACAAACAACCACATAAAAAAGTGTGTAAAGCAACAGATCTTTAATCAACAATACTCCAAAATTAGACGCGCAAGATTTCAACAAAACAAAACCTTTGATCAAACATCATAAACCACACAAAATCAACACTCATACTCCAAGAAGGGGAGTACCATCGCTTATGATCTATAATCGGAGCAGTAGGTGGATGCCTCGTGCCTCCATGCAGGGAGCTGGATGACCCCCGCCCCCTCCATGAGTCTATGCTCATCATCTCCCCATAGAGGGGGGGGGGGGGGGGGGGTGTCTTTCGCACAAACAATTCCCCCCACTTTCTGGAAGTTCTGTGCTTGTAATTTCCACTAATCTGTCACTCTTTGACTCTGCCTTTTCTCTTTGCTTTCTGTCATCTACTACCGTATGTTTCGGAATATACAGCACCCCCCCAAATTTTACATAAAATCCAGATTTTATATTACAAGGCACAGGGATTTCAGTCTGAGAAAAAAGTATTGCCTTAAAGTCCGAAAATTACAGTATCTTTATGACTTACTGGCCCATTCTCCTGCCTTTTAAAAAAAATCAAAGTAATGTTCTCCGAGCTCCTCTGAAATCGTAATGTCGGCTGAATGCGGCAAGGAGACCAGTAAAAACTGAAAACTGGACACATACGTACCTCGCCCATTATGGCCAAGTGGCCTGGGAATGCAGAAGAAGAAGTGATTTATAATGTTTGATAAAGATTAATTCGCTGAAAATGAACTTGTCTTCTGCAGTCTGTCGGATGTGTGTACTGTTGATTAAATGGCTGTTGCTCGACACGCTTTTTTGTGTGGTTGTTTATATCTTGTTTGCTCGTCAATATCATTACCACCATTACCACGATAACAATCACCAACGATTGCATTATCATCACCATCACCACAATAACAATCACCAACGATTGCATTATCATCACCATCATCATCACTATTTCTTTCCCCAATACTATCACCACCACCACCACCGTCACTATGCCCATCATCATCACCAGCATTACCACCATCATAAACATCATCATCACTTTCTTTTCGCACACAAAGCAACAGCAACTCTCCCCTTGGCGTGAACGCAGTGAAAATCAGCATAATTCTCGATAATAACGACAACCTCCTCGATAGCAGACGATAGTTAACACAGTGATTCCGCTCAGAAGACAACACAGTAAATCGGGGGGCGGCGGGGCGTCAAGCTGGGGTGTTTTTTTTTCTCTCCACACACACACAAAGACCAAGAACAAGCAGCTTTAAAACGGTTGTGAACAGAGAAGACCAATCGGGAGAAGCGACGACAAAGTGGCTCCCCCTACTTCGCAGCCTAGTCCTCGTCGTCTCCAATGAGGGCAAACTTGTTGGTGTCGGCCCAATTCTGCAAGGAGAACGACATAAATCAAGTCAGGCTAAATGGAAGTCGATAAATTAAGTCGGGCTAAACAAATGTCACTATGTCAGGCTAAACTGAAGTCGATAAATCAAGTCAGGCTAAACAGAAGTCGATAAATTAAGTCAGGCTAAACAAAAGTCATTACTTCAGGCTAAACAGAAGTCGATAAATTAAGTCAGGCTAAACGGAAGTTGATAAATAACTCAGGCTAAACTGAAGTCTACAAACTAAGTCTGACTAAACTGAAGTCGATAAATTAAGTCAGGCTAAAAACAGAAGTTGATGCATTAAGTCAGGCTACAAACAGAAGTCGATAAATGAAGTCAGGCTAAAAACAGAAGTCGATAAATTAAGTCAGGCTAAACTGAAGTCGAAATTAAGTCAGGCTAAACTGCAGTCATCAAGTCCGGCTAAACGGAAGTTGATAAATAAGTCATGCTAAACTGAAGTCATCAAGTCATGCTAAACTAAGTCGATAAACTAAGTCAGGTTAAACTGAAGTCAATAAACTCATTAAGCCTGACTAAACTGAAGTCGATGATAAATGAAGTCAGGCTAGACAGAAGTCGATAAATCAAGTCAGGCTAACAGATGCAACGGACAACCAAGAACGTCAAACAATACATGGCGCTAGAACAGCTAAGTCAGGCTAAACGGAAGTCGATAAATTGAATCAGACTTAATTTAATAAAACCAAGAAGCAAAGCCTTCAAGGCTCACTCGAACAGGAACATGTGGGACAACAACAAAGATTGAGGGGGGTGTCTAAAGTACAAGATTGCCAATAAAATTTTAAAGTACAAATGAAGCTATCGTTAATGGATACCACTTTTTTTTTAAATATAAAAAAGCGCCCGTGCCGAGAATCGGACCCGGAACCATTGGCATGACAGACAGACACTCTACCAATGAGCTATCGAGGCTTTCAGTGTTGATGAGTCTCTTAACTCATGTTGCCTGTTGAATACTCTCTAACCCACTCATCTAAACTGTTATCTGTGTGATATCTGTTTACAGTGTTGCTTTAAGTATTTAATTTTTTCAAATCATTATTGTTTGAAAGCTTGCATAGAAATCTATCTGTTTGAACGATGTATGCCTTCTATTTCCTGAGAAAATGCCAATGTTAAAGTCTGGAGATTAGACCACGGACGCAACACACACACACATACACACAACCGAACAACTATCATAACATAGACTCACTTGTGAGCCAAAAAGTCAGGCTAAAATAAAACCAAGCTAAACCAACAGAAGCATCAAACTGATGGTGGTTTGGTAAGAGAAAGAAGAAGAAGAAGCTAAAACGTATTTAGCACGTTACCTCAGTCAGGGCCATCCAACCCTACCACCACCACCCCTACTTCAGCAGGGCTGCCCCTCCCATTAAGGCATGCGTGCGTGCGTGCATGTGTGTGTGAGGAAGAAAGAGAACGTTGCGTGCAAGCATCATGTTTATTTTACTTTCTAATGATTCATTATTTGTCTGCCTTTAAAGACCCACCAGGTCACGTGGTCAAAATCACGGGTTTTAAGTGCTTTCCCTCTTAATAGCTGGCTAGAAATCTTGCCTTGACCAGGTTTGACTCCCGTACAAATGTCCCCAAATTGAAAACGAAACATCATTTTAAAGAGCAGCCTCAATTTGAAGTTGGGGACATTTGTATGTGGGTCACAGCTGTCCAGAAAAAAACAAAGGGACTTAACCCTTGTGCGTCAGTGTGTCTGTTCTTGTTATAAACAATGTAAAGCGCACTGAGCTCATGTGAGAAAGAGTGCAATTCCCATTGTTATTCTTATTCTTCGATCGCTCAGACAGTTTCCTGTCAATTATGAGTGCAAATGCGTCATGCTGCCGTTATGCGCCTAACTAAGAAATAGTTAGGCCCAGCATGTTCGACTTCGACGAGAGGAAATGTTTTTGAAAGCGTTTCGTAAAAAAAGGCAGGAGAATGGACCGGTAAGACAGAAATATAGTAGATGACAGTAAGCAAAGGGAAAAGGTAGAGTCAAAGAGTGACAGATTAGAGGAAGTTACAAGCACAGAACTTCCAGAAGGTGGGGGAACTATTTATACAAAAGACCCCCCCGGTATCCCCACATTGTAATTAATTCAGACCTGTTTACCCTGAAATTTGGCTTCAGGCATTCCAAATCCAAAATATGTGTACTTTTCACAAAATAGGAATACTCCAACAGGAAAGTTTCCACAACGGAGTGTAAAAACATGCATACATCTTTCTAACTTGTTGAAATACTGTGTCAAAAGTAACATCCGTCTAAATTTACAACAACACACACACACACACGCAGAGCACACCCGTTTCCTGAATCAGGCAATATACAGTTCTAAATTATATAGTTTCTAAATGAAGTTTTTCACCATTTCACCATATTTTTGTCCCATGTACCATATTTATATTTTTGTAAAATATGTGTACAAAATATGGTGAAATCTTATGGCAGGCATGGGAATTGTCAGACAAAAAACTCTGAAAAGCCCCCCAATTGAAGTATTTAGTAAAAAAAACGAAGTATTTAGTAACAATTTAAAAAAAAAAAAAATCCGCGGAAATCCGCAGACAATTCCCATGCCTGTATGGGTAAACAGGTCTGTTAATTCCATGGAAAAAAACAGTTCTCACCTTTGCTGGCCCTTCATCGAGTTTGGGCATGTCTTCAATGGACTTGGGGATAATCTTCTCCTTCCTGTCACAGTCAGCAACAGACGTGATACTAAAGAAACAACACCACAGAAAAATTACTACTGAGAAATCACAGCATCACTAACTACAGGCACGGCAGTGGGGGCCGGGGGCAAAGTGGTTTTCAAGGAAAATGGCCGGGGCTCCAAGGGGCCGAAGAAAATTCGGTAAAGGTCAAGATGTGCCCCCCCCCCGCATTTCTCCGTTAATTCCATTTTCCCGTTTTCGCCTTTCTTACTAAGCATAAAGCTGTATTTTATTAACCTTTTCAGCTAATAACCTTTTTGGAATGCTAACCCTATCCCTAGGCCATTATCTAATAGGACCCCCCCCCCCCTCCTATGTATTGCAGTACACTGCGGCATTTGTCACAGTCGTGGTTCATTGTGTTTTCCCGTCTTTAGGGGGGGGGGGGGGGGGGGGGTAGGGGTAGGGTTAGGGATAGGGTTGGTAGTTAGCTAAAAAGGTTCATAAAATACAGCTTTATGTTTGGTAAGAAAGGCAAAAACGGAAAATTGCAATTAACGGAGAAATGCAGGGGGGGGTGGCACATCTTGACCTTTACCAAAAATTCAATAAATGAGAGTGAAATGTTCACTTTTTCATGTCATTTCAATGCATTTTTACATAATTTTGTTTCAAACTGTTTCGCGGATTTTCCGCGATTCGCAGGAGATCTACCATGCCTGTAACTAGCGAACCTGCTAGCTACGCTTCGCACGCCAACATACACACTCTCTCTTTCTCTCTCATTCAGTCAGGTTTACAGTCCAAGGGAAGTTAGCGCCAGCCAGTCCAGCCCATCAGTTACTACCCTTTACTACTACAGCATAATATATAATACGATCCTACAGGAAAGCGAGTGTTCCTTGGTGGAGATTTGCACTGGAGGCTCAAATTTTCTATAGGACCCTCTGTGCACCATGACACAGCGCCACACGGAAGTTTGAAGCGAATCTGTTGACCGGTTCAGGAGTTACAGGGCGAACAAACACACACACAGACACCAAACGAATTTTATTAGAGTAGCGCAACGCCGAGTCCCAGTAACGCCTAGTCCCAGTAACGCCTAGTAACGGTAACGCCAAGTACTGGTAACGCTGAGTACAGTAAATTTGAAGCGATTCGGAGTCGTATAGCGTGCGCGTTTCTGAACCGATTCACTTCCGGGTTGGTACACGGATAGTCACCGTCCCCGGTGATCTTCCTGTCAAATTCGAAGGTAATCGGTCCAGAAACACCGGAGATACGGGCGCCAAGAGGCCAGCGGATGCGCGTTTCGCGCATTTGTCGAACCGCGCAAATGACACGGCCGCCTCGGTTGCCGTTGCCATCGCCCCGTTAGGGCTCACAGCAAATTTGAAGCGATTCGGTCGAAAAACGGCGGAGTTAAAGGCCCGTTTCGTGTTTCAGACACACACACACACACACACAGACACACACGGACAGTTGGCTTATTACTATATGATTAGTATAGATGATGAACGTATAAACCCGACAATCCGGCCCCTTAACCCTTTCGCCGCCAGCCATTTTTCAGCCACAAAAAGTCCATTAAAGTTACCTGGGTAAAAACAAACAATTCTGCAATATTCATGATTCTTCTCTTACAATTACATGTATAAAGCAAGACCTACCCCTACCTCCCAAAAAAACTACCCCTACCTCCCAAAATTAAGAAAATTGAGTGCATAACAGGCCCTGATTTGATGTCTTTTAGAAACACAGGTGTTGAAAGGTGTGTGTGTGCTTGCGCGGGGTGCGTGTGTGTTCATGCGTCTGGGTGGGTAGGTGTGCGTGCGTGTTTGTGTGTGTGTGTGCATGTGTGTGTTCGTGCATCTGTCTGTGTGTGAAATCGCGCGTGCGTGTCCTGACAGTGTGTGGTGGTGCGTTGTGGGTGTGGGTGTGTGTCCTGACAGTGTGTGGTGGTGTGTTGTGGGTGTGGGTGTGTAAGGCTACTTCGCGTTAGCTCTTTGGTTGTTTGTTTTCTTGTTTTAATATTTCTTGCTTAACCCTTTCACCGCCAATGTCGCATTTCTGCACCACACTGATTTAACACCCATGTTATTAAAGCCCTTGAAATCAGGGTCTGTTATTCAATAATATTGTGTTCCTAAATTTGGGCAGTAAGGATTGACCCTATTCTAAATGTGTTACAGAGAAACCCCACAATATTGCAGACAAAATCTGTTTTGTATCCAAGTAAGTTTAATGGAAATTTTTGGCTCAAAGATGGCTGGCGGTGAAAGGGTTAATGTTTTCTTTTTAATCAATATAAATGTTTTCTAAAGCGCTTAGAGCCCTTACTGAGAATAGGCGCTGTAAAAATATGCATTATTATTATTATAAAATCATGTTGTGCAATCGCGCATGTTGCATAAAATCTCTGTTTGGCATTGGTGACACAACGACTTGCAAGGACAGGAGAGAAGGAGGATTGCATCTCTTTGGCCAGCTAGAAACCATGGACTTTGTACAGGCATGGGAATTAGAGAAGACAAAAAAGACTGAAAATTGGGGTCTGGAAGCAGGCATAGGAAGGAATAAAACAAACCAACTGAAAACCGTGCGTGTTGGGATACAGCCCCCAGAAAATGAAGTTTCTTCTGTTATCTAAGCCTTAAAAACAGTATTAGAGATAAGACTTATTAGGGTTAGTAGGGCGAGCGCCTGACATTTTGATAAAAGTCTAAAGTCTAGCCTAGCTCAAGCCGAAAATGCATTGACCTACTCATTTTAAAACACTGATAAGACCATTTAGAGACCATATTGAAGATTGTCCTTCATAAATATGAAAGATAAGATGTTAGAGAACACGAAAATACCCATAACTCAAAATGTACAAAAAAAGAGATTTTTGACTTTGTAAGCCTGTTGTGAGAAACTAGCCCAGCGACTTAATGTCCCTTTCAGGGTCACATATATGTTGAAAAATGTTGCGGCACACCAGCGGCACATGCAAAATAGGCGGCATCCAGACCTGTTTACCCTTATAATGAAAAACCCGGAATTTGCCACAAAAAAACGGAATTTGAGAACAAAAACCGGAATTCACATGATCTGTACACGACTCGCGATAAAGCGGTTTCTTGTTCTTCTCCTTTCCGCGAACATCGGCGTCGATTTCCAATATTGTGATGATTTCTTGGCTCAATTTTGCCAGAAAAGTTTTATTAGTAAATTCAGTCACTAATTCTTAGTCAATTTTAGTATAAAACAAGCTGGAAAAAGCAAAATACCTGGAAATGTCCACGATGGGACAGAGAAAAATCACTCGGCCACGAACCGGCGGATGCCAAGTTGCAACTCGGCGCCATCGCGATCAATTTTCACTTCATTTTCCGTTGAAAACTTCAAAATTCTCACATCATCGTATTTTCCAGTGATAATATAATCTAAATTGACTCATTTCAAGCCCTAATTACAATCTCTACCATTACAAAACTGCCTGGAAAGCACTTCGAATCGACAGTAAAAGTCTGGCCGCCATTTGCTCAGTCCCGAAATAGATCGACCAAAATAAACATTATTTCACCCCTTTAACCAATGAAAATGCAGCATTTAATGCATGTGACGTCAATCACAACCCCTTTTCTGATGACGTAGCGTGTTAGGTACACGTTTCGGTCAACCCTTGCGTCTTTTCCTACGAACAGAAACAAATAATAGACGGTTTTTCGAAATCCGGAATTTTCAGCGTTCACCCGGAATTTACTATTTTACCCGGAATTTTAGCAAATTTCCGGAATAATTCCGGCTAAACCGGAATGGTAAACAGGTCTGCGGCATCAAAGGGGTAACATATGAAAACAAATTTGTGCTGTAAAAGAAGACAAGCAAGGTAACCCACATTTGCCATGAGTCAGTCGACATACCTCTTTTGCTCGGGACGCTTGCTACTCTCCTGATTTGAACCCCGGCCGCCATGTCCAGATTGACGTCCTGTCACACAACAAACATAATTATCGTCGGTGAAATTCAAAAACCGCGTATCTCAATTTTGGTAGTTTTGAGAAAAATGGAGAAAAAAAACTTTTAAAAATTAACCGCGTTGACCACAATTGATTAACTATGATGAATATGTTGGTCAAGACATTGCAAGTTTAGTCCTGCATTTAGTTAAAATTACTTTTTTTTAAATAATTTCAGACTTCAAAAGAACTAAGATACGAGGTTGTTGACCTTAACTGGATCTGAATTTGGGACTTACGAGTTTTTCTCCTATTTTCACAACCTCATTTACCCCAGATAGAAAGTCGTTAGAGATACGAGCTTTTGGTGGAAGGTGGTGGGAAAAATGAGAGAGCTGACTATGTATCTAACTCAAACCCCCCCAAAAAAATCGAGGTACAAGGTTTTTGAATTTCGCCGAAGATATGCACTTAATACAGTGGAATCCGCTTAATCGGCCACTTTCGGGACCAGGAAAAATATGGCCGATAAAGCGAATCGGCCGATAAAACGAACATCGAGATACTGCATCAGATACTGTATGACGCAATTATGCAAGTCAAAATCAATGACGTCAAAATTAAATGTTGCAGTTCAAATTCAAATTCTTTCCCTTTTTGTGATGTGTGTGTGTGTTTATTAATCCTACAACTTGACAGAAGCACGAGTAAAAGACAATGATTTTGTTTTCCTGAGTGATTTTAACGCCATGCAGGGTCTTTCAATTGACAATAGCTCACCTTCCAACTTCACACTCAACCATGTAAACGTCAAAAGCGTGTTGTCAGTTTGTCTGCCTCTGTTGTTCTCCCTCTCAAAAAGGGGTAAAGAGGAAACATTAGAGAGAGAAAAGTGGCCAATAATGTGAAATTGAAGATTTCATCTTTGGCCGTAAAAACAAACAAAATAACACATGCTTAAGAAAAAATTCCGTTCCAGAGGAAATTAAGCGGCTTTGGCCGATTATCCGATGGCCAATTAAACGGATTCCACTGTATAGGTAAACTGTGATGTCAACCACTAAACCACGCACACAACATTCACGCTTTTATCTCTTCCAGCGCCATTTTGTTTTTACGTACTGGGTTGTCCGTTGCATCTCAACTGACACGAGGGGGATAATATTTTATCGAGTTGCTTTAACAGAAAAATCACCAACATAAGCTCTGAAAGTAGACAAACACAGGGCAGGGTGATTGCCAATGAATGTCTTTGCATTTGGTGGGAGTGAACCTTTTTTTTTTTTAACGTTCTGGGTTGTCTGTTGCATCTCAACCGACACGAGGGGGATAATATTTTATCGAGTTGCTTTAACAGAAAAATCACCAACATAAGCTCTGAAAGTAGACAAACACAGGGCAGGGTGATTGCCAATGAATGTCTTTGCATTTGGTGGGAGTGAACCTTTTTTTTTTTACGTTGTGGGTTGTCTGTTGCATCTCAACTGACACGAGGGGGATAATATTTTATCGAGTTGCTTTAACCCTTTCACCGCCAATGTCGCATTTATGCACCACAGTGGTTTAACACCCATGTCACTAAAAGAAACCAGCGCCTGTTATCCAAAGACCCTTTCTTAATTTTGGGAGGTAAGGATAGGCCTTACTTTATACATGTCACAGAGGAATTTCCAATATTACAGATCATTTATTTTCTCTACCCAGGTAAGATTAATGGTTATTTTTGCTGAAAAATGGCTGGCGGCGAAAGGGTTAACGGAAATATCACTGACATAACCTCTGAAAGTAGACAAACACACGGCAGGGTGAATGTCTTTGCATTTGGTGGGAGTGTAGAGTGATGTACTGGGCGAATGTAATCGCCCATGGTGCTAGAAGAGCTAAGCAAAATACAAACAACGAGCTGTGACATCAAGAGCCACACAACCATGCACGCACACACACAAAGTGAAAGACACATTCACATACACTTTGATGTTCCATTAACTCATCACACACACCCTTGCTACTAAAAGGTATGAAAGTGGGATCAGTTATCCAATATCCTTATGTTGTTCATTTTGGGAGATAATGAAAGGATTTATTTGATGCTAGAGTTGAGAACCGGTTCAAAATTCTGAACCAGTTTTAAACCGGTTTTCCCTATTCGAACCAGTTTTACCGAACCGGTTTTTTTAACCAGTACTCGCATCACTAGTTTCACCTATGCAAACATATTTATTTGTCAGAATATTCACACACACGCACGCACACAATAAAGAAACTTATGACTTATGATACACACACACTCAACTCAACCCTCAGTCAAAGTCAAAGTCATACACCACCACAAACTAGAAACAGCTACTCTTGGTTTACAAACACCCAATCTGCACTGAGAATGAGTGTTGTTTTTCGAAAAGAAGGCGTTATTCTAAGAAAAACTTACTTTCAGTTTGCAGTTAAAAAAAAACGGTTCACAGAAACTCGAACCGGTTTTTCGAACCGTGAAAGTTTAGCACCGTTTTTTCGGTTCAAACCGGTTTTTCCCCCCACCTCTATTTGATGCATGTCATTGGGGGATTCACAGTTTTGCAGATGCCAACTTTTCTTTACCTCAGTAAGTTTGAGAGAAAATTTTGGATGAAAAATGGCTGGCAGCAAAAAGGGTTAACAATAAAAATAATAAAAAAGAAACCTCACCTTCATCGGATTGTCTGCGTGGGTAGTCCCGACGATTGGCGTCGCTGTCAGCGGACTCACTAGAATACTGCACAAAACGACACGACAAGCAGTCGCTGGTTAGGCTAAAGGGTGAAACGATGGCTAAATAATCTCATCGTTGTCAGCGGACTCACTAGAATACTGCACAAAACGACACGACAAGCAGTCGCTGGTTAGGCTAAAGGGTGAAACGATGGCTAAATAATCTCATCGTTGTCAGCGGGCTCATTAGAATACTGCACAAAACGACACAACAAGCAGTCGCTGGTTAGGCTAAAGGGCGAAACGATGGCTAAAAAAATCTCTGAAAAAAATCCCATGGGTGCTCCTGGGAAATTTCAAAACTCCTGCAAGGCAGGGGTCCAGTTAACAACTTGACTTAAACAATCCTAAAAATATAAAGTTTCTCGTAAAGGCATGTACATATTTATTTGTATACATTTCTTTTATATTCTACACATGCATGAAACCAACAAAACGTATATAAATATGACATTTTTTTGCTTTTCAAATTCTCATAATCCGGCAACGCCAGCTCCAGGCAATTAAAAGATCCTGCATTTCAGGACATCCTCAAAGCAGGAGCATCCATGGGAAAAAGCTAGGTTTCATTGGTTGCAAAGCTTATGTTACTATTAATGGGTAATATGCATAGGCTTTTGAAAACAAGTTCCACACCATTGGTGGACATGCAAACACCCAGAAATTATGTAAATGTGCAAAGTGTATGCTTGTGAATGTTACGAAAGCCACGGAAAAATTTCCAAAGACAAAATATCAGAATTAGAAAAAGGTACAACCATGGCTGAAAGAATCTCGTTTCCCATCAGCACACGATTCCTGTTATTCGCGTAACTTTTTCCTCTTCCACTGAATTTTTGTAGGATATATCCTTGTATTAACCCTCTGGTGCCGGTTTGGGCGCTTCCATTTTGTTTCTATCACATGGCAGTCACATGAGCGCTTCAGCCTCGCTTTCGTAATAGATTCCACTTCCGCAAGGCCGTCTAACATGGCTGCTGACTCGATTCGTTTGAGAGATATTCATTTTTTAAACTTGGTGACCGACTTCAGCATTTTTACGATTTTTCCAATATGGATGACGAACAGTTATAATTTATATGGCGTCATTTGAATGAGGACAGCGATGAATATTCATATTTTTGTGAAAGATAGGACTTATGAGATCCCAAAATGATCTGCTAGGAGGGGGCTTTGACCTATTTCGGCAGCGAGCGAGTTTTTGGTTGATCGATGCAAATTTTTGAAGTCGTGTTACCGACATCTGCATTTTCCCGACTTTTGCAACATGGATGACGAATCGTTATTGCATCCATCGAGTGATGACGGCAATGAAAATTCCCTTTTTTGTGAAAGACTGAACTTATAAGATCGTGAAGTGAAAGGGTAAGTGAATGATTTTGACCTACATTTCCATTTCAATCGTCTTAGGCTTCAACAGTCTGCAAAAGTAGGCAGTGAATGACTAGTGAATGCAGTCTTACAACTACACTTTGGCATTTTGATTTTTTTTGTGGAGCGATGCACCCCCATAACATCTTGAAATTCAGACAGATATCTCGGCAACACTTTAAAAACAAAAAAAACAAAAAATCTGCTTGGGTATTTTTTGTTTCTGACGCTACCCCACCTTTTGTACAGAGTGACGTCCCTTGGCTTAGGATTTCAGAAGTGACTGAGAGCACAGAGCATCAGGAACAAGAGGGTTAACACTTTCCAGACGTAACCACATCATGCAGTGGTTCTTGTTTCTATCTCTTCCCGACGTGACCACCACATATGGTGCCTGGGAAAGTCCTCATGTGGGGACGTAGCAACCGCCTGTGGTGGTTTCAATTTTTTTTTAATCCGTCTTTTCCATGATCGCTCTAGGAGAAACTAACACCATAGTAACACTTAGGGACATGTTAACTTTGTAATGGATCTCAGTTTGAATGCTGGCGGTTGGCATACGTGCTGGAATGCACGTTGTAATAGGAGAACCGTTACCATTTTCCTAGGATGCTGAGTGCGAGAGACATTCCAGACTGGGAAAGAATGCAGCCTACACAGGACATACACGACCAAACAGTATCAGCCAATGATTTATTTCTACCATAACCGTTTAGTTTGTGCTTTCTGTTGATACCAAACACTTTATTGTTAGTATTTGTTTAGCTATCGTGAAAAATTTTTGAAAAGAGCTGAAATCTGCCGTCTACAGGGAATAGGCGGCAGCTGCGGGTGCCCGTCGAGTGGGAAGTGATTCTCTGGCACGGCTACGTCGGGAAAGTATTACAGAATTTTCGGCAAAGTTGCATTTTAGACAACCCCCGCATGTTTACGGCTCTCAATCTCAAATTCTGGTTCTTTCAGTTTCATGACTAGGTTGATACTAACCCAATTCCTTTCCCGGGAACAGCAGTGAAAAATTTCAATCAGAAAATTACATTTATGTGTGTGTGTGTGTGTGTTCCAAAATACAACATTGCCGAATTCTCCAGTCTACATTTACAGTGGAACCTCCCTTATAAGACCTTCAAAAATCATTCAAAATGAGGTCTTGAAAGAGAGGGGTGTTATAAGGGAGGTAATTTCAATACTTACAATGGGCAATGTCTCAGAGAAGTAGGTCTTATGTGGGAGGGAGTCTTATAATGGGAGGTCTTATAAAGGAGGTTCCACTGTACTAACTTTCCCACTTTTCTTTCCTCTCTTCTCTCACCTGACGCGTGGGCTCGGCAGGGCGGACAATGGCCTCGCTGCGCGGTTTTGACCAGGCGTTCTCTTTGGGCGGAGGGGCGGGCACCATCTTGCGCTCATCTCGCCCACCGCTGTGCCGCCTGTCTCTGTCGCCTTGCTCGTCAGAATGGCGGGACGACGTTTCGCTGTCCCGACGTGAGTTGCCTATGAACAGATGTCATTTGTAGAGTTCATTGCGTTAAGTGGCTAGAGATTCAGGTCTTCTTGTAAGTCAAAAGAGAAAGGGATGAAATTTTATTTTGAGGTAGCCGATATTTTGAGATATACCGTATTTTTCTGACTACAATTTTATTCATGTTTGCGATACCAAGTGAATTATTTAAGAACATTTTCTACTAAATATGTTTCATTATACTACTCTACAAAAAAAGTGTTTACAACTAATCTGATGAAAGAAATATATTTGAAATACTATGTAGAACATACATGATACAGCCAAAATATTTAAAGGACGTGTTTGGTGCATTTTTTTTTTTATCTAAGATTTCTATATTCAGTCTTTTAACTAAATAGCTCGAGGGACAAAAATGGTAGAATGGGGAAAAGTCACCAGGGTTTGGGTTTGGTGATCAAGGTAGAAAAGGAGGAAGAAGCAAGCTTTCCGCTCGTACAGCTTTCATCAGACTGGGGGTTAGTGGGGAGAGAGACAAGAGTTTAAAAGCAAGGTAACAACAAACTGACTAGAGCTCAGAATGAAAAGAGAGGGTTAATTGAGGTGAGGGAGTGTGAGTAGAAATCATGAATAAATGAGACAGTGAAAGTAAAAAGACAGATTTAAAGGGAAAGGGAGGATATGATGGTAGTGGTTAAATAGCTCAACTTTGTGCGCGACAGAACAGCTGTGGTGTATGTTAGTTTCACTGTGTGTTGACTGCAATGTCTACGTCAGCTTTGTTCACACAGAGAGAGAGAGAGAGAGAGAGAGAGAGAGAGAGAGAGAGAGAGAGAGAGAGAGAGAGAGAGAGAGAGAGAGGGAGGGAGGGAGGGAGGGAGGGAGGGAGGGAGGGAGGGAGAGGGAGAGGGAGAGGGAGAGGGAGAGAGAGGAGAGAGAGAGAGAGAGAGAGAGAGAGAGAGAGAGAGAGAGAGAGAGAGAGGGGAGAGAGAGAGAGAGAGAGAGAGGAGAGAGAGAGAGAGAGAGAGAGAGAGTGTTGATGCTTTATTCAACTGATTGTATTATGTATTGTGTTCTTGGGTGGGGTGAGTGGTGGTGATGGTAATGGAGTGTGTGTGTGTGCATGCGTGCGTGTGTGTGTGTGTGTGCGTACGTGCGTGCCTGCGTGTATGTGGATGTGGGTGTGTGTGTATGTGTATGCCTATTTGCATGTGTGCCAGCGATTATTTGTTGTTGTTTTTGTTGAATTTCTTGCTTCTTTATTTTTTTTGGTTAAGCGCATAGAGCTCCACATTTGGTGGAGGAGTGCGCTATGTAAATGATTCACTATTATTACTATTATTATTATTATTATTATGCCCCTCGCCTTTTCTATTCACCCTTGTCACAGCACACTGCACTGAACCAACTCACCAGAGCTGCTGCTCAGCTTCCTCTCTCGTCCGCCTCCAGAGTCCCTGCGGCCGCGCCCTCCTTCTCTGTAACCACAGGCACAGGACGCAATGCATTTACAACACAAGGGTGGATACTTCTTCTTTTTCTTCTGCGTTCCCAGGCCATAATGGGTAAGGTACATATGTGTCCGGTTTTCAGTTTTCACTGGTCTCCCCACTGCGCACAGCCGACACATTCCGATTTCGGAGGAGCTCAAAGGAAGAAAAAAAATTGAAAGATTCTTTTGAAAAAAGGCAGGAGAATGGGCCAATAAGTCAGAAAGATAGTAGATGACAGAAAGCAAAGGAAAAAGGCAGAGTCAAAGAGAGTGGCAGATTAGAGGAAGTTACAAGCACAGAACATCCAGAAGGTGGGGGAACTATTTTTACGAAAGACCTCCCCGGTATCCCCAAGGGGAAAAGGGTGGATACATTTTACAGCTTCAGATACAATCGTGACATAGTCTATTCGGAACAAAGGCACGTGACTAGAAAGAGAAACAAAATCTGTTTCGTCACAGAAAATCGAGTGAATCAGTTTTCCTCCGAAATCGGAATGTTGGCTGAGTGCAGCGGGGAGGCCAGTGAAAACTAAAAAGCAGAAACATACGTACCTCACCCTTACCCATTACGGCCTGGGAACGCAGAAGAGAAAAAACCCCAGTTTTGACAGCTACAACAAGGAAGCTCAATCCAGTATAGACTGGAAAATAAACTGATAATTACTGTATTCAATTAGAAAAATCCCAAGACAAGCCACATCAGTCCATAAGACGCATGGGCCAAAGAAGACGGAGAAGTAGCGGCTTAGAGTCCATCAAATATGATGTACCTATCTCTTGGCGCTTCTTCCGATGTGAAATGCGCACTGATGTCCAACTTCTTCTCGATCTCTCGCTCCTTCCACAGATAAGTGGACAGCTAAGAGACAGAGACTGGCAAGAGAGGGACAGAGAGAGAAAGAGACAGAAACATATACGAGAGATACAAAGAAACAGAGACAAAGGAAAACAGAAAGACAGGCAAAAAGAGGAAGAGACGGACAGACAGAGAGCCAGAGACAGACAAGAGAGAGACAGCAGACTGACAGATAGAGAAACAGACAGGAGACAGAAACACAGAGACAGAGACAGACAAGAGAGAGACAGCAGACTGACAGACAGAGAAACAGACAGGAGACAGAAACACAGAGACAGAGAGCCAGAGACAGACAAGAGAGAGAGATAGCAGAGACTGACAGACAAACAGACAGGAGACAGAAACCAGACCTGTTTACCCTTATAATGAAAAACCCGGAATTTGCCACCAAAAAACCCGGAATTTGAGAACAAAAACCGGAATTCACATGATCTGTACACGACTCGCGATAAAGCGGTTTCTTCTTCTTCTCCTTTCCGCGAACATCGGCGTTGATTTTCAATATTGTGATGATTTCTTGGCTCAATTTTGCCAGAAAAGTTTTATTAGTAAATTCAGTCACTAATTCTTAGTCAATTTTAGTATAAAACAAGCTGGAAAAAGCAAAATACCTGGAAATGTCCACGATGGGACAGAGAAAAATCACTCGGCCGCGGATCGGCTGATGCCAAGTTGCAACTCGGCGCCATCGCGATCAATTTTCACTTCATTTTCCGTTGAAAACTTCAAAATTCTCACATAATCATATTTTCCAGTGATAATATAATCTAAATTGACTCATTTCAAGCCCTAAGTACAATCTCTACCATTACAAAAACTGCCTGGAAAGCTCTTCAAATCGACAGTAAAAGTCTGGCCGCCATTTGCTCAGTCCCGAAATAGATCGACCAAAATAAAAACATTATTTCACCCCTTTAACCAATGAAAATGCAGCATTTAATGCATGCGACGTCAAGCACAACCCCTTTTCTGATGACGTAGCGTGTTAGGTACACGTTTCGGTCAACCCTTGCGTCTTTTCCTACGAACGGAAACAAATAATAGACGGTTTTTCGAAATCCTGGAATTTTCAGCGTTTACCCGGAATTTACTATTTTACCCGGAATTTTAGCAAATTTCCCAAATAATTCCGGCAAAACCGGAATGGTAAACAGGTCTGCAGAAACACAGAGACAAAGACAGAGAGCCAGAGACAGACAAGAGAGACAGCAGAGACTGACAGACAGAGAAACAGACAGGAGACAAAGACAAACAGCCAGAGACAGACAAGAGAGACAGCAGAGACTGACAGACAGAGAAACAGACAGGAGACAAAGACAAACAGCCAGAGACAGACAAGAGAGACAGCAGAGACTGACAGACAGAGAAACAGACAGGAGACAGAAACAAAGACAAAAGACAGACAGACAAGAGACTGGAAGAAAGACAGACAGGCAGACAGACAGTGAGACAGAAAAAAATAAGGTAGAAAAAGATAGGCAGACGATATTCGATGGCTTGGAGTCAAAACGGACTATCTTTAGATAGTCCATTGATGTATTATTGAAGCTATTTCGAAAACTAATAATGTGTACCAAAACAATACTGCAGAAATATAAAAAGCTTAATCCCCATTTTATATTATTTGTAGTCTTTTTTAATACAAATTATTATTTTTTGCAATAACATCAATAATAAGTCAAAGGACTATCTAAAGATAGTCCGTTTTGACTCTTAAGCCGTTCATATATACCTATCTCTGGGGGGCGCATCATCCGAGAAGAAGTGAGCACTGGTGTCCAGCTTCTTCATCTTCTCCTCGATCTCCCGCTCCTTGGTGGCCGTGTCGACGGGCCGGGCCGAGCCGAAGATGGAGGACTGTCGGCCCTGCTCCTTGGGGCTGGCCTCCACGGGGGCCGTGCGGGGCTTCAGGTTCAGCCGGGGGCGCTCCTTCGGCCCGTCTGCCGACAGTTTAAATCTCACTGCAGTTTCGAATTAGCGCCATCTGGAGAACTTTATAATGGTTTAAACCACACCACAAACAAGCACACAACAAATGGCTTCAGGTTCAGCCGAAGTCGCTCCTTATGCCCGATTTTCACCCTTCTCATTAAATTTTCGGTAAAAACATCTGGTGATCACAGTGACTTTATTTTTGCATAGTGTTTTTGATTTATCTTCAATCATCTCAATATAAAATAGCAGGGCTTAACAGTAACCATTGCCCGACTGCCCGGGACAAGTGCACAGCCGTGTCGGGCAGGCCAAGCTTCTGTTAAATGTGCCCGACCGGGCAAGTGAAATTTTTGACAACCAACACTTATTTTCTCCATAAACAAACGCTCATTGCCTGTATTATTCAGCACAGCTTCTCATGTCCGTATTTTGTTTTTAATCGTAATTTGCGACAGAAAGCTCACAGAGCAGACGACAGTTTCTGAAGCGCATCGCAGTGTTTACTCGCCAATGACGCAGTTTCATGCAAGAAGTCTTCCCATTGGCTCCTAATTTGGGCAGGAAAGCCAATGGAAATTCATACTGCGAAGTACTTGGCCGACGCGTGTTTGCACACCATGTGGATGATTCGAGATTGATCTGTCCAAAAACATCGTCATGGCTCAGCAAACCTTGCTTTCCTTTCTTGGAAAACGACCGTCACAATCAAAATCCGCAAGTTCTGCCAATAACGAAAGTGAGATTGAGAAAGCGAAACGACGCAAACAACAGAAGGCTGACTACGAAGAGGAACGAGAACAGCGTTTTCAGGGGAGGGGGGGGGGGGGGACAGGGGATGGACAGAAGGCAAGATAAGGACTCAGAAAGAGAAGATTTTGTGACATTTTCATGTGTGTTTGACCAGTGAATCAAAGTTTTGGACAAAGAGAAGCCAATGACTCGGGTAAGAGATGTTATTATGTGTGTGTGACTAGCAATACACCTGAATTTCAGGAAAGTCCAAAAGCTGTTTGGGCAAGTGAATGTTTCTTTAACTTGCCCGACTGGGCAAGTGGAAAAAAAAGTTACTGTTAAGCCCTTAATAGTCTTATATAAAATTTGAAAACTTTGTGTTCAACTGAATGAGTTGAAAGCAGCCTCACCGCTGTCGACCTCAGGGGGCATTTTGCAAGTTGCTAACATACTAGCAGCGTGTCGACAACGGTAAACTTTGGCGTTGCTAGTATTCTAGTGGCGTGTTGTGAAAACGTTAACGTAGCCAGTCAGATAGTTAGCCAGGAACAGACAGCGGTGTAAATATTAAGCAGCTTTTGCTTCGCAGCTGCTTAACTCATTCTATACTGGCCAGTTGCTTCCCCTTGCAACTGTTCTATACTGGCCGATTTGCATAGGTTACCAAAAAATTATTTTCTAAATAATGGTAACAGATACAAACGTGAAATTTTGGCAATATGTACACAATATACAGTACTAACATCTGCAACAGTTTCAAAGCATCCACTTTATTATTAGTTTTGATTTGTGATATTTTAAAATAAATGCATGTTTTGTCAAGCCAAGCATACTCATAATAGCAAAAATATAATATTAAGGTCCCAAAAGAGCCTACAACCAGTTATGTCCCATATGTGCCTTCCCAGGTTGAGAGGACGTAAAATTCAAATTCACCACAGCCTACAACCAGCCAGTCAGTGTCGAGGCATGAATGAAACGTAGTAGTAGCCCTCTGAGCCCCTTTGAAGCACGCATGACTGTTAACCTATGAACTATGAATTTTTAAAGTTCACATGCGATGATATCCCGTTACCTTAGTAACGAGGCGTTGTGCGCATGCCCTGCGACGAGAGCGCAGGTTAGCATAGAAAGAGTTAAAAATATCAACCCAACTTACAAGTAAAACTTCTTACCTTGAGATCCTTCTCTGCTTGCCACTCTTTCTTCCCTGCACACATCAAAGACAAAATTCTGTCCTTGTAGGCGATATCAAACCAAAGATTGCATTATAAGGCATAGATGTAATAGAGACATTTTTCATTCAAATCTAAGCGCTTCGCCATCACAAAATTATGTCCTTGTAGTCGATACCATACCAAAGATTGTATTACTATTATAATAGAAATTTCATTCAAATCTAAGCGCTTCGCCATAACAAAATGATGTCCTTGTAGTCGATACCATACCAAAGATTGTATTACTATTATAATAGAAATTTCATTCAAATCTAAGCGCTTCGCCATAACAAAATTATGTCCTTGTAGTCGATACCATACCAAAGATTGTATTACTATTATAATAGAAATTTCATTCAAATCTAAGCGCTTCGCCATAACAAAATTATGTCCTTGTAGTCGATACCATACCAAAGATTGTATTACTATTATAATAGAAATTTCATTCAAATCTAAGCGCTTCGCCATCACAAAATTATGTCCTTGTAGTCGATACCATACCAAAGATTGTATTACTATTATAATAGAAATTTCATTCAAATCTAAGCGCTTCGCCATCACAAAATTATGTCCTTGTAGTCGATACCATACCAAAGATTGTATTACTATTATAATAGAAATTTCATTCAAATCTAAGCGCTTCGCCATCACAAAATGATGTCCTTGTAGTCGATACCATACCAAAGATTGTATTACTATTATAATAGAAATTTCATTCAAATCTAAGCGCTTCGCCATCACAAAATTATGTCCTTGTAGTCGATACCATACCAAAGATTGTATTACTATTATAATAGAAATTTCATTCAAATCTAAGCGCTTCGCCATAACAAAATTATGTCCTTGTAGTCGATACCATACCAAAGATTGTATTACTATTATAATAGAAATTTCATTCAAATCTAAGCGCTTCGCCATCACAAAATTATGTCCTTGTAGTCGATACCATACCAAAGATTGTATTACTATTATAATAGAAATTTCATTCAAATCTAAGCGCTTCGCCATCACAAAATTATGTCCTTGTAGTCGATACCATACCAAAGATTGTATTACTATTATAATGCATAGATGTAATAGAAATTTCATTCAAATCTAAGCGCTTCGCCATCACAAAATTCTGTCCTTGTAGTCGATACCATACCAAAGATTGCATTATAATGCATAGATGTAATAGAGACATTTCTTATTCAAATCTAAGCGAGCGCTTCGCCATCACTGATTCAGTCCCATAGTAGATCATTGACTAAATAATTATGCCGTAGTTCAATAAATCACATAAATTTTGACATTCAAAATCCCCACTGCTTGACAAAACGTCAAGCATGACTACTGTTGCTCCAACTTTACACCCCCCTTTCTGCTACAATCAGGAAGAGGTGATGGCTTTGACAGCTGGAGACATTGATGTGTGTCCATTGCGAAACTCTGAACTGATGTCCACAACACAGAGTCTAAAGATGGACAAGCGAACCTGGTGACAGATCTATAGTTTCTATCCAATTTTATTTCTAGGCCTTAGCGGGGTGGTAAACAGGTAGCAGGACTCCCAGGGACCCCCATTTGAGGGTCTATGAAGTACTAAAATTCTAAAGGACCTTCTAAAGGAATGTCCAGGGGGTCCCAGAGGTGCACTAGAAAAATTCTGTTTAGCATTCACAATGCCACTGGGACCCTCTATACTGCAAGTGAAGGAGTCCCTGGGAACCCTTGTTTTGCTGGATGATTGGGAGCCCTGGGTAGCTTTATAACAAAAAAATCTACAATAAAATAAAGCTGGGGCTCCGAAGGTAGCAGAAGTTCAGAGTTGGACTTGGAGGCTTTAGTTTAAACTATCATGGGTGAAAGTAAGACACTCTCTCAATCCTGAAATGACACGTTTCAATGTTCTCAGAGTCTTCCCAATCCTGAAGTGATGACCACATTAAAAATAATTTCCAATGCGTGTGTCTGTGTGTCCACGTATACTGCTCAAAGTTTTTAATCATAATTTTCAAGGTTTAATTGAAAACTTTGCTGTACCTTCACTGCATATGAAAATTATGCTCAGAACCTATGCTTTAAGTCTTGGTTTCATTGAGCTATTTTTATGCACTGCGTTCCACGAATCGAAGAACGAAGGTGGGTGAAAATTGCTGCGACTCGGAACTCGCGACAACATGCTTCCCCCCGACCTTGTGTGCCTATCACTTTCAGATGCTAAAAATGCTTTAATTTAATCATATAAATGATTAAAACTAGACAGAATGAGAGAAACATCTTCTGCAAATTGACTGGTGTGATTTTCATTCCTTGATTTGGCTGTTTTGGAGGAGTTGAAAATGCCGAAAATCGCGATGGCGGAGCACTTTCGCCCGCCGCGGGGCCTCTGCTGGAATACCTAGTGTGTGTCCATGTATACAGGGTGGGTAGGGATAGTGTTATAATTCATATTTATCATCTTGTTTTTATCTGCCATCAATTTTGGCAGAAATGTTCGATTTTATAAGACTGTGGTTCTGGATTCATGACAATATGGCCAATCCCGGAAACTCTTTCTATTATCGGCTTTTTCGATCTAGATTTCAGGAGCATGCCTTCAAGAACTACTTTCACCCATAATCACAGTTCACTTCAGAAGCTCAGGAAGAACTAGAGGCGGTTCCATGTCATCAGTGGTTATCAAAATTGTCAGCAAACAATTTACAAAGCATTAACACAATTCTTGAATGATGTGTGTGAGTGTGGCTGTGTGTGACTGTGTTGGTAACATTTGTGTGTTGGAAATGCCAGGCATGTAATGCTTCATACTGCCTGTGCATACAATACTTTACTTTTTTTTTGACAGTACCCACATGTCTTTATGCTTATTTTGTTTTGTTTTTTCAGCCTCTATAAGTTCACCCTGGGGGTGAAGAGACCCTCTATTAAGTCTATAGCTGCTTCCTGGGGGTGAAAATACCCTCTATGGTCAAACAAAATGGGGAGCCCTGCACTTAATGTCCCTTTCCTGGTGCTGGGTCACAAATGTCAGTCACTTCACAGTTTCCATAACCAAAGACGCTTTGCAAAATTTAAACTGTGATTATAATCAACAGAGGCTACTCTGATTTCAAACAAGGGAAGCAACTGACCTGGATCCTCCTCGTTCTCTGTCCTCGTCACGGCGATAACCTCCTTCTCTGCGTCCTCCATACCCTGCAAAGGTCAACACGTCAAAATTTGACATTGCCGTGGATAAATTAAAGTGACTCGGCTTTGGCAGAAATAAAAACTTTGTAACTCCATCGTACCGCCATATATTTAGGCGTGTCTGTCGCCATATTCATTTATATCAGACCGTATTTCCGTATTTGACTGAATGAGCAACTTAGGACGATGATTTGACCGCCAGGGGGCAATCAAACCAGTAGGGGCTTAGTGCGTGATATTCTTAGTTGGGCGTAGTGAGAGAGAGGGGAAGATGAGTCCCTCCCTCCCTCTCTCTCTCTCTCTCATTGACCATTCGCCGTAGCAAAGTACGTCCAGAACGTAACGGTTGGCAGTTCTGGAAATGACACGCTTCAATGTTCTCTGAATCTTCGGGACCAATCCTGATCTGGAGACCGCATTAAAAATAATTTCAAATGTGTGTGTGTGTGTGTGTGTGTGTGTGTGTGTGTGTGTGTGTGTACAGGATAGTGTTGGAATTGCATATCTATAGTCTTGTTTTAACCCTTTCACCACCAATGTCGCATTTTTGCACCATAATGATTTATACCCATTTCATAGAAAGCCTTAAAATCTGGGTCTGTTATCCAACGGTCTTGTGTTCTTGATGTTAAGAGGTAAGGATAGGTTTTTTTTAAACATGTTAAGACAGAGGAATCCCCAATATTGCTGACATCTTTTCTCTGATCTATGTACCGTAAAATGCGGACTATAAGCAGCTACTTTTTTTCTCAAACTTGGCCCATGCGGCTTATAGAATGATGCGGCTTATCTGTCGATTTTTTCCATTCTATGTTTATCAGGTCAGGTCAGGTCAGGTATTTGGACGACCAGGCCTTGCAGCCTCTCAATGCGTCCTTCCTTTTGGTAATAGTTTGGCAATTGCTGTGGCGGTTTTTAGCATCCATATTGATGCACTAATCATGGATGTACTTTAACAGGGCAATTTTTGGATCACTGTCTAGGAGGTTTTTGAATTTGTTAGTATCTGAGGCCAGTTTAGTATGTGCAGGGAGGTTGTTCCAATATTGGGTGACTCTGTTAGAAAAAAAGTTTTTTCTAATGTTAGTTCTGCTGTACCTGAGAGAGAGTATGATTAAATCCTTTTTCTTTTTTTTTTAGAACTCAGCAATGCATAATATTCAACCTTGCAAATTGTGTGGAGTGACACAGGATTAAGCACAACAAAAGTTATTTCAAGTTCATCTTCCTTCAAGAGAAGTATGACTAAATCTGTTTCTAGACACATTCTTCAGCCTATTTTGAGCTTCTCTGAGATTCAACACTGGTTTGGGCAATCAACAGATTCAAATCCCATGTTTAAAGTGTCTGAGAGCATTACACACTCATGTTCTGATAGAAGAATTTATATTTGTTGCTTTGTGCACATTTAATTTTCTCTGCGGCTTATAAACTGGTGCGGCTTATATATGAATAAATACGTAATATTTTGTCAATTTAACCCTTTCACAGCCAAAGTCGCATTTTAGCACCTCAGTGATTTAACACCTATGTCACTAAAAGGCATCACATTGGGGTCTATTATCCCAAAACCCCATTGTCTTAGTTTGGGGAAGTAAGGGTAGACCTTATTTTATATATGCCACAGAAGAATCCCCAATACTGCAGATGGATTTTGTTCTCTACCCAGGTAAACTTAATGGGAATTCTTGCCTGAAATATGGCTGGCAGTGAAAGGGTTAAGGGATGCGGCTTATATACAGGTGTGTCTTATAGTCCAGTTTTTACGGTAACTTTAATTTTTTTAAATTGGCTAAAAAATGGCTGGTGGCAAAATCTGCCATCAGTTTTGACAGACATGTTTGACTTTAATAAGACCTTGGTTCCAGATGACAAGATGGCCTATCCATCCTGAAGACTCTTCAACCCTGATTCCAGGAGCGAGTCTGCACCACTTTCACCCACAGTGATCAGGAACTTGATCGGTTTTCGGTCCTTTACGCATTGATTTTCTGTGGGACCGATCGTTTTACTATCCAGCCGGTCCGGGGACTTATTGATTTTCTAGGCACTCGGTCCCGTCACTGGTCGTTTTAGTTTCAAGCTGAATTAAAGAATTTCACTGACACCGTTTTCGATTCAAACAAGAGGTCGGCGCAAACTTTCTAGTGACGTATGACTCGGGGTGGGGGGGGGGGGGGTGGGGTGGGGGAAGAACGAAACAGAATCGAAGTCGTTTCTAACGTGTTACTTACAACTGTGTTCCGAGTGCATACGGAAAAATCCGATTGCGAGAGATCTCCGAGACTGAGTTATTTGCCGATTTTTTAGAGAGAAAAAGTACAAAGATGATATTGTGATTAGGAAAAAATATGGGACTTATTGGTTGTCAAAGGGACTGATTGATTTTTTGGTCAATCAGTCCCAGGACTTATTGGTTTCAAAAGCCAGCCTGATCACTGCACCCATGTAATAAATACACAGAAAACAGAATGTAGATATCTTTACTAGTTTTGAATTTACAGTCGTATGAAGTTTGTCATTCAAGATACATCATTTCTTCTATAAGTTCTCACATTTTAAAGTATATATACAGTTGGAACCTCCCTTATAAGACCCCCTTTATAAGACACCCTCCCACTTAAGACCTACTTCTCTTGAGACATATTGCCCTTCTTTGTAAGTATTAAAATTACCTCTCTTATAAGACCCCTCCCTTATAAGACCCCTCGCTGATAAGACCTCATTTTGGTTGATTTTGGAAGGTCTTCTAAGGGAGGTTCCACTGTACTAGTTTTGAATTTACAGTCGTATGAAGTTTGTCATTCAAGATACATCATTTCTTCTAGCATTTTAAAGTATATACCAGTGGAACCTCCCTTATAAGACCCCCTTTATAACACTCCCTCAAACTTAAGACCTACGTCTCTAGAGACACATTGCCCTTCTTTGTAAGTATCAAAATTACCTCCCTTATACAACTCCCTCCCACTTTATTACTTAAGACCTCATTTTGGATGATTTTTCAAGGTTTTTAAAAGGGCTGTTCCACAGTACAAATAATTGAACTATAAAGCAAACTCACCGCGATCTCTTTCGTCGTATCCCGAGCGACCGCCGAAGCCACCTCTTCTGTCGCCATAGCGATCGTTCCCGCCGCCCCCTTGCCTGTCGTCAAAGCGATCGTTCCGCCTGTCACTGAAGGCTCCACCACCACCACCGCCGCCTTCCCTCCTGTTGTTGCCCCCCCGCCAATCGTAATCATCATCAGTGCGGGACCTTCCCCCGCCACCTCCTCCACCGTCTCTTTCGCTGCTATAGCGACTGCCCCTATCACCGAAGCTCTCACGATCGAAGCCTCCTCCCCGGTCGCTTCCAAAGCCCCCGCCCCGGCGCTCTCCGTCTCGGTTGCTGAAACCTCCTCCGCGGCTGCCGCCATCTCGGTCTCTGTCTCCGAAGCCCCCTCGGTCTCGGTCACCAAAGCCACCTCGGTCTCGGTCGCCAAAGCCACCTCGGTCTCTATCTCCGAAGCCCCCTCGGTCTCGGTCACCAAAGCCACCTCGGTCTCGGTCTCGGTCGCCAAAGCCGTCTCGGTCTCGGTCTCCAAAGCCTCCTCCTCCTCCCCTGTCGTCTGAAGGAGAAACGAACGATTCAATCAACAAAATGGTGTCGAAAACCTGTCAGGAGGGATACATCTCGAAACCAATTTGCCACATTGACAGTTCTCTTTTCCACTTGATAATTAACCTTTAGCACACTGCATTTTTTTCCCTGACGTTCCCGCACTCTGCCACTGCGTTCTTTTTGAGGCGGTGAAAAATGCCTACACCCACCTCATTTAAAGACCCACCACGTCTGTGAGTGAAAATTACGGTTTTCACGTGTTTTCCCTCTCTTGCTGGTAAAAAATCTTTTAGAGGGAGAGAGGGAAAATACATGTGACGTGGTGGGTCTTTAAAAACGTTGTGATTTTTTCTATGTGCTGTGTGCAGACTTGATTATTGGAATAATAATGGAAAAAAGTGATTGAGGAAAGTTTTGATACAATGCATTTTGTTGTCCGTGCAAGTTTTGTTGTTGAAAAAAAAAAGAAAAGCAAAAGTGTTGACTGTTTCGGCACTGTCTGAATGACTGCAGTCTGCCTCAAAGTTCACTGTAATTTCTCTGTTTTCGATCGTCGATTTGACGACAAATTCGAATGAAAAATGCCATATTATCGTGGTCAAGAGAGGTGATTCTCCATCTTCTCGATCTTGACAAAACTAATGACAGGGATGGAGAATATACGTTTTCTGACTCAGCAATCATTGACAGTAGCGAGGATGAATGGGAAAATGAAGATACTGGACGAAAATGAAGATCACAACAATACATGAATGCGAACAGGTAGGTGAGTAAACAAAATGCATGTAAACAATGAATTATTCCCCTTTTTCAAGGTAGCATATAAAAAGCATTAACCCTTTCAACGCTACCCATTCGTCAGCCAAAATTTACCATTAAACTTACCCAGGTAGAGAATAGATTCCGTCGGCAATATTGGGGTTTCATCTGTGGCATGCATAAAATAGGGCCTATCCTTACCTCCCAAAATTAAGAACATAAGTTCACTGTATACCACACCCTCATTTGATGCCATTTAGTAACATGGGTATTAAATCATTGCGGTGCTAAGAGGCGACAGTGGCGATGAAAGGGTAAACCTATCAACTTGAAAAGACCACAGATATACTTAGCAGCCTTCTTTCAGTAAGTTATCAAAATTTGGTCTTGATAGGACATCATTCAGCTCAGCTAGATACGCTTGCTTACAAGCACCCAATTTCCATTAGCTGCCCGACGGCAGGCTCAGGCCTGCACTGAGATTAATACGCAGCGGCAGCATCAGTCACAATAGTGTTAAGAAAGCAAATGGCGGCTAGCCGGAAGAGGACAATGTAGCTAAGCCTCGTTCTGAGGCGAAAGTAAGGTTGTTTCCATTTTCAGCTCTGGAAAGAATGTCCGTGAAGCGGTTACAGGGGAGAGTATCTGTTTGGCGACACAGGGCACCTGCAGCGCGCTAAAGGTTAAAATAATTAAATTGTTATATAATTTATCCGGCATTCGTGGTTAACCCTTTCGCCGCCAGCCTTTTTTCAGCCAGAAAATGCCATTAAACTTAACTGGGTAGAGAAGAAAAACTATCAGCAATATTGGGAATTCCTCTGTGACATGTGCAACATTAGGCCTGTCCTTGCTATGCTTCCCTAAATTAATTAGATAGTCTTCGGATTACAGGCCCTGATTTTATGCTTTTGAATGACATGGGCCTTTCACCGCCAGCCAATTTCAGCCCCAAAATACCATTAAACTTAACTGGGTAGATACAAAAACGTTTTCTGCAATATTGGGAATTCTGCATAACATGTACAACATTAGACCTATCCTTACCTCTCAAAATGAAGTAGGGTCTTCGGATAACAAGCCCCTATTTGATGTCAATTTAGTAATATAGGTGTTAAACCATTGTGGTGCATAAATGCGACATTGGCGGTGAAAGGGTTAAACCGTCGTGGTGCATAAATGCGAGGATGAATGCGAAAATGAAGATACTGGACGAAAATGAAGATCACAACAATACATGAATGCGACATTGGCGGTGAAAGGGTTAAATCTACATCACAACCTTTAGGCCACATTACTTCTGGACTCTATTCTCCCCCCCCATATTAGTTTCACTGTGTGTTGACTGCAATGTCTACGTCAGCTTTGTTGCGAGAGAGAGAGAGAGAGAGAGAGAGAGAGAGAGAGAGAGAGAGAGAGAGAGAGAGAGAGAGAGAGAGAGAGAGAGAGAGAGAGAGAGAGAGAGAGAGAGAGAGAGAGAGAGAGAGAGAGAGAGAGAGAGAGAGAGAGAGAGAGAGAGAGTGTGTGTGTGTTGATGCTTTATTCAACTGATTGTACTTTGTATTGTGTTTTTGGGTGGGGTGAGTGGTGGTGATGGTAACGGTGTGTGTGTGTGTGTGTGTGTGTATGTGCGTGTATGTGTGGGTGGGGTGTGTATGTGTATGCCTGTTTGCATGTGCGTGAGTGATTATTTGGCTTTGTTGAATTTCTTGCTTTTAATTTCTGTTGTTGTTAAGCGCATAGAGCTCCACATTTGGTGGAGGAATGCGCTATATAAATGATTCACTATTATTATTATTATTATTATTAAACAAAAAGGCATTGAAAACAACCCAACACTTACTGCCGCCAATGGAAGGGGGAGGTCCGTCCCTTCGCCTCCAGTCTCCTTCTGTTCGATCGGGGTCACCGCCACCACCGCGCCATTCGCTACGATCTGCACAACATCAACGCATTCACATGGGTGCAACTCCCCCAAATGAAAAAAATCTGAAAGGCAGGGGTCCAGGGACCCATGGCCTCAGCAGGGTACAGGGGCAGAGCCCCGTCGGACGATTCAGGGGGGCAAGTTAAGAGAGAGATAACGAGACAGACAGTTAAAATGACAGACAGACAGTTTGAGTCTGATAAGCCTTATAAAATGATTACATTGCCTTTGTAAACTTCCAAGATAGAACTACCAAGTTCAAAACGCCCCAAATCGCTTGAGGTCAATTTAATTTTTTTTTGGGGGGGGGATGAATTAAAAAAGAATGAAGTTCAGTTTCTGGCAAAAGTAAAAATACTGAAATCAGTGTAAAAATGAAAGAGCATTTAACGACTCTAATAACAAAATCAACAAGTCGGTATTAACAACAACAACAAAAAGTAGAGCTAAGTATATTTTGGTATTTAGTATATTCTAGTCACAGTGACTTATCTCTGTGAAATTTGGGCTGCTCTCCCCCGGAGAGCGCATCGCTGCAAACGCAGCGCCTACCCTTATTTTTGGGGGGGGGGGTGAGGGGAGGGGGGGGGGGGGGGGGGGGGCAGACTTGGGAAAACTAGCTATCTTCTTCTGCATTCCTGGACCATAAGGCCACATTGTATGTGTCCGTTTTCCAGTTTTCACTGGTCTCCTCGCTGCATTCAGCCGACACATTCCGATTTCGGAGGAGCTCAAAGGAGAAAACTATATGAAAGTTTTTTGGGAAAAAGTCAGGAGAATGGGCCAAAAGTCAGAAAGATAGTAGATGACACAAAGCAAGGAAAAAGGCAAGAGTCAAAAGAGAGAGATTAGAGGAAGTTACAAACACAGAACTTCCAGAAGGTGGGGGAACTATTTGTATGGAAGATTCTCCGGTATCCCCACAGCTATCAATTTGGTCATACCAGGCAGCAGGATTTCTCCCTGATCTTAACGACTTTTAACCGCCAAGGGGTTTTTATGTGCGTAAAGCGCACAGATCAGATTAGCGTTAAGGACTCAATGTTCAGTTCGATTTTCCTGTCCAACTAGAAGGAAAGGGCGAGGCCGTGATTCAAACCCGGGTCACTCACGCTGCAGTCACGCATTGAATTTGGCAGGCGAACGTCTTAACCACTCTGCCACCTTTCTTCTTGTGAGCAAGTGCTTTTGTGAATGACTAGGAACTTCAAACTATTTCATTACAGAAAGAGAACTGAAAACAAACAGTTCCATTCACCACCAAAATGCCAGTTTTTCCAATGTAAACTATGAAAATGGAAAATGTCCCACTGAAAATTCACACCAGCATACTCTCTCTGGACTATTGACTTAAGCAAGTGCACGAGCTAGGCCACTTTGTCCTAATGGTTTCATGATGGCAGACCTGTTTACCCCCTACACAAGTCTTGAGTAGTCTGGATAGCTGAAATGAGTAGTTTGGGTGCAAAATGTGTAGTTTTATTCATTAAACCATCAAACAATGTCCACTGAAAATGAGTAACTATAGCATTATTTTCAATTTTGAAGAGTAGTAGAGGTCCAAATAGAGTAGAATACTACTCAAAAAGAGTAGAGTAAACAGGTCTGTGATGGGTGTTCCTGGGAAATTTCAAAAACCCTGCAAGGCAGGGGTCCAGGGGCTGCCCAGGCCCCGGCGGAGTGCAGGGACAGCGCCCCTCCGGGGGGATCAGGAGAAGCAGAAGCAGAAGGGAAACAAGTTTCCAATGTAATTGACAGGCTCTTGTTGAACTTTCACTTCTGGTTAAACTTCATGACCTCTATAACCAGCTAAATGCATCTTCTCAAATTCTCATAACCCCGCAACGCCGGCTCCAGGCAATAAAAAAAATCCTGAACTTCAGGACATCCTGGACAAAAAAATCCTGAAGTTCAGGACATCCTCAAAGCAGGAGCATCCAAGTGGTTTTCTTGTTTTAGGGCAGTTTGTCTTATCACGTTTCCATGTTCGGGGCATCACTAAAGACATATCATGTGACCCAGCACCATGAAAGGGACATTAAGTGTCAAACTGACCATTCTGAGAAAATTATACATTTGAAAACTTCAGACATTTTCTTTTTATTGATACAAGAACCATTCTTGTGTCTTTTTTCCATTCCAGAGTTATGAGCATATTAATTTAGTAGGTGAGCACCGGCCATTTTGAGAAAAGTCTAAAGTATAGCCAAGCTGAAGAAAATGCAATGACCAAATCATTCTAAAGCACTTATAGCACCATTTTACAAACCAAATTAAAGATTATCCTTTATAGATACGAAAGATAAGATGTTAGAGAACACGAACATACCCATAACTCAAAATTGACCCCCAAAATTAGATTTTCGATTTTCAAGCCTGTTGTGAGAAAGTAGCCTACCGACTTATGTCCCTTTCGTGGTGCTGGGCCACCTGTTTCATGAAGAACAAAGGGGAACAACCAGTTGAACTCACCACTGCGTCCCATCCCGTCACGATCACCACGCTCTCGGTCCCCTCCGCTGGTCTCCGCTAAGTCCACACGGATCTTTCTCCCGTCGAACATCTGGGGGGGGGGGGGGGGGGGAAATCACTTGCATCAAATCAAACTCGCCCCCCATGGGGATACCGGGGGGCCTTTTGTATAAATAGTTCCCCCACCTTCTGGAAGTTCTGTGCTTGTAACTTCCTCTCATCTGTCACTCTCTTTGACTCTGCCTTTTCCCTTTGCTTGCTGTCTACTATCTTTCTGCCTTACCGGTCCATTCTCCTGCCTTTTTTCACGACACACTTTCAAAAAGATTTCAACCAGCCGAAGTCTGACTTGCTGGGCCTAACTATTTCTTAGTTAGGCGCACAACGGCAGCATGACGCATCTGCGCTCATAATTGACAGGAAACTATCTGAGCAATCGAAGAAGAAGAAGCAGAAATCAAACTCGTATCGTAAGTCATTCTCTAGACGAACCACAGCAAAAATGAAGAATTCATGTCACATCACTTAATTAATAGTCAACATCTTTTTTTCCTGAGAATCAAGTCATATCAAAACAGAGCAAACATTAAAATAGTAGTTTATTTGATAAAATAAAAAAAAGTTATCAGGAAGCTTAACCCCTTGACTGCCAGAGAAAATTAAAGAAAAAAACCATTGGGCAAACCATGCCACGAAAACGACAACTGATAGAGCCAATCTGGCAAAATGGTCTGGGGATATTGATCTCTTGACTACGTTAGAGCAAAAGCCAGCATATCAGGGTTATTCCTATTCATTTGATGACGTCATCAGGTCAGTACGTAATACGTTGGTGGCAGCCAAGGGGTTAACAGAAAAAACAGGTATCTTTTGAGTTTTCTAAAGAAACTACTAAATTAAACAGGAAAAAATTAACAAGGTGTGGAAAGGTACCTGGGAAAGAGAAACACACTAAATTAAAGTTACAATCTTAAAATTTACTTCTGGATAAAATGACAGTGAACATGTTATGAGGGATGCCTCCAATAACTGCTTCATTTAAAAAAAATAAAGAACTTCAAGAAGGGAGATTTATCTTCCCTTGGCCACATGCTTTTGTAACCCTTTCAACGCTAGCCATTCCTCAGCCAACATGTACCATTAAACTTACCCAGGTAGAGAAAATATTTTGTCTGTAATATTGGGGTTTCCTCTGTGACATGCATAAAATAGGGCCTGTCCTTATCTCCCAAAATTAAAAACATAATGTCACTGGATAGCAGACCCTCATTTGATGCCTTTTAGTAACATGGGTGTTAAGTCATTGTGGTGCCAAGAGGCGACAGTGGCAATGAAAGGGTTAATAAACGAAAGAAGATGGCGCCGACTTATGGCGACACGGTTTTGCGAGCTCTGTGTTTATGTTTTGTTTTGGTGTATCTACTGTCTGGAGTGACTGTTGGTGTGTTGAGATACAGCCGTGTAGACCTGCAGCATATCCGTGACACACTCAATCATGATGTCAAGCCGGACTTTTCTCTCCCCGCATCTGTGATGCTGTCTGAAGCATCAACGGCTTCAAATTCAAACCAGCGCCATTCCAACGACCGGCCTCAGCAACAGAGAAAAAGAGGGAAACGTGTCAGTGCTCTGGTTCGTTCCAGGCGACGCTCTAACCATCCATCCTCCTTTCGAACATAAGATCGCTGAAAAACAAAGCCGACGAACTACAAGCTCTTGTTAATACTCAAAGAGACTATAGGGACTGTTCTGCTCTCTGTTTCACGGAAACCTGGCTAGATTCTTCTGTTCCTAATAGTTCCATCACACCGTCAGGTTTTAGAATTTTCCGCACCGATCGTGACTGTGTCATAACGGGAAAGAGTGTGGGTGGTGGTGTGTGTGTCATGGTTAACGAACGGTGGTGTGCTAACACGGACATTGTTACATCTTTCTGCTCCCCTGATCTAGAACTGTTGATTGTGCAGGCATGAAAGTGGATGAAGATCAAAAAAGAGGACAAAGAAAATCCAAGACAAGAAATCCTTCCACCCGGATTTTTTCTGACGTCGGAAGTTTTTTTTTTGAGCAGGGGGGGGGGGGGGGGGGGGGGGGGGGCGAGAACATTCCCAAAATTTTTCTTTCCAGCACATCTTTCAAGACACTGGACCACTAATACAGCACACTACCAGGCGCCTATCATTCTATCCCTCAAAGATAAGACACTGGACCACTGCTACAGCACACTACCAGGCGCCTATCGTCAGCACACTACCAGGCGCCTATCGTTCTATCCCTCGCGCCCCGCTAGGCCGCAGCGACCACGCTATGGTGTTTCTCCTTCCCACCTACAGACAGCAGCTGAAAACAGTGAAGCCTGTCAAAAAGTCAGTAAATGGGACGATCAGTCTGTTGCTGCGTTACAGGGCTGCCTCGATTGTACAGACTGGTCTGTGTTTAAGGAGGCAGCAACAGACCTTGATGAATATACGGACACTGTTACATCATTTATTAGCTTTTGTGAACAGCTGTGTGTTCCGACCAAAACTGTAACTATATATGGTAATAACAAGCCCTGGTTTAGGTATAGTATTAAGTCTAAATTAGCTGCCAAAGTCGTCGCATACAACGCATTATAACGCCTGAAGTTAAATGAGAGTGACAAAACATTGCAAGACCATGCTACTATTGCTAGACGACATTTCAATCAGACCAAGTATGAAGTAGAAAAGGAAATCAGTCATGCTAAGAATAAGATAGAGTACCATCAGAAAATCAAACAGCAGTTTTCTTCAGACAATACTAGGGCCGTGTCAAAGGGTCTGCAGAATATTACTCAATATAAACAAAAAACAAGAATTAACTGAACCATTTCTATGCTAGGTTTGACAAACTAAACACAACTCCAATGCCCCAGGTAGACCCGAAAGCCTTTGTAGGGCAAGAATCAGATGTTAGGAAACTGTTCAGGCGGCAGAGTGTAAAGAAAGCCGGTGGGCCAGATGGTATTTTGCCACCTTGCCTAAAACACTGTGCTGATCAGCTTGCCCCTATTTTCACTGATGTGTTCAATATATCTCTGTTTCAATGCAAAGTTCCATCATGTTTCAAATCCGCTATTATTGTTCCAGTACCAAAGACCCCCAAAACAGTCACACTTAATGATTACAGACCCGTTGTTTTTGACATCCGTTGCTATTTAAGTTTTTGAACGCCTTATTCTTTGCTATCTGAAATCTGTGACTGTCTCTCTAATGGACCCCTTACAGTTTGCATATCGGGCAAATAGATCTGTGGAGGATGCTGTGTCTCTTACCCAGTCTTGGTCTTCATTTTGTTATCCAACATTTAGAAAAAGCTAATACCTATGCCCGCATTCTTTTCACTAACTTCAGTTCTGCATTTAATACTATTGTCCCATCTCAACTTACTCAGAAGCTCATTAGTATGGATGTGAATATTGGGTTGTGTAAATGGATTGCAGATTTCCTCACCAACAGACCCCAAGTTGTCAGAGTTGGCAGTGTCAGAGTTGGCAGTCATGTATCGGAAAAGGTCATTTTGAACACTGGTGCCCCCCAAGGATGTGTATTATCTCCCTTGCTATTTACATTGTTTACCTGACTTTCGCTCTGTAAACCCATCTGTTGCAGTTATTAAGTTTTCTGATGACACTACTATGGAGGGGCTCATTACTAATGGCGACAAGGCAGGGTACAGGGATGAAGTTGAAAAGATGGTTGACTGGTGTGCCACTAACAACCTTGAGCTCAATGTTTCCAAAACTAAAGAAATGATAGTTGATTTCAGGAAAAAGAAAACTCCTCTCCCAGCGTTATCTGTTAAAGGTCAGGTAGTTGAGCAAGTAGAATATTTAAATTCCTAGGTGTGCACATTTCAAATACATTAAGCTGGGAAGTCAACATCACATCATCCTGCAAAAAAGTACAGCAGAGACTATATTTTCTAAGACAGCTCAAAAATTTTAGGATAAGTACAGCAGTCTTGACACAGTTCTATCGATCTGTCATCGAAAGCATACTCAGTTTTTCAATATCTGTCTGGAATGGATCAGCTTCAATTAAAGATAAAAGGAAACTCCATCAAGTCGTCAAGACATCCTCAAAAATGATAGGTCACAAACTGCCATCCCTAGATAACATCTATAGTGTGCGCATAAGACGCAAAGCTAAATCCATCATATCTGATTGCACACACCCAGCCAACCACTCCCTTCTGGTAAAAGGTTCTGCTCTTTTAAGTGCAAATCTAACCGCCTGAAGAACAGCTTTTACCCCTCTGCTGTCAGAGCCATCAATACTCAGTAGGCTCACACCCCTAGGGGTATTTTTGTATCCTATTTTGCTCAGACTTGTGTTAATCGGTGTGCCTGCATGCCCGCGGTCTTGTGTGCGAGTGCGTGTGTGAGGAGGTGGGACATGTGTTGGCATAAATGTGTATGCACGTGTATGTGTGTGTGTTGGTGTATGTGTAGGTGTGCGTCTGAGAGAAAGAAAGAATCTGAGAGAGAGAAACTGATACACGATAATGTATTATTTTTTTCTTCTTTTTTTTCTCCCCCTCTTATATTGGTTGTCCATTCGATGTGCATGCTTTCGTTGTTGTTGGACTGTGTCTTGTGCAAAACCAGAATGATTTCCTTTGTATTACGATGCACTGGCTGATTACAGAATCTTGAATCTTGATTCACTACTTACTTCTTCGATAAGAGCTTGCTACACTACACCAGACCTGTTTAACCCTTACAGTACAAGTCTTGAGTAGTCTGGATAGCTGAAATGAGTAGTTTTGGGTGTGAAATGAGTAGTCCTCTTCATTAAACTATCAAACAATGTTCACTGAAAATGAGTAATTATGAGCATTTAAAAAAAAAAAAATTAAAAAAATTAAAAAAAATTAGAGCATTATTTTCAATTTTGAAGAGTAGAGGTCCAAATTGAGTAGAATACTACTAAAAAAGAGTAGAGTAAACAGGTCTGCTACATACGATTCACTGTCAATGGGATGCGATTGTGACGATGTGAGAAATAGATAGACACCAAGATAGATAGATAGATAGATAGATAGATAGATAGATAGATAGATAGATAGATAGATAGATAGATAGATAGATAGATAGATAGATAGATAGATAGATAGTCAGTCAGCTTCAGAATCCACTGAAAACATTAGCAGCTTCGCTCACTACGTTCGCGGCTGGTAACAAGAGACACAAAATCTGTCACTCACCTCTTCGTTGAAAGAGAGAGCGGCGACCAAGTCTTCCTTGGTGACAAACTCCACATAACCAAAACCTCGCTGACGTCCATTGTCGCTGGGTAGCCTCACACCCTCCACCTGTGCACACACACGAAGGATTGTCATCAGGGCTCCCAGGGACCCCCATTTGGGGGTCTATGAAGTACTAAAATTCTAAAGGACCCACTAAAACAATGATGAATGTGCAGGGGGTCCCAGGGATGCACTAGAAAAATTATTTTTAGCATTTGCAATAACATTGGGACCCTCTATCCCGCCACTAGGACCCTCTATACTGTAATTGAAGGAGTCCCTGGGACCCCTTGTTTTGCGGGATGATTGGGAGCCCTGGTCATCGAAGGAGAGTCGCCGCAGTTACAAGCAACTAACATGTTAGGTTTTTCAAGTTTCATTGAAGTATACCATCCATATATTATTTAACGATGACTTGGAGTCAAAACGGACTATCTATAGACAGTCCATTGACATATTACTAAACTTATTGCGAAAACTAATAACTAAAAGGTCTGTTTCTGCTGTATTCCATTTATGCACACACACACATTAGCGTTCACAACGCATTCAAACAAAAATGCAATACAAAGCGAACACACATATTATAATGACATAAATGGAATACAACAGAAACAGACCTAAAGGCAAGAGAGAGAAGAGAAAGAGAGTGGAGCCTCAGTGGAGCAGACCCACATGGACCCCTGAATTATGTTCACAAGTGCTTGCTTGTGTGTCTGTGTGTGTGTGAGTCCATGAGTCTGCGTGTCCATGAGTGTGTGCAACTGTGTGAGTGTGTGTGTGGATGTGGACATATGTGTTATTGTGTTAAGTGCGCGTGTGTCACACTGTGTGCGTGGATGTGTGTGTGTGTGTGTGTGTGTGTGTGTGTGTGTGTGCACACACACATCTGTCCTAAACTTGTTGCCATTTTTTATTAAACCAAACCATTATTAAAAAACCCCAAAAAAAAACTTTTTTACCTGCAAATTTCTTCCTTCGAAGAATTGCTCTATTTTCTCCTCGGACACATCATAGGGCAAGTTGCCAACGAAAGCGGTGAAGGGCTTGTTATCCGATATCCTATTGACATCAAAATCAGGCCCTCTCGCGGCTTTGGGTGCCGTCGGCAGTTTGGAGCGGTCGAACGTAACACGAACTTCGTCTCCATCTGAAAAGTAACAAGCATGCAATGCCAAAACTTAACCCCATGACTGCTGCGTCACTTCTCATGTATGTGCTTGATGAAATCAATGATCACGCCATGATCATCAAATAAAAGGGAATAACTCTGGAATGCATGATTCTCGTTTTTGCTTGACCAGCCAAGAGCAGGCATCAGAATAGTCTGAAGTCCAATCCTCTGAAAACTGCAGTAAAAATATCAAGGCCCTAGACTAAAGAGGGACAACACTGAAATGAGTTCCGAACACCACCAAAAAGGCTAAATATAGTGAAAAATCACTTTTAATTGCTATTTAACAGAAACGATAACACTGAGTGAATAAAAAGGCAAAACCTCTGACAAGAGAAGTCAATCCTCTGTCAGAAATTCTAAATCCTCCGAAATCCTCTGACAATTCTGATGCCTGCAACTGCAAGAGGGTCATAATATTTGTCTGACACTTGTGGAGCACAGGGCAGAATGAGTTACAGTGATCACGCTAAGACTTTTGGAAACCAGTCCCATCAACGACAATACACCCCCAACAACCGGTGCCAAAACCAGTACGGTGGAACCTCCCTTATAAGACTCCCTCCCATATAAGACCTACTTCTCTGAGACATTGCCCTTCTTTGTAAGTATCCTTTATAAGAACCCTCCCTTAGAAGACCTCGTTTGGGATCATTTTTGAAGGTCTTATAAGGGAGGTTCCACTGTACCAAGGAAACAAAACCCAGTGAAAACCACAATATCAAAGCCCCTGTTAAACAAATTATCACTCCTAGCAAAACAGTATCAGCCCTTGGGACTGACAGGTCAAATTTTGTTCAGTATTTTGGCTTTGCAATCAGTATTCTACTGATATTTACCAGTAAGCACGATTAATGAGCTAGCTCCCGACCCTCCTCTGAAGCTAAAGAAAAATGCAATTTCAAAAGGAATACAAAGCGGCAGTGAGTGAGAAGAGGAGATAGGGACAAAATATGGGCAGAAGAGGAAAGAAGGTTGCTCCTCTATTTTTGTTTTATCTGCAACCAGGTAACCTGCTATAATCCGGGACAAAAAAACTGAAAGGCAGGGGTCCAGGGACTCATGGCCCTGGCAGGGTGACAGGGGCAAGAACCCCGTCGGACGATTCAGGGGGGGGCAGGTTAAGAGAGAGAGATAACGAGATAGACAGACAGTTAAAATGATAGACAGAGACAGTTTGACTTTGAGTCTGATATTGTGATAAGCCTTGTAAAATTATTACACTGCCTTTGCAAACTTCCAAGATAGAACTTGAAACCAGGTTCAAAACATCCCAAATCGCTTGTGGTCAATTTTTGTTTTGTTTCGATGAATTAAAAAACCTGAAGTTCAGTTTCTGGTAAAATAAAAAATACTGAAATCAGTGTAAAAATGAAAGAGTAGCACCCATGAATCCGCCAATGTTAAAGTTTTGGGGCGAGGTAACCACACACACACACGCACACAATTATATACACCAGCTTCGCAAGCTAAAAACCAGAGAAAAAAAACACCCAAAAAACTGAATTCTGGCACACAGCCTGAAGAGAAGCACCCACGGAGGTGTCAGTGCCAGACCTGTTTACCCTGAAATTGGGCTTCATGTATTCGAAACCCAAAATAACTGTATTTTTCACAAAATAGGAGTACTCCAACAAGAAAGTTTCCACAACATACATACATTTTTATAAATTGTTGAAATACTGTGTCAAAAGTATCATCCATTTAAATTTACAAGAATAACACACACACACAGAGCACACCCGTTTCCTGAATCAGGCAATATACAGTTCTAAATTATATAGTTTCTAAATGAATCTTTTTGTTTTACCATTTCACCATATTTTTGTTCCATGTACCATATTTATCACATTTTTGTCAAATATGTGTACAAAACATGGTGAAATCTTATAAATGGGTAAACAGGTAAACTCATCAACCCTGACGTGACCCTCTACCCTGACTTGACATTACTATTTAATACTAAGCGTATGCGCAGAGCCCTCCTTAGTGCCATCAGAATCTTCGACACGACGAAGGCGGATGGTTAAAGGAAGAAGAAGTCTGTGTGATACAGGACCAGACATGCCTACCCCAATTTCTTTTTTAGGTACTCCACGAAATAAAATTCCGTGATTTTTCTCAAGATTCCATATTTTGCAAGGAGACCCAAAAACGGAACTTTACAGAACATTAAACCGTCATGCGAAATGACGAAAAACACTAGATTTTGGCCGATCTTAGAAGACCTTAAGTTCAAATTTTTGCTATTTTAATTTTCCATTTACCGTACTGGGGCTCAAAATCGTGTACAAAATACGGAAAAATCGTATGGGTAGGCAAGTCTGCAGGACCAACTAGGCTCACCGTCGTGGTCCACATTGTCCATCTCATCGGCCCAACTGGTGGTGGAGGCGGTCACGGGGTTCGGCGCAGTGCCGTCCTCGTTCTGCAGCCACTCCGTCAGGTTCATCGTCTTGCCCTTGGACTTTCCGCCCCCCTTTTTCTTCGCTGCACACAGTAAATCTAATTCTTATACTAAGCACTGATAGTGAGAGGGAAAATGCTGTCACTGCTGACAAACTTGTGACATACCTATCTGCTTGGGACAGTATACTATAACTTATAAGTATAACTATAACTAAGTAAATTGCCTTTAACTTTACCACTGATCAACAAGTTGTTCAAAGAGAGAAGAAAAAGAACAGTTGTGCAACAGGTTATTATTTTGATTAATACATATCTTCTTCTTCTTCCTATTGGGGATGTTTATCCTGCACCATGCCCAAGGTCTTCGTTTAGACTGCAATTGGCACACAGGATGCATTTTGCTATGTGTGTTCGTGTCAACCATTCCACAGGCACAACATAGCCTACTCCTACCGAATAGTTATATAGTTCAATAATGGAATGGGCTTTTAACGTGTGCACAATATTTTTGTGCATGTGTTCGCACACGGGACCTCGGTTTTAAGTCTCATCCGAAGGACTTTTCCCCCAACTGACGTCAGGTACCCATTTAGTGATTTACACCTGGGTGGAGTGAGGAAAATAGGAGTAAAGTGCCTTTCCCAAGGACACACCATTGCGATCCGAGCTGGATTCGAACCTGTACACTCCCAAACCTGACGGATTTCGATCCAGCGACTCAACCAACTGAGCTACAGCGGCTCCTAGGGTATGGTCTTCTTTTTCTTTCTCTCCTCAACCACCATAAACAATTTGATGGTTCTGTTGGTATGAAACATGGGGACTTCGGTCAGGTAAAAAGTGTACATAAAAACATAGCTGCCCAGGTGATCGACGTTGATATGGAAGGGAATTTAGGGGGGAAGCAGGGGAATGGCCCATGGGTAGGAACGACAGAATTAGGTCAAACCGCAGCGATTTTTCTTGTCAAAATCCCGGACCCCGATTTTGGCCATGTGCCAAACGGTCACTTCCTTTGCTTGTTTTTATTGGTGGTTATTCTTGGCGCTGACCATCCAAGTTTTTTTCTTTCGGGAAGCAGACACCTACCCGGTCATTCGGGAACGATCATTTTTTACGCGAAGACGGACGATCGCGACAAGCTATCCAATATTTGGGTCCAGTTCATTTGTTTACCATTTCTGAACGGTAACTACTTGCTTTTTTAAAACAAATAGTTAAATTTAATTATTTTTCTACAAGTTCACTAAATTTGGTGCATCTAGAATGAATCTCAATGCTGCTCAAGGTCTCCACAAGTCGGGAGGTGTTACGTCGAAGCCTGTCCGACATGTTGTTTTCTGCCATGTTCATGTTGATGTTGCGATCTTGTGAGTTGCACAAAAAGCTTAGGCCTAATCTGTCTAATGTTTGGGGTTGATGTTGCCCCTTTGAATAAGCTTTATTTTGGTACCAATGTTTTGTTTATTGGTAAAAAAAAAAAAAAGTTATGGCTGTTTGATTCATCCAAACCTTGATACGGTAACCTTGATCAACTTTTTCTTATATAGCCAGACCTGCCTACTTGGAGTTTTCCCAATCAGTAGCCCAGCCATCAATTTCAGTAGCATGGCAAATTTTTTCGTAGCATCCACAAACGACGGCAATCGATTTGCTCTCTTCCTGAGCCGAAATGCACTGCTTATGTTTCGCCGATTGAACGTGTTGACGGCAATCGTATCTACCACAGATAAGTCTGCATGGCAGATGTTGCACTGCAGTGACTGAGTGAGCATGGTTCGCACCGAGTCAACTTCTGACGATGCAAGGCCACTCCTCCGTGTAAGCTATTTTGAAAACTTGTGCGGCAGGCCGATGTTTTTTCTTAGAACAAGATGGTGTGCCAGATGATTTTCGTTTTCTGGTTTGGGTTTGTTTTTCTTCGTTTGAAACATCTCCCGAATCGCTACTGCTGCTGGAGTCCGCCATTTTTTCCCCAGAGAAAGTAATAAGAACGCATGCGCAGTCACTTTGATAAAAACGGAAGTGACTAGGTTATCGCGCGTGATACGGCGTCTGCTCTTAGAAACAGACAAAACCGGGAACGGCATAAGCAAAAATAAAATGCGGCGGCATTTTGTTTTCTCCGTAGCAATGTTAAGGTTGCCGTAGCTCCGTAGCAAAGCTTTATTTTTCGTAGCTGCTACGGCCAAATCGTAGCAGTAGGCAGGTCTGCATAGCTCATGTAAAAAAAGCTATCATTTTAAAACGTCGTAACTTTCCCAATTTTGATAATTTGGGTATCATTTTAAAGGTCTTGTTGGGCTCTTTCCAATTACATAATTTCATTAGGATTTGACAAAAAGTAAAAAAAAAATTTAATTGTATTTAACCATCCTACCATGGGGGCAGTGGGAGGTGATGGGCACAGGAAGGGTTTGGATTGGAGGGTGGGTAGGAGGGGATGGGTAGTTGAAGCTGAAACTTTTTTTTCAACCACACGCAGACTGTGACTCTTAGAACTTCAGAAGTCATGAGAAAGAGTGGGCTAGAATTGGGAGTCAAGTAGACTGGCGCCCGCGAGGCCCGTATGCGGCGTATGGTGCAATAAAATGAGAATCTTAAACAGACAAACGAGAAACAAAACCACTAAAACTAGGGATACGGTAAAGATACAAAACTGTCAACAAAACGTCGACACATAGATTTAAGACCTAATTCATGCATGATAGCAAAAAGTAATAAAACAAAACGTGATCTCCACATGCTGAACTACATACCAGACGCCATCTTGAAATAAGGAAGGACAAGAGTTCGCTTTTTACCGAAAACTGCTAGTATGAGCACATTCGCAACGCTTTACTGAAAGCTTCATTTGGCATCTTTAAAACATTTTATTTTTTTAAAGGAGGCAACAATTAGAAATGTTTTCATCTCAGATGTCTCAAGATCATCATCCTATTCTAATCAGTTGTGGACAAAAGCCACGACACATGAGAGAGAGAGAGAGAGAGAGAGAGAGAGAGAGAGAGAGAGAGAGAGAGAGAGAGAGAGAGAGAGAGAGAGAGAGAGAGAGAGAGAGAGAGAGAGAGAGAGAGAGAGAGAGAGAGAGAGAGAGAGAGAGAGAGAGAGAGAGAGAGAGAGAGAGAGAGAGAGAGAGGGGGGGGGGGGACAGTCTATGCCTACAACACGTGTTCCCCATGGGGCCCATGTGGTCGTGTTTGGATGTTTCAAGGCATGGATTGATAATTCTTTTAAAAACCATCTAAACTTATTCAATCAAAAGAAGAGAACAAAAATAAGAATGAAAGGCGAAAAAAAACACCGATTTACCTGGCATGTTGTAGTGTCAGGTCAGGTCAGGTCAGGTCAGATCTTCAGGGCAGCCAGGCCTCGCGGCCTCTTGATGTGCCCTATCTCTTGATTGTTTGTTATTGTGTCAGGTTGTTGTTGTTTTTTAATCCACAAGAATCTTCTTGACGAAAAATCGCACACACACACACACACACACACCTATTGGATCACAAACACAAAACGGAAGAAGAAAGGCAGGAAAAAGACCAATGAATCGTTGGCGACCCGCTGGATCATGTGATATCCAAATTAGGACAAGAGAGTTGGGCCCGGTCGGTGACAGAGCCTAAAAGGGTTCCCCTCTCAAATTTATCCCTACCCCAGTCACACGAATGTAGAGTCTGTTGAGCCTCTCACGCGCGCCAAAAAAAAAGAAGCTCTTCTATTCAAGTTTAAGCGGTCAAGTTTAGTAGGGTAGTA
>CM065703.1:15695673-15703173 GCA_017654935.2 Phymorhynchus buccinoides | reverse complement strand
TAATCTGTAAACCAGAATGTTATCTCTGCACCATTTCGTAACTTTTTATATCTTTTGGAAAACATTTAAAACTATGTATCCTACTTATACTCATCGAAAGAAGCACCGCATACTCGTCATGTCTGTTGTAGTGTCTGTATTACGTATGTTTATTATTTTGCAGCTTTTTAAAGAGCGGCCTCAATTAATTTCGAAGTGTAGCCTCGATTATGTCCCATATGTGCCCTGCCGGGACGAGAGGACGTAAAACTCTATATTTCATTCGTGTAGCCTCGATTTAATTATTAAATACTTGTAGCGGTGCCATAGCCGATGAGGTTTAACCGAGGCGTGGTTACCGCTACACCTATCTGTATTAATAAAAAAAAATCGGGACTTTACTGGTTTCGTACTGCCTCCGGGCATTGCCTCCAGTATTGTTCCCACCATATTTGTATTTACAAATGTCCCATAATTATGTGTCTGATTCAGACCAAGAGGACGTAAAACACCATTTTCGTCGTCGTCTCTCTCTCTCTCTCTCTCTCTCTCTCTCTCTCTCTCTCTCTCTCTCTCTCTCTCTCTCTCTCTCTCTCTCCACTCATCGCAGTAGTCCGGTGGAATGGGTGACACCAAAACACGAACGCACATAGCATACATCCTGTGGGAGGCTCTGCGCTCACGGCGACGCGCTCTCCAGGTGGGAGCAACCCGAATTTCACAGAGACAAATCAGAAGCGGACAAAGAGACAACGATAACAGTAATAACAGTAATCCATTTGATAAGGGCATAAGGCCAATGTCCCATTCAAAGGGGTGGCACACAACAGATAAACCATTACACAAAAAAACACTAAAAGATATTCAATCAGTTATTGTGACTTTGCTGTGGGATATTGCTTTTATCCTATCTCGAGAGCCTTGTTGTTTATCACACGAGGTCGGAGACAGATACTGTACTGCATGCAAAGAGACAGACAACACAAAACTACGGACAGACAAACAGACAGACAGGCACGCAAAGTTGCAGACAGGCTGTTTCAGAACGTAAAATGACGCAGGGGAAATAACTGCAATTTGTGAACGCACAGCCAGTGTTGAAGCGATTGCTGTTCTTTGCTTATTGTGATGGTCAAAGCTCTCGTACTCTTCGTTCTTCTTCCCAGAAACTTCTTAAAGTTCCTAAGCGGTCCTTGAAATCTTCGGGTGAGAGGGCGTTTAGTTTTGTTGTACCAAACGTTTGGAATTCTCTCCCTGACCATACCCGTAACCAGTCCACTCTTCCTTCCTTCAAGTCCCAACTAAAGACCCACTTCTTCAGTAAAGCTTTCCCTCTGCAAAGTCTATGATTCTTTCCCCACTCTTGTTTTCCAGCTCATTGAAGACGTTGAGTATGAGGTTAACGCATGCGCGTGTGTGTGTATGGGGTGGGGGTGGGGAGTAGGGGGGCAGGGGTGGGGATGGGGGGGGGGGGGAGTGGGAGGATGGTTGTGGGTGGTGGTGTTGAAGGGAGGTGGGTGTTGGTGTGTTGTGTTATGATTATATGCAATGCATTCTCTAATATGTATTCATTTTCATAGAGATGTATGGTGAGGATGCGTGGGCCAGTTTGTTAGAAATGTTTGTACGAATGGTGAGTGAAAAGCGCATTGAGTTGCTTTGCAAGATTATGCGCTATATATAAGCATTATTAATTATTATTATTATTATTATTATGGTCGACTCTCTCATCTCTCTCTCTCTCTCTCTCTTCTCTCTCTCTCTCTCTCTCTCTCTCTCTCTCTCTCTCTCTCTCTCTCTCTCTCTCTCTCTCTCTCTCTCTCTCTCTCTCTGTTATTGCATCTTGATCAATCAATCAAGATACAATAACAATATAATCATAACAAAACCAAGAATTGATTTGTTTAAAACTAGTTTAATTTATTCCGGTGGAACACTTTGGAATTCTATCCCATCACATATCAAAGAAAAAACAAACATTAACTCCTTTAAAGCAGCATACAAACGCCTTTTATTTGATAGAATGAAAACAGATACATCAATCCAAGTGTAATTTGTGATCTATGGTGTCATTTATAATGTTAGTTTATTTCCCCCCTCTATTCCTGGTATAAAAGCATAAATCATGCATGGTTTGTCTATTCTACTTGGTGATTTGAATGATGTGTGCCATATTATATGCAGAAGATTGTGGCATAGGCCTAAATATTAGCCATGTGCTATTTAAATCATTCATTGTACCTTATCCCGCCTCCAAGCCCTCTCCCCATCACCTTCTTCCTGTATTAGTCTTGTACATTAATTATGTATAATAGTGCTGTGTTATGCAATTTCTGAATATTTACTTTTCTTGAATGCTTTATATTATTGTCCGTCACCGAAGGTGAACTGACTTTGCGATGGGCTGGTTTGTCTGGGTTTTTGGGGGGGGGGGTTTGTGGGGTTTTTTGTCTGTCTGTCCCAAGGATATCTCCCGATAACCATATCTCGGGCACCGATCGACATAGGATGTTGAAACTTGGTATGAAGGTGGTTTGGCTTATGCCCGTTTTGATGATGGCATACCGATCAAGGTCAAGGTCAAGGTCAAAAAGATCGCTGGAGCCTGAAAATTGGAGGGTCATTTTTTCTCCTTCTGTCTGTCCCAAGGATATCTCCCGAACCGCTTGACCGAATCGCGTCAAAGTTTGTGTGCTGGTATGTCACTATGAGAGGAAGGCATCCGCGGAAACCATTTTGCCGTCGTGACCTTGATCTTGGCGTACGACCTTGAAAACCGAAAATCTTTAAGGGGCCATAACTCCCACACCGTTGGTGTTATAGTCTTCAAATTTGGCATGCAGGTACTTTGGCTTATGCCCGTTCTGATGGTGGCATACTGATCAAGGTCAAGGTCACGGTCCGGGAGATCGTAGGCCTTGAAAGTGGTAGGGATCTACAAATTTGGTTTTCAGCCATATTTTCCACATTTGTACTTAACAGAAGCGCTTCATAATATATAAAAATATTGTGTCTGGCACTGTATGCCCTAGAGTAGAAAACACCCGAGCATACATTATCGCCATGCTGACCTTGACCTTGAAGTGTGACCTTGAAAACCGAAATTTCCTTCTTTGCGCTATATATTATTGTCCAAGCTGTATCTCGTGAACTACAAGACATAAGCTCTTCAAATGTTGTGTCAGGATGTGGATGAATGAAAATGTGTTTAACGTCCTCCAGAGAGAGAGAGAGGGGGGGGGGAAGAGAGACAGACAGACAGACAAACAGACAGACAAAGACACACACAAAGAAAGACAGACAAACAGAGAGACATAGACAGAGAGCAAAGAGGACAACTGCTGTTTCAGTTGGATGAATGAAAATTTGTTTAACGTCCTCCGCCCCGGAGCAGGCACAGAGGCAGACAGATAGAGAGAGAGAGAGAGAGAGAGAGAGAGAGAGAGAGAGAGAGAGAGAGAGAGAGAGAGAGAGAGAGAGAGAGAGAGAGAGACAGAGACAGATAGACAGACAGAGAGAGAGAGACAGAGAGAGAGAAAGACAGACAGAGAGAGAGAGACACATAGGCATACAGATACATGAGACACATAGAGAGAGATAGACAAAGACAGAGAGAGAGATAGACACAGAGAGAGAGAGAGAGAGAGAGAGAGAGAGAGAGAGAGAGAGAGAGACAGAGACAGAGACAGACAGACAGCGAGACATAGGCCCTACAGACAAAGGCAGAGAGAGAGAGAGAGAGAGGGGGGGGGGGGGGGGGGGGCAGAGACAGAAAGCGAGAGAGAGAGACACAGACAGACAAGCATACACAGAGAGCCCACCCAGAGGAACTCGGCGACAGATCAAAGCAACCGTAAGACCACTCGGCCATTACGGCACGGGGAACGGGCAACGTTCGGTTTTACCCCACCCCCTCCCCAACTATACCGCTCTCCCGATTCTCTTGGAACTTACTCTCTCTCTCTCTCTCTCTCTCTCTCTCTCTCTCTCTCTTGTATTAATCTTTGTACGTAAAAAAAACAACAACTCTTTTTATTAACATCCTTGGGACAAACAGAAAAGAACAACAAACAAACAAACAAACAAGGGCGTGGCAGAGCGGCAGACATGTCCGTCACCAGCAATGCCACGCACTTGCGACACGCCGTAGCATAATTGTCCGTCACCGTAGGTGATCGGACTTTGCAGTGGTCTGGTTTGTATTTTTGTTTTTGTCCGTCACCATAGATGATCGGACTTTGTGTTGTCCGTCAAAATAGGTGATCGGACTTTGCATGGGTTGGTTTGTATTTTTTGGTTTTTTTGCTTTTTTGTTTTTTTGTTTTTTGTTTTTCTGTCTGTCCCAAGGATATCTCCCGAACCGCTTGACCGAATCGCGTCAAATTTTGTCAGCTGGTGTGTCACCATGAGAGGAAGGCATCCGCGCAAAATGTTTCGCCGTCGTGACCTTGACCTTGGCTTACGACCTTGAAAACCGAAAATCTTTAAGGGGCCATAACTCCCACACCGTTGGCACACCAATTTGGCATGTAGGTACTTTGGCTTATGCCCGTTCTGATGATGGCATACCGATCAAGGTCAACGTCACGGTCCGGGAGATTGGTAGGCCTTGAATGTGGTAGGGGTCTACAAACTGGGTTTTAAGCTTTATTTTCCACATTTGTGCTTGACAGAAGCGCTTCAGATTGTATGTGGTACTGTATACCCTAGAGTAGAAAACATCCCAGCATAAATTATCGCCATGCTGACCTTGGCCTTGAAGTTTGACCTTGAAAACCGAAATTTCCTTCTTTGCGCTATGTATTTCTTCTTCAAGCTGTATCTCGTGAACTAGAAGACAGAATCCCTTGCAATTTTGTGTCAGGATGTGACACTCGACGGGGTGTCGCAAGTGCGTGGCATTGCTGGTGACGGACATGTCTGCCGCTCAGCGACGCCCTTGTTATTATTTGTTACGCAAGCGCTTCATTTTTTGGTACATATATATAACATAATTTGCTGAAATGATTAAAACTATGTGAACTATATCCTATATTATCGGGTCTTTCCCGGCACTGCAGTACCTCCGGGATCGGCCCATTCTCTTTATCATTACAAACGTCCCCTGTGTAGATATACCTGTTCCAGTACACTGAGGTGGGGTTTTCATTCATTCACTTGGCAGACGTGCTTTTATTTCTACGCGAAAATATTCATACTCTCTCTCTCTCTCTCTCTCTCTCTCTCTCTCTCTCTCTGAAAATTCTCCCTCTCTCTCTCTCTCTCTCTCTCTCTCTCTCTCTCTCTCTCTCTCTCTCTCTCTCTCTCTCTCACACACACACACACACACACACACACAAACACACAATTTGCCCCCGGAAAATCCGCCCGTACAATTGGCCCCGGGGGCAATTCGCCCCCGGACTATTCGTCCCCAGACAATTCTCCCCAGGGGAAAATTCGTCCCCCGGAATTTGTGTGTGTGTGTGTGTGTGTGTGTGTGTGTGTGTGTGTGTGTATGTGTATGTGTGTGTGTGTGTGTGTGTGTGTGTGTGTGTGTGTGTGTGTGTGTATGCGTGCGCACGCGCGCGCGTGTATGTCGCAGAATGTGCAATGGTGTTGTGTTCTTAATTATATTAAGATATTATCATGTGCATGTGTGCGTGTGTGTGTGTGTGCGCGTGCGCGCGCGTGTGTGTGTGAAAGACAGACAGAAACAGAGACACAGGCAAGCAGGCAAACAGCAAGACAGGCAGACAGAGACAGTTTTTCTTTCTCATTGTAAAATGATGTTACGCTTGAACGAAAACCAAAAGGAGTGGCTTTATAAAGCCAAGGTTCTGCGAAATGCATCCTGTTGACATTTTTGTTGGAGTGAAGAACGCTTTAGTTTGCTTTCCAAGGTAAGTTTGATTTTATCTAGTTAAGAAACACTGTTATGATTAACCTTTTCTTATAGTCATAGACTCTTCGATATTTCGCTACTAGTTGCAATCAATGATGTAAGCTTATAATATCAAATAAACTTATGATCGTGGACATACTTAATTTGTGGATCAGCATAACACTGTATATATAAGCTTTTTGTGTTTTTATTGTCATTGGTCTTCGGGGGGCATGTATTAATCAACATATTGGCTATTATGATTATCTTACTCAATCACATATTTAAAACACGATTCAATCAATCTGTTGTGGGTTTTTCAAAAAGTGAAAAAGCAAACAATGTAACAAAGGGGCCATCTTTTTGTCAGAAATTTTTGTTGTTGATTTTTTAAATTATGGCTTGAGTTATTTTTTATTTTCTGAAGACGAATTCGAGAACCTTTTAACCCTTTCACCGCCAATGTCGCATTTTAGCACCAAAATGATTTAACACCCATGTCACGAAAAGGCCTCAAACCAGGGTCTGTTATCTAAATAGCCTATTTTCATAATTTTGGGAGGCAAGGATAGGCCGTATGCTATACATGTCACAGAGGAATCCCCAATATTGCAGACGATTTTTTTTCTCTACCCAGGTAAGTTTAATGGACATTTTTTGCTAAAAAAATGGCTGGCGGCGAAAGGGTTAATGTTACTCTTTTGCAATAAAGGTGTTCAATGGGAGAGGGGAAAGAGGGAACGGGGAGAGGGGGCGTAAAACTATATTTTTGATAGTACATTTTTCTGCCTTTTTTTCTTTTTAAAGAAATGTACCAAAAAAAAAGGTAAAAATAAAACTATCTGGTGGCTTTTGTGGTAGGTACGCGTAATTATGCATACATATACACAAACACACAAATATAAAACATAGACAGGTAGGCAGTACCCAGAGTACAAGCGCGCGCATGCGCGCACACACACACACACGCACGCACGCGCGCGCGCACACATATATATATGTCACAGTAGAAATCGGAATCCAGTACGATTCGGAATCCTACTAGTACAAATCGGAATTCCGATTTCTACTAGTACAAATCGGAATTCTAATTTCTACTGGCTTTTTTCTAGTACAAATCGGAATTCCGATTTCTACTAGTACAAATCGGAATTCCGATTTCTACTAACAGCCAGTAGAAATCGGAATCCAGTACGATTCGGAATCCTACTAGTACAAATCAGAATTCAGATTTCTACTGGTTATTTTCTAGTACAAATCGGAATTCCGATTTATAATAACAGCTAGTAGGAAATGGAATTCAGTACAAATTATAATCTACATATTTTAGCAATTGTAAAAGAAGGAAGAGAAAAAAGAAGACAGGGCATAATATTGATAGTATAAGAGCAGCTATCACTGAGTTCTAAGAAGGAAGAAATTGTTGATCATTGTTTAAGATTTTCCATTGTGTTAATTGTAATCAAGTAAATCAAGTTTGCAGCTCTGCTGCGACAAATCAGTTGTTCAGTCAATTGGTGTTTCAATTTTGTCAGAGAGAGTACACCAGTGGCAGTATTTAGCTTACAACTAAATTCAACGAAGCAAAGATGGAGGATCAGAAGAATAAATGTTATTCCCTTTTGGACGAAATGCTTGTCAGTATAGTGAGTGGGAGA
>CM065703.1:15679623-15695173 GCA_017654935.2 Phymorhynchus buccinoides | reverse complement strand
ATTTCTTCCTTCTTAGAACTCAGTGATAGCTGCTCTTATACTATCAATATTATGCTCTGTCTTCTTTTTTCTCTCCTTCTTTTACAATTGCTAAAATATGTAGATTATAATTTGTACTGAATTCCATTTCCTACTAGCTGTTATTATAAATCGGAATTCCGATTTGTACTAGAAAAAACCCAGTAGAAATCGGAATTCTGATTTGTACTAGTAGGATTCCGAATCGTACTGGATTCCGATTTCTACTGGCTGTTAGTAGAAATCGGAATTCCGATTTGTACTAGTAGAAATCGGAATTCCGATTTGTACTAGAAAAAAGCCAGTAGAAATTAGAATTCCGATTTGTACTAGTAGAAATCGGAATTCCGATTTGTACTAGTAGGATTCCGAATCGTACTGGATTCCGATTTCTACTGTGACATATATATATATGTGTGCGCGCGCGTGCGTGCGTGTGTGTGCGCGCATGCGCGCGCTTGTACTCTGGGTACTGCCTACCTGTCTATGTTTTATATTTGTGTGTTTGTGTATATGTATGCATAATTACGCGTACCTACCACAAAAGCCACCAGATAGTTTTATTTCTACCTTTTTTTGTTGTACATTTCTTTAAAAATAAAAAAAGACAGAAAAATGTACTATCAAAAATATAGTTTTACGCCCCCTCTCCCCGTTCCCTCTTTCCCCTCTCCCATTGAACACCTTTATTGCAAAAGAGTAACATTAACCCTTTCGCCGCCAGCCATTTTTTTTAGCAAAAAATGTCCATTAAACTTACCTGGGTAGAGAAAAAAAAATCGTCTGCAATAGTAGGGATTCCTCTGTGACATGTATAGCGTAAGGCCTATCTTTACCTCCCAAAATTATGAAAATAGGCTATTTAGATAACAGACCCATTTTGGTGCTAAAATGCGACATTGGCGGTGAAAGGGTTAAAAGGTTCTCGAATTCGTCTTCAGAAAATAAAAAATAACTCAAGCCATAATTTAAAAAAATCAACAACAAAAATTTCTGACAAAAAGATGGCCCCTTTGTTACATTGTTTGCTTTTTCACTTTTTGAAAAAACAACAACAGATTGATTGAATCGTGTTTTAAATATGTGATTGAGTAAGATAATCATAATAGCCAATATGTTGATTAATACACGCCCCCCGAAGACCAATGACAATAAAAACAGAAAAAGCTTATAAATACAGTGTTATGCTGATCCACAAATTAAGTATGTCCACGATCATAAGTTTATCTGATATTATAAGCTTACATCATTGATTGCAACTAGTAGCGAAATATCGAAGAATCTATGACTATAAGTAAAGGTTAATCATAACAGTGTTTCTTAACTAGATAAAATCAAACTTACCTTGGAAAGCAAACTAAAGCGTTCTTCACTCCAACACAAATGTCAACAGGATGCATTTCGCAGAACCTTGGCTTTATAAAGCCACTCCTTTTGGTTTTCGTTCAAGCGTAACATCATTTTACAATGAGAAAGAAAAACTGTCTCTGTCTGCCTGTCTTGCTGTTTGCCTGCTTGCCTGTGTCTCTGTTTCTGTCTGTCTTTCACACACACACACGCGCGCGCACACACACACCACACACGCACACATGCACATGATAATATCTTAATATAATTAAAAACACAACACCATTGCACATTCTGCGACATACACGCGCGCGCGTGCGCACGCATACACACACACACACACAACACAAACACACACACGCACACACGCACACACACACATACACATACACACACACACACACACACACACACACACACACACACACACACACACACACACAAATTCCGGGGGACGAATTTTCCCCTGGGGAGAATTGTCTGGGGACGAATAGTCCGGGGGCGAATTGCCCCCGGGGCCAATTGTACGGGCGGATTTTCCGGGGGCAAATTGTGTGTGTGTGTGTGTGTGTGTGTGTGTGTGAGAGAGAGAGAGAGAGAGAGAGAGAGAGAGAGAGAGAGAGAGAGAGAGAGAGAGAGAGAGAGGGAGAGAGAGAGAGAGAGAGAGAGAGAGAGAGAGAGAGAGAGAGAGAGAGAGAGAGAGAGAGAGAGAGAGAGAGAGAGAGTATGAATATTTTCGCGTAGAAATAAAAGCACGTCTGCCAAGTGAATGAATGAAAACCCCACCTCAGTGTACTGGAACAGGTATATCTACACAGGGGACGTTTGTAATGATAAAGAGAATGGGCCGATCCCGGAGGTACTGCAGTGCCTGGAAAGACCCGATAATATAGGATATAGTTCACATAGTTTTAATCATTTCAGCAAATTATGTTATATATATGTACCAAAAAATGAAGCGCTTGCGTAACAAATAATAACAAGGGCGTCGCTGAGCGGCAGACATGTCCGTCACCAGCAATGCCACGCACTTGCGACACCCCGTAGAGTGTCACATCCTGACACAAAATTGGAAGGGATTCTGTCTTCTAGTTCACGAGATACAGCTTGAAGAAGAAATACATAGCGCAAAGAAGGAAATTTCGGTTTTCAAGGTCAAACTTCAAGGCCAAGGTCAGCATGGCGATAATTTATGCTGGGATGTTTTCTACTCTAGGGTATACAGTACCACATACAATCTGAAGCGCTTCTGTCAAGCACAAATGTGGAAAATAAAGCTTAAAACCCAGTTTGTAGACCCCTACCACATTCAAGGCCTACCAATCTCCCGGACCGTGACGTTGACCTTGATCGGTATGCCATCATCAGAACGGGCATAAGCCAAAGTACCTACATGCCAAATTTGAAGACCAACGGTGTGGGAGTTATGGCCCCTTAAAGATTTTCGGTTTTCAAGGTCGTAAGCCAAGGTCAAGGTCACGACGGCGAAACATTTTGCGCGGATGCCTTCCTCTCATGGTGACACACCAGCAGACAAAATTTGACGCGATTCGGTCAAGCGGTTCGGGAGATATCCTTGGGACAGACAGAAAAACAAAAAACAAAAAAACAAAAAAACAAAAAAACAAAAAAACAAAAAAATACAAACCAACCCATGCAAAGTCCGATCACCTATTTTGACGGACAACACAAAGTCCGATCATCTATGGTGACGGACAAAAACAAAAATACAAACCAGACCACTGCAAAGTCCGATCACCTACGGTGACGGACAATTATGCTACGGCGTGTCGCAAGTGCGTGGCATTGCTGGTGACGGACATGTCTGCCGCTCTGCCACGCCCTTGTTTGTTTGTTTGTTTGTTGTTCTTTTCTGTTTGTCCCAAGGATGTTAATAAAAAGAGTTTTTTTTTTTTTACGTACAAAGATTAATACAGAGAGAGAGAGAGAGAGAGAGAGAGAAGAGAGAGAGAGAGAGAGAGAGAGAGAGAGAGAGAGAGAGAGAGAGTAAGTTCCAAGAGAATCGGGAGAGCGGTATAGTTGGGGAGGGGGGTGGGTAAAACCGAACGTTGCCCGTTCCCCGTGCCGTAATGGCCGAGTGGTCTTACGGTTGCTTTGATCTGTCGCCGAGTTCCTCTGGGTGGGCTCTCTGTGTATGCTTGTCTGTCTGTGTCTCTCTCTCTCGCTTTCTGTCTCTGTCCCCCCCCCCCCTCTCTCTCTCTCTCTCTGCCTTTGTCTGTAGGGCCTATGTCTCGCTGTCTGTCTGTCTCTGTCTCTGTCTGTCTCTCTCTCTCTCTCTCTCTCTGTGTCTATCTCTCTCTCTGTCTTTGTCTATCTCTCTCTATGTGTCTCATGTATCTGTATGCCTATGTGTCTCTCTCTCTCTGTCTGTCTTTCTCTCTCTCTGTCTCTCTCTCTCTGTCTGTCTATCTGTCTCTGTCTCTCTCTTTCTCTCTCTCTCTCTCTCTCTCTCTCTCTCTCTCTCTTGTCCTCTCTCTCTCTCTCTCTCTCTCTCTCTCTCTCTCTCTCTCTCTCTCTCTATCTGTCTGCCTCTGTGCCTGCTCCGGGGCGGAGGACGTTAAACAAATTTTCATTCATCCAACTGGAACAGCAGTTGTCCTCTTTGCTCTCTGTCTATGTCTCTCTGTCTGTCTGTCTTTCTTTGTGTGTGTCTTTGTCTGTCTGTTTTTGTCTGTCTGTCTCTCTCTCTCCCCCCCCCCCCTCTCTCTCTCTCTGGAGGACGTTAAACACATTTTCATTCATCCACATCCTGACACAACATTTGAAGAGCTTATGTCTTGTAGTTCACGAGATACAGCTTGGACAATAATATATAGCGCAAAGAAGGAAATTTCGGTTTTCAAGGTCACACGTCAAGGTCAAGGTCAGCATGGCGATAATGTATGCTCGGGTGTTTTCTACTCTAGGGCATACAGTGCCAGACACAATATTTTTTATATATTATGAAGCGCTTCTGTTAAGTACAAATGTGGAAAATATGGCTGAAAACCAAATTTGTAGATCCCTACCACTTTCAAGGCCTACGATCTCCCGGACCGTGACCTTGACCTTGATCAGTATGCCACCATCAGAACGGGCATACGCCAAAGTACCTGCATGCCAAATTTGAAGACTATAACACGAACGGTATGGGAGTAATGGCCCCTTAAAGATTTTCGGTTTTCAAGGTCGTACGCCAAGATCAAGGTCACGACGGCAAAATGGTTTCCGCGGATGCCTTCCTCTCATAGTGACATACCAGCACACAAACTTTGACGCGATTCGGTCAAGCGGTTCGAGAGATATCCTTGGGACAGACAGAAGGAGAAAAAATGACCCTCCAATTTTCAGGCTCCAGCGATCTTTTTGACCTTGACCTTGACCTTGATCGGTATGCCATCATCAAAACGGGCATAAGCCAAACCACCTTCATACCAAGTTTCAACATCCTATGTCGATCGGTGCCCGAGATATGGTTATCGGGAGATATCCTTGGGACAGACAGACAAAAAAACCCACAAACCCCCCCCCAAAAACCCAGACAAACCAGCCCATCGCAAAGTCAGTTCACCTTCGGTGACGGACAATAATATAAAGCATTCAAGAAAAGTAAATATTCAGAAATTGCATAGCCACAGCACTATTATACATAATTAATGTACAAGACTAATACAGGAAGAAGGTGATGGGGAGAGGGCTTGGAGGCGGGATAAGATACAATGAATGATTTAAATAGCGCATGGCTAATACTTAGGCCTATGCCACAATCTTCTGCATATAATATGGCACACATCATTCAAATCACCAAGTAGAATAGACAAACCATGCATGATTTATGCTTTTATACCAGGATTAGAGGGGGGAAATAAACTAACATTATACATGACACCATAGATCACAAATTACACTTGGATTGATGTATCTGTTTTCATTCTATCAAATAAAAGGCGTTTGTATGCTGCTTTAAAGGAGTTAATGTTTGTTTTTTCTTTGATATGTGATGGGATAGAATTCCAAAGTGTTCCACCGGAATAAATTAAACTAGTTTTAAGCAAATCAATTCTTGGTTTTGTTATGATTATATTGTTATTGTATCTTGATTGATTGATCAAGATGCAATAACAGAGAGAGAGAGAGAGAGAGAGAGAGAGAGAGAGAGAGAGAGAGAGAGAGAGAGAGAGAGAGAGAGAGAGAGAGAGAGAGAGAGAGAGAGAGAGAGAGAGAGAGTCAACCATAATAATAATTAATAATGCTTATATATAGCGCATAATCTTGCAAAGCAACTCAATGCGCTTTTCACTCACCATTCGTACAAACATTTCTAACAAACTGGCCCACGCATCCTCACCATACATCTCTATGAAAATGAATACATATTAGAGAATGCATTGCATATAATCATAACACAACACACTAACACCCACCTCCCTTCAACACCACCACCCACAACCATCCCCCCACTCCCCCCCACCCATCCCCACCCCTGCCCCCTACTCCCCACCCCCACCCCATACACACACACGCGCATGCGTTAACCTCATACTCAACGTCTTCAATGAGCTGGAAAACAAGAGTGGGGAAAGGATCATAGACTTTGCAGAGAGAAAGCTTTCCTGAAGAAGTGGGTCTTTAGTTGGGACTTGAAGGAAGGAAGAGTGGACTGGTTACGGGTATGGTCAGGGAGATAATTCCAAACGTTTGGTGCAACAAAACTAAACGCCCTCTCACCCGAAGATTTCAAGGACCGCTTAGGAACTTTAAGAAGTTTCTGGGAAGAAGAACGAAGAGTACGAGAGCTTTGACCATCACAATAAGCAAAGAACAGCAATCGCTTCAACACTGGCTGTGCGTTCACAAATTGCAGTTATTTCCCCTGCGTCATTTTACGTTCTGAAACAGCCTGTCTGCAACTTTGCGTGCCTGTCTGTCTGTTTGTTTGTCCGTAGTTTTGTGTTGTCTGTCTCTTTGCATGCAGTACAGTATCTGTCTCCGACCTCGTGTGATAAACAACAAGGCTCTCGAGATAGGATAAAAGCAATATCCCACAGCAAAGTCACAATAACTGATTGAATATCTTTTAGTGTTTTTTTGTGTAATGGTTTACCTGTTGTGTGCCACCCCTTTGAATGGGACATTGGCCTTATGCCCTTATCAAATGGAGTACTGTTATTACTGTTATCGTTGTCTCTTTGTCCGCTTCTGATTTGTCTCTGTGAAATTCGGGTTGCTCCCACCTGGAGAGCGCGTCGCCGTGAGCGCAGAGCCTCCCACAGGATGTATGCTATGTGCGTTCGTGTTTTGGTGTCACCCATTCCACCGGACTACTGCGATGAGTGGAGAGAGAGAGAGAGAGAGAGAGAGAGAGAGAGAGAGAGAGAGAGAGAGAGAGAGAGAGAGAGAGAGAGAGAGAGAGAGAGAGAGAGAGAGAGAGAGAGAGAGAGAGAGAGAGAGAGAGAGAGACGACGACGAAAATGGTGTTTTACGTCCTCTTGGTCTGAATCAGACACATAATTATGGGACATTTGTAAATACAAATATGGTGGAAACAATACTGGAGGCAATGCCCGGAGGCAGTACGAAACCAGTAAAGTCCCGATTTTTAAAAATTAATACAGATAGGTGTAGCGGTAACCACGCCTCGGTTAAACCTCATCGGCTATGGCACCGCTACAAGTATTTTGCATGATGCAGAGAGAGAGAGAGAGAGAGAGAGAGAGAGAGAGAGAGAGAGAGAGAGAGAGAGAGAGAGAGAGAGAGAGAGAGAGAGAGAACACTCTTTAATCATATATAGTAAAAAGCCAAGTGTCCGTGTGTGTGTGTGTGTATGTGTGTGTGTGTGTTGATACAAAAAGTTTGTTGCAACATGGAAAATCAAAGGCAACCCCTCTTATTTAGATTGACTAGCCTACGTTGTGATCTCTCCATTACTCTACATACGCGCGCTTCTAGGCACTTAAGTGGGCTTCCCTGAAATCTTTCTAGCAGTTTGTGGTCTTGTGTACACTGAATGTTATTATGTATCTCTGCAGGTTTTTGTTTGTGGCTCAAGCCACAAACCTATAACTCACTTTGTCGGTCGGTCGGTCTGTCTGTCGGTCCAAAATTGTCGCACATTTTGACAAAATGTCGCACTTCAAATCGAGGCTACACGACGAAAATGGTGTTTTACGTCCTCTTGGTCTGAATCAGACACATATGGGACATTTGTAAATACAAATATGGTGGGAACAATACTGGAGGCAATGCCCGGAGGCAGTACGAAACCAGTAAAGTCCCGATTTTTTTTATATTAATACAGATAGGTGTAGCGGTAACCACGCCTCGGTTAAACCTCATCGGCTATGGCACCGCTACAAGTATTTAATAATTAAATCGAGGCTACACTTCGAAATTAATTGAGGCCGCTCTTTAAAATGATGTATTTTAAAAGCGTGCAAAATAATAAACATACGTAATACAGACACTACAACAGACACGACGAGTATGCGGTGCTTCTTTTGATGAGTATAAGTAGGATACATAGTTTTAAATGTTTTCCAAAAGATATAAAAAGTTACGAAATGGTGCAGAGATAACATTCTGGTTTACAGATTAAAATTATTGAAAAGCCAGGGGAGGTAACTCATGATTGGAGTGGTAAAAATAGACCGCGTGCCACAAACTATGGCGATTTTCGTGCTTGTTTTAAAAGATAGTTCTTATTCCAGTCTGCATTATGTGATTAAGTAGAAGAGCCCGTATATTTCTGATCAAAGTTTGATTTGGGGAATAGCTTGACCAATCAGAAATCATTACGTTTTGAATGTTTTGTTAATAAGTGTTGTTTGTTGTAAAGAGGAGGTAATATATTGTGAGTGTCAAGGACATGGGTGTTATTTCTATACTAAAACAACACAAACATTAGCGTTCAAACTGCGTGTCCATTCGATCACTCCCTCATTCTCCAACCACAAGCATACAACCTTGAACAAATAAAGGCAGGGTGACAATTTGACAGCCCGATTATTATTTTGCGAATGTGACTTTACTAACAAAAGATTGTTTCAGCCCTCGAACTATTCGAAAACTAGAAGCTGTGAATTAAAAATACTAATACAATACAGCAGAACTAACATTAGAAAACATTTTTTTGCTAACAGAGTTGCCAAGTATTGGAATAACCTCTCTGCACAAATCAAGCTTGCACCAAACCTTAACCAGTTTAAAAACCTCTTGGACAAAGACAGAATTGAGATACCAACATGACTGATTGAGTCATCAAAAACCGTCACAGCTGTGCCCAATACTACAAGAACTAAATTGAAAGGGCACTTCAGAGGCCGCGAGGCCTAGTTGCCCTCATTACCCTGACCTGACCTGAACAAAACAAGTCTACCCTCTCACATTAGCTCACTCTTTAGCACACATGTCACAGACATTCATCATAGGAAATATTTCATTTTAAAAAAAAAACCTATTATCTAACTTTCACTATAGCCAAGATCCTCCGAAGTTGGAGTGTGGCTGCCCACGTGGCGGGATAATCAAAAACGGTCACTCACGTAATGTTCTCATCCCTGGCTGGTGCATTTGTACCATAGTGTTCAAGTGCTTCAGCTGTTGGGATGATCCCTGGAGTCTTTACGCCAGGGTAAGACAACAACAACAACAAAAACAACAATTATAGCCAAGTGTCTGTCATCCAAGCCACACACACACAAAAAAATACCACTAGCTAGAAAAAAACCTTATGTACTTAAAACGAAAATACGATTGTGTTTCAATAATATGTCAACCAATGATTTACAAAATCATACCACTCACCAATTCCCAAATTAGTGGCTCACACGCATAATCATAGCCACTCGCCAACACAATACCAGCGGTTCACAAAGTGTAATAATAAGAAAAAATAACCATAGTTTCATCAGCATAATTTCTACGATTCACGCACACGCGCGCGCGCACACACACACACACACACACGCACACACGCACACGCACACGCACGCGCGCGCGCCGCATAAAATAAGCCCTCCTCGGGCGGCTTAGTATAAATGGAAAAGCGAAGAGGCCAACACTTGCCATTTTTCATAAAATCGGGACTTTACTGGTGTTGCACTGCCTCCGGGTATTGCCTCCAGTATTGTTCCCACCATCTTTGTATCTACAAATGTCCCATACCTTGTGTTTGTTCCAGACCGAGAGGACGTAGAACACCATTCTTCATTCATTTCTTCATGGCTTGTCATTTTGGGGTGAACTAACATAATAGGCATCATTGTCGAGACATGGAAGACATTTCTACCAGCTATCATCCTTATCACTTCACTTTAGGTGCACAATAAACCCGATTTCGAACCTGGGTACAAGGGATCATTTTCTCCTCTCACTCTGCACTAGGCCTTACGGTCTGAATGTGGAGTCTTTAGGATGAGACGATAAACCGATGCACTTAGCACACGTTAAACCCAGTGGCAACGAAAAAGTTGTCAGATGGTCAAATTGTACCCTCCACCCCCCCCTTTCCTTCCTCATCAATCACACATAAGTCGCATGCAAATATTAAAAAAAAGGTGGCGCGCCTCTGGCTGCGGCGCGCTCTCCATGTGGGAGCAACCCGAAGTTCACAGAGACGCCTATGTTCTTAACCCTTTCGCCGCCAGATGTTTTTCAGCCCCAAAATACCATTAAGCTTAACTGGGTAGAGAACAAAATTATCTGCAATATTGGGAATTCCTCTGTGACATATATAACATTAGGCATAACCTTACCTCCCAAAATTATGAAACTAGGTTCTTCAGGTAACAGGCCATAATTTGCTGCTTTTTAATGTGGTGCATAAATGCGACATTGGCGGTGAAAGGGTTAACAGAGAGTCTGCTGAGTACTTCTTTTGATTTGAGCACAGAACTAGATGCATCCTCCATACTCCCCAATTCTTCTTCTTAAAATCCCTTTCTTATCAAAATGCTAACCTACCTGTCGCATGAAAAAAGGTAGCTCGTAAAAATAAGTAGCTCGCTACCTATGACAGTGTGTATTTGCGACATTGAGCATGAACCACAAATTTCACTTTTTTTCTAGGGTTAGGGTTAGGGATAGGGTTAGGGTTAGGTAAATGGCTAAAGTACAGAAAAAGTGAAATTTGTGGTTGTCGCAAATACAGACTCTCATCGTAGCGAGCTACTTATTTTTACGAGCTACCTTTTTTCATGCGACACCCCCCGAATCCGACACCCTTTCTGTACTTGTGCTACGTCATTAGGGTAGTCAAGTTTCTAGGGGTGGTTCTCACTCCACGTCTTAACTGGAGCCCACATATTGACCACCTTTGCCGAAAAGCTATAAAAGGCACCAACTTTATTCGAATCATCTCTTCCCAGACATGGGCTCAAAACTCTAAGTTTCTTGTTCTTTTAACACAAGCTCTAGTCCGCAGTCGCTTAACATATGGGATGGAAGCATTCCATAACATTACAGATAATCTAGTAAACAAACTACAAACAATAGAGCTAAAAGCTCTAAAAGCTGCCCTCAACGTTCCAAAGTTTGCAAATACTAACATGATCTATGGAATAATAGGTTGGATTCCAATAAAACATCTTATGAAACTAAACACTTCTACATTCCTTACAAGACTATATGCAACAAATCATTTTTCTATAGAAAGCTTTAAGGAAGAATTTGAAGACCCTTTTTATAACCATCCATCCTTTCAACAACAAAAACCAACTATTGCACAAAAAGTTTGCAACCCCTTAGACTATTCCCGGGAAATGCTCTCCATGGCGGGCCTGGAAATAGATGATATTGAAACTCATCCAAAATTCCCTATCCCACATTGGGAATGGGAATCAGCACACTTTGATACTGCTTTACATCAAATGTACTCAAAATCAAATCAGCCAAATTTACTTTCAGTTGCGGCCAAAGAAAAAGTTTCCGAGATTAAACATCATTTATTAATATACACGGACGGTTCTAAGATCTCCGATTCACAGATAGGGTGCGCTTTTACTATTCCAGCCCTCAAGATTACTAAATCCTTTCAATTAAATTCAAAAATCTCAATATTTAGCGCAGAACTCTGGGCAATTCTTGAGGCCTGCTTTTTTATAAACGAGTTTCAAAAATCATTGTATCAAGTGACAATCCTCACAGATTCCTTATCCTCGATACAAGCATTGCAAAATAATACAAAAAATAGAAGAAAAATCATACAAGAGATACAAAACCTTATTCATCAAATAAGAATTAAAGGTACTGATTTAACCATTATGTGGATTCCCTCCCATTTGGGACTCACAGGGAATGACCTTGCTGATACAGCAGCCAAAAGGGCAGCTGAACACATTGAGGGTCAGTCTATAAACATTAAATTGTCTCTGTCAGAGATTAAAAACCATTTAAAACGTTGTGTGTACCGGAGATGGGCTGAGGAATTGGATTCCTATTTAGAAGCCCAACTCCGGTACAGGAAATTTATCAGTGGTGGTCTTCACCTGCCCGTTCCCCATAAAATTCAAGGCAGAATCAACAGATTCTATACTAACTCTATTCGATGTAAATTTAGGGACACCCCATGTAAATGTGGAAAAATGTTTAGTCTGAAGCACATGTTTGACCCCTGTAGTCAAATAAAAAAGGAACTACAACCTGTTATAAACAAATGCAAACAAAACAACTTAATATATAATGAAAAGAACATTTTAAACAAACACCATAAATTAGGTTGGTCACCAATGGTTTGGCTCGCTGAGGCAATTGGCCAGGTGTCATTCAAACACCTTGTTTAAATCTGAACTATTTTTACTGGTGGGAATAGAGTCCCTCTGGTGTGTGGGCCGTATACCTGTCTGCATTCCCGCCCCCTTTACCCCCACTTCCCTTTTTATCTAAAATATGTGCCTGATGGGCTGAAGTGACTCTTTTGAGCCCACTATTTTTTAAAAAAACCCTCTCCTATGCAGATGGGTGTCCGGCACACACAACGGAGGTATCTTTCGTAACCGTTGCGTTTAACGCTTGTGCTCCCCCCCCTTTTTGGGACTGCCCATGCGGTGTCCTGTCACTGCTCGGGGCGGAGAGGAGGGGTCCCTTCCCCTCCCTCCCTCCGTCCCGAGCATACAGGAGTCGTTAACCATCCCCACCCTCAACTCTTATACCATCCTCTTAAAAACCATCTAACCATAAATAACAACTTTTATTAATCTCACTTATTTCACATTCCACCGTGACATCAGGGGCGGGGGAGTCTTTGTTGCTACCCCCCCCCTGGGATCAGATGGAACACATAAGATTATTTACAACAATGGTGGCCTCTGGCGGTATGTTCCCCTACTCATAAACAACTTTATATAAAATAATGACCTCTCACTAGATTTTATCTAGTTAAATAACTAAATCACATACGGTCAGGTAAGACCAAAATATACATAAAACAAACTAGATTTTAATAGCAACTTTTAATATAACTATGGAACCTTAATAGTTATAAACTTGTCCTTTTTATCAAATCTTAACTTATTTTACATATTAAACAATTTTAAGACATAGATTTTAACAAAACAATTTTAAAGCTATAGGGTTTAGTCCCGTAGCTTGACTAGAGTAGAACATAAATTTTTAACACAAAATTTTATAAATTCACATACGTGAAAATAACATTATACTTTGCCCTATGGACAATATTAAATAAACTAAATACTTGTTAAAACTTTAACATAGTTTAAAAATTCAACTTAGTTATAATTTAAATATTAAACAATAACGTCACTTGTAAAAAGTTTAAACAGTTTGTCTGTAAAAGTGGTGTACATAATAACAATGTACATATTAATATTAATAGCCTTATGGCCAAAAACTTTTTTGACAGTTGTCTTTGTATCAAATAAATTTATAATTAAAAACCTCTAGGTAACTATTAGTTGTGTTTGGTCCCAAGGGACCAAAACCTAATAGGATAGCCTTATATAAAAAAAATGTACATATACAAAAAGGAAATAAAAGAATAACTTGTACTTTTTCATAACTTTTTTGAAAAGTTTTTTAAACTGTATATTAGTTTGAACACAGGCTTCTGCCTGTCAAGAATTTTAATAATAAAGCTCGTCCCGAGCACAAACACGGATTGTTTTTATCCAATAGCTCAGTTGAGCCTAAAATGCATGAATTTTAACTGTAGCCCTGGGTTTTTTTTTAATCAGACCTCCTCCAATCTGCCAGACTTAAAAGCAAACAGCTAAATATCTTTTAAAAACAAAATATTTTACTACAAACTTAAATTTTATATTCTTCAGCTTGCGCTATTAAAATAAAAAACTCTTTATAAACTTTGATAAAATAAATAACTTATTCTTCTAAAAACTTCATCTTATAAAACTTAAAATCCACCTTTTTTCTAGGATCTTTATAAATCAAAATGCCTCAAATAGCCTGTTGGCTCAGAGGGCGTAAAATCTCTATTTTTCTCTCTCTAGACCTGAAAGGGTGGCCGTTTACGTGTGTGTGTGTGTGTGTGTGTGTGTGTGTGTGTGTGTGTGTGTGTGTGTGTTATGTGTGTGTGTGTGTGTGCGCGCGTGTGTGTGTGCGCGCGTGTGTGTATGCGTTTGCAGTCTACCCAGATGGTCTCGGTGTAGCTCAAAGTCTTTTGTTCGACGGAGAGCGAAGAGGCCAACACTGTTTGAACAACTCTTACGGGACGCCATTTCATTCGCGGAGGTCTGTCAGTCACTTTCTTTTGTTGTACCTACTACACAACACGCAGTCGCCCGGTGTCACGAGAAATATATCCCCGCGTGAAATATATCCGGTCACCGTGATAAGCGTTTGCACCACAACCGTAACGATAACTGTTTATTAAAATGTAGAGATTTATTTGCACAATATACACGGAAAGAACCAAGAAATAGAGTGGGGGGGTTGTTTATTTCCATATTCACCGATAAATCGATGTACAAACGCATGACACTTAGTTCACATTTTCCAAAATGGCGGACAATGTTTTGAAGCTGTTGTCTTAACTTTTGACCTGGCTTAAAGACTCCAGGGGTCATCCCAACAGCCGAAGCACTTGAACACTATGGTACAAATGCACCATCTAGGGATGAGAACATTGCGTGTGTGACCGTTTTTGATTACCCTGCCATGTGGGCAGCCACACTCCGACTTCGGAGGATTTTAGACTGATGATGTTATGCTATATGAGCCTGACATGGCTACAGACAATCCCCACATAAAGTATGCAGAACATAACAACATTTTGATGTAGCCTTGGTGTTCTAGCTTATGTCAAGGCGAAATGGCGGAGGATGAAAACAAACACCCATGCAGAGAAAAATAATGAGTAATAAATTTCAGAAAAAGATCAATGGGTTCTTAATATTCATTGATGATTCCTCTGCTCTTCCTGCATGCCAACAGACGCCTCTGAATCTATTTATATTAGAGGCGAATCCTCCCCAAACAGCACACAATTCGAAACTGAGAAGAAACGGGACGGATATCACGGCGGATATATTTCACTCTACACCGGAGTCTCTACTAGTCTAATCAGTTTTAATGGGAGTTGCTATCTTTGACCTCTGCACCCTTTTACATTGACATCGTCTAACAGCGATGGAAATAGACGAGGGAGTTTACTTTGATTGGTATGGGGCTCAAACTGTTATAAAATACCAGTTAACTACTTAACTAATTTTAATATATCAGTTAAGTAGTTAAGTGGACTTTCTTATTCCAGTTAGCTAGCTAACTGATATTATCAATTTCCGCTTCCGGTCAGTTAACTGCTGAAGTGGCATTCTATCATGAAAACCAACTAGTTAACTGGTTTTTGTAACACGAAATCCCATTGGATACTGCAGATCAGCAATCTTTTCCCAGAAATTGCTCCAAATACGTTTTAGTAACTGAAATAATCCCCAAATAGCATCAAAAAGTATATATATTCATCATTGCCCGTTTCTTATGAGCTAGTGAATAGATTATATCCGTCAGGTTGAATTTCAACAGATGTTTTTTATTTTATGTTCTTTTATTTATTTATTTATTTTTACTAGTTTGTGGTTAAAATAATTATGGTCTCTGAAAAACGTACACTCGGCTGCAAGACAGCACATATGGGATGAACCATCAACCAACCATCATTCAAAGCTCTGGAGGTACTGCAGGTCCGATCCGTGATAAAAACTGCTAATACAAA
>CM065703.1:15657123-15674623 GCA_017654935.2 Phymorhynchus buccinoides | reverse complement strand
TACTACTACTACTACTACTACTACTACTACTACTACTACTACTACTACTACTACTACTACTACTACTACTACTACTACTACTACTACTACTACTACTACTACTACTACTACTACTACTACTACTACTACTACTACTACTACTACTACTACTACTACTACTACTACTACCCTACCGCTTAAACTTGAATAGAAGAGCTTCTTTTTTTTTGGCGCGCGTGAGAGGCTCAACAGACTCTACATTCGTGTGACTGGGGTAGGGATAAATTTGAGAGGGGAACCCTTTTAGGCTCTGTCACCGACCGGGCCCAACTCTCTTGTCCTAATTTGGATATCACATGATCCAGCGGGTCGCCAACGATTCATTGGTCTTTTTCCTGCCTTTCTTCTTCCGTTTTGTGTTTGTGATCCAATAGGTGTGTGTGTGTGTGTGCGATTTTTCGTCAAGAAGATTCTTGTGGATTAAAAAACAACAACAACCTGACACAATAACAAACAATCAAGAGATAGGGCACATCAAGAGGCCGCGAGGCCTGGCTGCCCTGAAGATCTGACCTGACCTGACCTGACCTGACACTACAACATGCCAGGTAAATCGTTTTTTTTTTTCGCCTTTCATTCTTATTTTTGTTCTCTTCTTTTGATTGAATAAGTTTAGATGGTTTTTAAAAGAATTATCAATCCATGCCTTGAAACATCCAAACACGACCACATGGGCCCCATGGGGAACACGTGTTGTAGGCATAGACTGTCCCCCCCCCCCTCCTCTCTCTCTCTCTCTCTCTCTCTCTCTCTCTCTCTCTCTCTCTCTCTCTCTCTCTCTCTCTCTCTCTCTCTCTCTCTCTCTCTCTCTCTCTCTCTCTCTCTCTCTCTCTCTCTCTCTCTCTCTCTCTCTCTCTCTCTCTCTCTCTCTCTCTCTCTCTCTCTCATGTGTCGTGGCTTTTGTCCACAACTGATTAGAATAGGATGATGATCTTGAGACATCTGAGATGAAAACATTTCTAATTGTTGCCTCCTTTAAAAAAATAAAATGTTTTAAAGATGCCAAATGAAGCTTTCAGTAAAGCGTTGCGAATGTGCTCATACTAGCAGTTTTCGGTAAAAAGCGAACTCTTGTCCTTCCTTATTTCAAGATGGCGTCTGGTATGTAGTTCAGCATGTGGAGATCACGTTTTGTTTTATTACTTTTTGCTATCATGCATGAATTAGGTCTTAAATCTATGTGTCGACGTTTTGTTGACAGTTTTGTATCTTTACCGTATCCCTAGTTTTAGTGGTTTTGTTTCTCGTTTGTCTGTTTAAGATTCTCATTTTATTGCACCATACGCCGCATACGGGCCTCGCGGGCGCCAGTCTACTTGACTCCCAATTCTAGCCCACTCTTTCTCATGACTTCTGAAGTTCTAAGAGTCACAGTCTGCGTGTGGTTGAAAAAAAAGTTTCAGCTTCAACTACCCATCCCCTCCTACCCACCCTCCAATCCAAACCCTTCCTGTGCCCATCACCTCCCACTGCCCCCATGGTAGGATGGTTAAATACAATTAATTTTTTTTTTTACTTTTTGTCAAATCCTAATGAAATTATGTCATTGGAAAGAGCCCGACAAGACCTTTAAAATGATACCCAAATTATCAAAATTGGGAAAGTTACGACGTTTTAAAATGATAGCTTTTTTTACATGAGCTATGCAGACCTGCCTACTGCTACGATTTGGCCGTAGCAGCTACGAAAAATAAAGCTTTGCTACGGAGCTACGGCAACCTTAACATTGCTACGGAGAAAACAAAATGCCGCCGCATTTTATTTTTGCTTATGCCGTTCCCGGTTTTGTCTGTTTCTAAGAGCAGACGCCGTATCACGCGCGATAACCTAGTCACTTCCGTTTTTATCAAAGTGACTGCGCATGCGTTCTTATTACTTTCTCTGGGGAAAAAATGGCGGACTCCAGCAGCAGTAGCGATTCGGGAGATGTTTCAAACGAAGAAAAACAAACCCAAACCAGAAAACGAAAATCATCTGGCACACCATCTTGTTCTAAGAAAAAACATCGGCCTGCCGCACAAGTTTTCAAAATAGCTTACACGGAGGAGTGGCCTTGCATCGTCAGAAGTTGACTCGGTGCGAACCATGCTCACTCAGTCACTGCAGTGCAACATCTGCCATGCAGACTTATCTGTGGTAGATACGATTGCCGTCAACACGTTCAATCGGCGAAACATAAGCAGTGCATTTCGGCTCAGGAAGAGAGCAAATCGATTGCCGTCGTTTGTGGATGCTACGAAAAAATTTGCCATGCTACTGAAAATTGATGGCTGGGCTACTGATTGGGAAAACTCCAAGTAGGCAGGTCTGGCTATATAAGAAAAAGTTGATCAAGGTTACCGTATCAAGGTTTGGATGAATAAAACAGCCATAACTTTTTTTTTTTTTTTACCAATAAACAAAACATTGGTACCAAAATAAAGCTTATTCAAAGGGGCAACATCAACCCCAAACATTAGACAGATTAGGCCTAAGCTTTTTGTGCAACTCACAAGATCGCAACATCAACATGAACATGGCAGAAAACAACATGTCGGACAGGCTTCGACGTAACACCTCCCGACTTGTGGAGACCTTGAGCAGCATTGAGATTCATTCTAGATGCACCAAATTTGGTGAACTTGTAGAAAAATAATTAAATTTAACTATTTGTTTTAAAAAAGCAAGTAGTTACCGTTCAGAAATGGTAAACAAATGAACTGGACCCAAATATTGGATCGCTTGTCTCTCGCGATCGGCCGTCTTCGCGTAAAAAAAGATCGTTCCCGAATGACCGGGTAGGTGTCTGCTTCCCGAAAGAAAAAAACTTGGATGGTCAGCGCCAAGAATAACCACCAATAAAAACAAGCAAAGGAAGTGACCGTTTGGCACATGGCCAAAATCGGGGTCCGGGATTTTGACAAGAAAAATCGCTGCGGTTTGACCTAATTCTGTCGTTCCTACCCATGGGCCATTCCCCTGCTTCCCCCCTAAATTCCCTTCCATATCAACGTCGATCACCTGGGCAGCTATGTTTTTATGTACACTTTTTACCTGACCGAAGTCCCCATGTTTCATACCAACAGAACCATCAAATTGTTTATGGTGGTTGAGGAGAGAAAGAAAAAGAAGACCATACCCTAGGAGCCGCTGTAGCTCAGTTGGTTGAGTCGCTGGATCGAAATCCGTCAGGTTTGGGAGTGTACAGGTTCGAATCCAGCTCGGATCGCAATGGTGTGTCCTTGGGAAAGGCACTTTACTCCTATTTTCCTCACTCCACCCAGGTGTAAATCACTAAATGGGTACCTGACGTCAGTTGGGGGAAAAGTCCTTCGGATGAGACTTAAAACCGAGGTCCCGTGTGCGAACACATGCACAAAAATATTGTGCACACGTTAAAAGCCCATTCCATTATTGAACTATATAACTATTCGGTAGGAGTAGGCTATGTTGTGCCTGTGGAATGGTTGACACGAACACACATAGCAAAATGCATCCTGTGTGCCAATTGCAGTCTAAACGAAGACCTTGGGCATGGGGCAGGATAAACATCCCCAATAGGAAGAAGAAGAAGATATGTATTAATCAAAATAATAACCTGTTGCACAACTGTTCTTTTTCTTCTCTCTTTGAACAACTTGTTGATCAGTGGTAAAGTTAAAGTCAATTTACTTAGTTATAGTTATACTTATAAGTTATAGTATACTGTCCCAAGCAGATAGGTATGTCACAAGTTTGTCAGCAGTGACAGCATTTTCCCTCTCACTATCAGTGCTTAGTATAAGAATTAGATTTACTGTGTGCAGCGAAGAAAAAGGGGGGCGGAAAGTCCAAGGGCAAGACGATGAACCTGACGGAGTGGCTGCAGAACGAGGACGGCACTGCGCCGAACCCCGTGACCGCCTCCACCACCAGTTGGGCCGATGAGATGGACAATGTGGACCACGACGGTGAGCCTAGTTGGTCCTGCAGACTTGCCTACCCATACGATTTTTCCGTATTTTGTACACGATTTTGAGCCCCAGTACGGTAAATGGAAAATTAAAATAGCAAAAATTTGAACTTAAGGTCTTCTAAGATCGGTCAAAATCAAGTGTTTTTCGTCATTTCGCATGGCGGTTTAATGTTCTGTAATGTTCCGTTTTTGGGTCTCCTTGCAAAATATGGAATCTTGAGAAAAAGTACGGAATTTTATTTCGTGGAGTACCTAAAAAAGAAATTGGGGGTAGGCATGTCTGGTCCTGTATCACACAGACTTCTTCTTCCTTTAACCATCCGCCTTCGTCGTGTCGAAGATTCTGATGGCACTAAGGAGGGCTCTGCGCATACGCTTAGTATTAAATAGTAATGTCAAGTCAGGGTAGAGGGTCACGTCAGGGTTGATGAGTTTACCTGTTTACCCATTTATAAGATTTCACCATGTTTTGTACACATATTTGACAAAAATGTGATAAATATGGTACATGGAACAAAAATATGGTGAAATGGTAAAACAAAAAGATTCATTTAGAAACTATATAATTTAGAACTGTATATTGCCTGATTCAGGAAACGGGTGTGCTCTGTGTGTGTGTGTTATTCTTGTAAATTTAAATGGATGATACTTTTGACACAGTATTTCAACAATTTATAAAAATGTATGTATGTTGTGAAAACTTTCTTGTTGGAGTACTCCTATTTTGTGAAAAATACAGTTATTTTGGGTTTCGAATACATGAAGCCCAATTTCAGGGTAAACAGGTCTAGCACTGACACCTCCGTGGGTGCTTCTCTTCAGGCTGTGTGCCAGAATTCAGTCTTTGGGGTGTGTTTTTTCTCTGGTTTTTAGCTTGCGAAGCTGGGGTATATAATTGTGTGCGTGTGTGTGTGTGTGGTTACCTCGCCCCAAAACTTTAACATTGGCGGATTCATGGGTGCTACTCTTTCATTTTTACACTGATTTCAGTATTTTTTATTTTACCAGAAACTGAACTTCAGGTTTTTTAATTCATCGAAACAAAACAAAAATTGACCACAAGCGATTTGGGATGTTTTGAACCTGGTTTCAAGTTCTATCTTGGAAGTTTGCAAAGGCAGTGTAATAATTTTCCAAGGCTTATCACAATATCAGACTCAAAGTCAAACTGTCTCTGTCTATCATTTTAACTGTCTGTCTATCTCGTTATCTCTCTCTCTTAAGTTGCCCCCCCCTGAATCGTCCGACGGGGCTCTTGCCCCTGTACCCTGCCAGGGCCATGAGTCCCTGGACCCCTGCCTTTCAGTTTTTTTGTCCCGGATTATAGCAGGTTACCTGGTTGCAGATAAAACAAAAATAGAGGAGCAACCTTCTTTCCTCTTCTGCCCATATTTTGTCCCTATCTCCTCTTCTCACTCACTGCCGCTTTGTATTCCTTTTGAAATTGCATTTTTCTTTAGCTTCAGAGGAGGGTCGGGAGCTAGCTCATTAATCGTGCTTACTGGTAAATATCAGTAGAATACTGATTGCAAAGCCAAAATACTGAACAAAATTTGACCTGTCAGTCCCAAGGGCTGATACTGTTTTGCTAGGAGTGATAATTTGTTTAACAGGGGCTTTGATATTGTGGTTTTCACTGGGTTTTGTTTCCTTGGTACAGTGGAACCTCCCTTATAAGACCTTCAAAAATGATCCCAAACGAGGTCTTCTAAGGGAGGGTTCTTATAAAGGATACTTACAAAGAAGGGCAATGTCTCAGAGAAGTAGGTCTTATATGGGAGGGAGTCTTATAAGGGAGGTTCCACCGTACTGGTTTTGGCACCGGTTGTTGGGGGTGTATTGTCGTTGATGGGACTGGTTTCCAAAAGTCTTAGCGTGATCACTGTAACTCATTCTGCCCTGTGCTCCACAAGTGTCAGACAAATATTATGACCCTCTTGCAGTTGCAGGCATCAGAATTGTCAGAGGATTTCGGAGGATTTAGAATTTCTGACAGAGGATTGACTTCTCTTGTCAGAGGTTTTGCCTTTTTATTCACTCAGTGTTATCGTTTCTGTTAAGTAGCAATTAAAAGTGATTTTTCACTATATTTAGCCTTTTTGGTGGTGTTCGGAACTCATTTCAGTGTTGTCCCTCTTTAGTCTAGGGCCTTGATATTACTGCAGTTTTCAGAGGATTGGACTTCAGACTATTCTGATGCCTGCTCTTGGCTGGTCAAGCAAAAACGAGAATCATGCATTCCAGAGTTATTCCCTTTTATTTGATGATCATGGCGTGATCATTGATTTCATCAAGCACATACATGAGAAGTGACGCAGCAGTCATGGGGTTAAGTTTTGGCATTGCATGCTTGTTACTTTTCAGATGGAGACGAAGTTCGTGTTACGTTCGACCGCTCCAAACTGCCGACGGCACCCAAAGCCGCGAGAGGGCCTGATTTTGATGTCAATAGGATATCGGATAACAAGCCCTTCACCGCTTTCGTTGGCAACTTGCCCTATGATGTGTCCGAGGAGAAAATAGAGCAATTCTTCGAAGGAAGAAATTTGCAGGTAAAAAAGTGTTTTTTTTGGTTTTTTTAATAATGGTTTGGTTTAATAAAAAATGGCAACAAGTTTAGGACAGATGTGTGTGTGCACACACACACACACACACACACACACACACACACACATCCACGCACACAGTGTGACACACGCGCACTTAACACAATAACACATATGTCCACATCCACACACACACTCACACAGTTGCACACACATGGACACGCAGACTCATGGACTCACACACACACAGACACACAAGCAAGCACTTGTGAACATAATTCAGGGGTCCATGTGGGTCTGCTCCACTGAGGCTCCACTCTCTTTCTCTTCTCTCTCTTGCCTTTAGGTCTGTTTCTGTTGTATTCCATTTATGTCATTATAATATGTGTGTTCGCTTTGTATTGCATTTTTGTTTGAATGCGTTGTGAACGCTAATGTGTGTGTGTGCATAAATGGAATACAGCAGAAACAGACCTTTTAGTTATTAGTTTTCGCAATAAGTTTAGTAATATGTCAATGGACTGTCTAAAGATAGTCCGTTTTGACTCCAAGTCATCGTTAAATAATATATGGATGGTATACTTCAATGAAACTTGAAAAACCTAACATGTTAGTTGCTTGTAACTGCGGCGACTCTCCTTCGATGACCAGGGCTCCCAATCATCCCGCAAAACAAGGGGTCCCAGGGACTCCTTCAATTACAGTATAGAGGGTCCTAGTGGCGGGATAGAGGGTCCCAATGTTATTGCAAATGCTAAAAATAATTTTTTCTAGTGCATCCCTGGGACCCCCTGCACATTTCATTGTTTTAGAGGGTCCTTTAGAATTTTAGTACTTCATAGACCCCCAAATGGGGGTCCCTGGGAGCCCTGATGACAATCCTTCGTGTGTGTGCACAGGTGGAGGGTGTGAGGCTACCCAGCGACAATGGACGTCAGCGAGGTTTTGGTTATGTGGAGTTTGTCACCAAGGAAGACTTGGTCGCCGCTCTCTCTTTCAACGAAGAGGTGAGTGACAGATTTTGTGTCTCTTGTTACCAGCCGCGAACGTAGTGAGCGAAGCTGCTAATGTTTTCAGTGGATTCTGAAGCTGACTGACTACTATCTATCTATCTATCTATCTATCTATCTGTCTATCTATCTGTCTATCTATCTATCTATCTATCTATCTATCTATCTATCTATCTATCTATCTTGGTGTCTATCTATTTCTCACATCGTCACAATCGCATCCCATTGACAGTGAATCGTATGTAGCAGACCTGTTTACTCTACTCTTTTTTAGTAGTATTCTACTCAATTTGGACCTCTACTCTTCAAAATTGAAAATAATGCTCTAATTTTTTTTTTTTAATTTTTTTATTTTTTTTTTTTTTAAATGCTCATAATTACTCATTTTCAGTGAACATTGTTTGATAGTTTAATGAAGAGGACTACTCATTTCACACCCAAACTACTCATTTCAGCTATCCAGACTACTCAAGACTTGTACTGTAAGGGTTAAACAGGTCTGGTGTAGTGTAGCAAGCTCTTATCGAAGAAGTAAGTAGTGAATCAAGATTCAAGATTCTGTAATCAGCCAGTGCATCGTAATACAAAGGAAATCGTTTCTGGTTTTGCACAAGACACAATCCAACAACAACGAAAGCATGCACATCGAATGGACAACCAATATAAGAGGGGGAGAAAAAAAAGAAGAAAAAAATAATACATTATCGTGTATCAGTTTCTCTCTCTCAGATTCTTTCTTTCTCTCAGACGCACACCTACACACACACCAACACACACACATACACGTGCATACACATTTATGCCAACACATGTCCCACCTCCTCACACACGCACTCGCACACAAGACCGCGGGCATGCAGGCACACCGATTAACACAAGTCTGAGCAAAATAGGATACAAAAATACCCCTAGGGGTGTGAGCCTACTGAGTATTGATGGCTCTGACAGCAGAGGGGTAAAAGCTGTTCTTCAGGCGGTTAGATTTGCACTTAAAAGAGCAGAACCTTTTACCAGAAGGGAGTGGTTGGCTGGGTGTGTGCAATCAGATATGATGGATTTAGCTTTGCATCTTATGTGCACACTATAGATGTTATCTAGGGATGGCAGTTTGTGACCTATCATTTTTGAGGATGTCTTGACGACTTGATGGAGTTTCCTTTTATCTTTAATTGAAGCTGATCCATTCCAGACAGATATTGAAAAACTGAGTATGCTTTCGATGACAGATCGATAGAACTGTGTCAAGACTGCTGTACTTATCCTAAATTTTTTGAGCTGTCTTAGAAAATATAGTCTCTGCTGTGCTTTTTTGCAGGATGATGTGATGTTGACTTCCCAGCTTAATGTATTTGAAATGTGCACACCTAGGAATTTAAATGATTCTACTTGCTCAACTACCTGACCTTTAACAGATAACGCTGGGAGAGGAGTTTTCTTTTTCCTGAAATCAACTATCATTTCTTTAGTTTTGGAAACATTGAGCTCAAGATTGTTAGTGGCACACCAGTCAACCATCTTTTCAACTTCATCCCTGTACCCTGCCTCATCGCCATTAGTAATGAGCCCCTCCATAGTAGTGTCATCAGAAAACTTAATAACTGCAACAGATGGGTTTACAGAGCGAAAGTCATGGTAAACAATGTAAATAGCAAGGGAGATAATACACATCCTTGGGGGGCACCAGTGTTCAAAATGACCTTTTCCGATACATGACTGCCAACTCTGACACTGCCAACTCTGACAACTTGGGGTCTGTTGGTGAGGAAATCTGCAATCCATTTACACAACCCAATATTCACATCCATACTAATGAGCTTCTGAATAAGTTGAGATGGGACAATAGTATTAAATGCAGAACTGAAGTTAGTGAAAAGAATGCGGGCATAGGTATTAGCTTTTTCTAAATGTTGGATAACAAAATGAAGACCAAGACTGGGTAAGAGACACAGCATCCTCCACAGATCTATTTGCCCGATATGCAAACTGTAAGGGGTCCATTAGAGAGACAGTCACAGATTTCAGATAGCAAAGAATAAGGCGTTCAAAAACTTAAATAGCAACGGATGTCAAAAACAACGGGTCTGTAATCATTAAGTGTGACTGTTTTGGGTTTTTTTTGGTACTGGAACAATAATAGCGGATTTGAAACATGATGGAACTTTGCATTGAAACAGAGATATATTGAACACATCAGTGAAAATAGGGGCAAGCTGATCAGCACAGTGTTTTAGGCAAGGTGACGAAATACCATCTGGCCCACCGGCTTTCTTTACACTCTGCCGCCTGAACAGTTTCCTAACATCTGATTCTTGCCCTACAAAGGCTTTCGGGTCTACCTGGGGCATTGGAGTTGTGTTTAGTTTGTCAAACCTAGCATAGAAATGGTTCAGTTAATTCTTGTTTTTTGTTTATATTGAGTAATATTCTGCAGACCCTTTGACACGGCCCTAGTATTGTCTGAAGAAAACTGCTGTTTGATTTTCTGATGGTACTCTATCTTATTCTTAGCATGACTGATTTCCTTTTCTACTTCATACTTGGTCTGATTGAAATGTCGTCTAGCAATAGTAGCATGGTCTTGCAATGTTTTGTCACTCTCATTTAACTTCAGGCGTTATAATGCGTTGTATGCGACGACTTTGGCAGCTAATTTAGACTTAATACTATACCTAAACCAGGGCTTGTTATTACCATATATAGTTACAGTTTTGGTCGGAACACACAGCTGTTCACAAAAGCTAATAAATGATGTAACAGTGTCCGTATATTCATCAAGGTCTGTTGCTGCCTCCTTAAACACAGACCAGTCTGTACAATCGAGGCAGCCCTGTAACGCAGCAACAGACTGATCGTCCCATTTACTGACTTTTTGACAGGCTTCACTGTTTTCAGCTGCTGTCTGTAGGTGGGAAGGAGAAACACCATAGCGTGGTCGCTGCGGCCTAGCGGGGCGCGAGGGATAGAACGATAGGCGCCTGGTAGTGTGCTGACGATAGGCGCCTGGTAGTGTGCTGTAGCAGTGGTCCAGTGTCTTATCTTTGAGGGATAGAATGATAGGCGCCTGGTAGTGTGCTGTATTAGTGGTCCAGTGTCTTGAAAGATGTGCTGGAAAGAAAAATTTTGGGAATGTTCTCTCGCCCCCCCCCCCCCCCCCCCCACCCCCTGCTCAAAAAAACTTCCGACGTCAGAAAAAATCCGGGTGGAAGGATTTCTTGTCTTGGATTTTCTTTGTCCTCTTTTTTGATCTTCATCCACTTTCATGCCTGCACAATCAACAGTTCTAGATCAGGGGAGCAGAAAGATGTAACAATGTCCGTGTTAGCACACCACCGTTCGTTAACCATGACACACACACCACCACCCACACTCTTTCCCGTTATGACACAGTCACGATCGGTGCGGAAAATTCTAAAACCTGACGGTGTGATGGAACTATTAGGAACAGAAGAATCTAGCCAGGTTTCCGTGAAACAGAGAGCAGAACAGTCCCTATAGTCTCTTTGAGTATTAACAAGAGCTTGTAGTTCGTCGGCTTTGTTTTTCAGCGATCTTATGTTCGAAAGGAGGATGGATGGTTAGAGCGTCGCCTGGAACGAACCAGAGCACTGACACGTTTCCCTCTTTTTCTCTGTTGCTGAGGCCGGTCGTTGGAATGGCGCTGGTTTGAATTTGAAGCCGTTGATGCTTCAGACAGCATCACAGATGCGGGGAGAGAAAAGTCCGGCTTGACATCATGATTGAGTGTGTCACGGATATGCTGCAGGTCTACACGGCTGTATCTCAACACACCAACAGTCACTCCAGACAGTAGATACACCAAAACAAAACATAAACACAGAGCTCGCAAAACCGTGTCGCCATAAGTCGGCGCCATCTTCTTTCGTTTATTAACCCTTTCATTGCCACTGTCGCCTCTTGGCACCACAATGATTTAACACCCATGTTACTAAAAGGCATCAAATGAGGGTCTGCTATCCAGTGACATTATGTTTTTAATTTTGGGAGATAAGGACAGGCCCTATTTTATGCATGTCACAGAGGAAACCCCAATATTACAGACAAAATATTTTCTCTACCTGGGTAAGTTTAATGGTACATGTTGGCTGAGGAATGGCTAGCGTTGAAAGGGTTACAAAAGCATGTGGCCAAGGGAAGATAAATCTCCCTTCTTGAAGTTCTTTATTTTTTTTAAATGAAGCAGTTATTGGAGGCATCCCTCATAACATGTTCACTGTCATTTTATCCAGAAGTAAATTTTAAGATTGTAACTTTAATTTAGTGTGTTTCTCTTTCCCAGGTACCTTTCCACACCTTGTTAATTTTTTCCTGTTTAATTTAGTAGTTTCTTTAGAAAACTCAAAAGATACCTGTTTTTTCTGTTAACCCCTTGGCTGCCACCAACGTATTACGTACTGACCTGATGACGTCATCAAATGAAGAGGAATAACCCTGATATGCTGGCTTTTGCTCTAACACAGTCAAGAGAGTTATATCCCCAGACCATTTTGCCAGATTGGCTCTATCAGTTGTCGTTTTCGTGGCATGGTTTGCCCAATGGTTTTTTTCTTTAATTTTCTCTGGCAGTCAAGGGGTTAAGCTTCCTGATAACTTTTTTTTATTTTATCAAATAAACTACTATTTTAATGTTTGCTCTGTTTTGATATGACTTGATTCTCAGGAAAAAAAGATGTTGACTATTAATTAAGTGATGTGACATGAATTCTTCATTTTTGCTGTGGTTCGTCTAGAGAATGACTTACGATACGAGTTTGATTTCTGCTTCTTCTTCTTCGATTGCTCAGACAGTTTCCTGTCAATTATGAGCGCAGATGCGTCATGCTGCCGTTATGCGCCTAACTAAGAAATAGTTAGGCCCAGCAAGTCCGACTTCGGCTGGGAGGAAATCTTTTTGAAAGTGTGTCGTGAAAAAAGGCAGGAGAATGGACCGGTAAGGCAGAAAGATAGTAGATGACAGCAAGCAAAGGGAAAAGGCAGAGTCAAAGAGAGTGACAGATGAGAGGAAGTTACAAGCACAGAACTTCCAGAAGGTGGGGGAACTATTTATACAAAAGGCCCCCCGGTATCCCCATGGGGGGGCGAGTTTGATTTGATGCAAGTGATTTCCCCCCCCCCCCCCCCCCCCCAGATGTTCGACGGGAGAAAGATCCGTGTGGACTTAGCGGAGACCAGCGGAGGGGACCGAGAGCGTGGTGATCGTGACGGGATGGGACGCAGTGGTGAGTTCAACTGGTTGTTCCCCTTTGTTCTTCATGAAACAGGTGGCCCAGCACCACGAAAGGGACATAAGTCGGTGGGCTACTTTCTCACAACAGGCTTGAAAATCGAAAAATCTAATTTTGGGGGTCAATTTTGAGTTATGGGTATTTTCGTGTTCTCTAACATCTTATCTTTCGTATCTATAAAGGATAATCTTTAATTTGGTTTGTAAAATGGTGCTATAAGTGCTTTAGAATGATTTGGTCATTGCATTTTCTTCAGCTTGGCTATACTTTAGACTTTTCTCAAAATGGCCGATGCTCACCCTACTAACTTTATATGCTCATAACTCTGGAATGGAAAAAAGACACAAGAATGGTTCTTGTATCAATAAAAAGAAAATGTCTGAAGTTTTCAAATGTATAATTTTCTCAGAATGGTCAGTTTGACACTTAATGTCCCTTTCATGGTGCTGGGTCACATGATATGTCTTTAGTGATGCCCCGAACATGGAAACGTGATAAGACAAACTACCCTAAAACAAGAAAACCACTTGGATGCTCCTGCTTTGAGGATGTCCTGAACTTCAGGATTTTTTTTGTCCAGGATGTCCTGAAGTTCAGGATTTTTTTTATTGCCTGGAGCCGGCGTCGCCGGGTTATGAGAATTTGAGAAGATGCATTTAGCTGGTTATAGAGGTCATGAAGTTTAACCAGAAGTGAAAGTTCAACAAGAGCCTGTCAATTACATTGGAAACTTGTTTCCCTTCTGCTTCTGCTTCTCCTGATCCCCCCGGAGGGGCGCTGTCCCTGCACTCCGCCGGGGCCTGGGCAGCCCCTGGACCCCTGCCTTGCAGGGTTTTTGAAATTTCCCAGGAACACCCATCACAGACCTGTTTACTCTACTCTTTTTGAGTAGTATTCTACTCTATTTGGACCTCTACTACTCTTCAAAATTGAAAATAATGCTATAGTTACTCATTTTCAGTGAACATTGTTTGATGGTTTAATGAATAAAACTACACATTTTGCACCCAAACTACTCATTTCAGCTATCCAGACTACTCAAGACTTGTGTAGGGGGTAAACAGGTCTGCCATCATGAAACCATTAGGACAAAGTGGCCTAGCTCGTGCACTTGCTTAAGTCAATAGTCCAGAGAGAGTATGCTGGTGTGAATTTTCAGTGGGACATTTTCCATTTTCATAGTTTACATTGGAAAAACTGGCATTTTGGTGGTGAATGGAACTGTTTGTTTTCAGTTCTCTTTCTGTAATGAAATAGTTTGAAGTTCCTAGTCATTCACAAAAGCACTTGCTCACAAGAAGAAAGGTGGCAGAGTGGTTAAGACGTTCGCCTGCCAAATTCAAATGCGTGACTGCAGCGTGAGTGACCCGGGTTTGAATCACGGCCTCGCCCTTTCCTTCTAGTTGGACAGGAAAATCGAACTGAACATTGAGTCCTTAACGCTAATCTGATCTGTGCGCTTTACGCACATAAAAACCCCTTGGCGGTTAAAAGTCGTTAAGATCAGGGAGAAATCCTGCTGCCTGGTATGACCAAATTGATAGCTGTGGGGATACCGGAGAATCTTCCATACAAATAGTTCCCCCACCTTCTGGAAGTTCTGTGTTTGTAACTTCCTCTAATCTATCTCTCTCTTTGACTCTTGCCTTTTTCCTTGCTTTGTGTCATCTACTATCTTTCTGACTTTTGGCCCATTCTCCTGACTTTTTCCCAAAAAATAATCTTCCATATAGTTTTCTCCTTTGAGCTCCTCCGAAATCGGAATGTGTCGTGGCTGAATGCAGCGAGGAGACCAGTGAAAACTGGAAAACGGACACATACAATGTGGCCTTATTGGTCCAGGAATGCAGAAGAAGATAGCTAGTTTTCCCAAGTCTGGCCGCCCCCCCCCCCCCCCCCTCCCTCCCCTCACCCCCCCCTCCAAAAATAAGGGGTAGGCGCTGCGCTTGCAGCGATGCGCTCTCCGGGGGAGAGCAGCCACGAATTTCACAGAGATAAGTCACTGTGACTAGAATATACTAAATACCAAAATATACTTAGCTCTACTTTTTGTTGTTGTTGTTAATACCGACTTGTTGATTTTGTTATTAGAGTCGTTAAATGCTCTTTCATTTTTACACTGATTTCAATATTTTTAATTTTGACCAGAAACTGAACTTCATTCTTTTTTAATTCATCCCCCCCCCAAAAAAAAAATTAAATTGACCTCAAGCGATTTGGGGGCGTTTTGAACTTGTGTTGTTCTATCTTGGAAGTTTACAAAAGGCAATGTAATCATTTTATAAGGCTTATCAGACTCAAACTGTCTGTCTGTCATTTTAAATGTCTGTCTGTCTCGTTATCTCTCTCTTAACTTGCCCCCCCTGAATCGTCCGACGGGGCTCTGCCCCTGTGACCCTGCTGGGGCCATGGGTCCCTGGACCCCTGCCTTTCAGATTTTTTTTTCATTTGGGGGAGTTGCACCCTTGCCATGGTGAATGCGTTGATGTTGTGCAGATCGTCGTAGCGAATGGCGCGGGTGGTGGCGGTGACCCCGATCGACAAGAAGGAAGACTGGAGGCGAAGGGAAGAGGTACTTCCCCCTGTCCATATGGCAGGCAGTACGTAAGGTGTTTGGGTGTTGTTCATCAATCGCCTTTCTTGCTTTCAATAATAATAATATTAATAATAATAGTGAATCTCATTTATATATAATGCGCATTCCTCCACCAAATTGTGGAGCTCTATTGCGCTTAACAAACAACATAAATTAGCGAGAAATTCAAGAAATTCAACAAAGCCAATTAATCAACTCAACACACATGCAATATAGGCACACACATACACACCCCAGCCACACACATTAACATAGACGCACATACACACACACTCCTTGTCGCCATTAACATACCACACATCACACCTTCATTGTATCCCATCAGCCGTTTACAATCTCCACCACTCACTCCACACAAAAAACACAATACCTAATAATACGAATCACTAGTTTGAATTAAAGCATCAACACACACACACTCGCTCCTCTCTCTCTCTCTATCTCTCCTCTCGTCTCGTCTCTGTCTCTCTATCTCTCCCCTTGTCCCTCATTTTCATTTCTGCTAGAATCTCGGCATCTCTCAGTAGGTAAATTCTCTCCTCTCTCATCGTTCTTCGTCTCTCGTCTCACTCTCTCATCTCCTCGTCCTCTCTCTCTTTCTCTCACTCTCGCAACAAAAGCTTGGACCTAGACATTTGCAGTCATTACACACAGTGTGTAAACTGAATTATGTGTGGGAGTGTGTGAGCATAGAGAATAGATGTCCAGAAGTAATGTGGCCGTAAAGGTTGTTGTGATGTAGATTAACCCCTATTCACCGCCAATGTCGCACTTCATGCTCTGTTTGTGATCTTCAATTTATCGGTCCACAGTAGCTTTATTTTCGTCGCATTCATACCGCATTCATCTCGCTATTTATGTCACCACGAGGGACGGTTCATAACCCAGTTCCACCGCCAATGTCGCATTTACGCACAACAATCGTGTTAAACAGACACCTTATATTACATAAATTGACATCAACGTGGGGGCTTCTCTGTATACGAAGACCCTATTTTTCTTATTTTTGGGAGGGTAGGATAGGTCCTAATGTTGTAGTCACAGTTATGCAATGAATTCGCCAATATTGCAGAAAAACGTTTTTGTATCTACAACAGATTAATGGTTAATCGGTCATTTTGGGTGCCTGGAAATTGAGCTTTTGGAGGTGAAAAGGTGTTACGTCGCCCATATGTCATGTCATGTAAGCATAAAAATCAGGGGCGCTGTAATCGAAGACTCTTCTAATTTAATTTAGGGAGCATAGCGAAGGGACTAGGCCTAGTGCTTGGCACATGTCATCTAGAGGATTATTCCCATATATTTGCTGATAGTTTTTTTCTTGCTCTAAACCATGTTACCAGTTTAAGTGGCATTTTCTGGTGCTATGAAAAACTGGAACAAAAGGGTTGGCGGCGATAAGGGTTAAACCACTGGAATGCCGGATAAATTATATAACCAAATTTTTAATTATTTAAACCTTTAGCTGCCGTCGAAGGTGCCCTGTTGTCGTCACCAAACCCAAACAGATATCTTCTTCCCCTCTTTGTAACTTGCGCCTTTCATAGGACACATTCTTTCCAGAGCTGAGGTAATGGAAACATACTTACTTTCGCATCTCAAGACCACGAGGCTCGAGCTGCTTCTGTCACCTCTTCCGGCTATTTAGCCGCCATTTGCTTTTTAACACTATTGTGTACTGATGCTGCCCGTTCTGCGTATAATGCCTCAGTGCAGGCCTTCTGAGCCTGCCATGTTGTGTGTGTGCCTTCGGGCAGTCTCATAGAAAATTTGGGTGCTTGTAAACAAGGAGAATTCTAGCTGAAGCTTGTAATATTGATGTTACCTAATCTCAAGACCAAATGTTTGATTTATAAACTTACTGAAAGAAGGCTGATAAGTATTCTGTGGTCTTTTCAAGTTGCTATAGGTTTAAATATTCTTCCCACAGCCGTTGTTTCGGCCCAAAAAAACAGTATGTTTTCGTATTGCGTCTCACGTTGACTTTTTTGGTATAAAAAACAAAAATGTCTTTAAGTTAAGGGGGACGGTAATTGAGGAGCGCGGGCGTTCTAGTTGCTTTCGTAGAGTGGTATGTGAGAGTATGATGGAATTTGGGGGCGCGAGCGAGCGAAGGGAGAGAGGGGGGGAGA
>CM065703.1:15580981-15650981 GCA_017654935.2 Phymorhynchus buccinoides | reverse complement strand
ACTGTATACATAATAATAATAATGATAATTGATAGTATTTCTATGGCACCTTTCTATAATTATTTTACACTCAAAGCACTTCCATTCACTGATACACCCGCAGTCACACAAGACATTATTACCCATTCATTCACCCAGGTACAAGATCAAGAAGGAAAAAATTACAAACCTAATGAGCTTTGAAAGTAGCGAGTCTTGAGTTTAGCTTTGAAAGCAGAGATAGTTGGTTCATGGCGGAGATCGACTGGGAGGGAATTCCAAACAGCAGGAGCACTGAAACTGAAACTGCGGTCACCAAATGATTTTTGATTTGTTTTTGGAACTTTCAGAAGTTTTGTGTTTGAGGACCAGAGGACCTACATATCTGTATTGTTAAAAATTTGGGACTTTACTGGTGGTGCATTGCCTCCAGGCTCTAGGATCGTTCCCACCATCTTTATATATGCTAGTGTCCCATATGTGTCTGTTCCAGACCGGAGGACGTTAAGCAGAATTTCATTCAAAATGCTTATACATGCATCTCACTAAAAGTTACACAGAATTGGCTGCAACCCTAAAATACACTAAACATACAAAATCATAAAAAGCTGAAGAAAAGAATAAATAAACTTGAAATGAAAGAGAGAAAGAAAGAAAAAAAGAAACACGAAAAAGACGAAGAAAAAACCGATAACATTTAAAAACAGAAACTGAGAAGTCGAACAAAACTATAGGCGAAAACTAGGAATGAACGAACAAATAAAACAAAAGAAAGTATATAAGGCATAAACACATGTGCGCGCGCACACACACATGCACACACACACACACACACACAGGCACACACACACACGCACACACACACACACACACACACAGTGACACACACACACACACACAGTGACACACACACACACACCACACACACACACACACACACAGTCACACACACACACACACACACACACACACACACACACACACACACACACACACACACAAAGGAATGAACGAACAAAATAAAACAAAAGAAAATATTAAAGCATAAACACACACACACACACACACACACACACACACACACACACACACACACACACAAACAAACAAAACAAACAAAGGAATGAACGAACACTGAAATAAACCACAACAATTTTGCTCTGTGTTTTGTGTTATTAAACCTTTTATTTTGGGTTTCAATTTCGACTCTGTTTTAATTTGTTGTGAAAGCATAAATAAAGTATGAAAGCATAAATTTCAAAGCATAAATTCCCCCACCCACCCCCCCCCCCCCACCCAATAATAATTTATATATGAAAAAGAAAAGAAAAGACTGAAACAAAACAAAACAAAAACTGAAAAAAAAGATCGCAAGATTAGGTATTAGGTTTTAGGTACTTTATAGTCACCTGTAGAGGAGTCTCTGTGAAATTCGGGTTGCTCCCACCTGGAGAGCGCGTAAATTCATGAATTTCAGTCAATCCAGATTTAGTCTAACATTTCATGAATCGAATGTTCCCTTCAGCTTCCCCCTCCCCCTCCTACACAAACACACAGCTTCCGTTTCTCTGATTTTTTGGGCACGGCTGTTAAAGCCCAAAATGCATGCAGTTGCCAAAAATGCATGCAACATTTCCCCCAAATGTAACAGTTGTTACATTTTCAGTAGGCAAAATCGATATATTCTAACACTAGTAACAGCCCAAAATGTAACAAGGAATTAAGTGATTTTAATATACTATAACGAAGGAAAAAAGTAAAGTCTGACTTGAGAGAGAGAACAGAGGGGGGCGTTAACACTATTTTATGTTCCTTTCCTTTCCATTAGGCTACTTCTATCTCATCAACTTTGGATGGAAGTTCAGTTTAACGTCGCGTATCGGCTTTCGCCATGTACGACGGGCTGAACAAACCAACCATGGTTTAAACAAAAATTTATGTTCCTGAATCACTGTCTTAGCCAAAAGGCCGAGAAGCGATCAAAATTCTCTCATCAACTTTCTAATTTCTTGTCTTCTTATGGCTCCAACCCACCTGCGTGCGCATCTCGACCCTTCCAACGGAAGTGTCGCCATCTTAGTCCTTATTTGTGTGTAAACAAAGTGAAAATGTTATCTAAATGTGTAAAGAAAACATCCAGATGTTATAAATACAGTTTAGATAAGTTTTGAATTGGAACAGTCAAATACGCAGCATCGATCTGGCATTTTTAAAAAAAACGTAAGGACTAAGATAACGTAAAAAAACGTAAAAACGTAAGGTCTCCCATAATATGGCGCTCCTTGTGGCCGGATATGACGACACGTGGGTACCAGCAATAGGCTACTATTCCCCAAAGTGCAGCTGAATCTTCAGCCTGATGAAGTTGACTGCCTGAAGGCTGAAGCGAAGAAGAAGAGCAAGGAACCTGCTTGGCAAAACCACTGCAGACTGTGGTGATGGCTGTACCTTGTTCAATAGAGAAAGCCTTGTTTTACGACAAGTAGGACCAGTGCTCACATATCAGTCATATGACGTAAATTCCACTTGGCTTATGCAATTTTCTAATTCTATTTGAAAAAGTCTGGAAGCATCTTTATATTATTGTATTGTCTATTTTGTTTGCTACATTAGCATCTAGTGCTTTAAAATAAACAATGTAGGTTTTTCGTTTTCTTGAATTTTCTGGAATAATTCCACTGTAAAACGATTGCTGCGAAGATCTTTTACTTCGGGACTAGCATATCATCGCATCCGTCCACAAACACAGTTGGACAGCAAGCGATCGATTCGGGCTGGGACTTGTTTCAGTTGAATATCTTTTGGAATTGTTCTACTGAGGCATCAAAATGGTAAGACCCCACTTAAGCATATACTTTTTCTTTATTTTTCAATTAGAGTATTCACAGTTTTTCGTTGCATCAATTTTTCAACAGTAAATTTACCATTGGATTGGCAGCCCACTAGTCTAGAAAGGGCCCCTTGACTTGGACTAGCACACAATCACTGGTTGCTCCTGTCCATGGTTGACTGAGTGATTCATTTACTTGTGTAAATTTGCGCTTCTCCTCATTACCTTAGGCTTAGTAAAGCGCCATAGTCACAGCAGAATGGAACTGTCTTCCATTTGAGGCAACAACATCAGCCCCGGTGGAGGAATTCAAAGCCCGGATCTAACCCCTCCCCCCCCCCCCCCTCCTCCTCCCCCCCCCCCTCCTCCTCCTCCCTCCCCCTGTCCAAAACCCCCCTCATCCTTCCCTGCTCCCCCCCCCCCTCCGCAATCATTCGCCCCCCCCCCCCCCCTTCCTTTGTCCCCTTGTACATTGTAGCTGACCATCTGGGCAGCCATTCATTTGGATTGTAATATTTACGGAAGCCCCTTGTTATAGTATCATAATCTTCAAAATGTTGAAGGATACTTATTGAAAGAAGAAGAAGAACTTCAAGAAGAAGACTATTCAGTATTCACTATTCTGCATTTTGTTAATCTACGGAAAGTAGCAGTACTTAACAGGCTGTACAATTACAAAGAAAGGTACATGCGTGCTCCTGGGAAATTTCAAAAATCATGCAAGGGGGCGGCCCCGGCGGAGTGCTGGGGCAGCGCTCGCGCACGCACACGTACACACACACACACACACACACACACACACATTTACTGCTCTTTTTTCACCCCTCTAAACTAGTACAGTGGAACCTCCCTTATAAGACCTCCCATTATAAGACTCCCTCCCATATAAGACCTACTTCTCTGAGACATTGCCCTTCTTTGTAAGTACAATGGAACCTCCCTTACAAGAGCTCCCATTATAGGACTCCCTCCCATATAAGACCTACTTCTCTGAGACATTGCCCTTCTTTGTAAGTACAGTGGAACCTCCCTTACAAGAGCTCCCATTATAAGACTCCCTCCCATATATAAGACCTACTTCTCTGAGACATTGCCCTTCTTTGTAAGTATTAAAATTACCTCCCTTATAAGACCTCATGTTGGATGATTTTTGAAGGTCTCATAAGGGAGGTTCCACTGTACAAGTGCTACATTCCTTTGAATATAGTAGCAAATGCTTATACAGGCCCTTTTTATTGTACAAACGTGTGTGTGTGTGTAAGAAAATTGTTGCTTCTCAAATTCTCAATCCAGCAACGCCGGCTCTAGGCAATTTAAAAATTCTGCAATTCAGGACGTCCTGCAAGAAGAAGCATCCATGAAGGTACTGCACACCATAAAAAATAAATTTTGCTCTTGAAACAGACTATTAATTGTGAGCATTCAATGGAACAACACACACACACACACACACACACACACACACACACACACACACATTTCTTCAGAAGGCTTCTGGCAGAACACTAAGCAAACACCAGACCCTTGGGTAGGCAGTGTCGCAGTCAAAAAAGTCGCTCGTTCAAATAAGAAGCATCCATGAAGGTACTGCACACCATAAAAAATAAATTTTGCTCTTGAAACAGACTATTAATTGTGAGCATTCAATGGAACAACACACACACACACACACACACACACACACACACACACATTTCTTCAGAAGGCTTCTGGCAGAACACTAAGCAAACACCAGACCCTTGGGTAGGCAGTGTCGCAGTCAAAAAAGTCGCTCGTTCAAATAAATCGCCCGGCTACTATGAGAGTGTGTATTTGCGACATTTTGCGACATTGAGCATGAACCACAAATTTCACTTTTGTCCTGCAAGAAGAAGCATCCATGAAGGTACTGCACACCATAAAAAATAAATTTTGCTCTTGAAACAGACTATTAATTGTGAGCATTCAATGGAACAACACACACACACACACACACACACACACACACACACACACATTTCTTCAGAAGGCTTCTGGCAGAACACTAAGCAAACACCAGACCCTTGGGTAGGCAGTGTCGCAGTCAAAAAAGTCGCTCGTTCAAATAAATCGCCCGGCTACTATGAGAGTGTGTATTTGCGACATTTTGCGACATTGAGCATGAACCACAAATTTCACTTTTTTCTAGGGTTAGGGTTAGATAAATGGTTCAAGTAAAGAAAGAGTGAAATTTGTGGTTGTCGCAAATACACACTCTCATAGTAGCGGGCAATTTATTTGAACGAGCGACTTTTGACTGCGACAGGCAGTGGTTGGGCCGGCATTATGCTGGGTACCGCTGATCGGTCCTTGTCTGGCCGGTTGTCTGGCTGTCTACCCACCAAAACACTCTCTCTCTCTCTCTCTCTCTCTCTCTCTCTCTCTCTCTCTCTCTCTCTTCTTTGTTTATTGTATGAGTAAGCAGATGTAGACGCTCACACACACACACACACATGTATACACGCACAATTCAAAATGAAGTATCCATACACATGTATACATTGATCAATTTTAATATCGTTGATGAAATTCAAAAACCTTGTATCTCAATTTTGGTAGTTTTGAGAAAAATGGAAAAAAATGTTTTAAAAATTAACTGCATTGACCACAATTGCTTAACTATGATGAATATGTTGTTCAAGACATTGCGAGTGTAGTCCTGCATTTTGTTAAAATTACTTATAGACCTTTTTTTTAGACTTGAAAAGAACGAAGATACGAGGTTTTTGTCCTTAACTATATCTGAATTTGGGACTTACGAGTTTTTCGTCTATTTTCACAACCTCATTTACCCCAGATAGAAAGTCGCTAGAGATATGAGTGTTTCTTGAGAAAAGGCAGGAGAATGGACCAATAAGGCAGAAAGAGAGAAGATGACAGTAACTGAGTAAGCAAAGGGAAAAGTCAAAGTCAAAGAGAGTGACAGATTAGAGGAAGCTTCAAGCACAGAACTTCCAGAAGGTGGGGGAACTATTTGTATTAAAAAATTGGTATCCCCATAGGGGGATTTTAATATAATGTGACCCAGCGATAATGAAAGGGACATTAACACTTGTAACCCCGATTAAAATGACGACTCTACTCCCTGTAACCACCAAATTAATGTTGGTAAACTGGGCCCCAATTGGGGTACTTTGTTTAAAAAAATATTAAAAAATAACTACTTGATGGATTGACTTCAAATGTTCAGGGTTTGTGTATAAATGAAGACTGTTTAACTTGCCATGTTTTTTTTGTTATGTGATATTTTTGATTTTTTTATATTGAAATTTTAACTCCAAAATACATAACGAAGTGGGTGTACAGGGGCGGTTTTAGACGGCTTGGTAGGAGAAAGTAATGGATGTCATGGGCGGAATCAGGCTATAAGGGGCTTAAAAAGTTAAGTGTCAAAATGACCATTCTGAGAAAATGGTACAGTTGGAAACGTCAGACAATTCTATTTCAAATGATATAAGAACCATTCTTGTGAACTTTCCCCGTTTTAGAGTTATGAGCATTTAAAGTTGGTAAGGTGACTGTCGGCCATTTTGAGAAACCACTGTCTAAAGTTTAGCCTAGCTGAAGAAAATCCATCAACCTACTAATTTTAAAGCACATTGTTTAGTATTTAGAGACCATAACAAAGATTGTCCTTTATAAATATGAAAGAGGAGATATTAGAGAGCACGGAAATATAACTCAAAATTGATACAAAATGATATTTTTTTAACTTTGCAAGCCTGTTCTGAGAAACTAGCCCATCGACTTAATGTCCGTTTCATGGTGCTGCGTCACATATGAGTAAACAGATCTAGGTGTGCATAAACACTATTTCTGTTGTATCAGAATGTTAAATGATAAATACAATAAGTGAATAACAATAACAACAACAACAACAAAAGCAGTCAGAGTTCTTGCTACAGTACATTTTGTTTGATACCAGTATACAATTAAGAAAAAAAAGGGCAGCATGCACCAATAGATGCAGTCAAATTATTGACATCTGCAGGGCTCCCAATCGTCCCGTAAAACAAGGGGTCCCAGGGACTCCTTCACTTACAGCATAGAGAGTCCTAGAGGCGGGATAGGGGGTCCCACTCCCAGTGACATTGAGAATGCTAAAAAGATTTTTTTCTACTAGTGCATCCCTGCGACCCCTTTCACATTCTTTTAAAGGGTCATTTAGAATGTTAGCACTTCATAGACCCCCAAATGGGGGTCCCTGGGAGCCCTGCATCTGTGAAATAATCAAAACACACAGTATGACAGTATTGTAATGTCCACACAGGCGGAACTGGGTGTGAACGAGCACCATCAGAACCAGGTGATCAACTACATACGCTTCGCTCGCTACCAGAGGGCTCAGAGAGTGAGAGCAGTCGACCTGTGTTTCGAGGAACTCAAAGACAGCAGGTCAGTCTAGAGATTATGTTACAAAGTTAATTACTATTATTGCATTTCAAATGCTCTAACTTTTGAGTCGTGTAGGCTGGAGGAACAGTGCCAGCAGCAAACTGAGATTTTTTTATACCTATTTATATTTGGATACTATTTCAGTTGCCGGCCCTCTCTGGTCGTGTCGCTTATTTTTTAATATTTTAAATTTTGGAACATTCTTATGTTCACATTTTTACTTAAGATTTTTATCATTTCTAATTTACTTGAGTGCTGGTTTGTTTTTTGGGAGCCTTTTACCAATATACAGGAAGAGACATTCCATTTGTGGAACAATCTTCTTGTTGAGGTAAGAGAAGTTCCACCTTGGTAGGCTAAGACCAAGAGGACGTTAAACCCAACTTACTGTACTAGTAGGCTAAGACCAGTACACAGTTGTCCAATGTGGCGGTACCTGGTAGCCGATGAGGTTTAACCGAGGCATGGTTACCGCTACACCTATCTATATTGTTAAAAACTCGGGACTTTACTGGTGTTGCACTGCCTCTGGGCATTGCAGCCAGTATTGTTCCCAACATCTTTGTATTTACAAATGTCCCATATGTGTCTATGACCGAGAGGACGTAAAACATCATTTTCATTCATTCCGGTAGGCTAAGACCCCATCCAGTGCCGAGCTGATGAGACTCCCTAGAGTTGAAACAGCTGTCCTAGGCTTGGGTTCTGCCATTGCCTCCCTAATAAGGAGGAGAAACCAAGCTAGCACTCTTTATGTTTTTTAGAACATAGATCAAAATACCAAGTTAATATAACTGGTTTTGATTTTAATGTTCGTTTTAAAGGCATAGGGACAAAAAAGTATTAAGCAATGTTACTATTATTGCATTTCAAATGCTCTAACTTTTGAGTCCTATAGGCTGGAGGAACGGTGCCAGCAGTAAACTGAGATTTTTTCATACCTATATATATATATATACTAAATATAGTAAATTAGTATGAAAGAAAAATCCCTGTGAATAACTGAGTTCCGTACTCCTACTCTGAAGGACTGAAAATTTGGTGCATTTGAAATGCAGAATAATTTGTCTTTGCATAAGGCACTGTCCCTCCCCCATTGGGCGAAAAAGTAAATCAGCATATTTTAATTAATTTTTAATTTAAACAAAAATAAAAATTCCTTTTCAGAACACGGAACATTTCATAAAGTTAACGTTAACTGGTTTTGTTTCTGAGGTTCACAAATACAGACATTGGACACAGAAAAGTTTTATCAAAGCAAATTATGCACCAACTTTTCAGTCCTTCAAGAGTTGTGTGGAGTGGGAAGTCTGGCTGTGCTGCTGTTATCTTTTTCTGTATATGTGTGTCCGGTTTGGTACTGACACCCTCCCCAAATCTGAAGTACTAAACCAGACTGGTAGTGCTATCACTACAGCTGCAAGTAAAGACATCATGAGTGCATGTAGGGACACATACCAGACACTAGTAGAAGGGTGTGTTACTGTGTATGTGAACATTACTTATGAATGTGCACGAGACAATCGAATCTTTATTCTCAATGTTTTTTTTAAACAATTTTTTGCGTCTTGATTTCTTATCACTGCTACTGTTTTGTTTTTTCTTGGAGTGCGACTAGTATTGTCAGCATTTGGACTAGGCTTTGCACCGAGGAGGAAGAGACATGGTCTCGAAATATTTGCAATTTTAATAAATGTTTTAACAGTTATTTCCATTTGTTGTTTAAAAAAAAAAAATTCTGCTATATATATTTATATATATAATAAGCTCTTCATGTTGCTTGCACCGCAGACTGACAGATGAGACGTTCACAACCAAGGAGGTGACGGAGATGCTGGACGGGCTGCTGATGGTGGTGCGCAGCGAGGTCCCTATGTCTTTGAAACGAACATTTAAACCAAAACCAATTATATTAACTTGGTATTTTGATCTGTGTTCTAAAAAACATAAAGAGTGCTAGCTTAGTTTCTCCTCCTTACTAGGGAGGCAATGGCAGAACCCAAGCCGAAGACAGCTGTTTCGACACTAGGGAGTCTCATCAGCTCGGCACTGGATGGGGTCTTAGCCTACCAAGGTGGAACTACTCTCACCTCAACAAATGGAATGTCTCTTCCTGTATATTGGTAAAAAGGCTCCAAAAAACGGTGCCAGCAGTAAACTGAAATTTTGTCAGGCCTATATATATATATTATATATAATAAGCTATTCGTGTTGCTTGCACCGCAGACTGACAGATGAGACGTTCACGATCGACGAGGTGACGGAGATGCTGGACGGGCTGCTGACAGTGGTGCGCAGCGAGGTGGAGTCTGAGCTGATCAACACGGCCCACACCAACGTGCTCATGATCCGACAGATGTTCCAGCAGTCTGAGAAGTGGCACCTCAAGCTGCAGGCAGACATCTCTGAACTGGAAAACAGGTACCACTGTCTTTGACATATGTGGGTGTTTCTTTTAATGTGCAGGGCTCCCAGGGACCCCCATTTGAGGGTCTATGAAGCACTAAAATTCTACAGGACCCTCTAAAAGAATGTGCAGGGGGTCCCTGGAGGGATCACTATAAAAATTCTTTTTAGCATTGGCAATGCCACTGGGACCCTCTATCCCGCGTCTATGACCCTCTATACTGTAAGTGAAGGAGTCCCTGGGACCCCTTGTTTTGAGGGACGATTGGGAGCCCTGATGTGTGTACATGAATGCGTCTGTACATTATGTGCAAGCATGTGTAAGTCCATGCACATGCAGGGGTGCTACGTTTCCAGATACCGGAAATCCAGTTTGGCGTGCCAAAATTTGTGTTTTTTGGAGTGCCAAAACTGTGGCTTTTAGTTTTTTGGAGTGGCAAAACTTATGGCTTTTGGTTTGTGGAGTGCCAAAACTTGTGGCTTTTGGTTTTTTTTGGAGTGCCAAAACTTGTGGCTTTTGGTTTGTGGAGTGCCAAAACTTGTGGCTTTTGTTTTTTGGAGTGCCAAAACTTGTGGCTTTTGTAGTGACAAAAGTTGTGGATTTTGGTTTCTGGAGTGCCAAAACTTTTGGTTTTTGGTGTGCCAAAACTTGTGGATTTTGTTTTTTGGGGGAGTGCTAAAACTTGTGGATTTTGTTTTTTTTGTAGTGCTAAAACTTGTGGCTTTCGGAGTACTAAAACTTGTGGCTTTTGGTTTTCGGAGTGCCAAAACTTGCGGCTTTTGGTTTTTGGAGTGCCAAAACTTGTGGCTTTTGGTTTTTGGAGTGCCAAACCTTGTGGCTTTTGTAGTGACAAAAGTTATGGATTTTGTTTCTGGAGTGCCAAAACGTTTGGTTTTTGGTGTGCCAAAACTTGTGGATTTTGTTTTTTGGGGGAGTGCTAAAACTTGTGGATTTTGTTTTTTTGTAGTGCTAAAACTTGTGGCTTTCGGAGTACTAAAACTTGTGGCTTTTGGTTTTTGGAGTGCCAAAACTTGCGGCTTTTGGTTTTTGGAGTGCCAAACCTTGTGGCTGTTGTTTTTTGGAGTGCCAAAACTTGTGGCTTTGGGGTTGTTGTTTTTTGGAGTGCCAAAACTTGTGACTTTGGGGTTGTTGTTTTTTGGAGTGCCAAAACTTGTGGCTTTGGTTTTTGGAGTGCTAAAACTTGTGGCTTTTGGTTTTGTGCTAAAACTTGTGGCTTTTGGTGTTGGGAGTGCTGAAACTTGTGGCTTCCAGTTCTTGCTCTGCCAAAACTTTTGGCTTTCTCTTTTGGGAGTTAACAGCGGTCCAAAAAAAAATTTGTCAGCATGAGAGACTTCAGGAAAACATCACTAAATTTTGTAAGCTATGAAGTAACTTCTGCAAATAACCCCCCGCCCCCTCCCCTCGTCTCCCCGCTCAACAAAAGTTTTGTGATTGTGAATGTTCCTGGTTCGAGGTTTTGACGTCAGCTACCTTGCCTCCCCCAACCACCATCACACACACGCTCACACACACACACACACACACACACACACACACACACACACACACACACACACACACACATGGTCAACAACATTTTAGGAAGTTAAGTTTCAGGCTTTTGGTTTTCATGATCGTTCATTTCAGGTTTTGGGACCTCCTCCCACTGGCAGCCCTGCACATGTCTCTATGTGCATTTCTTCTTCGCCTTCTTCGCCTTAGGCAGCCAACTTCTGATCCAGCTGAAGATCCTGCTGCGCTTTTATGATTGATGATTATGCGTGCAATAAATAATTGAACCCTTTCAACGCCAGCCATTTTTCAGCTGAAAATTTCCATTCAACTTACCTGGGTAGAGAAAAGATTATGTCTGCAATATTGAGGATTCCTCTGTGACATGCATAAAATAGGGCCTATCCTTACCTCTCAAAAGTAAGAACATAAGGTCATAGGATACCGGACCCCCATTTGATGACTTTCAGTGACATCATGGATGTTAAATCATTGTGGTGCCAAGAGGCGACAGTGGCGATGAAAGGGTTTTAATACTGTTTTGCAGAGAGCTTCTGGAACAGATCAAGGAGTTTGAGGAAAGGGAATTTGCGGGCACCAAGCGAGACACGGAATTCGTTCCCAAGATGCTGGAGCCAGTCAACGAGACAGGAGGCACCGCTCTGCTGCACATGGTGTGTTGATGCGAGGGATTGTGGGGCTGGGATTGGAAGTTACATCCTAAATTAGCAGGGATGTGAGAGTTGCGCGTAAATGCGCTTTTCTATTCGACTACAAAAAAGTAGTACAGATTGTCAAGTTAGGCAGATTTCTCATGCACAACGAAAGAAGTTTCTAGCCCAGGTAAATTCTCTTGACTGAATTTCGTAAGCTTCTCTGTGATTGGCCAGTCACGTCCAATAGCAATGTACCTTTTTTATATGCTGGGTCATTTCGAAGGAGGATTTGGATGCTTTCACAGCTATATTGACTGAATATTTTCATCTTCAACCATAAATGTTATACATTTGCACCATAAATGTGAAGAAAGAGGAGATCGACAAAGGATGCCAACACAAATTTGACAGGGCTTGGCTGGATGAAACTGTAGGCGAGCAGTGATTTCATCCATAAATTTTGAAACAAAATTGGATGCTGCGGGCAAAATTTTGTGACGATACCATCGGCTAAGCTTTTTTGTTTACGGCCCTCTCACATCCCTGAATTAGGTTGTACATTTCCAGCATCTCTCTGTTCACATCTTACCTAGATAAATTATGAGCAGTAAATGATAATGGACTGAAGTAACGTTCACTCGAGATAGTGTGAAATGATTGTGGAAAGTCAAGGATGAAAGTTGTGAAATGATTGTTGAAAGTCAAGGATGAAAGTTTTAGCCCCATTTCTAGGATTTTTGTTTGCTGCTAATTTAGTAATTGGGTGTACTGGCTTTAAATTCATCCTTTATAACTTAATAACTTATATTTAAACCATGAAATAGATAATTTTGCTAAGGTTTCATATAGGTAGTCGTTTGACTATCAAACCAAGTCCTTTGCACCACATTTCAGTATTTAATGTTTGTTGCATGTAATCAATTATAAGTGAAATCCAACAGAAAAAGCATGCATTTACAGGATTCATAGGGGCCTTACCAGTCCTTATAAGTCTTGACCAATTGAAATATCCAAGTAAGGCCTTACAAGTGCTTACATTCACTTCAAGCTCCTTACAAGTCCTGACAGCTGCCCAAAACTGCCCTGAGCAGCAAGACCATACTCAAAATAGATCGCAGAAGCAGCACTTTTACACTTGATAAACATCGCTCAGCACCTACTCCACCTTACCCGCCTTCCCATTTCAACTGACCGCTTAGCAGACAAACGATGCACCGCGAGTTGTCAAGAGAAACTGGACTGAAATCTCGTTCTTTATCCTGGTGTCGTTTTGCGAGAAAACGCATATATCTGTCAGCCATAGTTTTTGTATCTGCTTAGACATTGTTCACAATGCTGGGAAAGTGTTCCTTTCAAGATCGTTGGCTAAAAGATGGACATTATCCTTAGGCATACAGGTCCTTGGGGATGGCTGAAAGCCCTGGGAACCCTGATTTATATGTAATATAAACATGTGTTAAATAAAATTGCATGCAGGTGTACAGTTTCTGAGCATACCGTTCAATTTGCAGAAACAACAGCAACAGGCACTTACACATGCACACACGTAGATGATTATGCTATTGACATGCACCCATACATGGCCATTCATATCGCCGCCCAGAAATTAAACTATCGTAAGTCAAAATTGGTCAACGTCGATTGTAGGACTAACCTTTACCAGATGTTGCTTGTGATTATACTTCTCCAGATGATACGGGTCTCCTCGTACCCACAGATTTTTAATTGCATTTTAACAGTATTTATCCATCTCCATATGATGCGGGTTCTCCAGGACCCATACTCGTCAAAGAGTCACCATGTGTTTATGCTTCTCCAGATGGTGCGGGTCTCCCACGACCCATACTCAATGCACTGCAGTGACATATTTCTGCTCTTTAAAGTATGGGTCCTCTGTGACCCGCGTTACATAGGAGAAGTATGTTAAAATGACGTATCTAATTATTACTTTAGTTTTTACTGTATTGGCACCAAAATGTGCTGAGTGACATATACCAAACTATGCTTTAAAAAAATACCTAAAATTTTATTATCATAGTCCTATTAGTTCCTGAGATATTAAGTCATTTGTGCGTCTCTGGGTCTTGGACGACCCATGAAGCATGGTAAAGGTTAATAATAATCATCATATAGTAAAAAGCCAAGTGTGTGTGTGTGTGTGTGTGTGTGTCTGTCTGAAACACAAAACAGGCCTTATAACTCCGCCGGTTTTTTTACCGAATCGCTTCAAATTTGCTGTGAGCCCTAACGGGGCGATGGCAACGGCAACTGGGGCGGCCGTGTCATTTGCGCGGAACGCGTATCCGCCGGACTCTCGGCGCCCATATCTCCGGCATTTCTGGACTGATTGCCTTCAAATTTGGCACGTAGATGACCGGGGGGATGGTGACTATCGGTGTACCAAACCGGAAGCAAATCGGTTCAGAAACGCGCGCGCTATATGCCGCTTCACCTTTTCACGAATATCTCCGCCGTTTCTTAACCCAATTGCCTCAAATTTGCTGTCAGGCTTGCTATGGCCCGGGCAAAGCCTGCCAGCAAATTGGAACAGAATCGGGAGAGTGCGTCACTCTCAGAGCAGCGCCAACGGGAAACGGGGCCTTATAACTCCGCCGTTTCTTAACCGAATCGCTTCAAATTTGCTGTACTCTGAGCGTTACCAGTACTTGGTGTTACCGTTACTAGGCATTACCAGTACAGTGCATTGCCAGTACTAGGCGTTGCGCTAGTAATGATAATAATTATGGACATTTATAAAGCGCTCTATTCCCTTTGCAGGGAGCTCAGAGCGCTGTACATCAACATTAGGATAAACATTGCAAACAATGAATGAGGCCTTTACATATGAGACAAAAACACAAAAATCAACAAAGCATTGTACATAAACACTAACTATGAATAGGGAGAAACAGATAAATCATAATATATATAAAGAACAAAATACATTATGTATAAGCAAAAACACAGAAATCATAGTAGGTGTAAAGGACAAAATACATTAATTTCAATGTCAAAACACACATATCAAAATGCACCCCCCTCCCAATCCACCCACTCGCATGCACAAACACACGTCACACATGCACGCACGCACACACACACATGCACACAGACACACATAAACACACCCACGCCTACCCTTCCTCACACACAGGCACCCATAGCCCCTCCCCCACCCCACACACACACACGTGATCCAAGTCCATATAATCAGATGTAGGCTGTTAATGATAGGAGGTTTCAAAGAGGTGTGTTTTGAGAGATGTTTTGAAGGACTGCAGAGAGGAAGAGTGGCGAACACTGTGGGACAGGTTACTAGTTGATGAAGGCAAGGTGATGTGCCTTGGATGATGTATCTAACAAAGCTGTAAAACAAAACAAAATTGCAATGATAAAACACAGACGATGACGCTATATGAACAAAAATGACGTAGCTTCACCTGACATGACCAAAATAGTGATTTCTTTTCTTCTCATGGGAAGTGAGTCAGATTCTGACTTACGACGCTATGTTTTGTAAAAATGCAATATGTGAAAGGGACATTAAGTGTCAAAATGACATTCTGAGACAATGGCACAGTTACAAACGTCAGATAATTCTCTTTCAAATGATATAAGAACCATTCTTGTAACTTTTTCCGTCTTAGAGTTATGAGCATTCTAAAGTCTAAGTCTAAAGTCACAGTCTAAAGTTTAGCCTAGCTGAAGAAAATACATCAAGCTACTCATTTCAAAGAATTGTTTTGAGTATTTAGAGATCATAATAAAGATTATCCTTGATAAATATGAAAGATGAGATGTTAGAGAGCACTAAAATATGCATAACTCGAAATTGTTAAAATGAGATTTTTCACTTTGCAAGCCTGTTGTGAGAAACTAGCCCAGCGACTTAATGTCCCTTTTGTGGTGCTGGGTCACATATTATCAAGGCCTAAGTTTGATGTGAGCATTTTATGATTTTTGTTTCAGAAAATTGAAGAGCTGCAGGCAGAGAATGACAAGATGAGGGCGCACCTGATGAAGGTGGACAAAGACGTAAGGATTCCTTTGTTAAAATATGTACGATACATTTTTGTTGTTGTTGTTGCTGTCCCATCTTCTGGGCCGTACAGTGGCGTTGCTCCCACGCCGCTCATTCTGAGTTCCAATTCGCAGCCACACCTCCGCACGTTTAGGTCGCAGAATCCGAAACAAGCCGTCCAAGGTGAGCTAATCTATGTTAGGCCGTCAGGAGGCAACCAACCAAGGAGATACTGCACTGCTGCTGAGTCACTTCGGTGGAGTTCAGTAGAGCCTGTTCAGCACACCACCTACTAAGCCCCCTACTGACGACACTATTCTCTTAGTCGCGGAGCCAGCATGAGTGAGGTCCTCCTCCGAGGGCGCCACCCGCGACGACCGTCCACCGACAGCTCCCCAGAACACACTGATCCCCATGACTTTGACCCAAACTCACCAAGGCATAGACTGGATCGGAAACCGAAACTGAGGTCACCATGAGAGCAAGGCTTGCAAAGACACAGAATTTGATACATTTTTTTTTAATGATTGATGGAAATGAGGTGGATGACTATGATGATGATGGTGATGCTGTGGAGTTCTGTATCAGTCTGAGACTGCATGACAGGGCTGTATTCTACGCTTCCTTTCATAATGATATCCCAGTGTTAACCAGGCTTGAGAACTACAGATACCTGCAGTGTTGGTCTTGAAATTCGAGCAACACTCTCAGAATTGCATCCGTTAAGCGGATGAAGCTCGACTGTGTGGTTTCAGTCTTCCCATTGAGCCCACAGCCAGTGGCAGTCTCACTCTGATTAGGAGTTGGTCCAGGACCGAATTAACCCTTGCCTCTGATGGGATTTTTCATTTTATTTTTTTCCCATTTCTTTACCATGTTAATTTTCATTGCTATTTTGTTTTCTGTCCCATCCTCTTTGTCAAACAATACTTAAACCAATCATCATGAAAATTTATACAATTTATTGTCCTTGATGTCTGGACTACCGACGCCTCTAATCTCAGTTTAACCAAACTGTATGCCATGTAAATGTGTTCCCATAGGTATACAGAATGTCCAGCAGCTGGCCATTGTGGTGTAGAGTGGCACTGTGGTAGCGCCTTCGCCTCGTGTCAAGTAAACCCGAGTTCGAACCTGGGTACAGGGGATTTTTCCTCTCACTTTGCACTAGGACTTACGGTCTGAACGTCGAGTCTTTCGGATGAGACGATAAACCGAGGTCCCATGTGCCCATGCGCTTAGCATACGTTAAACCCAGTAGCAACAAAAAACTTGTAATTTTTCGTCAAAATGTACACACACACACACACACACACCCCTCTCTCACTTTCCTTCCTCATCAGTCACACAGACATTGCATGCAAAAAAAATTTTTTAATTGGGTGGCGCGCCTCTGGCTGCGACGCGCTCTCCGGGTGGGAGCAACCCGAATTTCACAGAGACGCCTCTGTGACTATTAAGTACCTATACTATGATTATCTCTTTTTCCAGCTTTAGTAATTTAACTTGTTTGTGTTGTTTCAGTTTGCCATTTTCACAGTGACGCCTCTGTGACTATAAAGTACCTATACTATACTTATCTCTTTTTTCAGCTATAGTAATTTAACTTTGTGTGTTGTTTCAGTTTGCCATGATGTTGGCCAGCCAGTCGGAAGCAAGGGCACGAGCCAGCGGGGGCGGTGTGGGGCGAGGGGTGAGTTGGGGTCATTGTAATTGTTTGTGCCTGCTGCACAAGATCAATAATGGACTCGTTGACTTAAACCCCAACCAGTACCTACGCCCCAGTGATCCTAGAACAAGAGGGTCACAGAGATTCTTTCAAGAAAGGACAGCACACCCGGTCCTCTACTATTCCTTCTTTCCTCGCGCGCTGAGAGAATGGAACTCACTCCCTACAGCCATGACAGACACCATCAGTCCAGAAGTGTTTAGGTTCGGCCTTGGTGGCATCACCACCAGCCACTGGGCCTCTTTCTGCTAAAAATCCATGCAGAAATGTAAATAGTTTTAGCGCAAGACTTTTAGTGCAATACTGCACTGTTTTAACTCACTCGGGACTGGCCAAATTATTTCCCCTTGTTCTGTGGGGACTGGACATTCGACTCGGTTCGTAAAATAATCACCCAAACCAAGTTATGAAGAGTTAGGCATCAATATTTTCAGAAAAGATTAGCAACACCATGCACTAAGCGATCGTAAAATATCAGATTCCTTACGGTTACCTTCGTCATTTGTCTCCTATTGACGAAAACAGCTAACATAGAAAGAAGGAAAATTTCACATTCCGATCTTTGACCCCCCTCTACAACCAAACCTGAATGTAAAGTCTGCAATGATTGGTTGATTTCAAGAGAGGCAAGATCAAAGCAAACTGAAAATAGGTTATGACTTCGCACCGGAAAGCTGGTTACACGCCAGAAATCAAAACCTCTTGAAAACTCTTATGAGCCGGATCCGGGCCAGTCGTTCTAAACGGTTGTGCGAGCCATGAGCCGGCTCCGGCTCATTCGCCCCGAGTGAGTTAAAATCCAGTTTGTAATGCCGCCTGCCTAATGTGACCAGTCAGTTGGACTTCAGACGCCCGCGATAGGGCCCTGTCCAGTAACTGGAAGAAGAAGAGAAGAAGGATAAGAGAAGAGAAACAACTATGTTATCACATATATTTTTGTAAAGGAGATACTGTAATATACAGGGATGGGAATTGTCCGCCAAACAGCAAATTTCCGCCAAAATCACATTGCTTTTCCGCCGATAAAAAGTCTGTCCACCGAAAAACAACAACAAAAACACTAAGTTTAGCCATTCTAATGTTGTTTTAGGGCTTCAATTACCAAAAAGGTTTCAGCGTTACCCCCTGGACCCCTACTAGGGGCCTTCTGTGGCCCCCAGAACCCCGCTTTTTAGCTTATTATTGCTTTTCCAATTCCCATGCCTGAATATAGTTAGGAAGGAAGCTTAGAATTACCGTATTTTACGGACTACAAGGCAGAACTTTTTCCCCCTCCACTCGGACCCCTGCGCCTTAAAATGCGTTGCGCCTAGTGTATGACTGAAATCTGACTAAACAAAGTTGTGAATTCTTCTTCTTCTTCTTCTTCTTCTTCTTCTTCTTCGATCGCTCAGACAGTTTCCTGTCAATTATGAGCGCAGATGTGTCATGCTGCCGTTATGCGCCTAACTAAGAAATAGTTAGGCCCAGCAAGTCCGACTTCGGCTGGAGGAAATGTTTTTGAAAGTGTTTCGTGAAAAAAGGCAGGAGAATGGACCGGTAAGGCAGAAAGATAGTAGATGACAGTAAGCAAAGGGAAAAGGCAGAGTCAAAGAGAGTGACAGATTAGAGGAAGTTACAAGCACAGAACTTCCAGAAGGTGGGGGAACTATTTGTACGAAAGACCCCCCCCCCCCCCAGTATCCCCACGGGGGGAGTTGTGAATTCCATTCATATAATTCCTATTGAGATCGATTAGCGGGCCGAAATCGTGAATAAAGCCACGGATGTAGACGACACATTCAAAGTAAAAAGAAAATGGATGGTGGAGGGGGATGGGGGGGGGGGGGGGGGGGGGGATGAAGCAGGATATGACAGTAAAAGCCATAGCAATCATGGCGGAAAAGTATGTCGCTGCTCAAGGCAAGCAAAATTTGTTGTACAAATCTACTCCATGTTTTTCAATTCTGACTTTTCTGGGCTCTCCGACGCAGACGTAAAAGTGCTCCATCGTATGGATATCCGATTAGCAGCGTGAGTGTAACTTCTCTCATTCTGAAGATTGTTTTGACAGAACTAGGCAAAAATACGACCTCCTTTGTTTGAGTCGATCTCGTGTTTTCGATCTAATTTTAAAATTTTATTCGATCATTTTGCATGCGCCGTAACCCTTTCACCGCCAAAGTCGCATCTTAGCACCACAGTGATTTAACACCTATGTCACCAAAAGGCGTCAGATTGGGGTCTATTATCCAAAGACCCTATTGTCTTAGTTTTGGGAAGCAAGGATAGACCTTATTTTATGTATGTCACAGAAGAATCCCCAATACTGCAGATGGATTTTGTTCTCTACCCACGTAAATGTAATGGAAATTTGTGGCTGAAATATGGCTGGCGGTGAAAGGGTTAAAATATGTTGCGCATTTGTGTGTGTTTAAATTCGCATTTTTAGTTAAATTCAAAGGGTGCACCCTATGATTAGAAGCGCCTTGTAGTCTGTTAAATACGGTAATTGATTGCCATTTCATTTGCTCGAGTTTTATCTTAATTCTGAGAAAATGTGAATTTGTTTTAAAGTAATAGAAACAGGGCTGCCTACCATCCCCTCCTAAGGGGTATTTGTCCCTGGAAACAGTCAAAAATGGCACCCTGTCCCTGGAATCCACTTTTCTGTCTGGTGTCCCTGGAAACTGAGTAGAATAAAAACATTGTAGAACAATCACTTGTCTTGTTTGCTGGCCTTGCTATTGAACACAGGAACACCCAACACAACACTTAAAATGTTTCCTAACATGCATGTTACACATAGGTTACTGAACACCAAGGGACCTTGAATATTGAAGCACATTGGCACCAAAAAACATCAAGAATACAGAAAAAAAACAGTCACAGAAATGTTGCTAGATCATGAAATAATTGGAAGTTCATGCTCGTTTTGACCCTGACATTGCGATGTTTGTCCCTGGAAATAAGTCTGTGTCCCTGGTTTTTCTGTAGTTTGTCCCTGGAAACTGCAACAGAGGGTTGGCAGCCCTGTAGAAAGTAAGCATCACAGTATTGTCAGCTGTATTGTTGGCACACTAAACCAGCACACACATGTTCTGATGCTGTGTACCTGTGTTCTGTCATTTGCAGTTAGAAGCATGAGTTTGTAGGGTGTGTCTGTGTGTGCATGCAATACTATCTGTGTGTGTGAGTGTGTCTCTGTGTGTGTGTGTGCATGTGCGTGTGGGCATGTGTGTGCGTGTGTGTGTGTGTGTGTGTGTGTGCAGGGCTCCCAATCATCCCGCAAAACAAGGGGTCCCAAGGACTCCTTCACTTACAGTATAGAGGCTCCTAGAGGAGGGATAGATGGTCCCAGTGACATTGTGAATGCTAAAAAGAATGTTTATAGTGCATCCCTGGGACCCCCTGCATGTTATTTTAGAGGGTCCCTTAGAATTCTAGTACTTCATAGACCCCCAAATGGGGGTCCCTGGTGTGTGTGTGTGTGTGTGTGTGTGTGTGTGTTTGAGTATATATGTGTGTGTCTCTGTGTGAGATCACAAGCACCTACCAAACTTGACTATCTAGTATTAGTAACAAAGACAATAGTGTTTGCCTTATCCATCGCATCTTCTATTTTTGTGTGATTTGCCAATACTTGCAAGATTTTGTTGAAAGAATGAAAGACACTTTGGCAAAACTGTAGTTTACACACACCCCTATGAAATGTTTCACATTTTCAGCTCACTCGTGTTAACTTCGTGATCTATTGTATGATAGTTGTTCGGTTGTGTGTGTGTGTGTGTGTGTGTGTGTTGCGTCCGTGGTCTAGTCTCCAAACTTTAACGTTGGCATTTTTTCGGGAAATAGAAGGCGTACGGTACATCGATCAAACTTTGCACACACATAGAATGTTTATGCAAGCTTTCAAGCAATAATGATTTGAATAATTAAATACTTAAAACAAAACTGTAAACAGATAACATTTTAGATTAGTGGGTTAGAGAGTATTCAACATGAGTTAAGAAACTCATCAACACTGAAAGCCTCGAAACTCATTGGTAGAGCATCTGTCTCATGCCAATGGTACTTAAACACACACACCCTCAATCTTAAAGTCATTATTTGTTGGCAATCTTGTACTTAAACACCCCCCCCCCCCCCCCCCCCCCCCCCGTTTGAGCCTTGAAGGCTTTGCCTCTTGTTGCATTCACAGTTTTCACCTGGAAGCAACATGGTGCCATTCTCTGGGATTGCCATGAAACTAAAAGAACCAGACTTTGAGACTGAGAGTCGTGAACATGTCGGGGAGAGGGAGAGTGGGGAGGGGGTTGCTAAACTGCTACTTAGCCAAAACTCCAGCTTATATGGATTGAATATCGAAAAGAGAAATTTATCTCGATCCTTCACTTTCGATTGAAAAGAAAAAAAAGGTTAATTAGTTACCATGGGTTCTCCCCATGGGGATACCGGGGGGTCTTTCGTAAAAATAGTTCTCCCTCCTTCTGGAAGTTCTGTGCTTGTAATTTCCTCTATTCTGCCAATCTCTTTGACTCTGCCTTTTCTGTCTGCTTTCTATCATCTACTATCTTTCCTGCCATTTAAAAAAAAAATCTTCGAAATAATTTGTCTCCTTTGAGCTCCTCCGAAATCGGAATGTGTCAGCTGTATGCAGCGGGGAGACCAATGAAAATTGAAAACCGGACACATACGTTCCTTACCCATTATGGCCGTATGGCCTGGGAACGCAGAAGAAAAAGAAGAAGTTACCATGGCTTGTAGTTGAAGGTATATATCGTCGGTGAAATTCAAAAACCTTGTATCTCAATTTTGGTAGTTTTGAGAAAAATGTAAAAAAACTGTTTTAAAAATTAACCGCATTGACCACAGTTGATTAACTATGATGAATATGTTGTTGAAGACATTGCGAGTTTAGTCCTGCATTTTGTTAAAATTATTTTAAAAAAAAAAATTGTTTACTTGAAAAGAACGAAGATACGAGGATTTTGTCCTTAACTAGATCTGCATTTGGGACTTACAAGTTTTTCTTCTATTTTCACAACCTCATTTACCCCAGATAGAAAGTCGTTAGAGATACAAGCTTTTGGTGGAAGGTGGCGGGAAAAATGAGACAGCTGACTATGTATCTAACTCAACCCCCCAAAAATTCGAGATACGAGGTGTTTGAATTTGACCGATGATATGACAACACTGTGGCTCTGTTGTGTGTTCTACAGGACAGCGCTGAGGAAATTGAGGCTCTTCGTAGAGCCATGTCCGGGCTGGAGTCGGAGATAGAATCTGTGAGTTGATGATACTTTGTCTCTGTTTCTGTCTCAAACTTGTCTCTGTCTCTCTCTCTCTATCTCACACATGCACACACACATGCACACACACACACACACACACACACACACACGCACACACACACACACACACACACACACACACACACACACACACACACACACACACACACACACGAGCAGAACACATCCACATCGATATATAAAAAGAATCAATGGTTAAGAGAATACAAAATCATAAAGACCGTGCACGCAAAGCATTTAAAGTGTAACTTTTTAACAAACAATACATGAGTAACTGTGAAAAGAGTCACTTGGTTTGATCAAAGATGATGGTAAAGATGACGATGATAATTATGACAATATTGATGACGATGATGATGTCACAGGAACGCAGCAAAAGCAAAGCCATGGCTGCAGGTGTAGAAAAGGATGTGGCCAGTGCTAAATACAAACTGCTAAGAATCCATGATGATGATGAAGAAGAAGAAGAAAAAAATGACAAGTACAGGGAAACCCGTTTAGTACGAATTCCAGGGGAGAGGGCCAATTTACTCGTTGTAAGCATTGCTCGTTCAAACCATTTTATCAATTTTTGCAACCCTGACGAACCTATCAATCGCTCCTCACATCTACTGTGATGTGCGTGCTGGTAAAGTGTGAAAAAGACAGAAAAACAGAAAAACAACACACTTACCCAACAAAGCATGGTTGTAAGCCCAGTATCCTGTATCCATAGGGTTTTTAATGCCGATTACAAACACTTTAAAACAGTTTATTAACACACGATAACATCAAAAACATAAAATCCACACACGCGCTTTAAGAGAAAGCTAAAATTTCCCGGAAGTCACAAGATCAGTGCGCAAAGAGTGAGTCCAGTGTCGTCTGCTTGCGCTGCAGACACCCAAGTTGTTATATCGGCCAATCAGAATGCCGCTTACATATCGAGGGGTTAGTCAAGATGGCGATGTTGTTGTCAGTGTGTTCTCGTTCTAGCCAGGTAGTTGTGCAAGAAAGCTTGACTTTGGGATGGCGGTGTGGTTGTAAGTGCGTTCTCGTTCTAACCGCGTAGTTTTTGCATAAAAGCTTGACTTTGGGAGTCAATAAATTGTACGTTATATGCAAGTTGCTCGTTGTAGCGAGCTCGTTGTATGCAGAATTATTTAACAAGGAAAAAGAAGGCTTGTGGCCTGGAATTTTGAAACCACTCGTTACACACGGGCTCTCGTTTAAACCGTACTCGTACTAAATGGGTTTCCCTGTATGATGATGATGACTTGTCAGCATTGATGATGATGGTGATGATGATAACGACATTGACGACGATGATGACGATGATAACGATGTGACAGGAACGCATCAAAAGCAAAGCAGTGGCAGCAGGAGCGGAAAAAGATATCGCAAACGCTAAACACGAGCTGCTGAAAATCAGAGAGATGCTGGAAATGGCAGAAAAGGTATGTCACTTGTTTGTGGCGTTGTCTGTCTGTCTGCCTGTCCGTTTATCTGGCTGTCTGGAAACAGCATTTTACTCTAAATGTGGTGAATGTATTGTGATAACGTTTTTATGGTGGAAGTAGATTTCCCCCAACCAAAAAATGGCAGTAAAGGTCATTATTTGGTTTTTTTCGCTGTTTGTCTGTCTGCCTGCCGGACATATAAATTCTGATTTTTCTTGTAATTGCAATTTCTGAGTCTAACCCTTTCGCCGCCGATGTCACATTTCTGCACCATGCTGATTTAACACCCATGTCACTGAAAGGCATGAAATAAGGGTCTATTATCCAATGACCTTATGTTGTTAATTTTGGTAGATAAGGAAAGAAATTCTTTGATACATGTCCTAAGGGGATTGACAGTATTGCAGGCGCCAACTTTTCTTCACCTCTAGGTAAGTTTGACCAAAAATGTTAGCTGAAAAACGGTTGGCCGCAAAAGGGCTAAAACTTGTCTGAAACGATGTTTTCTCAATCCGTACCATGTTTTTCGAGTTACTTCCCTTCATCACTCTTTCAGTGTTAGTTTAACTTACGTGTGACACTTTATTTCATATTTCGATGCAAAAATAATCCAGCAATCCGGCTGTATCCAAACCAGAGAAACTTGCTCCAATAAGTTTTCAACAACGTTAACAGTGACAGTAAACAGTAAGGAGACTAATGATTCTGATTTTCGTGCCAGTAACCGCAATTTCAAAGTGGAAATTTAACTTGAATCCTCCCTGTGGGGATACCGGGGGGATCTTACGTAAAAATAGTTCCCCCTCTTTCTGGAAGTTCTGTGCTTGTAACTTCCTCTAATCTGCCACTCTCGTTGACTCTGCCTTTTTCGTTTTCTTACTGTCATCTACTGTCTTTCTGTCTTATTGGCCCATTCTCCTGCCTTTAAAAAACAAATCTTACAAATAACTTTCCTCCTTTGAGATTCCTCCAAAGTCGGAATGTGTCGGCTGTATGCAGCAGAGTACCAGTGAAAACTGAAAACGGACACATGCATCCTTTTTTAACCCTAACCCTAAGCTTACCCTAAACATATCCCTAGCCCTAACCCTTACCCTGAACCTATCACTAAATGAAACCCTTACCCTAAACATATCCCTAACCCTTGCCCTAAACATATCCCTAACCCTTACCCTGAACCTATCCCTAACCCTGACTATTACCATAAACCTATCCGTAACCCTAAGCATTACAGTAAACCTATCCCTAACCCTAACTATAAACCTATCCCTAACCATTACCGTAAACCTATCCCTAACCCTAAACATTACAGTAAGCCTATCCCTAACCCTAACCATTACCGTAAACCTATCCCTAATGCTAACCATTACCGTAAACCTATCCCTAATGCTAACCATTACCGTAAACCTATCCCTAACCCTAAACATTACCGTAAACCTATCCCTAACCATTACCGTAAACCTATCCCTAACCATTACAGTAGACCTATCCCTAACCCTAACCATTACCGTAAACCTATCCCTAACCATTACAGTAAACCTATCCATAACCCTAACCATTACAGTAAACCTATCCATAACCCTAAACATTACAGTAAACCTATCCCTAACCCTAACTACCCATTATATATGGCCTTTTGGCCTGGGAACGGAGAAGAAGAAGAAGAAGAAACTTGAATCAAGCAGTAATGCTGTCGAAACAGAATCACAGAGAGTGGCGAGTTTTGTTTCATGATGTATTTCTTGTCATTTGTTTTGTGTAGGCAACCCCAGGCCAGTAGTGATGTTTGCCTCAGGTACCGTAGTTAGTTCTTCTTCTTCTACCTTCCCAGGCCATATAGCCATAATGAGTTTTCAGTTTTCACTGGTCTCCCCGCTGCATACAGCCAACACATTCTGATTTCGGAGGAGCTCAAAGGAGAACAATTATTTGGAATATTTTTTTGGGGGAAAAAGGCAGGAGAATGGGCCAATAAGTCAGAAAGATAGCAGATGACAGAAAGCAAAGGGAAAAGGTAGAGTCAAAGAGAGTGGCAGATTAGAGGAAGTTACAAGCACAGAACTTCCAGAAGGTGGGGGAACCATTTTTACGAAAGCCCTCCCCACCTGGTATCCCCACGGGGAGAGACTCGTGGAGGGGGCGGGGTTGTCCAGCTCCCCATATGGAGGCACGAGGCATCCACCCACTGCCGCAGCCTCTAGGCAGTGATGTCTTGAAGGGGTTGTTAATTGTCATACTATTTCTAACGCAGGAGCTGGAGAAGAAAGTGAGCATGACGGCGCCCTTCAAGAACCTGAAGAGCATGCTGCAGAAGAAGAATGAGCAGATCAAGGACCTACGCAAACGACTGGGAAAGTGAGTGGACCTAACTCCAAGGATGTGAGAGGGCCCCAAACAAAAAAGCGTAGCCGATAGTATCGTCCAAGTACTCAAACAAAACTTTGCCTCCAGTACATCAATTTTTTTCGCTGTTCGCCTACACGGATCTTACTGTCCGTTACAGTTTCATCCAGCCAAGCCCTGTCAAATTTGTGTTGGCATCCTTTGTCGGTCTCCTCTTTCCTCACATCTATGGTGTGATCAATATTTTTTTATGGTTGACGATGAAACAGTCATTCAATAGCTTTGAAAACATCAAAATCCTCCCTCGAAATCATAGCCGAACATATAAAAATGACGCATTGCCATTGGACATAACTGGCCTACCACAGAGAAGCTTACAAAATTCAGTCAAGGGACTGTACTCACACTCAGGGTTCACTGCAGTTGAGAAAGTTTGGGAAGGTTTGGGGAAAACAGATTTCATTTTCAAGGCCCATGAAAGTTTGTGAAAAATGAAAAACCAAGAGTAGTGTCTTTGAAAGTTTGTGAATTTTGAGCTACTGTCAAATCTTCATCAATCTGCCCCCCAAATCGCCCAGGACCATAATTTTGAATCATTGTGCTAAGAAAAAACAAACAAAAAACTTTCGATTTTTTACTTACTTTCAATTTTTTACCAGAATTCTCACGAGTTGCTTCCCTTTAAAGACATCCCAGCTTTACGCGTACCGCACAAAATGCCGGGCAAATGTATCTTCAGTGAGCTTTGGCTCTAAAATTCTACATATAAAGTATGGCTGCGAAAGGATGCAACCAACAAGCGCTCAGCATATTGTGCAGCTTGCCGGAAAACCTTCGATGTGGGAAAACCCTAAAGTTGGGCTTTGAAAGTTTGTGAAAAGTTTGGGAAAATTAGGATGCTGTTTGGCTATGAACCCTGGCACTGCAAACTGCTTTCGTTTTCACGCGCAAAGAAAGGCTACCTAACTTGACAATCTCTCTCTGTACGTTGGTTGTTTTTTTTAAGACAGAAAAAGCGCATTTACGCGCTTACGCATAGCTCTCACATCCCTGTAACTCTTCCAGCACCATGGGTGAATACAGTCGCCCGGTACATCACACTACACTCCCACCAAATGCAAAGACATTCGCTGCCAAGCACCCCGCCTTGCGTTTGGTTTTAGAGCTTGTGTCAGCAGATCAAGGACCTACGCAAACGACTGGGAAAGTGAGTGGACCTAACTCTTCCAGCACCGTGGGTGAATACAGTCGCCAGCCATCACACTACACTCCCACACAAATGCAAAGACATTCGCTGCCAACCAGAGCTTGTGTCAGCAGATCAAGGACCTACGCAAACGACTGGGAAAGTGAGTGGACCTAACTCTTTTAGCACCATGGGTGAATACATTCGCAGCATCACACTACACTCCCACTAAATGCAAAGACATTCGTGCACCCCGCCATGTGTTTGTTTTTTTGGAGCTTATGTCAGTGATTTTTTCCATTAACTCATTCGCATCACAACGATTTTGAATTATTAAAAAAACTCACAAATCACTCCAGCCATACACACAAACAAAACATACATAAACAAAAGGAGAAATGAAAGAAGATTACGGGTTTTTACTTCAGGTTTAGACATAGGGAAGTGGTAGATCAGTCTTTTTTATATATAGACTGGACACAAGATTGGACACAAACAAAGTTTTATAAAGCAAACTATATATATAAGAGGAAAAATGGTGTGGTTGTTTTTTCTCTTCAATTCTTGTACGTTTACTTTAGATATAGAAAACCTCACTACACCGATTGGTTTCCCCACAACAAACCACTACAAAAGCAAAGCCAGAGGCAAAATTGTGGTCTAAGGGAGCGAGGCGAGTTTTGAAGTGACCAAGGAATGGTGTGCACACAGATTTACTTCCCTTGAAGCAAATGCATCAAATTGACAGCTATCTATTAATTCCGGACATATATGGCCGGAACAACTTGAATGAGTTAAAGCAACGCATGCGCACTCGAAAAAATAATTACTCCCTTGTCGGTTGAGATGCAACGAAGAACGTCAAAATATGCATGGCGCTAGAAGAGTTAACCCTTTCACCGCCAATGTCGCATTTATGCACCACAATGGTTTAACACCCATGTCACTAAAAGGCATCAAATCAGGGCCTGTTATCTGAAGACCCTTTTTTCGTAATTTGTGAAGGTAAGGATAGGCCTAATGTTTCACATGTCACAGAGGAATTCGCAATATTGCAGATATTTTTTCTCTCTACCTAGGTAAGTGTAATGGTATTTTTTGGCCGAAAAATGGTTGGCGTCGAAAGGGTTAATAGGATGACAGCTGATTAACTCACTCGGGACGACTGATCAGGCTCATGGCCTGCTCAGCGGTTTACGACGAATGAGCCCAATCAGGGCCACGGGAGTTTTTGAGCGGTTTTGATTGTTGATGTGTAACCAGCTTCTCAGATTGGGTTCATTCGTCAAAATGAGTTAATTCCATTACCAACAGTAAACTTCCCTGTAGAAAGCTTAACCCTTTCACCGCCAATGTCGTATTTTTGCGCCATAATGATTTATACCCATTTCATAGAAAGCCTTAAAATCTGGGTCTGTCATCCAACGATCTTGTGTTTTTGATTTTAAGAGGTAAGGATAGGCCTTATTTTAAACATGTCACAGAGGAATCCCCAATATTGCTGACGAAATCTTCTCTCTGATCCATGTAAGTTTAACAACAAATGTTGGCTAAAAAAATGGCTGGCGGTGAAAGGGTTAATTTCATAAAGAGCCCATTAATTTCCAGGATTATAAAAGAGTTTGCTGAAACAGAAAACTACTCAGTAACAGCAATCACTATAATGATGAAACGCCTAACTATGGCATTTCTAAACAGACATGAATTTTTAACATCAAACATCTGGTTTTGTGTGTATTTCAGATACGAGTCGCTGGAGGACTGATGATGGAGCGTGACACCAATATCTTTCAGCATCCCATAATTCTCTCTTCAGCAGGCTGCCGGAAACTTTCCATCTATCATTTTGCTTTTTGAAGATGAAAAATGACTGAACAAAGTTCACTCCTCTCTGCAAGTGCCTGTTGTATTTCTGCTACCTCTGTTTAATTAGCCTATTCCTTTTGGCTCCCAAAACTTGGTTGTGCAAGTATGTCGTTAGCGGTCTCTTTTTTTTCCTTGTCTGCTCTCTTTGCAGAATTTTTTTAAAGAATTTGCAATATTGTGATATTTTTGTGTTCTGGGTCTTTAAATATCATCCGTCCGTGGTTTGAGAATAAAAGGGAAGAAATGTCTGTGTCTTGAACGTTTCAGATTTGTTTGTTTGTTTGTTTTTCTGGTTGATTGGAATAAAGTAAAAACGTCTTATCCTGTCTCAAATTTGTTAGATCGTTAAGACAATCTATTTTGCCAGACCTGTTTTAACTCTCTTGTGCGGTGAATGGTCGTGAACGTTCAAAAGAAATTCGGATCAGAAACGTCTAGAACGTTCGGGAACGTACGGATTCCACGTGGCCGGTTTGGGCGCTTCCATTTTGTTTCTATCACATGGCAGTCACGTGAGCACTTCAGCCTCGCTTTTGCTATAGATTACACTTCCGTCCTGTTGCTTGCAATGGCTTCTTAAGGCCGATTGGTTTGAAAGATATGAATTTTTGAAAATTTGTGACCGACTTCGGCATTTTCGCGATTTTTCCAATATGGATGACGAACAGTTATGGCGTCCATTGACTGAGGAAAGCAATGAATAGTCCTGTTTTTGTGAAAGATAAATAAATAATAATAATTAATAATGCTTATATAGCGCATAATCTTGCAAAGCAACTCAATGCGCTTTTCACTCACCATTCGTACAGACATTTCTAACAAACTGGCCCACACATCCTCACCGTACATCTCTATGAAAATGAATACATATTAGAGAATGCATTGCATATAATCATAACACAACATACTAACACCCACCTCCCTTCAACACCACCACCCCAACCATCCCCCCACTCCCCCCATAGGATGGGACTTATGAGATTGCGGAGTGATGAGTAAGGAGTGTATTCTGACCTATTTCGGCAGCGAGCTTGTGTTTGTTCGATCGATGCGAATTTTTGAAGTCGTGTTACTGACATCGGCATTTTCCCGACTTTTACATCATGGATGATGAGTCGTTATTGCATCCACTGAGTGATGACAGCGATGAAAATGCCTTTTTTTGTGAAAGATAGGAATATAGGAATTATAAGATCGTGAAGTGAAAGGGTAAGTGAATGATTTTGATCTACATTTCCATTTCAGTCGTCCTGGGCTTCAACAGTCTGCAAAAGTAGGCAGTGAATGACTAGTGAATGCAGTTTGCGAATACACTTTGGCATTTTGATTTTTTTTGTGGAGCCATGCATCCCCATAACATCTTGAAATTCATTTTGCAAGTCAGACTCTCTCTCTTTCTGTTCATTTCTACTTCTTTCTTGCTTTCTCTCCTTTTTTTCCCTGTTTATCTCTCCACTCTCTTTCTCTCTCTGTTCATTTCTACTTCTTTCTTGCTTTCCTTCTCTATTTTCCCTGTTTATCTCTCCACTCTCTCTCTTTCTGTTCATTTCTACTTCTTTCTTGCTTTCCCTCCCTAGTTTCCCTGTTTATCTCTCCACTCTCTCTCTTTCTGTTCATTTCTACTTCTTTCTTGCTTTCTCTCCCTAGTTTCCCTGTTTATCTCTCCACTCTCTTTCTCTCTTTCTGTTCATTTCTACTTCTTTCTTGCTTTCCTTCTCTATTTTCCCTGTTTATCTCTCCACTCTCTTTCTGTTCATTTCTACTTCTTTCTTGCTTTCCCTCCCTAGTTTCCCTGTTTATCTCTCCACTCTCTTTCTGTTCATTTCTACTTCTTTCTTGCTTTCCCTCCCTAGTTTCCCTGTTTATCTCTCCACTCTCTCTCTTTCTGTTCATTTCTACTTCTTTCTTGCTTTCCCTCCCTAGTTTCCCTGTTTATCTCTCCACTCTCTTTCTGTTCATTTCTACTTCTTTCTTGCTTTCCCTCCCTAGTTTCCCTGTTTATCTCTCCACTCTCTTTCTGTTCATTTCTACTTCTTTCTTGCTTTCCCTCCCTAGTTTCCCTGTTTATCTCTCCACTCTCTTTCTGTTCATTTCTACTTCTTTCTTGCTTTCCCTCCCTAGTTTCCCTGTTTATCTCTCCACTCTCTTTCTGTTCATTTCTAGTTTTCGTCCCAAGATTTGAAGAACTGGCTTGGCCTAAAATCTTAATCCTTGTGCAATAAAGTTTTTCAATCTTCAGTCTTCTCTCTCTCTCTCTCTCTCTCTCTCTCTCTCTCTGTGACAGACTCTCTCTCTCTCTCTCTCTCTCTCTCTCTCTCTCTCTCTCTCTCTTTCTTTCCAAGTTCTTTAGCTATGTCTCTATGTCTGCCTCATTATATATCTCTCTGTCTCACCCCCCCTTCTCTTTCTGTCTTTCTGTTGGCTCTGACTGTATGCTGTCTGAATATATGTCTTTGATTTTTCTGTGTCTGCCTGCTCTTTCCTCTCCCTCTTTCTCTCACCATCTCTTTCCCTTTTATTCTGGTTACAATCAAAACGTCTTTTTCTGTGATTCATAAACATGTATTTTTCATTTATATATTTATTATGCATTCGTTTTAAATAATTTATTGAAAAAATATTTACTGTGATTATTTTTGTTATCTGTTATTCTTCAGGATTTTAACATAATATTTATTGTCAGCTGTGGACTTTTTTTCTGAAGAGGAATTATTTTACGCCCCTTTCTTTTTAATCTCGCATCTCTTTTCCCTCTCTTTTATTCCTGTGTTCATTTCAATGATTAAAAACGCCTTTGAATAGGAACAGCGCAGGAACACAATACAGTGGCACCTCCCTTATAAGACCTTCACAAATCATCCAAAATGAGGTCTTAAACGGGAGGGAGTTGTATTAAAATGGTATTTGGTACTTTACTGTCACAGAGGCGTCTGTGAAATTTGGGTTGCTCCCACCTGGAGAGAACGTCGCATGCGATTTTTATGTGACTGATGAGGAAGGAAAAGGGGTGGGTGTGTGTGTGTGTACATTTTGACCAAATGACAATTTTTCGTTGCCACGTGTGCTAAGTGCATGGGCACGCGGGACCTCAGTTTATTGTCCCATCCGAATAAAGGAGGTAATTTTAATAATTACGAAGAAGGACAATGTTTCAGAGAAGTAGGTCTTAAATGGGAGGGAGTCTTGAAGATCCCCACACGTCACGAGTCACATTCCCTCTTACGCTAGGAAGATTTCTTCAGATTTCTTACCAGCTATAAGAGGGAAAACACGTGAAAACCGTGATTTTGACACATGATGTGGTGGGTCTTTTAAATGGGGGGTCTTATAAGGGAGGTTCCACTGTATGTGCTTTTGTGTATGCATGTGTGCTCACCATGTCTGTGTGTGAACGTTTGCTCCAACAAATATCCAGGGTGTTTCTATGTAGAAACTGCAAAGAAGATGCAATTCCGAAAGTCCCATTGCTACATTGTTGTTGTGTGGTTTTTTCCATTCCAGCTGGTGAGTTTCATGTTTCTGTATGAATAATAACTTGTTAGATTGTCTCATGATTATGTAATTAATTGTGTCATAATTATGAAAACTCCAGCACATACCACTTTTTTTTTTTCCATTTGTGACCCAGCACCTTGAAAGGGACATTAAGTCACTGGGCTAGTTTCTCACAACAGGCTTGCAAAGTCAAAAATATAATTTATTTTATCAGTTTTGAGTTATGGGTATTTCCGTGCTCTCAAACATCCCATCTTTCATATTTATAAAGGACAATCTTTGTTATGGTCTCTGAATACACCCCAAAGTGCTTTCAAATGAGTAGGTCAAAGCATTTTTTTCAGCTAGGCTAAACTTCAGACTATGATTTATCAAAATGGCTGACAGTCACCCTACCAACTTTAAATGGTCATAACTCTAAAACGGATAAAGTTACAAGAATGATTCTTATATCATTTGAAAGAGAATTGTCTGAAGTTTCTAAGTGTACCATTTTTTCAGGATGGTCATTTTGACACTTAATGTCCCTTTCGTGGTGCTAGGTCACCTTTGGTCACAATGCATCCACATTGTACAATATTTGGATGCAAACCTGGCAACGGGTGATTGTAGGAAAGAATGTATTTGGTATATTCTAGTCACAGAGACTTATCTCTGTGAAATTCGGGCTGCTCTCCCCCGGAGAGTGCGTCACCGCAAGTGCAGCGCCTACCCTTTTTTTTTGGGGGGGGGGGGGGCACAGGATGAGGAGGGTGCGTGGCCACATTTTGAAAACCTAGCTATCAATTTGGCCATACCAGGCAGCAGGGACTTCTCCCTGCTCTTGCCGACTTTCAACTGCCGTGGGATTTTTACGTGCGTAAAGCGCACGGGTCAGACTAGCTTTAAGTCCCCATCCGAAGGACTGGACGTTCAGTTCGATTTTCCTGTCAAACTAGAAAGAAAGGGCGAGGCCGGGATTCGAACCCGGGTCACTCACGTTGCAGTCACGCATTACATTTGGCAGGCGAACGTCTTAACCATTCTGCCACCTTTCTCACTGTCGGTTTTGTTGTTTTTGTTGTTGTTGTGCTGAACTGCTGATCAGTAAGAATGTTCTTAAGTGCGTCATTCCACTCTTTCGCTAGCGTGACTTTGGTTCTGGTATGATAATGTGTATCGCTACAGTACTTGAATATTAAAGTATGATTCTGATTTGTCAGTTAACTTTGTCTTTTTAATGTTGCCTACACATCAGATCAGATAATAGGGACGAGATGATATAGCCGTTAGGCTTTTAAAGTCCCATCATTTTTTCATAAAATGTTTTTGTTTTTTCGTTGACAGCTTTGGGTGTTTTTTGTTTTTGTTTTTTTCATGATGATATTAACTACATGTAGAAGTTTGCTGACGTTGGTCTCATTTTGTTGATGCAGTGTCTTTCTGAATCCCGTTGTGCGTTTCTGTGCATTATGGGTGTAATCCAATGATTGCACTATAACAGTTTGAAATTGTACCACACAAACAAATACACAAGTGCAGAGTGACGTTTTTAGAACGCGTAATATTTCAGCAAAAATGTATTTTTCAAACAAACATAGACGAGGGCTGCTCTCGTGTCGATATCTAGGGCAGGTGTATCTGGTATTGGTATTGGTATTTTATAGTCACAGAGGCGTCTCTGTGAAATTCGGGTTGCTCCCACCTGGAGAGCGCGTGAAAGCCAGTGGCGTGCCATCCACTTTTCTTTTTTTCATGCGATTTATAAAACAAAATTAATTGAGTAAACTGTTGACTCATGAACTAGAGCCATAAGCTTAGAAGTTCACGGCTCTTTGTGATTTTATATTTTACTAGCGCAACGCCGAGTACCAGTAACGCCTAGTAACGGTAACGCCTAGTAACGGTAACGCCAAGTACTGGTAACGCTGAGTACAGCAAATGTGAAGCGATTCGGTTAAGAAACGGCAGAGTGGTATAACGCGCGCGTTTCTGAACCGATTCGCTTCCGGTTTGGCACACCGATAGTCACCGTCCCTGGTCATCTACCTACCAAATTCGAAGGCAATCGGCCCAGAAACGCTGGAGATACGGGCGCCGAGAGGCCGGCGGATGCGCGTTTCGCGCATTTGCGAAACCACGCAAATGATACGGCCGCCTCGGTTGCCGTTGCCATCGCCCCGTTAGGGCTCACAGCAAATTTGAAGCGATTCGGTCGAAAAACGGCGGAGTTATAAGGCCCAGTTTTGTGTTTCAGACACACACACAGACACACGGACAGACAGTTGGCTTTATACTATATGATGTTTATTTTGAGATGATCTAGGTGGTTAAATATCTTTCTAACAACATTGCAATGTTCATTTTGTGTGAGAAAATATTAACCAGAAATTCAATTTTTTGTAATGGACTAAAATATTTTAATTGTATAAATGGAATTTTTTTTAATGGATGGTGCTGCGTTCTTGGCAACGCGCTCTCCAGGTGGAAGCAGCACACATTTCACAGAGACATGTCTCTGTGACCAGAATATAGACAAATACCAAACACAAAAATGCTAACAGATGTAAGGGCCTTTCTGGCATTTAAAAAAAAAAAAAAAAATTTAAATGTGTAATTTATTAAAAAAAATAATTTCGTCCACCCACTTTTTGGGCGCTTCATAATTCTAAATTACAAATTTTATTCGAACAATGGTTTGCTTTGGTGTTTGTTTTACACCTAACATTATTGTGATACAATTGGGTGCATTCCTATTTTGTGGTGTTGTTGTTTTTTTAACAAGTTTTGCATTTTGTTTGTGTGCGTGTCTCCTTGCAATTAATGTGTTCTGTTTCCTTATTTCCTTTAACCCTTTCACCGCCAATGTCGCATTTTGGCACCACAATGGTTGAACGCCCATGTCACTAAAATACATTTATTTATTTATTTATTTATTAAGACAACTTTTATAGCGCCTAATCTTTAAGCTCTAAGCGCTTTACAGAAAAATCAGGGCCTGTTATCCAAAGACCCTATTTTCATAATTTTGGGTGGTAATGATAGGCCTAATGCTATGCATGTCACAGAGGAATTCGCAATATTGCAGATAATTTTGTCTCTCTACCCAGGTAAGTTTAATGATATTTTGGGGCTGAAAAATGACTGGCGGCGAAAGGGTTAATATCTTATTGAACAAATCACCAATCCTGACACAGGCATGTAAATTTAGACATACAAAAGACAAACATTTTTCATAGACTCTTTTCTACTAAAAAAAAGAAGAAAGAAAACCAACAACCTTTATAATGTACAGTAAAACTAAATATCGCTACATTTTATAAAAATGTACTATTTTACTATTAAAGACTATTAACCCTTTCACCGCCAACGTCGCATTTTTGCACCACAATGATTTAACACCCAATTGTCACTAAAAGGCATCAAATTGGGGTCTATTATGCAAAGACCCTATTGTCTTAGATTTGGGAAGTAAGGATAGACCTTATTTTATATATGTCACAGAAGAATCCCCAATACTGCAGATGGATTTTGTTTTCTACCCAGGTAAAATTAATGGAAATCTTTGGTTGAAATTAATGGTTGGCAGTGAAAGGGTTAAAGACCCACCAAAATCACGGTTTTCCCTCTTATAGCTGGTAAGAAATCTTCCTAGCATAAGAGGGAATGTGACACGTGACGTGGGGGGTCTTTAAGATTCTTTTTTTTTATAGTTTCAATATTTATCATGCACAATAAGATTACCATGTTACTTTTTTTTTTAACTACAAATTAAAATTATTCTTACTCAGAATTATCTTAATAGTAAAAAAAACCACGTCGGGACTTTCCTGATATTGCAGTACCTCCAGGATCTTCCCACTATCTTTATAGTTATTACCTGTTCCAGGTCGGAGGACGTTAAACAGACTTTCATCATGTTACTTTTTAATTTATTGAGATCAAAGAAACAATAAAATAATTATTTTTTTTAGATTTTTAGCCGACTGTAGCAAAACTATATACTTGGTTGATTTTCATTGATCTGTTCACCTGTATGGATCAGACCTGGTATTTTAGTACTGTACCTCCAGGATCTGCTCCAAGCATTGAATGATGGTTGGTTGATGGTTCATCCCATACGTGCTGTTCTGCAGCCAAATGGACGTAAAGTCTAACTTTCACTCATTAACCTATCGACTGAGTTATGTACGCAGACTGCTTTGTCTGCTGTCTCTGTAGTTCAAACATTCCAATAAAAATCCAACAGAAAGTGTAGTTCTGGTAGGTTATGTCGAAGGAGCGTATGAAGGCTATGTACTCGACGGAACTGGGAGAGCGCACTAAGAATTGAATATAAAATCCTTTTTTTAATTTTATTTTACTAAACTTAACATTTGCTTGCTGTTGTGTATGATACATTCTTCAAGTGTTAAGTGATTAAAATATTTCTCTTTTTTTTTTAACAGATTATTTTTCTTCTAAAACAGTATTCTTATTTTGGCTTGGTATGCTTCCCCCTCCCCTCCCCCCAAAGTTATTTGAATTGTACTGAAAGTATTTTTATTAACAGGTGAATTAGTGATCTTATTAAAGTTAATAAAAAGGCAATGAATCAGATGTTTGTGTGTGTGTGTGTGTTTGTGCAATGTGTGTGTGTGTGTGTGTGTGTGTGTGTGTGTGTGTGTGTGTGTGAGAGAGAGAGAGAGAGAGAGAGAAATAGAGAGAGAGAGAGAATGAATGAATGAATTTTATTTATAGAGGGTAATAGAGTAAGCAATAACATGCTTTTTTACATCCAGCCCTCTGGACAGAATACATATATAAAAGTAGAAAATGGAAAACGAAAATAAACACATACAAAGTAATATAAAGCATGCAAAAAAACATCCCTATATTGTAACACATCAATAATAATCAAACCTATTATTAATAACTATACTCATTATTAACATTCAAAATGTGTGAAGTAAGCGCATACACACGGGAAAATAAAACCCAATCCTACTTTTCACACTCATCTTTAAACATTCAAAAATAGAGAAGTGCACAAACATGAAAAAACTCACCTCAATCATACTTTATATATTCATCATTAAAATGTACTTATTTGAAAATAAACCCATGCACATAATAAGTCAAACATAGTATTACTTTACCTACTCATCTTAGCATGCACAATTTAAAATGTAAATACATGTACCCATGGCAACATGAAACCTATTCCTACATTACATTATTCATTTTTAGCATGAACAAATTAAAAAGTAAACACACACTCGTAACAAAAGCAGACCTAGTCATATTGTTTGCATGCCAATACACATATTAAAAAGTAAATAGAGAAAAAGAGAGAGAGAGAGAGAGAGAGAGAGAGAGAGAGAGAGAGAGAGAGAGAGAGCATGCACAAGATCTTGCGCGCACGTTAAAGCCCAGCCCACTATTCGGTACGAGTAGGCCGTGTGCGGTGCCGGTGCCGGTGGGATGGATGACACAAATTCATATAGCACGCATCCTGTGCGTCTGAATGAAGACCGGTGAGCGTGGGGCAGGATAAACATCCCCAACTGGAAGAAGAAGAAGAAGAGAGAGTGTGTGTGTCATGGTACAACTTTGTTTTTTGTGGATTATTATAGTTATTAGGGCCTGTCACTGATGGCTTTGGTGACCGTCTCCAGGCAAGGCCTTTTTCAACAAAGAAATCCCAGCCCAGTCCCCAAAAATAGCAGTCGTCGCCTGCTATCTAGAAGTCATGGTCGGACACCTTTGCGAAGATTGGCGTCAAGGGAATGAACTATGTTTAGTCAAGCAGAGTGATCGTCCTTTAAAAAACCCGTGAACATGGCGGCTGTAGGAACTCTGGAAGAAGAAGCGAGGAAAAGGAAGGAACGTTTACGTGCTCTGGGCAAGAAACAGACGGGTGAAGAATCCACAGAAGACAAAAATGAAAGAGAAGCTAGTAGTCAAGAGAAAGAGAAGCTGCCACGGTATGTGAATTTATGTGTTTGCGTCACTGTGTGTGCTAAGTTAGTAAATCGTACAAACGTTTTCAAACGGCCAATGACATAAATTTCATTAGGATTTGGCATCCTTGCTCAAACATCCTTGTGGCAATAATAAAAAAAATTTATAAAAAATATAACCTTCCTAGTTACAGGTCGTTTCGTACCCTGGACGTTTCGTACCAAATTTTAGTCGTTTTTTAAAGACAGGAGAGATGATTTTGACAAAAAAACATCCTTGTGGCTTGTGGCAAAAGAAAAGACCATCTAACCCGTGGCCTAACCCTATCCCTAACCCTAACCCTATCCCAACGAAAAATAGGTACGAAACATCCAGGGTACGAAATGTCTTGGGTACAAAACGACCAGTTCCCTTTTCAAACTATTCGACGGAGGAATCAGACCTAAAAATTGGAGCGCTTGACACTCGCGAACTTGTGTCCACTTGTAAACAAAAACCGGTCGAGACTAACGGGAAAAGTGTCCGCTGCACAAAAAAAATGCCCAGATGGGTCAGCAACAAGAATATACTTAACTACCAATGTCAATGAAAACAAAGTAAAGACAGTGACCACTTAGCACGAAGCCAAAATACGGGTTCGACATTTTGAGGGGAAACTGTTGAGTCGGGTTGACCCGATTTCGTCCTTGCTACAATTAAGCATCCCACTTCAACATTTTGAAGATTTTGATCCTATCTTCCGTAAATATTGTATCCAAATATGACTGGCTGCCAAACTAGGTAGGTAGGTAGGAACAGGCTTCATCAGCCTAGGCCTCGCGGCCTATTATTCGTCCCCTCAATTTCAAATGACTTATGACGAGTTATGTTTTTGTTTTCAATTGGTTTGAGCAAGTTTTTTGAAAAATCAAATCAATCAAAATCACAAAAAAGTGTCTGAAATTTAGGAAGATTGTCTAGAAGATTTTAGTTGAGTCTAAACGGAGGTCGTTCACCAAGTCGGCGAATAGGGATAGGGTTAGGATTGATCGACCAAAAAAGGGATAGGGTTAGAAATGGGGTAAGGGATTGGGTTAGAACTGTAAACAACCGAAATAAATGATTTTAACAAATTTCATCACCAAAATAATTGACGGAAACTTTCTGATTGATGTTGTTTATAGCCCCGTCGACTGCTATGGCCATGTCAGGGCTGTCATCACGTCAAAATTTGAGCACATGATATCACAGTTTAAAATGCAACCACGTGTTGGAAACTTTCTGGATCGTATGTGAGAACAAAAGCACAAGTTAAGTGTTCATCCGACTGTTGTGGTTAGGGTTAGAACTTATGGTCAGGATAGGGCTAGGATTAGGACTACATCTCAAAAACAAAAGAGAAACGAAAAGCAAACTTCGATTGTGCCAAAATATTGAAACTTACGCCTTCGTCAGGCACAATTATTACTTCTTTTTTTTTAGTGTCAAGATCATTCCAGTAAACAGCAACTCTGACAACATTTTCTTTTGTTAGTATGGCAATGTTTAACAAAAAAATTTGCCATCAGATTTTCTAGTGCTAGTGATTTGTGGGGCTGAAAAGAAAGTATCAACATGAACATCATCAATGTTGTTCAAAATTTTGTAGGTTTGAATTAGACTTCCTCGCAACCTTCTAGGTAGGTACTTCTTCTTCTTCTTCGTTTGATCTTCCACCTTCATGGTATCTTTACAACTTTTGACCAATTTTGTTGCTCTCCTTTGAACTCTTTCAGTTGATGATGACTGTCTCTTAAGATATGGGTACCAGATAACGTTACCATATTCTAAGTGAGGGCGGACCATAGACTTATAGCAAAAAAGTTTCCCTATCTAATTTCATAAATGTTCTTTTTATTATACCCAACATCTGATTAGTTTTGTTAACTGCTTTTTGGATATCAAATGATAGTAGTCTGATTAGACGTATTTTTTCTAACTTATTTACCTAGTTGCTAGTACTAGATCTCACAGTCATACACACAGTCACACGGCATCCTTCAGATTTAGAAGGAAATGGTGTACAATACAAGGCCTTAGTACGGCCCTCTCGAGTACATTGCACCCGTCTGGGATCCAGTGCCACATAGTGCAAACTGCCGAGAATATCGGCAAGTTAGAGAAAATGCAATGTCATGCAGCTCACTGAGTCGTGAACCGCCACCGCCAGATAAAAGACTATCAGCATCACACACAGCAGCATGCCATATATATCTCTTCTTCCAGCAACAAAAACAAATTACAGGAAGTTTTCTTTCTTCTCCAGGGCTGTGTGTGAATGGGACAGTCTTCCACCTGAGGCAATATCATCAGCCTTGGTGGAGGTCTTCAAAGCCCAAATTTAAACTGCCTCCTCCCCCGCAACCCTGTGGCTTGTGTGATGAGTAAGCAGGTCTGTTTTATCATTATTTTTTCTGTCTGTATTTTCAGTCCTGTGTTTCGTAGTTACCGGCCCCAGGCTGAGGAGCTTCAGGAGAGTGCGTTACCGCGGGTCAAACCGAGGGATGGTAAGAATGCACAATATCCACTCCATGCATGCATCCTAGCCCAGGGCATAAGTTATCATTCAGAGTCGTCTTAATAATAAATATGTCTTGTGCTTGAGTTTGTATCATGTCTGTGTTTGTCTGCATAGACAGGCATATTTATGTATGTGTGTTTTTGTTTACGGATGAGTGGGTCTGTGTGTGTGTGTCACTGTGTGCGTGCGAGTGCGTGTATGTGTGCACACATGTATGTGTAAGCATGTGTATGCATTCATATGTAAATAGTGAATCTTTTATGTGTGTGTTCAGTGTGTCTTGTATACATGTGCATGGGTGTACGTGCACTGACAAGCAAACACTTGCTGTGGTACACTAGGGCCCCCAAAAAAAAATAGGTGTGGTTACGGTTTGTTTGTTTTTTGAATTTTTGTTGTTGAGATCGCCGAGTGGTGTTGAAAAGTCGAAAGCACCCTCGTATTTTCATAAATATGAGTGCATGGCTCCATCAGAGCTGATTCTAGGATTTTTAAAAAGTGGGGGCGTTCCCCCTCCTAAGAATGAAAAAAAGGGGGGCAGGTCCAATGGATAAGAGGGGGGGGAGACGGCCTATTCAATCTTCGCTAGGCCTAGCCATGGCCACTTCTTCAGCCACTCGTCTTGGAGCCGGTGTTCCCTCGCACTAGTGTCATTATCTTCGGACTGCTTCTCCGAGACTGTTGATGCAGTAGCTGTTTCTGCAACATCTTCTGCACACTCGTTTGGCAGAGGATTTCTTTTTTTTTACTTTGCCGCCACAAAAATCAAATTCGAAGAGCGTCGTTGTCCGCTTCTTTTTGAAGAAAATTCAACATGGCGGGTAGGACTCTCGCAACTTCTTGTCGGTAAAAAGAGATGAACGCGATTGGTTGATTTTCACTAATATTGTAAAGGAACCAATGAAATCTCGAGAAATCCGATGCTTTCGGTTTGTGCAGACGACGGGTTTAGCAGATGACGAAGAAATTCCCGCAGCGATCGGTAAAAAGTGCGGGCAGTTCTGCAAATATGCGGGCGTCGGCCCGCGTTTAGACCCGATTTTTGCGGGAAGGAACAGATTTTGGGGGGGGTTGCACCAATCCCGCGCCCTAGAATCAGCTCTGCTCCATTGAAATGGCAAATGACGCCATTTTGCAACGACACGTGGACGTTCAACATGTTAGAGTTATGTCCCATGCTGGGCATTCCCCGATTGAACTTGCGTCTCTCTTTTTCTTTCTTTTTTTTGACGAGGCCCAAAAGAATCATAGGGTCGGCCCCCCAAAATAGGGTAGGTCGGGATACCCTAACCACACCTATTTTTGTTGTTGGCCTAGTACACAATATTTTGCCCATAGCAAAACTCTAAGCTAAACGATGAGAGCCTGTGTTTCAATAAGTGTGTGTGTGTGTGCATGCGTGTATACATATGTGTGTGTGTGTGTGCGTGTATACATATATATGTGTGTGTGTCTATGAATAAGCTCAAGCTTGGGCACAGTATCATAACCTTGTGCTGTTATTTACAAAGTCTAATCTAAATAATACCGTAAAAACTGGACTATAAGACATACCTGTATTAGTGTATTTAAGCCGCATCCCTTAATTTGACAAAATATTAGATATTTATTAACATATAAGCCGCAGAGAAAATTGTATGTGCACAAACCAACACAAATATAGAAATTCTCATATCAAAACACAAGTATTTAATGTTCTCAGACACTTTAAGCATGAGATTTGAATCTGTTGATTACCAAAACCAGTTTTGAGAGCTCTAAACTAAGAAGCTCACAATAGGCTGAAGAATGTGGCCAGAAACAGATTTAATCATACCGATAAATGTAGAATGGAGAAAAAAAATCCACAGATAAGCCGCACCAGTCTATAAGCCACATGGGCCAAAGTTGAGGGGGAAAACAGCGGCTTATAGTCCGTATTTTACGGTAATCATGCTTCTGTTTCAGTGACGGAGGAAATTCAGACCCAGCTGCAGGCCGGTAAATCGGAGCAGACGGTCAACGAAGTGGTAAGTATCTTTCCTTAAAATCTAAAGCACCACTGTTATTTACTTGTGTGTTTAGCCCTTCATAGTACTTAGTAGAAGTAGAGGGAACTGGCTCAAGCCTAAGCCTGGTGGCTTATGTTATAAATGTCCCAATGAAAAGTTAATCCTTTCGCCACCAGCCATTTTTCAGCACCAAAAAATCCATTAAACTTACCTGGGTAGAGAAAATAAAATATCTGCAATATTGCGAATTCCTCTGTAACATATATCACATTAGGCCTATCCTTGCCTCCCAAAATTAAGAAAATAGGGTCTTTGGGTAACAGGTCCTGATTTGATGCCTTTTAGTGACATGGGTGCTAAACCATTGTGGTGCTAAAATGCGACATTGGCGGTGAAAGGGTTAATGTTTGTCTTGACCCTGACGTATGACATCGCTATGTTTGTCCCTGGAAATAAGTCTGTGTCCCTGGTTTTTAAGCAGTTTGTCCCTGGAAACTGCAAGACGGGGGTAGGCAGCCCTGCAGAGGCTAGCAGCTCGGTTTATACTGAAACAGTGTTTACATTTGCTCCCTCTCGATTTTCTAGTTTTGTTATAAATGGACAGTGTAAGAAGAGACTCAACACTAATGACATCTTGATTGTTCAAAAATGTTGTACAGTGGAACCTCCCTATGAAGACCTTGAAAAATCAGCCCAAAGAAAAGGTCTTAATAAAAGGTCTCTCTCTCTCACGCACATGCGCACACAAAGAAATATGTACATATTTAACTAAATATAGATAAAATACATCTACATCATAAAATAACAATTTACAATCAGATTTTTTTTTTAAATTAAAAAAAATCAATTTACATAAACAAGCTACACATTCACAATGACCACAAAAGTAAAGTGTAAAATATAGGTACACACAAGGTTCACAAACATTCAAAAATAGACAAACACACTCATAAAAGCAAATTAAGACCCAGATACTTTAGAAATGCGGTAATCTTTTTCAACCTGGTGTGTCCCAGGACCTGGTGAACCTGGCCCCCAGGAAGCCTGACTGGGACCTGAAGAGAGACTGTGCCAAGAAGCTGGAGAGACTGGAGAAACGCACCCAGAGAGCCATCGCCGAACTCATCAGTGAGTGTACTAGCTGTTGCCTTTATCACATGTGCAGACCTGTTTACTCTCCTCTTTTCGAGTAGTATTCTACTCAATTTGGATCTCTACTACTATTCAAAATGGAAAATAATGCTAGATTCTGCTCATTTTCAGTAAACATTGTTTGATGAATAAAACTACGCATTTTGTACCAAAACTACTCATTTCAGCTATCCAGACTACTCAAGACTTGTGTAGGGGGTAAGCAGGTCTGCATGTGACTGTGAAGTCTCTGTACGTCAGTACTTTGTACCTAGCTTGGTACTGGAGAAACTGTGCCAAGAAGCTGGAGAGACTGGAGAAACGCACACAGAGAGCCATCGCCGAACTCATCAGTGAGTGCACTAGCTGTTGCCTTTATTACATGTGACTGTGAAGTCTCTGTACGTCAGTACTTTGTACCTAGCTATGTACTGAAGAGAGACTGCGCCGAGAAGCTGGAGAGACTGGAGAAACGCACCCAGAGAGCCATCGCCGAACTCATCAGTGAGTGTACTGGCTGTTGCCTTTGTTATAAATGTGACTGTGAAGTCTCTGTAGGTCAGTACTTTGTACCTAGCTATGTACTGAAGAGAGACTGCGCCGAGAAGCTGGAGAGACTGGAGAAACGCACCCAGAGAGCCATCGCCGAACTCATCAGTGAGTATGATCATTAAAAAAAAAGGTAGCTGTGTTAGCTGTTGTCTTTGTTATAAATGTAACTGTGGAGTTTCTGTACTTATTTTGCACTCAGTTGGGATCTAAAAAAAATACTGCGCCGCCATAAAATACTGGAACAATTGAAGAAACACGTGCAAGAGAGCCATTGCTGAACTTACCGGTGAGTCTGGTCTTCTTGTGTGTGTTTTTGTGTGTGTGTAGCTGTGTTAGCTGTTGTCTTTGTTTATTTCACCTTCATGTGCTTGTGTGAGTGTAGCGTTTGGATGTTTTTTAGTTTAATTATAAATATGACTGTGAAGTCTCTGTACGTCAGTACTTTGTACCTAGCTATGTACTGGAGAGAGACTGCACCAAGAAGCTGGAGAGACTGGAGAAACGCACACACTGACACAGAGCCATCACCAAACTATTTTTTTAAAATTGTTACCTGTTGTAGAGCAGTTTTTTTTCCGGCGTATACCAGAGTTCCGGGATTTTGGAGTGCCCAAAATGTGGCTTCTGTTTTTGGGGAGCATATATTATTTTTTGGATATGTACAGTTTGGACATGCATACTAAACTGTTACTTCCCTTACATTTGGTGACATTTAAAAAGAAATTAAAAGACATTATCACGCTTACCAGACATTTGTCCATTTTATTTTTTGCTGTTTTTATTATTTTTTAAAAAGTTACGAAAAACTGGTTTTGTAACTCACGCTGAGACTGGAGCAATTTTTACAAAACGGAATCAGCTATGATTTTGGATCTATTGGCCACTGCAAAGAACACCTTTTGCAAGAGTGAATGCCCTTTGGGGGAAGATGGTTGAGTACTGACCAAACAAGGGAATAACTCTCGCCAATGACCCTATTTGAGGCCACTTAATGGCTGCCATTTGCAAGAGTGAATGCCCTTTTGGATACTGATCAACAAGGGCTTAACTCTTGCCGTCAAGGGCGTTAATAACCCTAGTTGCAGTGGCCAATGCACATGTACTAGCTTTTGTAAGAAGGTGAAGACCTGTGCTGGGACTCTGTTGCAACTATTAAGTATAAGTTAGGTAGTTATCTTAGAGGATGGAAGGCAATCTCCAGTTATTTTTGCTTGTTTCCCTAGAGTTTCTCCAGAGTTATTGTTCTTTGTGTTTCCCTTGAGTTTCTCCAAAGTTATTGTTCTTTGAAGTAGCATGGGGACTAATAATCACTGTAATATAGAGCAACCGGGTATTAGAGAGAAACAAACCGATGTAACAGTAGGCGTGTGACAGCATGTTGTCAGATCACGTAGGCTTGTCAATAATGTCGAAACCGACTTGATGAACATCTGCTCTTTACCAGCGCTGCATAGATTGTATTGGTCTTGAGATGTACCACCATATGGATTTTCACTCCTTGATTAACAATTGTTCATTTCTGGGGTATAAACATGATGCTATCTTGAAACTGACTCGGTATGACGAGTGCTCTTCTGAGTGCTGCATAGTTTTTTTTTTATTGGTCTTAAAAGTGACTCTGACTCCTTTAGATAATCTGTATTAAAAAAAATTGAAAAAAAGAAAGAAAAAGGCTTGTATTGCGAAAATTTCGTGCAAGCGATTTGGTCTAAACGCAGGCAGCCATTAGAAATTAGACGACACACGCCTTCTCTTTGGATGAAAGAATTTGACTTCCAGCACCTCCGCCAAGGAGAAATCGCCGATTTAACGGTTTGATTTATGGGAAACCAGAGCAAAGTGAGTGTTGCGATCTCTGTAAAGGGTGTTTTCCTGGTGATCTGGACGTGTTTCTTACAAAAACTCATCCGTCAAGGTGTCCCTTTAAGATTTACAGTTGCAAAGGTCCTTTGACTTTTGATTGTATGCGGGAAATCTTAGATTGGTAACGATTTATTTCTGTTGTTTGTGTGCTTCAGGAGAACGGTTAAAAGCCAGTCAGGATGATTTGGTCACTGTGGTCAACGCTAGCGAGGCTGTGGCCAGGGCTGATGACGACGAGGACTGAGAGAGAGAGAGACAGAGAGTGAGAGAAAGAGAGAGAGAGAGAGAGAGAGAGAGAGGGAGGGAGGGAGTTAGGGAAGGAGAGAAAGATTAAGAGGGAGGGGAGAGAGAAGTGTGGTGGGGGGGGGGGGGGGGGGGGGGAGAAACAGGGAGACCGTGAGAGATGAAAATGACATGAAATAAGTTTAAACATTGACCATAGACCAAATACAAGAGAGAGAGAGAGAGAGAGAGAGAGAGTGAGAGAGAGTTAGGGAAGGAGAGAAAGAGAGAGAGAGGGGGGGGGAGGGTACAGGGAGACAGAGATAGATGAAAATAACATGAAATAAGTTTAAACTTTGACCATAGACCACAATACAAGAGAAGTCGGAAGTAATTTACTGAATAAGGCCAGCAGCCCTTTTCAGGGGGGGGGGGGGGGGGGGGGGGGGGAAAAACACACTAATACACTCACAATTGTATGAAAGAAAAAGAAACCAAAAAACATATGCATACAGACACAAGAGAGAGAGAGAGATGGAAAATGTGAGTGGACGAACATGTGTGGGTGTGTATAAGGGTGTGCATACCAGTGCCAGACCTGTTTACTCTACTCTTTTCGAGTAGTGTTCTACTCAATTTGGACCTCTACTACTCTTCAAAATTGAAAAAAACGCTCCAATTACTCATTTTCAGTGAACATTGTTTGATGGTTTAATGAAGAGGACTACTCATTTCACACCAAAGCTACTCATTTCAGCTATCCAGACTACTCGAGACTTGTGTAGGGGGTAAACAGGTCTGCAGTGCTTGTGTTTTCACTCGTTGTCATTGAGAGGTATGGTGAAGATGATGTAGAAAAAAATAATGTGCTGCACTGCAAAACACTTGTCAAATATAAGGATGTATGTGTTAAATTCTACTGAAATAGAATTTTGCAAAGATGTTTTTGCGGAAAACGTAAAGATTACCATCGCATGCACACAAAAAAAGGGTGGCGTGCCGCAGCCAGCGACGCGCTCTCCAGGTGGGAGCAACCCGAATTTCACAGAGACGCCTCTGTGACAATAAAGTACAAAATAAATGTTCTTAAAACGACAACAATATTTCTTGCTTTTGAATTCACTATTCCCCCCGTGGGGATACCGGGGGGTCTTTTGTACAAATAGTTCCCCCACTTCTGGAAGTTCTGTGCCTGTAACTTCCTCTAATTCTGTCATTCTCTTTGACTCTGCCTTTTCCCTTTGCTTACTGTCACCTATCTTTCTATCTCACTGGTCCATTCTCCTGCCTTTTTTTCTATAAATTCTTACAAAGATTTCTTCAGCCGAAGACAGACATGCTGGGCCTAACTATTTCTTAGTTAGGCGCATAACGGCAGCATGACGCATTTACGCTCATATGACAGGAAACTGAGCGAACGACGAAGAAGAAGAAGAAGAATTCACAATTATCGCTTTTTTTTTCATGATCACAGATGTTTCAAGAATTAAAGTCGGCAATCAAACAAAGCAATTCTTTTTGGTGGGCCACTATCAATGCTTGAGTGATTATTATGTTGACTAATGTGTAATCATTGTGTGTTTTTGAACATTTAAAAATAAAAATACTCCACAATTCTGAACCTGGGATTCATTTTTTCTGTCTTGTGTTTCCAGAGCTTAATTTTTATCAAATGTAATGTGACCAACTCCAACATTCAGGCATGAAAACTACTGTTCCCCAAAAAAAAGAGATTTTTTCAGCCGAGAAATCCTTCCACCCGGATTTTCAGCTGATGTCAGAAGTTCTGTTGAGCCCCCAGGGGGGGGGACTTTACCCAAAAAAAATTTCGGCACAAAAACTAATGTCAGAACTTTTGTTCGGGGGGGGGGGGGGGGGGGGGTAAATCTGTTCCCAAAAAATGGAAACGGCGGAGCTGTTTTCATGCCTGATATTTCTTCTTCTTTTTCACCCATTCTTCGTGCACGGCTTGCTCTTCAGACGCCATTTTGGAAGTGATGATGTCGGGAGGAGGAGAAGGCGCGAAATGATGATCGTGCCATTTAAAGACCCAGCATGCTGAGGTTTTTTTTCAATTTTTTTTTTTTTTTAAGGCGGAGATTGGTCGATTTCGGAAAAAAAATTAGGCAGAGAAGGCAAAGAAATCGGAGATGTTGTCATGCCTGAACATTAATGAAGGAGAAGCTTCATTTTCATGATTTTGAAACAAATAGAAATCCTAATGTCAAAATGTTTCCACTGATGTAAACAATAAAACTCGGAGTCATAATATTGTGAAAGAAAACCTGTTTTTGATGTTACAGTGGAACCTCCATTATAAGACCTTCAAAAATCATCCAAAATGAGGTCTGAAATGGGGAGTTGTATAAGGGAGATCATTTTAATACTTACAAAGAAGGGCAATGTCTCAGAGAAGTAGATCTTAAGTGGGAGGGAATCATAGGGGGGGGGGGGGGGGGGTCTTCTTATTAAGGAGGTTCCACTATAGTACTACAGTAATAGTATTGAAACTAATCTAACTTGTTTTGATATACAGTGGAACCTCCCTTATAAGACCTTCAAAAATCATCCAAAATGAGGTCTTAAAAGGGAGGGGTCTTATAAGGGAGGTAATTTTAATACTTACAAAGAAGGGCAATGTCTCAGAGAAGTAGGTCTTATACGGGAGGGAGTCTTATAATGGGAGGTCTTATAAGGGAGGTTCCACTGTAATAAATTACATGCATTTTATTTTTCTTGTCAAGTTTTTGCTTTTGTTTTTCTGTCCCATGTTCTGAGCCGTACAGTGGCGTTGCTCCCACATCACCCATTCCTAGTCCCTACTCGCAGCCACACCCTGGCTTGTCAGGTCGCAGAATCCAAAATCATCAGTCCAAGGGGTGTCGAATATTTCTTATGTTAAATTGTTTTATTTTGAGTAGCTCAGGGGTTGCTTAAAATGTGTGTGTAACTTGGTGTAGAGTGGCACAGAGGTAACGCGTTCGCCTCGTGTCAAGTAAACCAGAGTTCGAACCTGGGTACAGGGGATTTTTCCTCTCACTTTGCACTAGGCCTTACGGTCTGAACGTGGACTCTTTCAGATGAGACGATAAACCGAGGTCACGTGTGCCCATGCACTCAGCACACGTTAATCCCAGTGGCAAAGAAAAAGTTGTCATTTGGTCCAAATTTACCCACCCACCCTTTCCTTCCTCAGTCACGCAAAAATCACATGCCCCCCCAAAAAACCCAAATTGAGTGGCGAGTCTCTGGTTGCGACGCGCTCTCCAGGTGGGAGCAACCCGAATTTCACAGACGCCTCTGTGACTATAAAGTACCTAATACCTAAGGTATAAAAAAAATCTTATTGAAATGTAACAAAACTTGTTGCAGTGTTTTCCGTTTTATCATTGACGTTATCTACCATGTTGTCATAGGTGGTTACAAAAAAAGTGACAAATACGTATTGTTTATCGATTCAAGGTAGTTGGTCTTACTGAAGAAAAATTAAAATGATTGTGGTTTCCCCAAGTAACAAAACTGTTGGTGTCAAATGAAATAAATTTCTGGCATAACAAATTGAACAGGCGATGCAATACGATTGTTCATCTGCTTTTATTGCATATTTTTGAAGTATTTGTTAACCATGTAATGATGCATGTCATCATTTTGTAAACACATAATCATGTCAGTTGATGTAAGCAAACTTGTAAAGCAGCATGAACAAATAAATACTATCATATTGTTCTATATCATTGAACCACACAATCATTGCACTTGTATATATATACATGTATGCGAGTCTTTCTATTTTACATACAGTAATTTTTCACATACAAAAACTCCACTGACAAATGAATAGATTATAGGAATATAATTAATAAACCTTATTCAGAAACATAAACACAATGTAGATAAACGTAATCTAACGTCATAAGTACCCCCCCCCCCCCCCAAAACACACACACAAACACACACACACTGACACTGTTCTGGGTGAATTCTAACGATGAAAATTCTATCTATATTGAAATACATCAGCAGAGGTGAACAATATCATCGGTGAAATTCAAAAACCTTGTATCTCAATTTTGGTAGTTTTGAGAAAAATGGAAGAAACTTTTAAAAATTAACCGCGTTGACCACAATTAATTAACTACAATGACTATGTTGTTCAAGACATTGCAAGTTTAGTCCTGCATTTTGTTAAAATTACTGTAAAAAAAAAATTTTTACACTTGAAAAGAACGAAGATACGAGGTTTTGGTCCTTAACTAGATCTGAATTTGGGACTTAAGAGTTTTTCTTCTATATTCATAACCTCATTTACACCAGATAGAAAGTCGTTAGAGATACGAGCTTTTGGTGGAAAGTGGCAGGAAAAATGAGAGAGCTGACTATGTATCTAACTAAAAAAAAAACAAATAGAGATACACTGTACAAGGTTTTTGAATTTCACCGACGATATGCAGATTCCCCGAGTGGCTTATTAGGGAAAATGAAAGGCCACAAAACCACACAACTACAACTTAATATGGATATCGGTGGTAGTCGTAGATAACCCTGTGGTATGCACAAAAGTAAAGTATTTTAATTTTCATGGCCATCAGATCAGAGAGATATTACTAGCAACAAGTGTAGCTTTTAAAGGGACACCCTGACCGGTGAGTTTTTGTAAGAAACACGTCAAGATCACCAGGAAAGCACCCTTTACAGAGATCGCAACACCCACTTTGCTCTGGTTTCCTAGAAGTCAAATCGGCGATTCATCCTTGGCGGAGGTGCTGGAAGTCAAATTCTTTCACCCAAAGAGAAGGCGTGTGGCGTCTCTTTTTTAATGGCCGCCAAATCGTTTGCACAAAATGTTCGCAATACAAGCCTTTTTATTATTTATTTTTATTTTATACAGTTTATTTAAAGGAGTTTCGCTCACAACAAAGGAAATAGCTCCAATTTCTTTTTTACTGCACTACAAAAAAGGAAAACGCTTCAACCACAATGAGTGTCCTCCACCCACCCCATCCAAAATGGCTACTCTCTCCAGCATCTCCGCCAAGGAGGAATCGCCGTTTTGACGGTTTAATTTATAGGAAACCAGAGCAAAGTGAGTGTTCCGATCCTTCAAAAGGCTGTCTTTCTGGTGATCTCGACGTGTTTCTTGCAAAAACTCATCCACATTTAACTCTGTAAAAGGCGTAGCAACGATGCTGTCAAATGAACAAAATCGTTTTCTTTCCAAATCTATAGTACTTCAATCAACGATTGAAAAAAACGAAAGTTCAGGGGCAGGGATGATATAAAGTCCTAATGAATCGGATGTGCTCGAGGGTTGAGGAAAATACTGAATACAAAATCTGTACAGCGGTGTGGACTGCAAAGTTGTCTACCACAAGTTGAAGTTGAGGTCAGGGATAGAGTCGCAGGTTACCATCAGATTCCTGAAAAAACACAAGACAAGCGTTTTATATTGTAACAGTCTAAATGTATAACATGCTTGTATTTATAAGCAGTAAGTGTTATTAGGTTTATTTATTAAGTACTTTATAGTCACAGAGGCATATCTGTGAAAATCGGGTTGCTCCCACCTGGAGAGCGCGTCGCAGCCAGAGGCGCACCACCCATTTTTTTTATATATATTTTTTTGCATGGGATTTTTTGTGTGTGATTGATGAGGAAGGAAAGGGGGGGGGTGTTAAAGTTTGATCAAATGACAACTTTTTCGTTGCCACTGGGTTTAACGTGTGCTAAGTGCATGGGCACACGGGACCTCAGTTTATCGTCTCATCCGAAAGACTCCACATTCAGTCCGTAAGGCCCTGGGGGTCTTTTGTAAAAATAGTTCTCCCACCTTCTGTGCTTGTAACTTCCTCTAATCTGCCACTCTTCTTTGACTCTGCCTTTTCTCTTTGCTTTCTATCATCTACTATCTTTCTGACTTATTGGCCCATTCTCCTGCCTTTTTCCCAAACAAATCTTCCACATAATTTGTCTCCTTTGAGCTCCTCCGAAATCGGAATGTGTCGGCTGTACGCAGCGAGGAGACCAGTGAAAACTGAAAACCAGACACATACGTACCTTACCCATTATGGCCATATGGCCTGGGAACGCAGAAGAAGAAGAAGAAGAATATGCTCAAAGGTACAATCATTCTTCTTGGGTGAAAGCCCACAGATACAAATAACAATCAGCCTTCTCCCTTTGAGATAGTAGCTTTTGGCTTTTACACAAATAGGAATGATAGTATCGTCGGGCATTATATATAGCCCTAGACAAACCTACCTTTTGTTGTTGGGCATTTTGAAGGCCTGTTTAGGCAGTTTATCCAGTCCAAGGTTTCTGCAGATCAGACCAGAGTAAGACGTCCTCCTGATGCTTTGGACCTGGGCTGAACACACAGCACAACAATAAAATCGACCATCCATGCATGTGCAAGACAGTTTGCAACAGAAAGTTGTCAAAGTCAAAGCTAAGTCAAACGTCATTCTATGAAGATAGTATACAGTGGAACCTCAGTTTGCGACCACCCCACAGACTGGCCAAAACTACGTAACTGCGAGGTGGTCGCTATACTGGATACAGTGGAACCTCAGTCTTGCGACCACCCTATAGACTGGCCAAAACTGTACGTAATTGCGAGGTGGTCGCTCTACTGGATACAGTGGAACCTCGGTTTTGCGACTACCCTACAGACTGGCCAAAACTGTACATAACTGCGAGGTGGTCGCTATGCTGGAGACTTTTAGTAATGAATAAGAAGAGAAGAGACTGAGTACGACTGTCCAGATTACGGCCGGGGTGTCTGCAATACTGAGGTGCCCGTTAGGCGAGGTTCGACTGTATTTACCTTGAGGTTTCTACAGATTAGATCGCAATAGGTTAACCTTTTTTTTGTTCTGAACATCGAACTTCACAATAACTTGGGATAAAAATAGGTTATATATATTTGACACTTACCAGAGTGTCTGCAATACTGAGGTGCCCGTTAGGCGAGGTTCGACTGTATTTACCTTGAGGTTTCTACAGATTAGATCGCAATAGGTTAACCTTTTTTTTGTTCTGAACATCGAACTTCACAATAACTTGGGATAAAAATAGGTTATATATATTTGACACTTACCAGGGTGTCTGCAATACTGAGGTGCCCGTTAGGCGAGGTTCGACTGTATTTACCTTGAGGTTTCTACAGATTAGATCGCAATAGGTTAACCTTTTTTTTGTTCTGAACATCGAACTTCACAATAACTTGGAATAAAAATAGGTTATACATGTATATATTTGAAACTTAGCATCTCAATGGTGTTTTCAAGCCCTGTCAAATCAAGTCCTGTGGCTTATACTACAGTCATAGCCTTGCCAATTGCTAAAGGTCACCGCTAAAGGTTATCACTATAACCTGCGTTTCTGAGCCATGCGTTTACACTAGTCTTACTAGGCCTACTTCAAATCTCCGTTTCCATTCACATTGTCTTTTTACCCTGAGCAGGCATCAGAATTGTCAGAGGATATGCACATTTCAGAGGATCAAGAATTTCTGACAGAGGATTGGCTTCTACTGTCGGAGGTTTTGCCTTTTTCTTCAGTAATATCTTGTTAAATAACAATTGAAAGTGGTTTCTGACTATATCAAGCCTTTTTGGTCATGTTGGGAACTCATTTCTGTGTTGTCCCTCTTCAGGCTATGGTCTTGATGTCCCTTTTACCACGGCTTTCAGATGATTGGACTTCAGTTACTGTTCTTATACCTGTTGAGAAAACTGATAAAACTATGGTCCGTTTTACCGTTGAGCCATGATTTACTTGTGTTTTGCACTGTACTACGACTATTTCACATCAATCCACTCCCATCACCCCGAGTCTTTTTTTTCTTTTTTCTTTTTGCTGTCCCATCTTCTGGGTCATACAGTGGCGTTGCTCCCACGCCGCTCATTCCGAATCCCAATTCACAGCTACACCCTGGCTCACCCTGAGAGTCTTCTTACCCTGAGAAAACTCGGCATGGGATCCAACGGTGTCAAAGAACAGTCGGTCCCCCTCCCTCAGTCGTTTGAACTGTTTGGCGATCAAGTAGGCGAAGGTTGGACCCACCAGGGCACCTTTCAACGGTTGCTCGTTCAGTCCACCCAAGTAGAGATCCACATCTTCCACAGATCTGCACAATGAACATTGTATTAGCGATTCATTGCTGACATCTCAGAGATTTGAACCGTATACCTATCAGGTGGCTGAAGGTTGGTCCCACCAGGGCACCTTTCAACGGTCGCTCGTTCAGTCCTCCCAAATAGAGTTCCACAGATCTGCACAATGAACATAGTTTGTATTTCTGATACTGATAGTGGTAGAAAGACTCAGAGGTAACACGTTCGCCTCGTAAGCAACAAACCCGGGATCATTCCTGGCTGCAGCGGAGGTTTTCCTGCTCACTTTACCTTATGGTCTGAATGCTAAATCTTTAGACGAAACGACAAAAACTGAGGTCCTGTGTGCCCTGTGCACTTCGTGTACGTTTAAGAACCCTGTGGCAATGAAAAAGTTGTCATTTGGTCATGACGTCAACAAGTTTTCCCAGCTCATTTTCCACTAGACCTTATGGTCTGAACGTTAAGTCTTTAGGACGAGACGACAAAAACCGAGGTCCCGTGTGCCCTGTGCATTTCGCGTACGTTTAAGAACCCTGTGGCAATGAAAAAGTTATCATTTGGTCAACAAAGAAGGAAACAAGTCTATGCCAACAAAAACAATCTCCTTAATGTGCTACCCTTTCACTAACCCCCCCCCAAAAAAAAAAAAAAAAAAACCCCCAAAAAACCTTTAAAACAAACCGAAAATGTTCAGGGATTTGGGGATTTTCTTTTTTATCAGTTGAAAGTTAACAAAATACTGTTAGACTTTGCCACAATATTAGATTTTGCCCGCCTAGTTTAATAATACCCCATTGATGCAGCTAACACAAAAATCTAACAAAACCTATGCACATACCTGTACAACCCAGCAGCGCAGGTGGGCAAGGTCAGGGTCACGTCCAACAACTTGGGGTCAAGGTCAGGCAGGCGGGTCAGGGCCAGGTTGAGAAAGTCGAGGTACGGGGGTAGGCCGTGGTCCCTCCCCCGCTGGACATTGCGGGAGGGCAGGTCGCTGCTGACGTTGGGCCCGGCGATGCCCAGGAACAGCCAGTCGGCCACACCCGCCGCAAAGCTGGTGTCCACGTTCTGCTTGGGGTGGGTCATCATGGACAGCATGAAGTCTGCCGCCATGAACTCGTCTGTGGAGGAATATGGAAAAAATAAATATATATATATATATGCATGGATGCTCCTGCTTTCAGGATGTCCTGAAGTTCAGGATTTTGTTGCCTTGGATGTCCTGAAGTTCAGGATTTTTTTGTCCTGGATGTCCTGAAGTTCAGGATTTTTTTGTCCAGGATGTCCTGAAGTTCAGGATTTGTTTTATTGCCTGGAGCTAGCGTCACCGGATTATGAGAATTTGAGAAAATGCAGTTTGCTGGTTATAGAGGTCATGAAGTTTAACCAGAAGTGAAAATGCAACGAGAGCCTGTCAATTACATTGGAAACTGTTGTTTCCCTTCAGCTTCCAGGGGGCATTGTTCCCCGGAACCCCCAGGAAGGGCTCTGTCCCTGCACTCCGCCTGGGCCGGGGCGGCCCGTGGACCGCTGCCTTGCAGGATTTTTTTAATTTCCCATGAGCACCTATGTATATGTGCAAAGCCTCCAAATGCCGACAATACAAGTCACACTCCAAGAACAAACAAAACAGTAGTAGCGATAAGAATTCAAGGCGTAAAAAAATTGTTTTAAAAAACATTGAGAAGATAGATTCGATTGTCTCGTGTACATTCATAACTAATGTCCACCCTTCTAAGCACTCTAAGATTAAAAAAAACCCAACACATTGAAAAAAAGAATACGATTATATCATGCTCATTAATACCTCGTGTTCACGCCCCCACTCTCCCCTGCATCGCCACCAGTAGGTAAAGCTCAACAACAACAAATCCTGATGACATAGGACATTGTGGGAGAGGGAGAGAAGGAGAGAGTGGAGGGGGGGGGGCATATATATGTATTGGCTAAGGTGTAGTTTAGACAACCCCTATCAAATTGTTCGCATTGAAAATGTTCATTGGGAAGCAACATTCTGCCATTTGTCGGAAAAAGGGATAGGGTTAGGATCAGCCTAGCGTTATTGTCATGAAACTAAGAACTAGATTTTGAGATCGAGAGTCGTAAACACGCGGGGGATGTCTAAATTGCAACTTTGCCAAATAATCACTTTTTGATTTATGACATGTCACACTGTCAATAAAGCAATGTAAACTCATTTTTTTAAATCAAAACTTCTCTGTGGAATGTCATTGTTTTAGGTAATCTTTGTTTTAAGTAGCTCATTTTAAGGTGTTATATGGATTGACATTTTTGTTATTTCTGTATTTCAGTCTTGTGCTCGTCTTGAAGGATTTGAATTTCTGTATGGATCGTTTTCAGAGTTTCCATATAGTGTATGTTTTTCAGAACTCGTACACTCTCTCCCTGTGTCTTTCTGAGTATGTTTTTCTGTCTGTTTCAGCGCGTGTGCGTTAGGCAAGCACGCATGAGTATGCATTTGATCTCATGAGACAATTCGCTGTAAGGCCCATTAACAATGATAAAATCCATGTTTAATAAAGTTCTCTCGTTTTTCATATACCACTCTTTTTGTTTGTGGCACAAGCCACAAACCTATAACTCACTTTGTCGGTCTGTCTGTCGGTCGGTCCAAAATTGTCGCACTTCAAAGTGAGGCTGCACTTCAAATTGAGGCTGCTCTTTAAAATGATGTTTCGTTTTCAATATTCGCACCTCACAAACGATTGCGAATCCGCGCTTGTTTTAAAAACTTATCTCTCCAGCCGAAGACGGACATGCTGGCCTAACTATCTCTTAGGCACACAACAGCAGCATGACGCATCTGCGCTCATGTGACAGGAGACGGTCTGGGCGATCAGCGACGAAAAAGAAGAAGAAGAATAGACCAACAGACAGAAAATAACCCAGAACATTGCAAGCCACACAGATTAACCCTTTCACTGCCAGCCATTTTTCTGCCCAAAACTATCATTAACCTTAACTCGGTAGAGAAAAAAAATCTACTACATTGGGAATTCCTCTGTGACATGTATAACATTAGGCCTATCCTTCCTCGCCTCCCAAAATTACGAAAATAGGGTCTTCGGATAACAGGCCCTGATTTGATGCCTTTTAGTGACATGGGTGTTAAACCATTGTGGTGCATGAATGCGACATTGGCGGTGAAAGGGTTAAAAAACAAAGTGGAAAAAAACACCCCATGAATATTAATGTTTGACGTCCTCTCGGCCGAAGGCCATATGGGACATTGCTGTAACTTCAGTTATTGAGAATAAAACCTTCCCTGTGGGGATACCGAGGGTCTTTCGTAAAAATAGTTCCCCCACCTTCTGGAAGTTCTGTGCTTGTAGCTTCCCCTAATCTGCCACTTTTTTTGCCTTTTCCCTTTGCTTTCTGTCATCTACTATCTTTCTGACTTATTGGCCCCATTCTCCTGCCTTTTTTCAAAAAAATCTTCCAAATACTTTTTTCATTTGAGCTCCTCCGAAATCGGAATGTGTCGGCTGTACGCAGCGGGGAGAGACCAGTGAAAACTGAAAACCGGACACATACGTACCTTACCCATTATGGCCATATCGCCTGGGGAACGCAGAAGAAGAAGAAGAGTATAAAAGCCAGACAGCTCACCCTGGTGATAAAGTTTGTCGGGGCGGAAGAACATGCGGTGCACCTCCTCCACAGTGCTGGAGTTACCGGCCCTCAGCTGGAAACGGTGGTTGATCTGCGAGTGACCGAAGCGAAAGGCCGCCGCCATGAAAGAGTTGATGATGCTGGGGTTGACGCTGGGGTCATACCTGTGTCAAAGGTCAGAGGTTAACTCATGTTTGGCGGCACCCGAAAGAGTTAATGACAACTGGGTTCGTTGATGCCCTTGTGATGTTCTCGGATTACTGTGTTCTCAAGATACGAGCGCATGCGCGGAATTGAGAACGTACCATCAACTTTTTTTTGGGTGTGTGTGTTAATGGTTTCAGGTTAGGGTTAGGAATAGGGTTTGGGATTGGGATAGGGTTAGGGTCAGTTTAGTTTTGGATACACAAAAAATAAAAGTTGATGGTACGCTATGATCAATGTCGCGCATGCGCACGTAACTTGAGAACAAAGTCAAGCCGAGAACGTCACCCTCCCAATTTTACTTGATCGCTTCTCGGCCTTTTGGCTGGGACAGTGATTCAGGAACATAAATTTTTGTTTATACCATGGTTGGTTTGTTCAGCCCGTCGTACATGGCGAAAGCCGATACGCGACGTTAAACTGAACTTCCATCCATCCATCACCCCCCCTCCCCCCCAAAAAAATATATTAAAAAATCCCAAAAAATCAGGTTAAAGTGAAATGAAGGTGAACCAAAATGCTGCCACCATGAAAGAGAGCTAATGATGCTGGGGTTGACATCTGTCAAAGGTCAAGGTTAAATGAAGGTGAACCAAAATGCTGCCACCATGAAAGAGAGCTAATGATGCTGGGGTTGACATCTGTCAAAGGTCAAGGTTAAATGAAGGTGAACCAAAATGCTGCCACCATGAAAGAGAGCTAATGATGCTGGGGGTGACATCTGTCAAAGGTCAAGATCAAATGAAGATCAGGTGAACCATGAAAGAGTTAATGATGCTGGGGTTGACATCTGTCAAAGGTCAAGGTTAAATGAAGGTGAACCAAAATGCTGCCACCATGAAAGAGAGCTAATGATGCTGGGGTTGACATGTCAAAGGTCAAGGTTAAATGAAGGTGAACCAAAATGCTGCCACCATGAAAGAGAGCTAATGATGCTGGGGTTGACATGTCAAAGGTCAAGGTTAAATGAAGGTGAACCAAAATGCTGCCACCATGAAAGAGAGCTAATGATGCTGGGGTTGACATGTCAAAGGTCAAGGTTAAATGAAGGTGAACCAAAATGCTGCCACCATGAAAGAGAGCTAATGATGCTGGGGGTGACATCTGTCAAAGGTCAAGATCAAATGAAGATCAGGTGAACCATGAAAGAGTTAATGATGCTGGGGTTGACATCTGTCAAAGGTCAAGGTTAAATGAAGGTGAACCAAAATGCTGCCACCATGAAAGAGAGCTAATGATGCTGGGGGTGACATCTGTCAAAGGTCAAGATCAAATGAAGGTGAACCAAAATGCTGCTACCATGAGAGTTAATGATGCTGGGGTTGACATCTGTCAAAGGTCAAGGTTAAATGAAGGTGAACCAAAATGCTGCTACCATGAAAGAGAGCTAATGATGCTGGGGTTGACATCTGTCAAAGGTCAAGGTTAAATGAAGGTGAACCAGATGGTCGTGAAATAGTCAATGTTTAGGTAATACTCCTCAACTATCCATAACGTGCTTAAAATAAAATTTTTAAAAAATCATTATTTTTTTAACAGAATAATATGAAAACTAAGCTCAACTTTGGTGGGGGGTACAATAATGTCCCGAGGCTCATCAGTTCATAGGACATTGTCCTATTAAAATTGAAAACTATGTGTCCCTATAAGTACAAATGTCCTACTGATTTCTGCTAACGATCAGACAAGTGTCCTGTTGATTTTCTTGTTTCAGGCCAGCTTGTCTTATTTCTTTTCCATCTTTGGTGCATCACTGCGGATGAAAAAACACCCTAACAATAATTATCATATTTGTCATGCTCTTCCCCATTTTTAACTCTCGACCACACACGTGCGCACACACACACACCAACACACACGATCTGGCTCTCTCTCTCTCTCTCTCTCTCTCTCTCTCTCTCTCTCTCTCTCTCTCTCTCTCTCTCTCTCTCTCACACACACACACACACACACACACACACACACCACCACCCCCTTCTCTCACTCTCTCACATACACACATTACCACTACCCCCTTCTCTCTCTCTCTCTCTCTCTCTCTCTCTCTCTCTCTCTCTCTCTCTCTCTCTCTCTCTCTCACGCACACACTACCACTCCCCCCTTCTCTCACTCTCACACACACACACACATTACCACTCCCCCTTCTCTCTCTCTCCCTACACACATTACCACTCCCCCTTCTCTCTCTCTCTCCCTACACACATCTGTATCGTTAAAAATTCGGGACTTTCCTGGAGTTGCACTGCCTCCGGGCATTGCCTCCAGGCTCGTTCCCACCATCGTTATATCTACTAATGTCCCATATGTGTCTGTCTCAGACCGGAGGACGTTAAACGGATTTTCATTCTCTCTCTCCCTCTCTCTAACCCTCCTTCCTTTCTCTCTCTCTCTCTCTCTCTCTCTCTCTCTCTCTCTCTCTCTCTCTCTCTCTCTCTCTCTCTCTCTCTCTCTCTCTCTCTCTCTCTCTCTCTCTCACCTGGCCGGTCTGTTGAGCCCCATGGCTTTCGCCAGCCTCTTGCCCAGCACCAAGGGAAGGTACTCCTTGTAGATGACGTTCTGCGTCTGCGCGATGACCAGCGCGCGCGCCTCCTGGAACACGCGCTCGTCCGACCAATGGGGGTGCCTGGCGTTCAGGGCACGCGCCAGGCGGTTGTGCTCCAGGTGGAAGATGAGGTGGGTGAGGGTGAGACCGGGAAACACGTTGACACGGCTGTCACCTGAGTAGAAAAAAACCCCCACAATTCAACGGAAATGACAAATGAGCGTATCGTCACGCTCATAAGATAAGTAAAGGTCAAGATGTGCCACCCCCCCTACATTTCTCGGTTAATTGTATTTTTCCGTTTTTGTCTTTCTTACCATACATAAAGCTGTATTTTAGGAACATCTTTAGCTAATAACCTTTTTGGAATACTAACCCTATCCCTAACCCTAACCCTACCCCCCACCCTATAAGACGGAAAAACGCAACGAACCACAACTTATGCCCCACATGGCCGAAAGGCCGAAGAGGGCGTAAAGCCTTAATAAAAAATAAAAATTAAAAACACAACTGTGACAAATCGCGGTGTACTGCAGTACATAGTGGGGGGTAGGGCTAGTATTCCAAAAAGAGAATTAGCTGAAAATGTTCCTAAAATACAGCTTTATGTATGGTAAGAAAGGCAAAAACGGAAAAATACAATTAACCGAGAAATTGCGGGGGGGGGGGGGGGGGGGCACATCTTTACCTTTACCTTATTTTGTCCCTACCACTATACTACTACTACTACTACTACTACTACTCACTACTAGGTGAAGACGGGGTAAAAAGCCCATGGGCGGGTAAGAAGCCCATGCCAATTAGCTCATGAAATGAAGCAAATTCAGTCACATTTTGCCCATGAGTTAATGTTTAGCATTCGTCTCATGGGCAAATTTGACTCAAATTTGCTTTTTTTCCATGAGATAATTGGCATGGGCTTCTTACCCGCCCATGGGCTTTTTACCCCGTCTTCACACCTACTATAGCTTGGCTTCAAGAGGTGGTATTCAGGTATTGCTGAAGACTGTCCACGCTCATGAACTAGCAAGTACCTTAATTTCGTACCTGCTTGATGACGTTTAACCAAAGACTGTATAGGGGAAGATAAGCATCCGGTCTCTTTTCCTTATATGAGTAGTGAGGACAGAAACACTGGTTATGTCCCTTTGAAACAGTACACATTTTGCACGTCGATAGGCCAGTTGAATTCTCCGTTCAAGTTCCAGTCTGAGTTTTTGGATAGCCTCCACTGTGAAAAGTGTACTGGCCCCACTAACGATAACTCTATCAGCCTGGTTCGCCGAGCTCTTAAGTAATCCATCTTACCCTTTTAGAATATCTTTGGTTTAACTGGGTTCCATTTATGTTCTTATCTAGTTATATCTTTTTTGTTGTTGTTATTCAGCTGTTATTATTCTTTGTATTATTTTATTTCCTTTTAGGTTTGTTTTTCTTTTTAGTATAAGTTGTTTCAGTGTTGTTTTTGGATAGCGTTGATTAATCCTTTCACCGCCAATGTCGCATCTTAGCACCACAATGGTTTAACACCCATGTCACCAAAAGTCATCAAATCAGGGCCTGTTATCCAAAGACCCTATTTTCTTAAGTTTGGGAGGTAAGGACAGGCCAAATGGTATATATGTCACAGAGGAATTCGCAATATTGCAGATATTTTATTTTCTCTACCCAGTTAAGTTTAATGGCATTTTTTGGGCTGAAATATGGCTGGCGGCGAAAGGGTTAACGACAGCATTGAACACGAATTTTGAGCAAGTCTTTGTTGAGAATCTGTTGTAACTTAACTTCATTATATTTAATACATTTTGTCATCGTATTTTTCTGTTGTTGTAATGCCTCCATACGTTAAAATTGATCTAAGAAAAAATTAGACGGCAAGAATAGACAGAAATTAGAGTTGATTACGTCGACTTACTCAGTCAAAACCATAGCAACCATTGAAACCGCAGGATGCGAGTCAGCGACTTGCAAACTTTTTTGTTGTTGAAAAATGAGGGGTGGCCAGTATTGCCACAAACTGATCTAGCTTGCAAAATGTGACCTAAAAAATATAAATGACATCAATTTTTAGAATGAAGCACGGTGTTCCAAGCGCTGTATGTCTACTCAAACACACGAGGCGAGAGCTGGGGATTTACCTGCTGGTAGAGTAACTTGACTGAATCAGGCAAGGTCATTCCCACACACACCACACCATGAAATTACTCCCCTTAAAATATTTCCGAACAATTCCTATTGGGAACCGGGGGATGGGGGGGGAGGGGGAGAGAAGGAGACAGACAGACAGACAGACGGACAGAGGATCTGGGTGTCTCTCTTACCACCGACAGGGCACCCGTGTAGAGGGGCATGCAGCAAGCATTTCTGAGTGTTGTCCTGGGGCAGAAAGCTTCCCATGTCCGACACACGGAGAGTGCCTGCATGAAGAATAACACAGGCATACAACATACAAACAGGGCAACTGCCTATAGGTGAAGACGGGGTAAAAGGCCCATGGGCGGGTAAGAAGCCCATGCCAATCATCTCATGAAAGGAAGCACATTTCAGTCCACATTTTGCCCATGAGACGGAGTGTTAATGTTTAGCATTCGTCTCATGGGCAAATTTGACTGAAAATGTTTAGCATTCGTCTCATGGGCAAATTTGACTGAAATGTTCTTTGTTTCATGAGATAATTGGCATGGGTTTCTTACCCGCCCGTGGGCTTTTTACCCCGTCTTACCCTACTAGGACTGAGATTGGTTGGCCTTTGAGGACTGTCGATGATCTGCGACGCCAGCTATCCTAAAGTTTCCTTGCCCGATCAGAGAGTGGGGATCGATGTACCGTGAGCAAGGCTTTTCTGCTAATATAACAGACCGGTGTCATAAGAAATAAGTAGTCCTATGAAATATCTACCATTGCGCATGCGCATTAGAACAGAAATTCTAAAGCGTCAGGCAATTTGCCCATTCACATGGGAGGGAAAGAGCCGGGGGGGCACAAATAAAACAACAATAATCGAAATCGAATCGAACATGTTTGAGAGAGAGAGAGAGAGAGAGAGAGAGAGAGAGAGAGAGAGAGAGAGAGAGAGAGAGAGAGAGAGAGAGAGAGAGAGAGAGATATATTAAACAGGAAGTAGGCTAGCGTAAGCTGACGATTGGCTCAAAACTCAAAACTCGGGGTGCGCAAGCGCGAAATCAAAATCTGCTACTCTTCAAAATGGATAACAATGCTCTTTGATTGCTTCTCATTTTCAGTGAACAGTGTTTGATGGTTTTAATGAGTAGGAACACCCAAAACTACTCATTTTAACCATCCAGACTACTCAAGACTTGTGCAGGGGGGTAACCAGGTCTGATATAAACTACAAACAGGGCAACTGCCTAGGACTGGGATTGGTTGGCCTTTGAGGACTGTCGATGATCTCCGACACCAGCTATCCTAAAGTTCCTTTGCCCGATCAGAGAGTGGGGATCGATGACCCGTGAGCAAGGCTTTTCTGCTGATAACAGACTGGTTTACTCTACTCTTTTAATAATAATAATAATAAATAACATTTATAGAGCGCCCTTTCTCTCTTGAGCTCACGGTGCTTCACAATTGTTTAAATAAATACATAAATCATAAATAAGCTACTACAATATCAACTATCACAAACATTCACACAGCCACAACACGCACGCACGCACACGCCCACACCCACATACGCGCGCACACCCACACGCCCACCCACCCACAATGTGGGGGACATCATTTTAAGGCAGGAAACAGGACAATCATTTGATTTCAGGTACTTGTCTACACAACTTGTACCTCTGCTACTCTTCAAAATTGATAACAATGCTCTTTGATTGCTACTCATTTTCAGTTTTGACTTGTGGGAAACTAGGTCTGATATAAACTACAAACAGGGCAACTGCCTAGGACTGAGATTGGTTGGCCTTTGAGGGCTCTCGATTATCTCCAACGACCAACCATCCTAAATTTAAAGTTCTTTTGGCCGATCAGAGAGTGGGGATGTACCCTGGGCAAGGCTTTTCCGCTAATAATTAACGAATTCCATCCCAACCCTTTCAGTATAGATCTATTGTTGTCTTTTCTACTCTCTGGAAGTCATCGTAGGACATTAATGACTGACATACATATAGATACAATCATACAAACATGCACACAAATATATACTTTCAGGCGCAAAGGCGCAAATACACAGTACAGGTAAGCTAACATTTTCATGAGCTCATATGCATGCACACACAATTGTTCACAAACATGCAGGCCTAGGTCTACGCACAGACACACACACACACACACACACACACACACACACACACACACACACACACACACACACACACACACACACACACACACACACACGACACGCACACGCATACAGACAAGTCAAACAAACGCCAGGACCTTGATCACACGCACACTGGCACACAAACCATCGACCATTTCATAACTCAAATTCACGATATCAGTCTCTGTGCATAAACTAACTTTTCAGCAGACGGACAGAACAAACAGCCACTGGCAGACAGAGGAACAAACAAACAAACAAACGAAAAGGCAGACAGACAGACAGCGGACTGACCATTGGCAAAGGTTCGGATGGATTTGGCAAACTCTTTGCTTGACCCATACACGGTGGATTGGTCAATGAAGTGGGTGGCACTGCTCAGCTGTTGAGCCCTGCCTGTTATCATCATCACCATCACCATCATCATCATCATTATCATCACCATCACCATCACCATCATCATCCTCCTCCTCATCATTAACATCCTCATTAACATCCTCCTCCTCCTCCTCATCATCATCATCACCATCATCATCATCATCATCATCATCGTCGTCGTCGTCACCGTCGTCGATACCATTATCATCTTCATACACTGTGGACTTGTCAATTTAAACGCATGGGTAGCACTGCTTAACTGTTCAGTCTAGCCCTTCATCTTCATCATCATCGTCGTCGTCGTCGTCTTCGTCATCATTGCCATCGTCATCTTTATCATCACGCCATCGTTGTCATCATCATAAACTGTGGATTGGTCAAGGGACTTGAACCCACGGTTCCCGCTGTTTAGCCTTGCCTGTTATCATCATCGTCGTTGTCGTCGTTGTTATCGTTATCATCATCAACATTTTCAATAACATCAACATCGTCGACGTCGTTATCATCGTCGTCATCATCATACACTGTGACTTGTCAATGAAATTCATGGGTAGCACTCCTTAACTGTTGAGTCTAGCCCTGCATCTGCATCATCATCATCATCATCGTCGTCATCATCGTTGTCACCATTGTCATCATCATCTTTATCATCACGCCATCGTTGTCATCATCATCATAAACTGTGGATTGGTCAAGGGACTTGAACCCACGGTTTCAACATCGTCGTCATCGTTGTCGTCGTCGTCGTCATCACCACCATCACAGTCACCATCATCACCATCTTAAGCACTATACTCACCACCGCCACTCTTGTTGTCACAATCATCTTCGCCATTGGCGTTGTTTCTATCATCATAACTATCATCATTATTGTCATCGTAGTGATCATTGTCATCAGACAGTTTGTCATTATTATTATTATTATCATCTTCCACGTGGGGATACCGGGGGGTATTTCGTAAAAATAGTTCAGGCCCCACCTTCTGGAAATTCCTTGCTTGTAACTTCCTCTAATCTGCCACTCTCTTTGACCCTTTGCTTTCTATCATCTACTGTCTTTCTGAGTTATTGGCCCATTCTCCTGCCTTTAAAAAAAAAATCTTCGAAATAATTTGTTCTCCTTTGAGCTCCTCCAAAAATCGGAATGTGCGGGCTGTACGCAGCGGGGAGACCAGTGAAAACTAAAAACCGGACACATACATACGTACCTTACCCATTATGGCCATGTGGCCTGGGAACGCAGAAGAAGAAGAAGAAGAAGAAGAAGAAGAAGAAGAAGAAGAAGAAGAAGAATTGATGATGAAAACTTGTCTTTTTGTTTTGTTTTGGGGGGTGGGTGGGTGGGTGGGTGTATTTTGGTACTGACCAAAGAGGTCCACTTTGTAAAGGGACCTGTTGAATGGGATGCAGTCGTGGAATCGTCGGTCATACACTGGAACACTGATGGGGAAGCACGCCTCCCTGACAGAAACACAGAAGAAACAAGGTGGGGTTTGTTGTCTTCTTGAGGCAGGGCTCCCAGGGACCCCCATTTGGGGGGTCTATGATCGAAGTACTAAAATTCGGTAAAGGTAAAGATGCCCTCCTCCATTTCTCGGTTGTTTCCACTTTTTCAGTCTTGCCTTTCTTACTGCAGATTGAGTACTTCATCCTCTATCGTTTGCTATATTTAACACTAATTTTCATCCATTTATATAATTAAACACATATGCTATATACATTCAATAATAGTAGAAGATAAAGGCAAGACGGAAAAACGCAATGAACCAGGACTGTGATTTTAAATAAAAAAAACTCTAAAGGACCATCTAAAAGAGCTAGAAAAAATATTTTTACCATTCGCAACGTCATTGGGACCCTCTTATCCCGCCTCTAGGACCCTCTATACTGTAAGTGAAGGAGTCCCTGGGACCCCTTGTTTTGCGTGACGATTGGGAGCCCTGTGAGGATAACCCTCCCGACTGTTCTCTCACCACCCGGACAGGCAGTCAGACACACAGAGAAAGAAAGATTTTATTTAACCCTTTCACCGCCAATGTCGCATTTATGCACCACAATGGTTTAACACCCATGTCACTAAAAGGCATCAAATCAGGACCTGTTATCCAAAGACCCCATTTTCTTAATTTTGGGAGGTAAGGATAGGCCTAATGTTGTACATGTCACAGAGGAATTCCCAATATTGCAGAATTTTTTTTTCTTTTCTCAGTTAAGTTTAATAATTATTGTTGTTTTTTGTGCAGAAAAACGGCTGGCGGCGAAAGGGTTAAGCAGGCCTAGAATGCATTGAATGTCCTCATGAGTAACTCCCTCTCTCTCCCTCTCCCTCTCTCCCTCTCTCTCTCTCTCTCTCTCTCTCTCTCTCTCTCTCTCTCTCTCTCTCTCTCTCTCTCTCTGTCTCTGTCTCTGTCTCTCTCTCATCTTTTTCTGTATGTCAGTATCAATGTGTGTTCGTCTGTCTGTCTGTATTGACTCTCTCTCTCTCTCTCTCTCTCTCTCTCTCTCTCTCTCTCTCTCTCTCTCTCTCTCTCTCTCTCTCTCTCTCCTCTCCCTCTCTCTCCCCCCTCTCTCTCTCTGTGAGTTTATCATCTATTACCAAAGTCTAAATCGACTCCGTCTTTTGCTAAGGTATTGCAATTTACACTAATTATGTGTGTGAGAGAACACTCACGTGTATAATTATATATACATGCACACACAAATCAGCCTGCGGCATCCCGCATTAGTTGACCAAACCTCAACGAAAGGGTCCTCAACGAAAGGGTCTGCTGGTCTGCAGCTACTATGATCTCACCCTGTGAAGGTGTGTGGGTGGAAACCGTCCTGATCCAAAGAGTTGCAACAGTCTTTCCCTGTGGGGGAAAAACAAAACAAACAATAATTGCCTTTAATTTAAAACCCTTTCATCGCCACTGTCGCCTCTTGGCACCACAATGATTGAACACCCCTGTCACTAAAAGGCATCAAATGAGAGTCTGCTGACAAATGACCTTATCGAGGGGTGCCTGCCAGAACGGTCTATCTCAAAAGGAATAAACAGCACAGATGGGCAGTTCTGGCATTCACCCCTCGTTATGTTCTTAATTTTGGGATGTAAGGACAGGCCCTATTTTATGCACGTCAGAGAGGAATCCCCAATACTGCAGACAAAATCTTTTCTCTACCCGGGTAAGTTTTGGCTGAGGAATGGCTGGCGTTGATAGGGTTTTAAAGGTCTGCTTTGATGGAAGTTGTCGTGTTTTACACACCAGAATGCATTTGCATTTAGGCCTAACTAGGCATGTTATTTGACTCGTCTATTGCTTTGACTTCAAAGCACATGCTATAAATTATGTTAAACGAATGTTTGAATCTCAGTATATTTTGCCTTGTTCCTTAATTGGTTTGCCTTGAAAGTGTACTTGTTAAACACAATGTTTAAATTGAAGTATTTTTGCCTTCTACTTGC
>CM065703.1:15550981-15560981 GCA_017654935.2 Phymorhynchus buccinoides | reverse complement strand
GCCTGGGCACACAGAAGAAGAACAGTTCGTGCTGATGGATTTCGCTTTATTTGGTAGTGTTGTTGTTGACAACCACTGAACCAGTAAATTGTGGGGGTTTTCACCCCCTCCACAAAGCAAGTAAGTGCAGCTTTTAAGGTAAAGGAATAATGGTGTCTTTTAAATGGTGCGTCACATACAGTAAAGTGTATAGTTTGCCATGTAAACTTTCAAATTTCGTGGTTTGTTGAGTTTTGTCACACATGATTTACCATACTTTGAGTGTGTTTCAGTTCACTCTCTGTTTCTGTTTTTATCTTTCTCTCCTTTTTTCCCCTTTTTTTTCTTTCTTTCTTTCTCTGTCTCCTTTATTGTTTGTTTGTCTGTCTGTCTGTCAGTCTCCCTTCCTCCCTTACCTTACACCTCCCCCTCCCCAGCTCTTTGTCTCTTTAATTTTGCCTGTCCATCATCATTCATTCTCTTCCACCTCCTCCCCCTCCCTCCTCCCCCTCCCCCTCCCTCCTCCCCCCCTCCCTCCTCCCCCCCTCCCTCCTCCCCCTCCCTCCCCCTCTCCCTCCCCCTCTCCCTGTCCCCTGTAGTGTGTGCCCTGTTTGTGCAACTATGCAGGTACAGTGTGTGTGTGTGTGTGTGTGTGTGTGTGTGTGTGTGTGTGTGTGTGTGTGTGTGTGTGTGTGTGTGTGTGTGTGTGTGTGTGTGTGCGTGCGTGTGCGTGTGCGTGCGTGCATGCGCGCGTGCATACGTGTGTGTGTGTGTGGTGTGTGTGTGTGTGTGTGTGGTGTGCATGCTTGCGTGCGTGCGTTTGTGTGTGTGTGTGTGTGTGCGTACATGTAAGTGCGTGTGCGTGTGTGTATGTGTGCACGCACGCGCGCAAATACTGTTTACAAAATTACAGTTTTATATTTTTTGGGTACGCGATCCTTACAACCATTGATAATGAAATAAAAAAGGAATATCTGGCGACATCTTGCGGCTGAGTTTAGTGTCATATGATAAAGGTGGGAGGCAATAAATGTAATCATGGAATGTGGATTCATATTATTAGTCTCTGTCGCTGTCATGTCACACCCTTACCTAGTTACAAGGTAGTCTACATCATTTCCTGCATAAATAAGATGTTATAATATTATTCAGCAGAACATTATAATTATTGCATAATATGTGTGTGAGAAAAAAAAAAGTAATCTGTATACATAAAATAATCAAATTCAGTGTGCGTTTGTCTGGGAGTCTGTCTATGTGTCTGTTTAGGCTGCGGTCAAACATGCATATCATTGGTTGACATTAGCCTGTAGCAGGGGCCAACAGTAACATGAGAGCTGTACAATAGATGATTTTCTACAGTAATGGAAAATCACGGTACAGTTTAGTCTCTTGTGGAAGACTTAAAGAACCCCGCACGTCACGTGTCACAGTCCCCCTTACGCTTGGAAGATTTCTTAAGATTTCTTACCAGCTATAAGATGGAAAACACGTGAAAACCGTGATTTTGACACGTGATGTGGTGGGTCTTTAATGACTCTCAAACGAGGGGGTCCTTAATTGGCACCGGCTCTGGTGCTGCAGCCAAAGGGATGGGTTGGTCTTCCAAGGGAACTTCCCCAACCAACGCCAGCCGTCCGTCCTCAGATCCCTTTGGGCCGAGAGAGTGGGGATGTACCCTGGGCAAGGCATCTCCACTACATGATAAACAAATTGTAGCCCAGCCCGCCGGAATAGCATCCGCCCCCCATCTGCTATCTGGCAGTCATGGTCGGAAACGACTTGACTGGGCGTGCATGCAGACGAGCAGAAAGGGGCTGCCATTCTTTCGGTTTGAGAGATAACCGCATGCGGATATTCTGAAACACAGCGCTAATAAATGAATCTTAATGCATTTCATTATTACCTAACCTTAAAGACCCCCCCCCACGTTGCATGTCAAAAATCATGATTTCACGTGTTTTCCCTCTTTGATTAGCTGGTACAAAATCTTAATACAAAATCTTCCAAGCATAAGAGGGAATGTGACACGTGACGTGGGGGTGGGGTGGGGGGGGGGGGGGGTCTTTAAGATGTTTGTTTAGAGAATGAACAAAAGTTATACTGTAAAGTACCTTGTATGAGCCCCCCTCCCCCCCCCCCCCCCCCCTTGCATGAAATTGATTCAAAAGTATGGGGGGAGGGGGGGGGGTGTTTATTAGGTAAGTACCCCTAATGCATGCATCGAGATACTGCATGAAATCGGTCCAAAAGTGGGGTGTGGGCGTTTATTCGGTAAGTACCCCTGTGCATGAAAATTGAAACGAGCATGGGCTTATCGTTATACAAGGTACTTTACAGTAATGGAGACAGCTATGGAGGAGAACAATGAAGCTGTCTTTACCTTTGATTTGACAGATTAACTTCAGAGACTGTTAACCCTTTCACCGCCAATGTCGCATTTATGCACCACAATGGTTTTAACACCCATGTCACTAAAAGGCATCAAATCAGGGTCTCTTATTTGAAAACCATATTTTCTTAATTTTGGGAGGTAAGGATAGGCCTAATGTTATGCATAATCATAGAGGAATTCCCAATATTGCAGATGTTTTTTTTCTCTACCCAGTTAAGTTTAATGGTATTCTTTAGCTGAAAAATGGCTGGCGTTGAAAGGGTTAATGTTTGTAAGCTGTGTTCTAATCTGGTTCACTCAGGCTTGAAACAGGTACAGAAGAAAGCTTGTTTGTTGAAAGATTAAGACATTCATGGGAAGATGAATGCAGACATGACAATTTGCGCATGTGTGCGTGTCTGCTGTGCAATATGCAGGATCGAAAAGTGATAGGACAAACTGCCCTGAGACAAGAGAAATCAATGGGACAATGTTCTGGCTCTTGCAGAAATCAATAAGACAAAGTTTGCCGGTGTTAACATTTTAATCAGACATTTGTCCTGACAGGAAAGAACACAATAGGACATTTTCGATTTGAATAGGTCAATGGCCTATGACCGGGGCCTCAGGACATCACTGAATATGCACACTCACTTGCACACACACACACACATGCATACACACACACTCACACATGCACACACACACACACACACTCACTCTCTCTCTCTCTCTCTCTCACACACACACACACACACACACACACACACACACACACACACACACACACACACACACACACACACATGAACACAAACACACACACGCACACACTTATCCACATGCAGTGATGCACATGCACAGACACATGCATACCCTTCACACATACAAGCACACATACACACGCACATGTGCATGGAAGCATGCATACATGTTCACAGGCATGCATGCGCAGTAGCAGGCACACACACAGAAATACACACACACTCTCACTCACACACACACACACACACACACACTATTTCTCTCTCTGTCTCTGTCTGTCTGTCTCTCTCTCTCTCTCTCTCTCTCTCTCTCTCTCTCTCTCTCTCTCTCTCTCTCTCTCATCATTTATAGCAGTAGTTATGTATTGCATGCTTAGAACCAAGGACATAATGGAAGACTAGGCCCAGCCTAAATTCTTTTCCTTGTAAAATAAAGTATTTGAAGTCTGTCTGTCTCTCTGTCTGTCTCTCTCTCTCTCTCTCTCTCTCTCTCTCTCTCTCTCTCTCTCTCTCTCTCTCTCTCTCATTTATAGCAGTAGTTATGTATTGCATGCTTAGAACCAAGGACATAATGGAAGACTAGGCCCAGCCTAAATTCTTATCCTTGTAAAACAAAGTATCTGAAGTCTGTCTGTCTCTCTCTCTCTCTCTCTCTCTCTCATCTCTCTCTCGTCTCTCTCTCTCTCTCTCTCTCTCTCTCTCTCTCTCTCTCTCTCTCTCTCTCTCTCTCTCTCTCTCTCTCTCTCTCTCTCTCTCTCACACACTGTATCTCTCTCAAACTCACACTATCTCTGTGGCCACTTTGCACCCACCCACATCTAAATGTTTACGCAGAGATAAAGAGCTATCTGTGTTTATAAAAAGCCATATATTTTATACCCCCCCCCCCCCCCCCCCCCCCCCCCCCCCACCCCCCCTTAGTAGGTATTTGGTACTTGAACCACATCAGTGCGAAAAAAGGTGATACACAACCAGTAGCACTTAAAGCTTTGGAGAAAAAAGCACTTTATTCACTAAAGATCTTATCTCTCATACTTATAATTGTGTGGGGCAAATGACCCATTTATTTTTAATGATAATAATAATAATGGGAATTTATATAGCGCTCTTTCTCACATGAGCTCAGTGCGCTTTACATTGATAACAAGAACATTACAGGCAAACAAATAATGAATCATTAGAAAGTAAAATAAACATGATGCTTGCATGCAACATTCTCTTTCTTCCTCACACACACACACAGGCACGCATGCATGCAGGCACACACACACACACATGAACGCATGCACGCACACATGCACACACATACACGCACGCACACACTCACGCACGTACACTGACAATTATGCAAGAGTAAAATAGTTACAATATGAAAATTCTAAGAAGAAACATAGACCACATTCACATTCTCAATCAAGCTTGGATACAATACTGGAAATAAAATGATACTGCCATCGGCATACAAGTTACATGACTAATTATAATAGACAAACTTTGCAAAAAACAAAGATACCCTTCTACCTCCTTTACAAGCGTTTAAAGAACCCCCACGTGTCACTTTCCCTCTTATGCTTGGAAGATTTCTTAAGATTTCTTACCATCTATAAGAGGGAAAACACGTGAAAACCATGATTTTGACATGTGACGTGGTGGGTCTTTAAAGTTTACCACGTTCTGCATACAACTTACGAAATATAAAAGAATTTGTAAAACAAAAAACAAAGCAATAGGAGACTCCCCCGTGGGGATACCGGGGGGTCTTTCGTACAAATAGTTCCCCCACCTTCTGGAAGTTCTGTGCTTGTAACTTCCTCTAATCTGTCACTCTCTTTGACTCTTGCCTTTTCCCTTTGCTTTACTGTCATCTGCTATCTTTCTATCTTACTGGTCCATTCTCCTGCCTTTTTTTCTGTAAATTCTTACAAAGATTTCTTCAGACATGCTGGGCCTAACTATTTCTTAGTTAGGCGTATAACGGCAGCATGACGCATCTACGCTGATGTGACAGGAAACTGCGAACGAAGAAGAAGAAGAATAGGAGACAATGTGGCTGAAGCTTGATATTAACAATGCTGTTTGTTTGTGTGTGTCTTGCAGATGAAGGGCAGTCTTATCTGGACGTGACAGTAATCCGCATTCAGAGGTTGAGTTTGGGAGCCGCTAACTGGACTCTACGTGTCATGTGATGGAGTGGGGTGATTTTATTATTACAATTGTAATGTGATCATTCCGTTGAAGATAATTACGACAGACAAGGCAAAATTATCGACATATTCTGTGGAATCGTCTTCTGTTTGAAAATGAACCGAGAGGCACATCTCTGAAGCCTTGGAGTATTAGATGCGCTTTGTGAAAATCCTGCGTTACACAAACATATCCTTTTTGAGATTTTCAGTAAAATTTCAGTATCAGTGGTTCAAAGTGTATTCGCAGTATCAAATTTGCATAGCAATTAATTGAAGAACACGTGATAGTGTGACGTTGATAAGTGGTGCTTAGTTCAAGCAGAAGAAACGGCGAGTCATTGCTGCTGTTTCATAGCCTGGTACGAACAAAATGCACATCAGTTGAGGGTTTTGTGCTAACAATGTAAACTGATCAGAATAAAAAATAAAGAAACTAAGCTAACCAATAGCTGGTTTAAAGTGCAGACATCCACAAATACAGACGCACTCGCAGCAAAAACAAGTAATATATGAAAAAAAAACAACGGTGGAGTATGTAATCAAACTTGCCAGTCACAGTTTCCGCAATTTACAAAAGCAGTAGTGTACTCACAACATCAGATATCAACACCAAATTGATATAACCATAGCTAGGTATGGTGCGATAAAATAAACCTGAAAAAAATAATCTTCAAGATGGCTACGATAGAAAACCTGGATGGTCTTCTGGAATGGGTGCTTTGAGAGACATTTTCATTTTGAAAAGACAAAACCTGTCAATGTAACAGTTGTACCACCATCCTTCAAGAACAGGAAGGCAACTGAAAGAATGAGAAGACAAACAAGAACGCATACCATTACCACCACCACCACCATTACCACCACTTTCCTGTGGGGATAAATTAAATGTTTGTGACAACTCTGTGGAGTGTGCAATAAAACTTGACACAGTCACAATTTTGAAAGCAATTATTATTGTGCAATAAAATAACAACTGAAAAATCTTCATGATGGCTACGATGGGAAACCTGGATGATCTTCCGAAAGGGGTGCTGTGATGTGAGAGACGCTTTCATTTCGAAAGGACAAAATCTGTCTGTGTAACTCCATCCTTTCAAGAGCAAGACGGCAACGACGAAGACGAAGAATAAGAAGACTTTACAAAAAACATACAAAAAAGACGACCATCTGTAAACTGGTAACACGATCCTTCAAGAACAAGAAGACGACAACAAAGCACACAATCACCACCACCACTTTCCTGCAAGGACAAAAAAACAAAAAACCTGTCAGTGTAACACCATCCTTCAAGAATAGGAAGGCAACTGAAAGAATAAGAAGACAAACAAGAACGTATACCATTACCATCAACTGTTTGTTTGTGGGAAAAACAAAACTTCTTGTGGATTTGAGTATTGTAAATCTTGCCACTCGGGTGCAATTTCTAAGCAAAGTATTATTATTGCGCAATATTAGAAAACACCCACGAAAACTCTTTCAAAGATGGCGGGGAGCCTGGATGATTTCCTGGATGGGGTGCTGACCCAGGACGTGAAGGATCGGTTCACGGTTCATGGCAAGCTGCTGTCCTACCTGGGCGACCCCTTCAGCTCTCTGGCCTCCGAGGACATGGATCGCTTCGTCGAGGGCCTGGCTGGCTGGGTCAGCTGCAGCAACTACAAGGTGGGTGGACCGAGAGAGAGAGAGGGGGGTGGGGGTGCAGGGCTCCTCCCAATCGCCCCCCAAAACAAGGGGTCCCAGGGACTCCTTCATTTACAGTATAGAGGGCCCAATGAGTGGAGGAGGGATATAGAGGGTCCCAGTGGCATTGCGAATGTTGAAAATAATTTTTCTAGTGCATCCCTGGGACCCCCTGCACATTCTTTTAGAGGGTCCTTTAGAATTTTAGTGCTTCATAGACCCCCCCAAATGGGGGTCCCTGGGAGCCCTGCGGGTTGGAGGGGAGGGGCAGAGAGAGAGAGGGGGGGTAGAGAGAGTGAGAGAGAGTGTGGATCGGTCATCTGCAGTAAATTATATTTTGTGAGGTGGGATGAGACGGTGGAGGGGGAGGGAGGAGGTAGATAGTGGGGACAGGGTGTGTGTGTGTGTGATTGATGTGTATGTGTGTGTGTGATGTGTGTGTGTGTGTGTGCATGCGCTCATGTGTGTGTGTGTGTGTGTGATTGATGTGTGTGTGAATAATGTGTGTGTGATTGATATATGTGTGTGTATGATTGATGTATGTGATTGATGTGTGTGTGTGTGTGTGTGTGTGTGTGTGTGTGTGTGTGTGTGCGCTCATGTGTGTGTGTGTGTGTGTGTGTGTGTGTGTGTGTGTGTGTGTGTGTGTGTGTGTGTGTGTGTGTGTGTGCGTGTGCATGTGCTCATGTGTGTGTGTGTGTGTGTGTGTGTTTGGCACATACCTGCATAGTACCTTTGTGTGCCTACATGCACAAGAGGACAATTATATATATTTATAGAAATGTAAGTTGTGTTTATTAAAATAATAAAATCTGTGATCAGAATTTAGAAATGGGATCAAAGACAGAGTATTTTGCGAGATGTATAGAACTTAGCATAATTATTGTAGCATACATATAATACAAAAACATTCGTCTCAAGAAATGGCTAATGTTCTTGCAATGTTAGACTATGCAGCAAGTGTCTGTGTTATAGTAATTACTCCCCTGAAGACGGAGTGTGGCTGCTCGTGTGGCGGGGTAATCAAAAACGGTCACACAAGTAATGTTCTCATCCCTAGCTGGTGCATTTGTAGGTTAACCCCTTGACTGCCACCATCCTATCACATACTGACCTAATGACATCACTGATTATGTCATCAGATGAAGAGGAATAACCCTGATAAGCTGGCTTTTGCTCTAACACAGTCAAGAGAGTAATATCCCCAGACCATTTTGCCAGATTGGCTCTATCAGTTGTCTTTTTCATGGCATGATTTGCCCAATGCTTTTTTCTTTAATTTTCTCTGGCAGTCAAGGGGTTAAAGTGCTTCGGCTGTTGGGATGATCCCTGTAGTCTTTTAGCCAGGGTACATCAACATCAACAACAACATAGTAATTATGGTTTATTATTTAATGTATATATTTCGGTTACTGTCAAAGCATTGTGCAAGTGTGTACTGTACGTACTGCGTGCTGAAGGCATACATTTATTGTTAGTAACGTTGTGCCATGATATGGGTGTGGTGTGCTGTTGTGTGGTACTAATACTAAGAGAGTTAAATGTAACAATGGGCGATGGATGTTTGATGCGTTTATAAATAGTTTGTTTTGTTGTTGGTATAATCATCATCATCATCATCATTTCATCATCATCATTATTGTAATCATCATCATCATCATCATCATCAGCATCATTATTATCATCATCATCATCATCATCATCATCATTCATCATTTATTCACAGACACAGATACGTGCACAAGCATGCACACTCACACATGCATTCTACACATATTTGCACATGTGTGTGTGAGTGTGTGTGAAATTATGCATGCTCACTGACACACACACACACACACTGAGTCATGCACATTCATAGATGCACACGCACACATAATATGCACGCAAACACATACACACACGCACGCACATACATACACACGCTCGCACACACACACACACGCACGTACACACACACACACACGCACACACACACACACACGCACGCACGCACACACACACACACACACACACACACACACACACACACACACACACATCAAACATGCCTAATTCTCACAAAGCCGGCCTCAGAACGCATGTAGTGAACTGAGTGCATCTAAGGGTGTTGAAAGGATTAGGATTAAAAAAAAGGATGCATGGGTGAGATGTGCAAAGAATGGGGAAGGTGGAGAATGGTGACTAAAGCATTATAATGTTGAGGGCAGGGAGAGGGAGGGGAAGTGAGAGAGAGGGGGAGAGAGACAGAGTTGGGGAGTGAGGAAGGAGAGAGTCAGGGGGGAGAGAGAGAAAGAGAAGAGAGAGAGAGAGAGAGAGAGAGAGAGAGAGAGAGAGAGAGAGAGAGAGAGAGAGAGAGAGAGAGAGAGAGAACGAACGAACGAAATGTTATTTATTCAGGGTAATAAGTTAAGCTAATTAGAGAGAGAGAGAGAGAGAGAGAGAGAGAGAGAGAGAGAGAGAGAATGAACCGTTGGATAAATATTGTTGATTGTATTTCATTATTGTATACATGATACAGTGGAGAACTAATAACACAAAAACGGATAACTCCAAAAACCACTGAATAACTCACAATAATTTTTGGGTCCCAGTATAATAATCTCTATGTTGAAAAGTCGTTTAAACTCAAAATATTGGCTATCTAAAAAAAAAAGGTCAGTCCCTTCAATTTTGACTTCAGCGATTTTTTTTTACAGTAGTTGTAAAAACATAATTATTATGTAATATGATGTGTGTCACTTGATAAGCTGTCGCATAGTTGGCATTCCTCTGAGGGATTAACCTAGTTATCCACATACATGTATTTCCCTCATCTTTGACTCTTTGTCTCTTATGTATGTGTTACGCCCAATCCGTGAAATTGCCTATTTCATGAAATGGCCAAAATGCTTTGCCCAATTTATGAAATGGACAATGTATATATCACATTTTTGAATCCCCATTCACACAGGTACTGATTAAGATTGATTCAATGGTATCACACTTTTCTACATTGTATTTGCACCCCTATCCTG
>CM065703.1:15520981-15523481 GCA_017654935.2 Phymorhynchus buccinoides | reverse complement strand
GCACCCAGTCATCACCCAAAAGTCACAAGGAGGACGGGGACCGAAGATGTGAGGGGGAAGGGAGGTACAGGGCGGGGCATGTACAGAGCGTAACCGGCGAAGGACATATCTGCCGCTCGGCGATGCCCTTGTCTGGGTTTTTTTCTTTTCTTCTCTTTCTGTACTCTTTGTTTAATAGAACGAAACTTTTTCGAAAGTATAACAATTGGATCGTGGTCCTGTTGATCTCTCTCTTTGTCTCTGTCTCTGTCTGGTTGTCTGTCTGTCTGTCTGTCTCCCCCCTCTCTCTCTCTCCCATCTGTCTCCCTTTGTTTCTCTAATTTGTCTCTTCCAGACCCTCTCTCTTTGTCAGTCTGTCTGTCTGTATTTTTGTCTCTGTCTCTCTCTCTGTCTCTCTCTGTGCCCAGCCTAAATTCTTATCCTTGTAAAATAAAGTGTCTGAAGTCAGTCTCTCTCTCTCTCTCTCTCTCTCTCTCTCTCTCTCTCTCTCTCTCTCTCTCTCTCTCTCTCTCTCTCTCTCTCTCTCTCTCTCTCTCTCTCTCTCTCTCTCTCTCTCTCCTCCCTACCCCCTCCCTCCCCAACCCCACTCTCTCTCTCTCTCTCTCTCTCTCATCTCCTCACTCTCTCTCTCTCTCTCTCTCTCTCTCTCTCTCTCTCTCTCTCTCTCTCAGTGAGAGAGAGAGAGAGACACAGAGAGAGAATACGTTCACACACGAACGTGTGTGTGTGCGTGTGCGTGCGTGTGCGTGTGCGTGCGTGCATGCGTGTGTGTGACTGTGTGTCACTCTGTGTGTGTGTCTATCTGTGTGTGTGTGTGTGTGTGACTGTGTGTTGTCGTGTCTGTCACTGTGTGTGTGTTGTGTGTGTATATGTGTGTGTGCGCGCGCGGGCGTGTGTATATATATATGTGAGTGTGTGATATGAGGCAACACTAAGGTTTTAGCCGAGGTCTTATGCACGTCTGGATGAACATTTAGTGGAAGAGAGAGTAACGGTTAATGGAGTTTGGTGCTCACGTATACAAACACTGCTGATCTGCAGAAAATACCACCACATTCTTCTCCATACTTGACTGATGTGTGTGTGTGTGTGTGTGTGTGTGTGTGTGTGTGTGTGTGTGTGTGTGTGTGTGTGTGTGTGTGTGTGTGTGTGTGTGTGTGTGTATGTGTGTGTGCGTGTATGTGTGCGTGCGTGTGTGCGTGCGTGCGTGCGAGAGAGAGAGAGAGAGGAGAGAGAGAGAGAGAGAGAGAGAGAGAGAGAGAGAGAGAGAGAGAGAGAGAGAGAGAGAGAGAGAGAGAGAGAGAGAGAGAGTGAGTGAGTGTGTGTGTGTTCGACTGTGCTCTCTCTCTTTACTTCTACACACAACACATGATAGACTGTCCTCTCTCTCTCTCTCTCTCTCTCTCTCTCTCTCTCTCTCTCTCTCTCTCTCTCTCTCTCAGTCTCTCTCTTGTCTCTCTCTCTCTCTCTCTCTCTCTCTCTCTCTCCTCTCTCTCTCTCTCTCTCTCTCTCTCTCTCTCTCTCTCTCTCTCTCTCTCTCTCTCTCTCTCTCTCTCTCTCTCTCTCACTCTCTCTCTCTCTCTCTCTCTCTCTCTCTCTCTCTCTCTCTCTCTCTCTCTCTCTCTCTCTCCTTCTAGTACAGTTCATGAACGCGCCTGTACATTTTTTTCTATCTCCTCGTGTACTCAAGAAGAGAAAGTGACCACAGAAAGCCGAACATTGTGATACGTGTTCAGACAACGTGAAGACAATATTTGGTGATATCGTGATGTGTGTTTAACGATTTAAAAAAAAGGTACGTGGGCATTGCCAAAGAGCTGCTGAAGAATTTGTGGTGTGTGTATAACTGCGGTTGTTTTTTTGAAAACTAAAACGACTGGACTACACCTACATTTTGGAGTATACCTTCCAGGAATGATAGCAACGAGACACAGGCATTAAAAAAAATGCATGGTTGTGTAGCAAACGACTAGAGAGTGTTTAAAAAAAAAGTAAACTAAAACTACTGGACTACACATACATTTTGGAGTATACCTTCCAGGAATGATGACAACGAGACACAGGCATACAAAATGCATGGTTGTGTAGCAAACGACTACAGAGAAAAAAACATTTTTTTAGTAAACTAAAACGACTGGACTACACATACGTTTTGGAGTATATTTTCCTGGAATGATAACAACGAGACACAGGCATTTAAAAATGCATGGTTGTGTAACAAACGACTAGAGAGAGTTTTTTTGTTTGTTAGTAAACTAAAACGACTGGACTACACATACGTTTTGGAGTATACCTTCCAGTAATGATGACAACGAGACACAGGCATTACAAAATGCGTGATTGTGTAACGAACGACTAGAGACAGTCGACCGGCGTAATAATATATCAAACTGCACCGCCATAGAGTCAGCTTTTTTTTTCTTTCTTTTTTTTTTTACTGCTGTAATACCCTAGGCCTACATCTCCACTGTGAACAAGTCAGTCGCGTTGTATTTCTTTG
>CM065703.1:15510981-15515981 GCA_017654935.2 Phymorhynchus buccinoides | reverse complement strand
ATAGTATAACCTCTCTCTCTCTCTCTCTCTCTCTCTCTCTCTCTCTCTCTCTTGCGATCAATCTGGCAGTGCTAAGGTCTCAGTCCACATGAGGTCGTAAACTTGACAGTACGGCGCAGGTCTTCTGCCGTTCCCCACAGCTTGCTGGCGGTTGGCACCTCCTGCAGCCAGATCTGCTCCCTCTGCACCGCCAACAAGGGATAGTCCTGGAGGACATGGTGAACTGTCTGTTCCGCCCCACAGTCACAGGATAATATAACCAATAGTGAAGTATTGAAATGAAATGGGTGACGCCAGGGACCAGGTCAGGAAACAGGCCCAGCATCTTCTGCTGAAGCTGATGATGCATGCCTCATCTCCCCAGGTAATCACCGTCAACGCAGCCTGAATAATGACATACGGATAATGGGTCCATGGCTTATAGTATATCAATAGTGAAGCATTGAAATGAAATGGGTGACGCCAAGGACCGAGTCAGGGAACAGGCCCAGCAACTGCTGCTGAAGTTGATGATGCCTGCCTCCTCTCCTCAGGTAATCACCGTCACCTTTACAACAACAACAGCAGCAGCAGCAGCAATTATAGTTATTTATAATACTTCGGTATTGAAGCACAAAAATAATATGCTGGGTTATTTCTGACGCCAGGGACCAGGTCAGAGAGCAGGCCCCGCTGCTGTTGCTGAAGTTAATGGTGCCTGCTTCTTAAATCTTCACCTCACAAGCCCACCATTTCGTTTTCCTCCTATTTTTTGTTATCTGAATACAAAGGTGCGCGAGCGTGTGTGTGTGTGTGTGTGTGTTCTTCATTTTAACGTCTTTCCACTAAAAGTGATTCAGACAAACGCGTGTGTGTGTGTGTGTGTGTGTGTGTGTGTGTGCGCGTGTGCGTGCACGCGCGTGTGTGTGTATGTGCGTGTGTGTGTGATTGTGCGTGCGTGCGTGTGTGTGTGCTTGCTTGCTTGCTCGCATATATATGTTTAACTCATGTCTTCTTTTTGGTCTTTGTGTTTTGAGGTTGTGTTTGTATAATTATGTTTCTATCTCTTTTTTTTCTTTTAATGCGTGTTTGAGATTTTGTGTTTGTTCATTACCGTTGTTTATTATTATTATTATTATTACTATTATTATATTATTATTATATACATAGCCATTATGCAATGCGTTCGTTTGCCGATGCTATTATATTTATACTTTTATAGCCCGTGCTATGTCTTGTGTGTGTGTCGTGCAGTACGTGTTTGAGCGGATGTCTGGGGCCTTCTCCCACAAGCTGTGGCACGTCAGGGAGGGGGTGCTGGTCTGCCTGCAGAACACCATCAACAGGTCAGTTGTACACCATACTCCCCGTGGGGATACCGGGGGGTCTTTCTTAAAACTCATTTAACCTTTACCAGACTTACCAGGTCGCCCACGACCCATTGACACACACAAAATGTTATATCTCTAAAACTATTCAAGCAATCTTCATGAAATTTCATGACTTTGTCACAAACGTAAATGGCTTTAAGTGTGTTAAATTTCATCAATTTGCATAAAATACAAATGACGTAATATGACGCGTCACTTTAACTACATTGACACGATGGCGCGGGTCGTGGAGGACCCATACTTTAAAGAGCAGAAATATGTCACTGCAGTGCATTGAGCGGGGGTCATGGCCATCTGGAGAAGTATAAACACATGGTGACTCTTTGACGAGTATGGGTCCTGGAGAACCCGCATCATCTGGAGAGGGATAAACACTGTTGAAATGCATGTTAAAATCTGTGGGTACGAGGAGACCCGCATCATCTGGAGAAGTACAATCACAAGCAACATCCGGTAAAGGTTAAATGTGACCCAGCACCACGAAAGGGGCATTTGAACTTCCCCTAATCTGCCACTCTCTTTGACTCTGCCTTTTGCATTCTGTCATCTACTGGCATGTACTGTCTTTCTGACTTATTGGACCATTCTCACGCAACACGTCTTCTACCCTCTCTGCACTGGTTGCCAATCTCTGATAGGATCAACTACAAGCTTTCCGCTCTTAGCTTTGCTGTCCTTTCTGATCTGGTGCCGCTCCTTCTTATCTGTAGGAACCTCCCTTATAAGACCTCCCATTATAAGACTCCCTTCCTCATAAGACCTACTTCTCCGAGACATTGCCCTTCTTTGTAAGTATTAAAATTACCTCCCTTGTTAGACTCCTCCCTTATAAATACCTCACTTTGGGTGATTTTTGGAGGTCGTTAAGGGAGGTTCCACTGTATTAAAATGATTTCCCTTATTATGACTCGATCGGGTCGTGACGTTGACCAAATTTTGTTTCCCGCACAGAAGAGGTCACAAGCCATCTGACTCGATCAGACTCGATCAGTGAAATTTAGAACCCGCCCTATTCGGCCCTGTCACCTGACTGGGCCCGACTGAGTCAGACTGATCAAGCAGCATGGTATGCAAATGAGGTGAAACGTCACGACCTGATCGAGTCACATGAGGCAGTCACATTAATCTGTCGCCGGCTTAAACCGCCAGCCATTTTTCAGCGAATATTTTCCATTAAATTTACTTGAGTAGAGAACAAAATCTGTCTGTAATATTGGGTATTCCTCTGTGACATATTTAAAGTAAAGCTTATCCTTGCCTCCCAAAATTAAGAGGACAGGGTCTTTGGATAGCAGACCCTGGTTTGATGCCTTTTAGCGACATGGGTGTTAAATCATTGTGGTGTAAAAATGCGACGTTAGCGGGGGTGACTGGAATAACGTCGAATGTACGGTTGCGCCTAAGGTCGAAACAAAATGGCATGATTGACAAGTGTGCCTAATGTCGACAATTTCATGTAAGTTTTACGTTTGAGCCTAAGGTCGAATGCACAGTTGAGCCCAACGTCGAATTTCAAAGTTGTGCCTAAGGTCGAATGTACGGTTGAGCCTAAGGTCGAATGCATCGTTGAGCCTAAGGTCGAATGCACAGTTGAGCCCAACGTCGAATTTCAAAGTTGTGCCTAAGGTCGAATGTACGGTTGAGCCTAACATCTTTGCAATTCGACCTTAGGCTCAACTTTGCATTCGACCTTAGGCTCAACTTTGCATTCGACCTTAGGCTGAACCGTACATTCGACCTTGGGCGCAACTTTGCAATTCGACGTTAGGCTCAACTTTGCATTCGACCTTAGGCTCAACCGTATATTCGACGTTAGGCACAGCTCTGCAATTCGACATTAGGCTGAAGTGTGCATTTACTTATTTTCGACCTTAAGCACACCTGTACATTCGACCTTAGGCGCAACCGTACTTTCGACCTATTTCCGGATTCCCGTTGGTGGTGAAAGGGTTAAGGGAGGTTCCACTGTGTCGTAACAAAGATTCGTTCTTAACATTATTTTCTCTTTCAGGTACGGAGCTCGCAGTCTCCAGCTGTCCAAAACGGTGCCGGCCATCTGCCGCCTGCTGGACGACCAGAACAGCCAGGTCAGGGAGGCCGCTGTGACCACCTTGACGGAGATATACCGTCACGTGGGGGAGAAAGTCAGGACCGACCTCGGCAAGAAAGGAATAGCCCCGCAGAGGTGAGTGACAGGCAGAGACACAGACATATGCATATTGTAGGCCTACTGACACAGACAGACAGACAGACAGACGCATACGCATACTGTGTCCATACTGACTAAGGCACAGTGTTGTGTGTGGGCATTTGAATGTTTATGGATTAGCACTTTTTGTTGAGGTGAGTCTTTACGTCTTCGTCTGTCTCTCTTGCGTGTCTGTGTCTGTCTCTCTTGCGTGTTTCTCTGTGTCTGTCTCTCTTGCCTTAAGGCCTTGTCCGACGATGCTTCCTCTCGCACGCACCTGGTAGCTCTGTCACGCTGTGTGAGAATGGGTGAACACTCTTCGCCAAAGAGCGAGCGGTTGCATCGTCGGCCGGACGAGGCCTTTACTGCCACTATAATGTTGGACGATCAGAACGACCTCAGCAACAAGAAAGGAATGGCCCCGGCAGAGGTGTGTCTCTGTCTCTCTTTGTCAATCTGTATTTGTCTCTCTGTCTTCGTTTTTTTCTGTCTGTCTCTGTCTCTCGGTGTCAGTCTGTCTCTGTCTCTGTCTCTGTCGTCTGTAGGATGATGGTCAGAAGAAAGCTGTGTCCGCACTGACTCGGGAAGAAAAGTCAGGATTGATCTGAATGGTATAGCGCCACGGAGGCGAGTCTGTGTGTGTGTCTGTGTGTGTGTGTGCGTGCGCGCGCACGCACACATGCATTTGTAGGTTTGTGTGCATGAATGTGCGTTCGTGTACGCGTGCGCACTTGTGGGCTTGCATATGCATATATATATATGTGTGCGTGTGCGTATGTGTGCATGTTTGTTCAACTGATGACAGCTTTAAATAGCATGTGTATAATTATATGTGTATAAGAAGGAGACAGGCATCGTGAAAGGACAGTATAGCCCGAAATATTTGCCAAATAAATTTACATCACAGCCTTCCCACTTGTTGTTTTTTTCTATTGTTTTGTATTGTTTTGAATGCTAGATGTGTGTAATGATATAGTCTATGTATATATGATGTTTTTTATGCAGGTTGTCTCAGATCTTCGCCAGGTTTGACGATGTCAGGGCCTCAGGGAACATGCTGCCCACTGCCGACGTGGGTGAGTACAGGAACCTGTAGGAAAATTCTAGGGTCTCTTTTATCATTTTGTTCCATTGTCTGTCCTCGTCTGTGTCTCCGTGCTCTTTTTCTCTCTCTCTCTCTCTAAATAAGTATGATCTGTGTGTGTCTTTCTTTTTAGTTTCGTTGTTGGTTTTCGTCTTCTTCGATCGCTCAGTTTCCTGTCGATTATGAGCGCAGATGCGTCATGCTGCCGTTATGCGCCTAACTAAGAAATAGGCCCAGCAAGTCCGACTTCGGCTGGAGGAGGAAATGTTTTTGAGAGTACTTCGTGGGGAAAAAAGGGCAGGAGAATGGACCGGGAAAGGCAGAAAGATAGTAGATGACAGAAAGCAAAGGGAAAAGG
>CM065703.1:15485981-15493481 GCA_017654935.2 Phymorhynchus buccinoides | reverse complement strand
GTCCGATCACCTTTGGTGACGGACTAATGAGGTCTTGTAAGGGAGGGGTCTTATAAGGGAGGTCACTTTAATACTTACAAAGATGGGCAATGTCTCAGAAAAGTAGGTCTTATGTGGGAGGGAGTCTTATAATGGGAGGTCTTATAAGGGAGGTTCTACTGTACTTGTTTCGTTTGACAATTTGTTTTATTGGCACCATTGTTAATTGATTGTTTTGTTGCATTGCGGGGCTGTTGAATTATTTTATTTCTGGCGCGCTTCCTTGTTCGTTGTTGTTGAGAAAAGGGTGTATAGTTACGACGGACCTAGAGAGAGAGGGGGGGAGGGAGGGAGAGAGAGAGAGAGAGAGAGAGAGAGAGAGAGAGAGAGAGAGAGAGAGGGAGAGAGAGAGGAGGGGGGGAGAGAGAGAGAGAGGGAGAAAGAGAGACAAGAGAGACAAGAGGGAAATATAGTTAGATATAGAGAGAAACATACATATATAGAGACAGAGGCAGACAGAGAGAGAGAGAGAGAGAGAAAGAGAGAGAGAGAGAGAGAGAGAGAGAGAGAGAGAGAGAGAGAGAGAGAGAGAGAGAGAGAGAGAGAGAGAGAGAGAGAGAGAGAGTGAGGGAGAGAGAGAGAGAGGGAGAGAGAGAGGAGAGAGAGAGGGAGGGAGGGAGAGAGAGAGAGAGAGGGGGGAGGAGAGAGAGAGGGAGAGAAAGAGAGAGAGACAAGAGGGAAATATAGTTAGATATAGAGAGAAGCATACATATATAAAGACAGAGGCAGAGAGAGAGAGAGAGAGAGAGAGAGAGAGAGAGAGAGAGAGAGAGAGAGAGAGAGAGAGAGAGAGACTCAAACTGGTTTAATGTTTAGGCCCATGACGCCCATAAACATATGGAGTTCACAAAACAGTAATACGTATGTACAGACAAATCCAAATGAACCAGTTTACTATACAACTGAGAGGGAGAGAGAGAGAGAGAGAGAGAGAGAGAGAGAGAGAGAGAGAGAGAGAGAGAGAGAGAGAGAGAGAGAGAGAGAGAGAGAGAGAGAGAGAGAGAGAGAGAGACAGACAGACAGACAGACAGACAGACAGACAGACATAGAGACACAGAGAGAGACGGAGAGAGAGGGAGAAGCGTGGGCTCTTGTCAACGTGGCTTACCGCATAATGTAGGTAGGTAGATAGATAGGCCTAGATATACAGGTAAAGTATAGGCCAAGGTAGGTACTATAGTGGAATGAATGTGGCGGTATGTATGTGTATGTGTGTGGATGTAAAGGCACGAGATACTATGTTACAGTCATGCTTCTTTCTGTTGTTGGGTTTTTGGCAAGCGTCAAAGAGAGTATATTATAGTCCGGGTTTGAAGATAGATACGAGACATACACTGGTCAAAATTTGCTAAGGATAGACTTTTATAACCTTGATTGCTAAAAAGTGGTGTTATTGTAAGCATTTAGCAATTTAAAAAAAATATGACCGGAAAGAGCAATCGTCCGTGAACACAAGCTCACTCAAACTTGTTTTATCCAACTTCCTGTTCACGTGCATCACGTGATTTTCGCATGCCGCCCCCCAAAAGTGTCATTTCGCTGAAATGGAGTGAAAACATAAACAAAAGTGAGTAAAATTATCAGAATCAACGACTTTTCTTGCTCACATCGTAAACGTCGTACAAGAAACAAAGTTTCATGGCCGAAGTGAGGTAATGACGTCATTTGACACGCAAAGAGTTGTCTTTCTGTGTTGGCATGCTGGAGAACAGCTGTTGTTCACAGACTCGTTGTGTCATTCGTGTTTGGAATATCGCAATGCGTCGCTTCCAGAGCTTGGATTCACTGCCATGAGGTTGGTACTGCTGATAGACGTCGTGAAGGTGGCAGAATTTGGGAGACTTGTAATAAAAATTGACGTTTTTTGCCTTTTTCAGGCCTGCAAAAATCGTTTCACATACGCTCTCTGGTAACATTTTGATTTGCTGAATGCCTCAGTGCGGAACATTTCCAACCATCCAAGCTATGATGCTGCCTTTACTCCCCCTGGGCATGTTTGGGCATGGTGCTCATTCCAGCTCATGAGCAGCCGGTGCTGTCTTTTGAGAGCCCAGAACGACACCATCTGGACATTATGAAACCGGACATGAATTCTCTTCACCAACGACTTCAGGATCAGTTTTAATTTCATGCATGGTCTTGCTAGGGTGTGGAGGTTCTCGGGAGAGCATTACCAGGAAATGTGAGTCAGAGAGCATGACAAATCTCGAGGTGGGTCTTTGACGGTTTGGGCCTGTATCGGCATGATCGGGGAAATAGTGTCACAAATTCTTCAAAAGGAATCCCTGATAGCTGTTCCCTACAGGGATCAGGTCATCGATGTCCACGTCAAATCTTCTGCTGGCATGAACCGAGATGACGTCATCTTCATGGATGATAATGCGCCTTTTCATCGAGCAAGGGTTTGTTGACGCGCACCTGCAGCAGGAGATCATCGTCCAAATGACGTAGGTTTCCCTATCCAGAGACCTCAGTCTGATAGAACAATGTTGAAACATGCTCCAGGCAGCCGTTAGAATCCGTTCACAGCAGCTCAGACGTCTACAGGACCCAGAACAGTGCCTGTTAGAGGAGTGGAACACCCTGGATCAGCAGGAGCTTCAAAAGCTCCTCCAGAACACAAAATGGCGTTTCCAAGCTGGAATTACAGTGAGGGGGTCTCGCACATGCTTATCCATGACTTTTCTTGCCACAAACAACACAAAATCTGAAAATGAAAATTTCGCTTCATTCCGGGTTGTTTTATGCATTTTGAAATGGGTATCACAAACGTTCCTTGAGGTAAGCCAATAACATCATTCTCAGACCTTGTTTTCTATCAAAATGTGAATCAAACTGAACAAGAAAAAAAAGTAATGGCTTTATGTTTCTCTTTGATAATTTGGTATGCTTAAGATAATATCCTTGGCAAATTTTGAGCAGTATATATGAAATGGTGTGTGAGTGGGAATAAACGCATGGAAAGAAGATAGAAGAGACTCGTATTCGAAGGCAGACAGACAGACACTCCACAGGCAGACAGACAGACAGAGAGACAGAGACTCGGACAGAAACACACACACACACACACACACACACACACACACACACACACGCACACGCGCGCGCGCGCGCGCTCGCACGCATGCAAGCGCACGCGCACACACACATGCGCGCGCACATACGCACACACATATACGCGAGCACATACGCACACATACATGCGCGCGCACATACGCACACACATATGCACACACACGCGCGCGCGCATACACACGCGCACGCACACGCACACGCACACGCACGCACGCACGCACACGCACACACACGCACGCACACACGCACACACACACACACACACACACACACACACACACACACACACACACACACACATGTGCACTGTCTGACTTTGTCATCTACAAAATCTCACCAAAGGACAGTACAGCGTGTCAGAAACAGAGAACAAACCAGAACAGAAAAAATGAAAAAAGCGAGAGAATGAACGAAGAATTAGCCAAAAGCAGCAGAAACAAAACATATTATGGCGCGAAATATTTCTTCTTCGGTGTCAGTGGGAGGGGAACGAACGAACGAACGAACGAACGAATGTTTATTTTATAGGGGGTAATAGAATAAGCAATAACATGCTTTTTTACATCCAGCCCTCTGGGAAAAAAATACAAAATACAAAATGAAAAAGAGAATGAGCACAGAGAAAGCGATATAAAGCATGCGAAATACAAAGAAAAGAGAGTAGGGGTGGTGGTGGTTTGTTAAAGGGGGGAGGGGTGGGGGTGGGCGATGGGACATTAAAGACCCACCAGATCGCGTGTCAAAATCACGGGCTTCACGTGCTTTCCCTCTTATAGCTGGAAATAAATAAATCTTGTTTTGACCAGGTCTCACTCCCATACAAATGCCCCCAAATTCAAACCGAAACATCATTTTAAAAAAGAGCAGCCTCAATTTGAAGTTGGGGACATTTGTATGTGGGTCACAGTTACCCAGAAAAAAACACACCAAGGGACTTAATCGTGGTGCGTCAGTGTGTCTTTAATAACACTACCCCTTGTTCGCGCCACTCGCGTGTGGTCCTAGGCTTCTAGCTCTCTCTCTGCCCTCCCCCCCCCCCCCTCCTCCCCTCCCCCCCTCCCCCCCCCCCCCTCCCCCCCCTCCTCTCTCTCACTCACTCGCTGCTGTCCCCACCACCATAGTCCGCGGATATTGTATAAGTCTAGTTGGGAGCCGAGTAGAGTAGTAGAAACAAATTCCTATCCTTCCTTTCTTTCCTTCCTTCCTTCCTTCCTTCCTTCACTCAATCCAACCACCTGTGAAGGAAAAGGGTAAAGAAAGAAAGAAAGAAAGAAAGAAAGAAAGAAAGAAGAAGAAGAAGAAGAAGAAATAGCAGAACCAACACAAACAAAAAATCTTCACAGCTGTGTGTGTAGAAGTAGAAAGAAGGGAAAGAGAGAGAGAGGAATGTGCTTAGAAATGAAATGTGGCTGGTTCAGTGTTTGTGTGTGTGACAAACGGTGCTCATTTTGTGCTGTGAGTCTTTTTGTATTTTGTTTATACTCCTTGGTCTGTGAAATAACCAAAAAAAAAAAAAAAAAAGAATGGTGTTTTTTTTTTTTAGTGGAATGAGGTCAGTTTTCGACAGACGTCAAAATGCTTCTTGAAAGTCGTTTTTTTTACCCTCTTGAATTAAGTTATAATACCTGTAGCGATATTATAGGGACTAAATGTGATGATTTGGTGTGAAAACGCGAGCTCGCCATAGATCGAAGTTATTGTTGTATACCTAGGTTGTTTTTTTCCTGTGAATGTTCTACGATCAAGACATTTTTGGCAAGAATTTGGTCATCTTTTAGGTATTAGGTACTTTATAGTCACAGACGCGTCTGTGAAATTCGGGTTGCTCCCACCTGGAGAGCGCGTCGCAGCTAGAGGCGCGCCACCCCAATTTTTTTTTTGTGCATGCGATTTTGTGTGTGTGACTTGATGAGGACGGAAAAGGGGTGGGGTGGGGGTGGTGGTGGGGGTAAATTTTTGACCAAATGACAACTTTTTTGTTGCCAATGGGTTTAACGTGTGCTAAGTGCATGGGCACACAGGACCTCGCCGGTTTATCGTCTCACCCGAACTAAACAAAGACGTTTCTCACCCGAAAGACTCCACGTTCAGACCTGTAAGGCCTAGTGCAAAGTGAGAGGAAAAATCCCCCGTACCCTGTGTTTGAACTCGGGCGAGTTTTTGCTTGTATACGAGGCGAGCGCGTTACCTCTGTGCCACTCTACTCTCGATTAACCGATACAGGGTAACGAGGGTCTTATTGAACGAGAAATCCGTGCCGTTATAATGCATGACCTCCCCCCGAAGACGGAGTGTGGCTGCCCACGTGGCGGGGTAATCGGCAAAAAACGGTCGCGCACGCGTAATGTTCTCACCCATAGCTGATGCACTTGTACCATAGTGTTCAAATGTTTCAGCTGCTTGGATGATCCCTGGAGTCTTTTTAGCCAGGGTAAGCCAAGCACAACAAAACAAAATAAAAGTGCAACGCCGAGCGGCTGCAAAGTCCCCTCGCAGCATCGCTGAGGTACTCCGAAATCGGAAATGTGTCGGTTGTACACATACATAAAAACGCATCAAAACAGCACGTAACTACATAAAAACGCATAAAAACAGCACGTAACTGAATAGTTTTGTTTTATATATAGCCTTGGGGTTTCGGACCCGTGATTTGAGCGCGCGCGATCATGCGCACACGAGCGCACAGAAAAATTCATGACAACTGTGTTATAGACAATTCATCAAGAAATGTTGTGAAAAAAACTGCATTAAAATACATGCAAAACTTCGCGAGATATTAGCGATTATGTGTTTCGGGGTTTGAACCCCGTAACTGGCGCGACCTTGACCTTAATGTAAAACTAAATACATCAGTGGATAGCTTGCATCTTGGCAAACTAGTATACCAAATTTGATGATGATAGACTGAATAGTTTTTGAGAAAAACGGACGAATAGCCGGACGGAGGGAGGCCGGACGGACGGACGGACACCGGACGGACGGACGGACACCGGACGGACGGACCAGACAAAAACAATAGCTCCCCGAACCTTCGGCTCGGGGACTAATAATGCATGACCAAAGATTTTCGGTCTGTTGTGTGGTATTCAGGTGGGTGTTTTGGGGGGGAACAGGTGTGTGACAATTTTGCTGATTTTTGTGTGGTATTGGTACCAGTGTGTAGGGAGGGAGCAACTGGGTCTATTTAAAATGCAGGTAGGCCGATCTTTGTCAGGGATTAACATACATCTGTATTGTTATAAATTCGGGACTTTCCTGGTGTTGCACTGCCTCCGGGCATTGCCTCCAGGATCGTTCCCACCATCTTTATATCTACTAATGAGTGAAAGATCGAGGTGACGTTAATCTCATCACCTCGATCTTTGTCAGGGATTAAACATCTGTATTGTTAAAAAAATCGGGACTTAACTGGTGTTGCACTGCCTCCAGGGTCGTTCCCACCATCTTTATATCTACTAATGTCCCATATGAGTAAAAGATCGAGATGACGTTAATCTCATCACCTCGATCTTTGTCAGGGATTAACATACATCTGTATTGTTAAAAAATCGGGACTTTACTGGTGTTGCACTGCCTCCCGGGCATTGCCTCCAGGATCGTTCCCACCATCTTTATGCCTACTACTACTGTCCCATATGTGTCTGTTCCAGACCGGAGGACGTTAAAAACTTTCATCGCCACTGTCGCCTCTTGGCACCACAATGATTTAACACCCATGTCACTAAAAGGCATCAAATGAGGGTCTGTTATCCAATGACTTTATGCTTTTAATTTTGGGAGGCAAGAACAGGCCCTATTTTATGCATGTTACAGAGGAATCCCCAATATTACAGACGAAATATTTTCTCTACCCATGTAAGTTTAATAGAAAGTTTTGGCTGAAAAATGGCTGGCGTTAAAAGGGTTAAAAATTAAGTAGATTTTCATTATTTTCATCTTTGTCAGGGCCAGATGAATGAACGATTGAAACACGTGTGGAGAAGAGAAAGACATTAAAATGTGAAGGAAAGAGATTTTTCTTGCAAATTGGAAGAACACGGTTTTGTAAAATAATATGTGGCGTGAATCCATTTTCTACGGAGTTTCTTTCGTTGAACAACTTAATAATGATCAGATTTAAGTTACGCTAACTTAGCTTTGATGTTTCGCCTGCTTATGAAATGTTGTATTTCATAGATCAGCCTATTATGCTTCTGTGCATGGAATTGAGGATTTTGTATCTTAGGGGGGAGAGAGAGAGAGACGAGAGAGAGAGAGAGAGGGAGAGGAGAGAGAGAGAGAGAGACCTGAGAGAGAGAGAGAGAGAGGGAGGGAGAGAGAGAGAGGGAGAGAGAGGGAGAGAGTGTGTGTGAGAGAGAGAGAGAGAGGGAGATGGAGAGAGAGAGA
>CM065703.1:15470981-15478481 GCA_017654935.2 Phymorhynchus buccinoides | reverse complement strand
AAAAGTCCAGATATATAGATCATGGTGGTGGGGGGGGGGGGGGGATACTCTTTGTGGTTTTTTCAGGCATGGTACATTTTCAGAGAATTCTCTGAATTCAGAGAAAAGTGAATGGAGAAAAAACACCCAAAATAATGTCAGAAGGGGTTTTAAGCTTGAGGAGATGCCCTTTCCCCCAGTGTGAACAGTTGTATGAATTCATCTTCAAGAGCATTTGCCCCCTGGTCACCACGAAGGGCTCTGCCTCTCTATCCCTTGATTACACATTACTATCACCGGTATATCATTGTGGCGGTACCATAGCCGATGAGGTTGGTTATTGCTACACCTATCTGTATTGCTAAAAAAATAGGGACTTTAGTGGTTTTGCACTGCCTCCGGGCATTGCCTCCAGTATCGTTCCCACCATCTTTGTATCTACAAATGTCCCATATGTGTCTTTTCCAGACCGAGAGGACGTAAAACACAATTTGTCATTCATTCCATTGATTACACCAAGACCCATGAAACCCTGTAATGTTTTCAGAGAAAAATGCTGTTCCTCCATTGCCTTGCCTGGTTTGTATATGACGTGTGTGCGTCACGCACACACCAGGACTCCCAATCGTCCCGCAACAACAAGGGGTCCCAGGGACTCCTTCACTTACAGTATAGAGGGTTATGGAGGCGGGGTAGAGAGTCCCAGTGGCATAGCGAATGCTGAAAAGAATGTTTCTAGTGCATCCCTGAAGCACATTCTTTTAGATGGTCCTGTATAATTTTAGTGCTTCATAGAACCCCTAAAAGGGGGTCCCTGGGAGCCCTGCACATTCTTTTAGAGGGTCCTTTAGAATTTTAGTGCTTCATAAACCCCCCTGTACAGAGAGAAAAATAGAGAGGGAGCATGGGGGGAGGAGGGGTATTAGAGACCGCAGCAAAAGGCCACCAGGTGGCCATTGCAGAAAGAAAAGAATATAGGTAGATCCTAAGTCGTAGGAGTTGTTTGTTATGGGTGAAGATATAATAGGGGTGGGGTGGGGGGTAGTGGGTGTCGCAATACTTTAAAATACTTATCTGTATCGCTAACAAAATTCGGGACTTTCCTGGTGTTGCACTGCCTCCGGGCATTGCCTCCAGGATCGCTCCCACCATCTTTATATCTACTAATGTCCCTTGTGTGTCTGTTTCAGACCGGAGGACGTTAAACAGATTTTCATTCAGCCACTGGGTGGCCATTGCAAGAAGAACAGCATAAGGTAGATCCTAAGTCGTAGGAGTTGTTTGTTATGGCTGAAGATATATAATAGGGGTGGGGGGTACAGACTTTGAAGGATAAGGAGGCGGATTAACTTGTGCATTGGTGGGGAAGTAATAAAAAGGGGTAGAGGTGGGGGGTGGGGGTGCTGACCAGTATTAGGGAGGGCTGTTTAATTTAGCAGGACAAAGCAGGGGGACAAAAAGCCTGTCCACACAGTGGACAACTCACCGGCACCCGACTGACCACTCCGCTGATTGATTGAAGCGGACCTGACTGACACTAAGATAAACCACACAGCCGTGACTATTGTCATTTGTGTAGACTGTGGACTGTATGTATATAAACAGGCTCAATTTCCATTCGCGGGGTTCAAGGCAAAACCTGCCTATCTTTGTTTCTTTTAAGATAAACCTTTTGGGCAGAAAGACCTTATTCTGACGTAGATCCATTGGCCATGACCGATTTTCTGTCTGTTGTGGATTGGGTCTTAATCTTTTTTGTTGAGGCTGAAGGAAAGATTCAACACTGAGTCTGTTTTATTGGGTCTGCCTGATTTATTTGGATTGGAGGCGCTTTAAGGTCTGTGGTACACGTTAACATTATTCATTCACGAGATATCTCTATTTCCCCATGGCAACGCAGTGATTTACATACAGCTCACTTTGTTGCCACGGGGAAATAGACCTAACTTGGGAATAGTGTTAACGTGTACACAGACCTTTAGTGATGCTTTTCTGCCGTCCTGCACTGTATAATAAGACTTGGGGTCCGTTTCACAAGGGCTAACGTCGCGTTGCGCTCGCTCAAATCGGCAAAAACGGTCTAAGAAACACCCTTCGTTTGCCGATAGTTCGCGTGGCGTGTTGTTCTTGCCAAACACCGAGCAAGCGGCGAGCTATCCGGAACTAGTAGGGGGTGAATACGTTTCTTGTTGTTGATTGGTCCATTAAAGTTTGTTTAAATTTTTTTTTAAAAGTTGACCAATCAGACAAGAGCTTGTAATATTCTTCCGCGAACGTTTTCTAAAGTGTGTCTTAGGCCCCGTTTGGCGTATGCGTTATTCGCGCGGCGACCGTTATCTAGAGAAACTCGACCCTGGTCTTAGGGCCACTCTGAACTCAACTCTACAGAACTTTATGTCTTGAGAAGGAAAACAAATGACATGTGGCAGCACCCGCGATTTCAACAACCCAAAACATCACATATAATATGATATGACAATAGCACTCAGTGAGAAATAGGTTATGAATGTCGCTACTCAAGTTTTACCGTGCATTTGTTCAAGAAAATATCGGTCGAGTGAAATCTGCTAACTGCATGCTTGGCACGACCACTAAATTGAGGGTCGTTAGGATATATTTATTTAAATTTAAGCGTATACTGAGAAAATCATCAGAGAAAGCCGCCATGTTTAGGACAGGGACACCCGCGTTTTTGCCGGATGCAAACCAGAAGATAATTAGTCCGTCACCAAGACGGACTATTGCGATGGGCTGGTTTGTATTTTTTTTTTCTTCTTTTTTTTCTTTTCTGTCTGTCCCAAGGATATCTCCCGAACCGCTTGACCGAATCGCGTCAAATTTTGTGTGAAGGTGTGCCTCCTTAATAGGAAGAGATCGGCGCAAACCATTTTGCCGTCGTGACCTTGACCTTGACGTACGGCCTTGAAAACCGAAAATCTATTTTTAGCCATATCTCGGGCATCGATCAACATAGGATGTTGAAACTTGGTATGAAGGTGGTTTAGCTTATGCCCGTTCTGATGATGGCATACCGATCAAGGTCAAGGTCAAGGTCAAAAAGATCGCTGGAGCCTGAAAATCGGAGGGTCATTTTTTTCTCCTTCTGTCTGTCCCAAGGATATCTTTCGAACGGGTTGACAGAATCACGTCAAATTTTGTGTGCTGGTGTGTCACCATGAGAGGAAGGCATCCGCGCAAACCATATTGCCGTCGTGACCTTGACCTTGGCGTACGACCTTGAAAACCGAAAATCTTTCAGGGGCCATAACTCCCACACCGTTAGTGTTAGAGTCTTCAAATTTGGCATGAAGGTACTTTGGCTTATGCCCGTTCTGATGGTGGCATACAGATCAAGGTCAAGGTCACGGTCCGGGCGATCCGTAGGCCTTGAAAGTGGTAGAGGTCTACACATTGGGTTTTAAGCCATATTTTCCACATTGGTACTTGACAGAAGCGCTTCAGATTGTGTGTGATACTGTATACCCTAGAGAAGAAAACATCCGAGCATAAATTATCACCATGCTGACCTTGACCTTGAAGTGTGACCTTGAAAACCGAAATTTCCTTCTTTGCGCTATATGTTTCTTCTTCAAGCTCTATCTCGTGAACTAGAAGACAGAATCCCTTCCAATTTTGTGTCAGGATGTGACACTCTACGGGGTGTCGCAAGTGCGTGGCATTGCTGGTGACGGACATGTCTGCCGCTCGGCGACGCCCTTGTTATTATTATGATTGTGGATTCGTGGTCGCACTGTAGGTCCGTGGCTTTCAGTTTGTGTTAAAGGTGGACCCTGACGGATGAGTTTGTGCAAGAAACACGTCGAGATCACCAGAAAGACAGCCTTTTCAAGGATCGGAACACTCACTTTGCTCTGGTTTCCTAGAAATTAAACCGTCAAAACGGCGATTCCTCCTTGGCGGAGATGCCGGAGAGAGTAGCCATTTTGGATGGGGTGGGTGGAGGTCACTCATTGTGGTTGAAGCATTTTCTTTTTTTTGCAGTGCAGTAAAAAAAAATGTTGAAGCTATTTCATTTGTTGTGAGCTAAACTCATTTAGATAAACTGTATAAAATTAAAAATAATAAAAATAAAAAGGCTAGTATTGCGAAAATATCGTCCAAACGATTTGATCTAAACGCAGGCGGCCATTAGAAAAGAGACGTCACACACCTTCTCTTTAGGTGAAAGAATTTGACTTCCAGCACCTCCGCCATGGAGGAATCGCCGATTTGACGGTTTGATTTCTAGGAAACCAGAGCAAAGTGAGTGTTGCAATCGCTGCAATCGCTGTAAAGGGTGTTTTCCTGGTGATCTCGACGTGTTTCTTACTAAAGACTCATCCGTCAGGGTGCCCCTTTAGGAGTGTCGAAGACGTACAGGTGAAAGGCTTGGGTGATTATGGAATGATGGTTTTGGTTTGACCGTCTTCTACAGCTGGTTGCTATAAGCCATAGTTTCTCTGATTGGAGTTGGTTTCGAAGCTCCACTTAAATGGACAACGATTACTTATCCTTAAAAGCCTCTTATTTTTTTGTTTACGAGCTTTCGAAGATTTTGACAATTTAAGGTGGTTTTTTTAGTAGAAATATCGTTTCTTCTCTGAGGAAAGATTATTTTCTCTCCCACAAGTTAATCGATGAACAACGTTGTTGTTATGGACGCAATGGCGAACAGGTTTTTCTTTTTTTTGCAAACAGATGGGGCCGGGGTGGGGCGGGGAGATTAAGAGCAGAGAGATGAAGGTGGGGAGAGAGAGAGAGAGAGAGAGAGAGAGAGAGAGGAGAGAGAGAGAGAGAGAGAGAGGATAAGAGAGAGAAAAAAGACAGTCGGGGGAGGACTGGGGGGGGGGGGGGGGGGGAGATTGGAAGGAGAGATTGAGTTACTGACCTTAATTTGACCACCCAGTTTTTCTAGGCCCAGTTTTTGTGTTGTACTAGGCCCTCCAACTATAGTGGACAAAAGCCTTATGTTGTGGCACGAAGACCTTTCTATAGTGGTCCAGGCTACCGTGTAATAATGTAAAAGGCAAAGGGCCCTTGGGTTTTTCATATAAAAAAAGGCTTATGTTGGTTAAGAGGAGAGTTTGGAGGGTTCAGTGGAATGACCATGAAGGAGTGAGAGAGAGAGAGAGAGAGAGAGAGAGAGAGAGAGAGAGAGAGAGAGAGAGAGAGAGAGAGAGAGAGAGACTGAGAGAGAGAGGAGGTGAGCGTGCGCATGTGTGTGTGTGTGTGAGAGAGAGAGAGAGAGAGAGAGAGAGAGAGAGAGAGAGAGAGAGAGAGGAGAGAGGAGATGAGCGTGCGCATGTGAGTGTGTGTGTGTGTGTGTGTGTGTGTGTGTGTGTGTGTGTGTGTGTGTGTGTGTGTGTGTGTGTGTGTGTGAGTGTGTGTCAAGTCAAGTCAAGTCAAAGTCAAGTCAAAATCATCTTTATTGACAATAAAGGAGTAAGCTACAAGCTTTTTTTCATCCTCTGTGTGTGTGTGTGTGTGTGTGTGTGTGTGTGCGTGCGTGCGTGTGCGTGTGCGTGCGTGCGCGCGCGTGTGTGTGTGTGCGTATGCGTGCGCGTGCGCCGTGTGTGCGTGAACGTGTGTGTGCGCGTGCGTGCGTGAACGTGTGTGTGTTAGGATTTGCCAGATCAGAGAGGTTTGAAGATAGGATAGGAAGACGTGTTACTGGCACCATTAGAGGTTATCACAGAAGTACGCTTTGCAAAGGATTCAAGACATTGCCCACGGATTTACCTTTGAGGATTACCACGTAAGAAAGGGTGACAGAAGTAGGGCAAGAGAGCAACAGAGACACTTTTTCTTATGGTGCGTTATATTTCAGAAAAAGAGTGTGGGGTTTTTCTTCGTTTGTTTGTATGTTTATATTAACCCTTTCACCGCCAGCCATATTTCAGCCAAAAAATGTCCATTGAATTTACCTGGGTAGAGAACAAAATCCATCTGCAGTATTTGGGGATTCTTCTGTGACATATATAAAATAAGGTCTATCCTTACTTCCCAAAACTACGACAATAGGGTCTTTGGATAACAGACCCCGATTTGATGCTTTTGTTTTTAGTGACATAGGTGTTAAATCATTGTGATGCTTAAAATGCGGAGAAAGGGTTAAAGAAGGTGTGTCGTGTTAACTCTGCTATTGTAATGGGTATGTTGGCTGAAACTGTGATTTGATGGTGTTGTCTTTGAAGATTATATTTTTAAACTTCTGTGCCCCCTCTTCCCTCCCCTCGCCACCGTCTTCATGATAGTTGGTATTTCGAAGATTTACAGTTGTAAAGAAGTGTGCTGTTCTGTGCTGTGGTTCCCGATCTGATGCAGTGATGTGTAAGCAATTTCTCTGATGCTTTACATCGTAATTTTTTTTAACCAAAATGTGTGTGCTCTGGAAAATAAACCATCCCCACCCCTTCATGTCATGAATCTGTAGATGTCTGTTGTTCTTTTCATATGTCGTAGCATATAACATGCGTTCCGGGGGTGCGGGTGGGGGTGGGGTCTTATTTATAACTATAAGCAAAACTCTTGGCTCTGACATGGATTAAATTTTTAACTCTCTATATTTTTTACTTGCTCAGTGCGACCATTCAAGGGTCTTGCATTGATAGCCTAATTACTAATGACAACGATAGCAGGGGGAAATGGGTGGGTTGATTAAAAGACCCATTGAACAAAAACAAGCCTTCTGTGTCGACTTTTGAAGTGTGGTCAGATGACGCCTATCAAGTTCTGTTGGTGTTTCGAGCCTTCAAAGTCGCTCAAACGCGTGTGACTCGGATCGCGAGACTCCCAAATTGCTCTGCAGATGTTTGTACTGTTTCAATTGGCTTGGACAGACAGACGGACGACTCCCTGTAATCTGCTCACAAGCCTTTACTCCACCCCGTTCGCTCCGAGGTGTGACTACCCAAACCAGTCTGAATTGCTCAGACGTTCGAATTACGGTGTCTTTTCCTTACAGGTGATCAGACGTGGATTGCGTGTGAAAAGATGTGAAGACAAACGTTCCTCGACAGATGCTGCTGAGTTTAATAAGATATAGAGAGTGTGGGGGTGACATGTGGTCTCAGTAAGTCTTCAGTTTCTTCACAGTGCACGAACAACAATGGATAACATGAAGAAATAGGCATGAAGCGTGTACTGTGCTCGCTCTCTGTCCTACATTTCTTCCAGAAATGAACCATAGAGGCTGATGACTGAATTGTTAAAACACGACTCTTGACCATCACTGTTGAGTAGAGAGGCGGAGAGAGACAACTGTGAGTCGCCGTCTTCATTTTTTGTTGTTCTCCGTTTCTCCGCTGATTGTTATCATCTCCATATCATGCTCAATTCCATATTCAATTCCATGGAACCAATCTACGCAACCTGTTGCATCATGGCTCCCAACAGCGGTGGATAAAGATTTGCTATTTGTTACATAACGATAACGAACAGAGGAGAGGGAGAACGAGGGGGAAAGAGAGGGAGACTTGACGATTTATTGGCTTCTTCCACGTTGAAACGTTGGTAGTCGAG
>CM065703.1:15455981-15458481 GCA_017654935.2 Phymorhynchus buccinoides | reverse complement strand
GAGGCTGAGGTATTGCGATTGGTTTGTGTGTGTGTCTGTGTATCGATTATCTTAAAAACTACTGTTTGGATTTGGATTAAGATTGGCAGAGGGGTAGACAGCTTGAAAAGGAAGCTTCCTTTCATTAATCAACACCGTGCTGACCTTGACCTTGAAGTTTGACCTTGAAAACCGAAATTTCCTTCAGCTGTATCTCGTGAACTACTGAACAGAATCGCTTCAAATTTTGGGCTATGTATTTTATGCGTTCTGTAAGGGTGGAAAGTGGTGTGTTTATTGGGGGGGGGGGGGGGGAGGACATAACTCTGGCCGGGTTTTCATTGTCACAATGCGTTGCTGCCGCTCGGCGATGTCCTTGTTTTAACTCATTCACTGCCAAAGTCGCATTTTAGCACCACAGTGATTTAACTAACACCGATGTCACTATCAGTATCACTCAGTAACAGGCATCAAATTGGGGTCTATTATCCAAAGACCCTATTGTCTTAGTTTTGGGAAGTAAGGCTAGACCTTACTTTATATATGTCACAGAAGAATCCCCAATACTGTAGATGGATTTTGTTCTCTACCCAGGTAAACTTAATAAAAAATGTTGGCTAAAATATGGCTGACGGTGAAAGGGTTAATGAACTCATTTTGTCTTCTTTTCCAGCCGCCCTTATCTCTTCAGTCAGTCGGTATTTTGTCAAACCCTGATAATAGACTTCTTAGGTATTAGGTATTAGGTACTTTATAGTCACAGAGGCATCTCTGTGAAATTGGGGTTGCTCCCACCTGGAGAGCGCGTCGCAACCAGAGGCGCGCCACCCATTTTTTAATTATTATTTTTTGTGTGTGACTGATGAAGAAGGAAAGGGGGGGGGGGGGTAAATTTTGACCGAATGACAACTTTTTTGTTGCCATTGGGTTTAACGTGTGCTAAGTGCATGGGCACACGGGACCTCGGATTATCGTCTCATCCGAAAGACTCTTCTTCTTCTTCCTTTTCTTCCTTTTCTTCTTCTTCTTCTTCTTCTTCTTCTTCTTCTTCTTCTTCTTCTTCTTCTTCTTCTTCTTCTTCCTTTTCTTCTTTTTCTTCTTCTTCTTCTTCTTCTTCTTCTTCTTCTTCTTCTTCTCTTCTTCTTCTTCTTCTTCTTCTTCTTCTTCTTCTTCTTCTTCTTCTTCTTCTTTCTTCTTCTTCTTCTTCTTCTTCTTCTTCTTCTTCTTCTTCTTCTTCTTCTTCTTCTTCTTCTTTTTCTTCTGCGTTCTCAGGCCATATGGCCGGCCAACCGGGTAAGGTACTACGTATGTGTCTGGTTTTCAGGTTTCACTGGTCTCCCCGCTGCGCACAGCCGACACATTCCGATTTCGGAGAAGATCAAAGGAGAAAATTATTTGGAAGATTTTTTTTTTTAAGGGCAGGAGAATGGGTCGATAAGTCAGAAAGATAGTAAATGACAGAAAAAGCAAAGGGAAAAGGCAGAGTCAACGAAAGTGGCAGATTAGAGAAAGTTACAAGCACAGAGCTTCCATGAATGAAAGTTCGTTTAACGTCCTCCGGCCTGGATCAGGCACACATGGGACATTAATAAGAATAAAGATGGTGAAACGATCCTGGAGGTACTGAAATACCGGGAAAGTCCCCGAAATTGACTTCCAGAAGATGGGGGAACTATTTGTGCGAAAGGCACCTCCCCATCCCCCCACCCCCGGCATACCAACGGGGAGAGACTCGTGGAGGGGGAAGGGGGGTGCGGGATCGTCCAGCTCCCCGTATGGAGGCACGAGGCATCCACCCACTGCCCTAGAAATCAGACAAAAGGCGTACGTTTACCAATAATGTGTTTGTTAATCATTGCTTGTTATTGTTAACCCCCTGATTGCCATGTTCTGCTCTTTGAAAATATTAGAAGACCAAGGACGAAACACACTGCGAAGAACGAATGAAAATCTGTTTAACGTCCTCCGGTCTGGAACAGACACATATGGGACATTAGTAGATCTATATGAAGATGGTGGGAACGATCCTGGAGGCAATGCCCGGAGGCAGTGTAACACCAGTGAAGTCCCGACATTTTAACAATACAGATAATGCAATAAGTGCTACTTCGAAGAACGAAGTATGGGCTTTATGAGAGAGAGAGAGAGAGAGAGAGAGAGAGAGAGAGAGAGAGAGAGAGAGAGAGAGAGAGAGAGAGAGAGAGAGTGAGAGAGAGAGGGGTGGGGGGGGGGGGGGGGAGGAAGGGATAGAGAAATTTGGGTAAACTAGGCAAATGTATGCAGGATGACTACACGACGTGTACATGAATGGAGGGGCAGTACTATGTGTGGTCAGTTGTCACCCAGGAAAACAGGACAAGGCGGAAAGACAGGATCACAGACTGGCAGAGAGAGAGAGAGAGACAGAGGCAGACAGACAGATTGAGAGAGAGAGAGAGAGAGAGAGATAGAGAGAGAGAGAGAGAGAGGGAGAGAGAGACAGGGAGAGAGAGACAGGGAGAGAGAGACAGACACGGAGGGA
>CM065703.1:15448481-15450981 GCA_017654935.2 Phymorhynchus buccinoides | reverse complement strand
CCCTGTCTCTGTGTGTCCTCGTCTCTATGTAGTATGCATCCCCATCTCTAAGTGTCCCTGTCTCTGTGTATCCCCGTCTCTATGTGTCACCCTCACTGTGACCCAACGTCCCTATGTGTCCCCATCTCTATGTGTCCACTCGGGCTACGGATACGGTTAGGGTTAGGGATTGAGTTTTTAGATTAGGGGTAAGGTTTCAGATTTGGGTTTGGGTTAGGGATAGGTTTTTGTGTCACATACAGACAGATATGTGTCTGGGAACATAAATAGAGACGGGGACACATAGAGACGAAATTGGGGACACGTAGAGACGAAAACACTTAGAGACGAAATTGGGGACACATAGAGACGGGGACACATAGAGACGGGGACACCTAGAGACGAAATTGGGGACACATAAAGACGGGGACACATAGAGACGAAATTTGGGATACATATAGAGACGAAATTGGGGACACATAGAGACGGGGACACGTAGAGACAAAATTGGGGACACATAAAGACGGGGACACATAGAGACGAAATTTGGGATACATATAGAGACGAAATTGGGGGCACATAGAGACGAAATTGGAGACATAGAGACGAAATTGGGGACACATAGAGACGAAGTTGGGGATACATAGAAACTGGGGCACAATGCTACTAACTCTGTCACCTCCCTCCCTACATACTTTTCCTCTACCCCATCCCACTCCTCTGCATACTTGTCCTACTACTTCCTGCCTTTTATTATTTGTGTTGTTGTGAACTGTTCTTCTTCTGTGAAGAGTGAAATGGTGGAACACAAGGTGACCCTTTGTTGCTGCTCCTGTTCAGACAGCTTTCCTTTTCCGAGCATGGAGACGTTTGTTTTTTATGTTCACTAGCGCAACGCCGAGTACCAGTAACGCCTAGTAACGGTAACGCCTAGTAACGGTAATGCCAAGTATTGGTAACGCTGAGTACAGCACATTTGAAGCGATTTGGTAAAGAAACGGTGGAGTTATAAGGCGCTGCTCTGAGAGTGATGCGCTCTCCTTAGTAACGGTAACGCCTAGTAACGGTAACGCCAAGTACTGGTAACGCTGAGTACAGCAAATTTGAAGCGATTTCGTTAAGAAACGGCAGAGTTATAAAGCCCCGTTTCCCGTTGGCGCTGCTCTGAGAGTGACGCGCTCTCCCGACAGCAAATTTGACGTGATTCGGTTGAAAACCGGCAGAGTTATAAGGCCCGTTTTGCATCATGCTGCTGTTATGCGCCTAAGTAATAGATTCGCTTCCGGTTTGGCACATTGATAGTCACCGTCCCCGGTCATATATCTGCCAAATTTGAAGGCAAACGGTCCAGAAATACCGGAGATACGGGCGCCGAAAGGCCGGCGGATGCGCGTTTTGCGCATTTGCAAAACCGCGCAAATGACACGGCCACCTCGGTTGCCATTGCCATCGCCCCGTTAGGGCTCACAGCAAATTTGAAGCGATTCGGTCGAAAAACGGCGGAGTTATAAGGCCCGTTTCGTGTTTCAGACACACACACAGACACACGGACGGACGCTTGGCTTTTTACTATATGATGCTAGAGCGTGAAGACGCTAGATCAACCAGCGGCGCGGCAGCATTTTCCGCTCCTGTGACCTTGACCTATGACCTTCATTTTCGAACCTGGCCTAGATATCCTAACTACCTATCCGCATGAAAAATGTTGAGCGTCCTAGGTCCCTCCGTTCAAACGTTATCGTGCCAGGTGATCGGCAGCATTTTCGGCTCCGGTGACCTTTGACCTATGACCTTCATTTTCGAACCTGGTCTAAATATCCTAACTACCTATCCGCATGAAGCATTTGAGCGTCCTAGGTCCCTCCGTTCAAACGTTATCGTGCCAGGTGCTCGGCAGCATTTTCGATTTTCCTGTCAAACTAGAAAGAAGGAGGCTGGGATTCGAACCCGGGTCTCTCGCGCTGCAGTCACGCATTACATTTGGCAGGCGAACAACGTCTTATATTTTTTTTATTAGCCACTCTGCCACCTTTCTGAGTTTGTGAACTAGGTGGGGTAGGATTTAGGTCAAGCTGCCCCGATCTTGGAGCAAAAATGATATTCATAAAGGTTCAAAAGGGGGGGGGGGGAGTAAGGGGTGTAAGAGAGTGGGGGGGGGGGGGGTGACAATGAACCTGGCGGGAGAAGGGGGTATTTAGTTCTTCTTTCTTTTTTTTTAATGCATTTTGGAGGCAGCTTATTAATGACACAAAAACTGAGTGTAAACGATGATTTAGCTTGTAAGCGTGCATTATTATGCTTAACACGCGCGCGTGCGCAAGCACACAGACACACATGCGTGCTTACACATAAACACATACTCTCTCTCTCTCTCTCTCTCTCTCCTCTCTCTCTCTCTCTCTCTCTCTCTCTCTCTCTCTCTCTCTCTCTCTCTCTCTCTCTCTCTCTCTCTCTCTCTAGTCTCTATCTCTGTTTGTCTCTCAGTCTCTCTCTATTTGTCTCTGTCTGTCTGTCTCTCTCT
>CM065703.1:15410981-15433481 GCA_017654935.2 Phymorhynchus buccinoides | reverse complement strand
AAGGAGAGAAATGTTTTGGCTTTTTCCAAGGTATCTTGCTAACCTCTAGTCGTTTTGCTAGATAGATAAAGTAAGTGTCTTTACTTTCTACACAGACACACCTGTGCACACGCCAAAATCATTACACCGCGTAAGTGGTCCGTTTTGAAAATTGGCCCCTCATTTTGTGCAGCCGTGGGTCCTATGACCCACGATGTCTGAAAACAATCTGAAGCTCTGCTATAAACGACTTTCCTACAGTATTAGGATATCAGGCACAGCTTGGCCTTCTCGTGGAAGACTGTGAATCTCTAACTAGGAGGCATTTTGCTCTGGCTCAAGCGCTACAGCCTCAATCAGTCAATAGGATCGGTTGACCTTTGGGAACCTTCCTCAACTCCAGCTCTCGTCCTTACATCGCTTTGGCCGAGAGAGAGTGGGGGTGTGCCCTGAGCAAGGCTTCTCCGCTATAAGTAAACACATCTTAGCGCAGCCTGCCGGAATAGCAGCATGCCCCCTTTCCGCAGACAGGCATACATAACGTTAGGTTAGGTTAGGTTAGGTACATTATAGTCACAGAGGCGTCTCTGTGAAATTCGGGTTGCTCCCAGCTGGAGAGCGCGTCGCAGCTAGAGGCGCGCCACCCAAATTTTTTATTTTTTTGGAAGGGGAATTTTGTGTGACTGATGAGGAAGGAAGGAAGGGAGGGCGGTACATTTTGACCAAATGACAACTTTTTCGTTGCCACTGGGATTAACGTGTGCTAAGTGCATGAGCACACGGGACCTCGGTTTATCGTCTCATCTCCACGTTCAGACCGCAAGGCCTAGTGCAAAGCGAAAGGAAAAATCCCCTGTACCCAGGTAAGAATCTCATTATCGATCCCAATCAACTGCATAATAGTACATCCGTATTGTTGTAAATTCGGGAGTTTCCTGGTGTTGCACTGCCTCCGGGCGTTGCCTCCAGGATCGTTCCCACCATCTTTATATCCGCTATTGTCCCATATGCGTCTGTTCCAGACTTGGAGGACAGTTAAGCGGAATGTCCGTTCCGATTCCAACCGGTTCCCGTTGGAGAGGATCATTCAAACTGGGTGTCGTCCAACTCTTGCCACGACCTTGGTGGTCGGTGACACTATGGAACCAGTAAATCACAATGTTGGGACAATCCCCAAACCCCTCCACCCACCCCGTCCCCGTCCCTCCCTTCCCTTTTCTGCCTTTGCGACCTCTCCTTACCCCCTCCTCACCCCCTATCCCCATTTTGTTCTTTCCTTTAGTTGTAAGTTGGATCTGGTTTCTTTCCACTCCCGCACTTAAAGGTACGTGGGCTAAATTGTCTGCCCTTATTCATACGTTGGTCTACAGGACCGGCCGGTGTGGCATTCTCAAAATGGATTTCTTCTCAACATGTCTGCGCATGTGTGAAGAGTTAGGGATAGGTTTAGGAATAGGGATAGGGTTAGGGTTAGGGATATATAGGTTTAGGGTCAATTTAGTGTCGAATACACAAAAGATAAAATTTGATGGTACGTCATGATCGATTTCGTACATGCGCAGACATGTTGAGGACAAATCCATTTTGAGCATGCCACACCGGATCTAGGGGGGGGGGGGGTCTGGTTTCCGGAAACCCCCCTCTGCCCCAAGTATGTACCTTATACACGGGTTAAAAGTAAGAAAATGGCTCAATTTTTGCATTAATAATCACCAAATTGCATAATTTTCACAAAGAGCAATGCCCATTAACCTGGTGTAGTGCGCTCGGAATTACCCTGTTCTCAATTCACGTGCGCATGCGTGAAATTGAGACTGTAATCTCATAACGTTTATTGTTTGTGTATTTGACGGTTTCAGGATAGGGTTAGGGTTAGGGATAGGTTTAGGGTCAGGTCAGTTTAGTGGTCGAATACACAAAAGATAAAAATGTGATGGCACGGCATGATCAATTTCGCGCATGCGCTCGTAGATTGAGAACAAAGTCAAGCCGAGAACATTACACCAGTGTGGCGTTCTCAAAATGGATTTGTTCTCGACATGTCTGCGCATGTGCGAAGAGTTAGGGATAGGTTTAGGGTTAAGGTTAGGGATAGGTTTAGGGTCAATTTAGTGTCGAATACACAAAAGATAAAATTCTGATGGTACGTCATGATAGATTTCGCACATGCGCAGACATGTTGAGAACAAATCCATTTTGAGAATGCCATAGCACCCGGCGGAATCTCTCTCCCCCCCCCCCCCCCCCCCCCCCCCCCCCTTAGGAATGACTTGGTCCGGCCCTGGCCTACCGCTACCACCTCTCTGATTGAAGACAAACATAAGATCAAGGCAGTCCAGTCAAGTCGCCACACGATTTTTGTCCTTCTCTACAATGTCTATTTTATTAGGTGTAAACTTGGAAAACGTCTTGTTATGTGTGGTGTGACTCGGTGCAACACTGGTTCTTTGTTTCATTGCAACCTCCACCAAGGATTAAGTTGTGCATCTCTTCGTCTGTGTGTGTGTGCTTACTTTTCTATTATTTGTTGATTTAAGTGAAAACATTCAGGATAAAAAAAATTAAAAAAAAAAAAAACTTTTTTTCTTCTGAATTTTCGACTTTTTAAGAAATCAGTCTTTGTCCAAGAACAGAATAAAATTAGAAGGTAAAGGGCCAGCCACACGTCAGCTAAAATCGTACGACTGTACGATACGATTCGATCACGTGATCTCGAAGCGCGAACCACGTGTGTTCTCGGAGACCACGTGATCGAATCGTATCGTACAGTCGTACGATTTTAGTGGACGTGTGGCCGGCCCTCGACAGTCGCATTCGTAGTTCAAAGCAGCAAGAAAACAGCGATTGAAATTATATTCTTCTCGTGAAGCGCAAAACTCCGTGCAATATGAAAACACTGTACGTTCAAGTTGGGGCGTGAAGTAAAGAGGGGGAAGGAGTCAATGGGAACTTAGGTGGGATGGGTAATGTGAGGGAGAGGGAGAGGGAGAGGGCCGGGGGGGGGGGAGGGTGTTTGATTTAAGTGTATTCCTCTATCTGCCTGTCTGGATGTATGTGTGTCTAACTCCCAGTTGCAAATATTGATAAACAAGTTTTGATGTTTAACACATTTAAAAAAAAAAAAAGAACTACGAATTCCATTCACCTTTTAAAGACCCCCCACGTCACGTGTCACATTCCCTCTTATGCTTGGAAGGTTTCTTATAAGTAAAGAGGGAAAACGCGTAAAAAACATGATTTTGACACGTGACGTGGTGGGTCTTTAACAAAAGGTTAATTAACCTGAAGCTGATGTATTCCTGTGCTTAAAACTCATGCAGCAGAAGGTTTGCTGGCAAATGCTAAGAAAAGCTCCCTCCTCTGCCCCTTCCATTCATTTCAGATAGTTTCAGTTAGGGTTAGGGTTAGGGATAGGTTTAGGGTCAGTTGAGTGTCAATCTCATAACATACCATAATCTTTTTTTAAACTTTTAGTGGACTAGATGGTTTCAGGTTAGGGTTAGGAATAGGGTTTGGGATAGGGTTAGGGGTAGGTTTAGGGTAAGTTTAGTGTCAAGCGCACAAACAAATAAAGGTTGATGACTTATTAAGCTGACCCTAAGCATATCCCTAACCCTAACCCAAACCCTACTCCTATCCCTAACCCTAACCTGAAACCATTTGAATGGAAGGGGCAGAGGAGGGAGCCTTTCTTAACATTTGCCGGTTTGCTTACTGAGCTCGTCAATCAATACCTTTTGTTTTTTTGTTTTTGGTTTTAGTCCTTTGCCGATCTACGGTCGCAAAGGAGTCTATTTTCGTTCGTGTATGTTTCTTCTTCTTTTTTTCTTGAACCTCTTTTTTTCTAGTACTTATTTTGGCTGCCCATAATGGAGATTCACACTGTGTCAGTGCTTTCTAGTGTCTGATGTATTTCGTGTTCTTTCTTTTGCTGTGTGGAGGAACCGTCCATGAGGGTCTCTGACCGATTGGACGCTAATCTCACCTTCTCTAGCTGTGTGGAGGACTGTCTTCAAAAGTTCTTTGAAGATAAAAAGGAGTGTACAGAAAAGGAGTTAACGGACTAAGCAGTCTACCAGTTTTCTTTCGAAGGCTTATACATGTAATCTCTGTGTTAAAAGCTGTGTGTGGCTGGAGTGGTCAAAAAGCGCGAATAGGTCCATTTGCGCTACCTTTCCTCTATATAATACGATTCGCGCGAACGTGAAGTAGGCAATTTGCTGCGACTATCCCACATAGAGAGTAGACAGAAAGAGACAGAGATAGAACGCTACAAACAAACGGTCACACACACACACACACGCACACGCACACGCACACACACACACAACCTCATTTTAATTCATTGATTTGTTTTTTTTCTTTGCTTTAAAACAAAAGTCTAATATCACCATTGTTGTGAACATTTTGACTATCAAGCATTCACGGAAAGGGGGTTCGCGCTTTTTGGACTATCGGACATTCGCGCATTTTGTATGCAGAAAGTATTCGCGCTTTTTGGTACGTTCGCCCAAATTGACGGTTGCCGTGTCGAGTGCTGGTAAATCAGCTAGCTAAGCAAGTCCAATGGCCGCTGAAAGGTCAGGACAGATGTGAACGTCCGTCCAACTGTTTAAAGTGGGTCTCTTTTTTCCCCCCAGTTTTGTCCGTTTGTTTCTTTCTCTTTTTGGGCTCATTTGTGTTAACGAAGTTAACACGAAGTGAGTCTATAGTCTGATAGTTGTTCGGTTGTGTGTGTGTGTGTGTGTGTGTGTGTGTGTGTGTGTGTGTGTGTGTGTACGTGTGTGTGTGTGTGTGTGTGTGTGTGTGTGTGTGTGTGTGTGTGTGTGTGTGTGTGTGTGTGTGTGTGTGTGTGTGTGTGTGTGTGTGTGTGTGTGTGTGTGTGTGTGTGTGTGTGTGTGTGTTGCGTCCATGGTCTAATCTCCAAACGTTAACGTTGTCATTTTCTCGGGAAATAGAAGGCATACATTGTTCAAACTTTGCACACATATAGATGTCTATGCAAGCTTTCAAACAATAATGATCTGAATAATTAAATACTTAAAACAACACTGTATAAAACAGATAACAAGCAGATAACATTTTAGATTAGTGGGTTAGAGAGTATTCAACAGGCAACATGAGTTAAGAAACTCATCAACACTGAAAGCCTCGATAGCTCATTGGTAGAGCGTCTGTCTGTCATTCCAATGGTTCCGGGTGCGATTCTCGGCACAGGCACTTTTTGGTTTTTTTGTTAAGTTGTATCCATTAACGGTAGTTTCATTGTATTGTAAGTCAGGGTGGGCGTATGTGTACAGTTAGATTTTGTTGTTTTTCCTTCTCTCCTTCCCTCTTCTTCTTCCGATTAGGGATGTTTATCCTGCCCCGCGCCCATAACCTTTCGTTTAACAACTTTTATTAATCCTTGTGGGAGATTGCACGCTGTAATTTCCACAAGGATTAATAAAGCTAAGTTGTTTTGAATTGAATTGGCGCACATGGTGCATGCTTTGTGAGTTCGTGTCATCCGTTCCACCGGGCACGTAACACACGGCCTACTCGTACCGACTAGTGGAATGGGCTTTAACGTGCGCGCAAGATCTTGTGCGTGCGTGCGTGCGTTCCGCACCTCGGTTTTTAGGTCTCATCCGAAGGACCCTCCTTTTCCTTTCTCTCCTGTTGTCTGTGGCTTTGTCTGTCGTTCTTTTCATTCACACCACCACAGTCCCCCCCCCCCCCCCCCCCCTCCCCCCCCCTCCCCCCTCCCCCCCCCCCCCTCCCCCCCCCCCCTCCCCCCCCCCTCGCACTATATCTCTGTGTTTCTAGCCTGTCTTATGTGTTGAGTCGTTCTGTTTATTTCTCTATTTGCTTGTCTGTCACATACATGCACACGCAGATGCACGCGCATGCGCGCACATATACAGAAGCGCTCGCACGCACGCACGCACACATACATACACACACACCCATGCGCATGCATGCATACCTGAATATCCGCGCATGCACAGTTTTCTCCCTCTCCGTACACACACGCGCGCTCACACACACGCACACACACACACACACACACACACACACACACACACACACACAACCCACACACACACCACACACACACACACACACACACACACACACACACACATACATACGCACACACACATACATACATGCACACGCACACACACACGCACACACACACACACACACACACACACACACACACACACGCACACATACACAAACACACACACACATACACACACATACACACACACACACACACACACACACACACACACACACACACACGCACACACACACACACACACACACACACACACACACACACACACACACACACACACACACACACACACACACACACGTCATGTTCTAAACTCAGTGCATTGATAGGTTTTCTGACTCACCTTTAAACAGATCAACAACAAGGTTTGATAATGGTTAATGCTCTGTGTGTGTGTGTGTGCGCGCGCGCGCGTGCGCGTGCGTGTGCGCGTGTGTGTGTGTATGCGTGTGTGTGTGCGTGTGTTTGTGTGTGTATGTGTGAGTGTTTGTGTGTGTATGTGTGAGTGTTTGTGTGTAAGAGTGTGTGTGTGTATGTGTGTGTGTGTATGTATGTATGTATGTGAGTGCGCATGTGTGTGTATGTGTGTGTACCTATGTGTGTACATGCCTCTGTGTGTGTGTGTGTGTGTGCGTGTGTGTGTGTACCTCTGTGTGTGCATTCCTCTGTCTATGTGTGTGTGTGCGTGTGTGTGTGTGTGTGTGCCTCTCTGTGTGTGTGTGCGTGTGCGTGTGTGCGCGCGCGCCTATGTATGTGTGTGTTGCGTGCTTGTGAATATGACTATTAGTCTATGCGTGCGTGTGCACACACGACTTGCCCCCCTAGTCTTAAGTAAGCCAACTATGTACGTAGTAGTACTGTGGACCCTGGCCAACTCCATTCTTTATTCTGCTTCGTCCAGAGCAAGACCAGTTTTGTGCAAAACACTAATACGACTACTATTTCTACTACAACCTCTACTATTATACACCCACAATAAGCTTGCAGATCGAGTGACCGACTGGACCCAACCTTGTTGTTCAAAGAGTTAGGATTTTTGTGTTTGTGTGGTTTATTTCTACTACAACCTCTACCAGGTATTATACACCCAACTACTAGGCTTGCAGTATCGAGTTGCAGATCGAGTGACCAACTTGACCCAACCTTGTTGTTGTTCAAAGAGTTGTTTTTGTGGGGTTTTTGTGTGTGGTTTATTTCTACTACAACGTCTACTGTTATACACCCATAAGCTTGCAGATCGAGTGACTGACTTGACCCAAGCTTCTTGTTGTTCAAAGAGTTAGGATTTTTGTGTTTGTGTGGTTTATTTCTACTACAATCTCTACTTGGACCAGGTTTTTTGCAAAACGCTAGTACATACATGTATGTACAACTACTATTTCTACTACAACCTCTATTATTTACATGTACACCCATAAGCTTGCAGATCGAGTAACCAACTTGACCCAACCTTGTTGTTCAAAGAGTTGGGTTTTTTTGTGAGGGGGTTTGTGTGTGGTTTATTTCTACTACGTCTACTGTTATATACCCATAAGCTTGCAGATCGAGTGACTGACCTGACCCAAGCTTCTTGTTGTTCAAAGAGTTAGGATTTTTGTGTTTGTGTGGTTTATTTCTACTACAATCTCTACTTGGACCAGGTTTTTTTTGCAAAACGCTAGTACATACATGTATGTACAACTACTATTTCTACTACAACCTCTACTATTTACATGTACACCCATATAAGCTTGCAGATCGAGTGACCAACTTGACCCAACCTTGTTGTTTTTCAAAGAGTTGGGGTTTTTGTGTTCGTGTGGTGTTTTTTCCTTTGGTGGGTTTTTTGGGGGAGTGTATTTAATTTATTTTTTGTATATACGATCTTTACCTTTACAACTGTTTCTTGGTACAGGTATAGGCAAGCTAAACATTTCTGAAAAATCCAAATCGGACGACTAGGGCATACCCTTTGGCATTCCCTTCTTTTCTTTCTTCTGTTCTTCTTCCTTCTTCTTCTTCTTCTTCTTCTTCTTCTCCTTCTTCTTCTTCTTCTTCTTCTTCTTCTTCTTCTTCTTCTTCTTCTTCTTCTTCTTCTTCTTCTTCTTCTTCTTCGATCGCTCAGACAGTTTTCCTGTCAATTATGAGCGCAGATAATGCGTCATGCTGCCGTTATGCGCCTAAGTAAGAAATAGTTAGGGCCCAGCATGTCCGACTTCGGCTGGAGGAAATGTTTTTGAAAGGGTTTTTTGAAAAGAAAAAAAAAAGGCAGGAGAATGGACCGGTGAAGGCAGAAAGATAGTAGATGACAGTAAGCAAAGGGAAAAGGCAGAGTCAAAGAGAGTGACAAAGTGATGATTCAAAGTGTTTCTTTTGCTGGATTTTTTTTTTTAATGGTGTCCAATTCTTCTTTACCAGGATTTACTATGCCATTCGAGGAAGTGGGTGGATGCCTCGTGCCTCCATACGGGGAGCTGGACGACCCCGACCCCTCCACGAGTCTCTCCCCGTAGGGATATCGGGGGTGGGTGCGGGGGTGTCTTTCATAAAAAATAGTTCCCCCTCCTTCTGGAAGTTATGTGCTTGTAACTTCCTGTAATCTGCCACTCTCTTTGACTCTGCCTTTTCCACTTGCTTTCTATCATCCACTATCTTTCTGACTTATTATTGGCCCATTCTCCTGCCTTAAAAAAAAAACATCCTCAAAATAATTTTCCTCCTTTGATCATGAGCTCCTCCAAAATCGGAATGTGTCGGCTGTACGCAGCGGGGAGACCAGTGAAAACTGAAAACCGGAAACATACATACCTTACCCATTATGTCCATATGGCACGGGAACGCGGAAGAAGAAGAAGAAAGCTATTGCCGTTACTGCCGCGAAAGCAAAAGTTTGAGAGACTGAGATCGACTGATTTCATGCTTACTAGGCCCAACCCAGACTAAAATGAGTAGACTACAAGACCGTATCTTAGATCGAAGGCTGGTATTGTATCTGAGTGTTTTCGTTTCCTATTATCATTCAATGTAGGTAGTTTTTGTCCTTTGCCACACTATAGTGGATCGGAGTATGAGTTTTTGTCTCGTTCAACTTTAAAAAAATTCTTAATACAGGCATTACTGGGCAGCTAAAACTTGAGTTATAAAGGCGGTACACTCTAAACTAGGCAAGAGATCGAATAACTCTGTGACTAAAAGCCCCCCCCCCCCCCTTCCCCCCCTGTTTCTATTGTGATTCATAGGTGGGTTATTTCTTCTTTCATTCACCGGTGTGTGTAGGTATTGTGATCGGAGAAGTGGGCTATTGTTGTGGAGCTGTACCTATAGTGGCTGACTGAGAAAGGACGGTGCTGAGTGTGTGTGTGTGTGTGTGTGTGTGTGTCGTGTGTGTGTGTGTGTGTGTGTGTGTGTGTGTGTCTGCTTGTGTGTGTGTGTGTGTGTGTCTATGTGTGTCTGTGTACGTGTGTCATGTCTGTCATTGCCTGTCTGTGTGTGTGTGTGTATATATGTGTGTGTGTGTGTGCGCGTGCGCGCGCTGTGTATGTGTGTCATGTGTGTGTTTATATATATATATGCGTATATATATGTATATATATATATATATATATGTGTGTGTGTGTGTGTGTGTGTGTGTGTGTGTGTGTGTCTATGTGTCTGCTTGTGTCTGTGTGTGAGTGTCTATGTGTGTCTGTGTACGTGTGTCATGTCTGTCATTGCCTGTGTGCGTGTGTGTCTGTGTGTGTGTGTGTGTGTGTACGTTGTCAGTACAGCTTTTATAGTTAATCTGACAATAAATTGGTTCCAGTCCAGTCCAGTGTGTGTGTGTGTGTGTGTGTGTGTGTGTGTGTGTCTGTGTGTGTGTGTGTGTGTGTGTGTGTGTGTCTGCCTGTGTCTCTGTCTCTGTGTGTATGTGTGCGATACACTAACTAAAGAAGCACAGAATACAATCAACGCATCGGTGATCTTGTCGTTGTGTCTGCACACTCTTAATAAAGGAGTTTGTGCCTTATCTGAATGATAAGCAGTGTGCGTGTGTGTAGTTGGATTCGATTCATTTTGGAGCTTATCACACACAAGTGTCGTTCGTTTTTGAAGGGTCCCTGATCCTGGATTTGAGGTTATCAGCTTTAATTGCCATTTCTTTTTACATGGATATATTATAGTTGGTATAGGTGTTGAAAGTCGTGTTTTCATACGTGCTTATCTTCTCTTATTTTATTTTATTTTTTCTATTCTTTTAACGATATTAGCGGTTTCCCTCCTCCATTTTTTCCCCGCTGTAACAAGAAACACATAGTTACATGTGACATAATTATGATATAATTGAACTAAAAAAAAACATCAAAGCGCTACACTCACACAAGCACATGAAGGTGAAATTATGGTATGTAAGAAAATGCTTGAAGAGAACCACAATTGCCATTATTTATGCAACATTCGAAAGAAAGAAAGACGGAGAGAAAAAAAGTTTATAGAGGTCTGCTTACTTTTGTTCTGTGTAGGTCATTTCGTTAAATAGTGTTTTTTGTTGTTGTTGAATATAGAAGAATTCGTGGGGATCCGATAAACACATACCATTTTTTTCACAGTGATAACAATACTATTAAATCTTTGTTCCAGCTAACAACTGACTCAAGAACCCGTAACAGTGATTTAAAAATACTAACCCAATATAACCGAACTGATATTAGAAAAAAAATCTTTTCTAACAGAGTAACAAAATGTTGGAATACTCTTCCTGCACATATTAAGCGAGCACAGAATCTAACACAATTCAAAAACCTCCTTGATAAATACACCAAAGTCTCAAAACTACAATACGAGCATGACTAAAAGGCAGATTTGCCCAAAGCAAAATATAAAAACCTCTCAGCTGTGCAAAAGTTCAAACTACCTGACCTGTTTTTAAATTTGCATTCTGTGAATACGAGGCGTATGTGTTCGTTTGTTCATCACGAAATAGGGAGATTTTGTTCGTGTTGATCTTCGGGATTGGTCGTGATTTCGCAGTGTCAGTAATTACTCTTATCGATGACTAAGGACAGTGAAGAGGCGCGCGATTTCGCCTAACGGGCTGTCCTAACTACCTGACCTGTTTTTAAATTTGCATTCTGTGAATACGAGGCGTATGTGCCCGGGTTCTGGCTCGTTCGTTTGTTCATCACGAAATAGGGAGATTTTGTTCGTGTTGATCTTCGGGATTGGTCGTGATTTCGCAGTGTCAGTAATTACTAATTATGTTTATTGTCCGTAGGAAAGTTCAAATGATTGGCGCAGTCAGGTAGACTTAGCTGTTTGAAGTTCTGGGCTTGCTCGTCAGGTGAGAGTAGCTCCCAGTCGTTCCTATTACGGCTTCGCGGGATGGCACGGTTCAAGCGTGGTCTCCTCGCGGATTCTGGGTGCAGGTTGTCTTGGCGACGGACCCGTCTTGATGCTTGGTGGAGTCCGGGATGATCGTCCGGCCCACGATGCCCTGCTGATAATCACAGGAGAAGGTGGATGTAGATCTCTATGGCTTAGAGACAAGGGGCTTCAGTCGGCAGGGAATTAGTGAATCCCAACCGGCTTGAAGGCTTCCCTTGTACAATAGCACTACATGTAGTTAATAAATAAACTGAATTTCAGTTAACAAACTGAGATCAGTAAAACATAAAAGGTGATCAAGACAACATCATTCTCCATCCAACACCTGGAAAGGAATGGTATCATAAAGTGCAAGATTGCGGCCCATAGGTTTCCTACTAAAAATAGACAAAAGGGTTAGTAGGCATAAACTCCGGTTCTGGTACCAAAAGTGTTCAAGTCAAAAACACACACACACACAAATAATCAGTGCACATAAATAGAATAGAATGTTTACCCCTTCGTTTCTATAACATATCTATCTACTCCTTATTCATCATTGAACATAGGATCTAGATCAAAACTAGAGTCAAACAAACCAGATCTCAATCACCTGCCATCAATAATACTTACTAGTGGGCTTATGATGACTGGTTGTGAGTGTTGCTCTAGCTACGTTTCAGCATCTTGTGTGACAACTTTTTCTCACCACTCCAATTATAGCCTTCACTTTCAAACAATGAAAGCCTGCTATTGGTGTATTACAGTCCATACGTCACAAGATTGCTGTTCTAAATGTACCGAGCAATCACGCGCCTATTACATCCTTATCACGTGCCGACATTCAAATCTTTCTCGTGCTCAGAAAGGAAGGGGTTGAAAGGGGCCGACTGTGGTGGTCACTTTCTTGTGATGTGACGGTAGAAAGGGGGGGGGGGGGGGGGGGGGGGGGAGGGGGGGGGGGGGGGGGGGGGATGAAGGGAGATAACCTCGGTAGATGGTACGTGCTGACCAGGGAGAAAGAGATAACGCCCTTCCGCGGCGTTCGTTTTTTGAAGCAGCGGGGCAATTAACGTGGCGGCTGGACAGAGAAATGTAAAGGCGAGGGGGGGGGAGGGGAGAAAGGGGGGGGGGGGGTGTAGATAAGAAATAAAGAAAGTGGGTCGCGCGGGACACTTACGTCACAATATGAACATGCGGGCCTTTAGTTTTCTTTACCGCTTTGACTAAAGGGCAAGCCACACGTCCACTAAAACCGCACGACTGTACGATACGATTTCACCATGTGGTCTCCAAGAACAAATGGGATTGGCGCGTCGAGACCACGTGATCGAATCGTATCGTACAGTCGTGCGGTTTTAGTGGACGTGTGGCTGGCCGTCAAGCACTGGCGCTACCTCTTTCGAGGTGAAGACCTACTCCCACCTTTTTGTTATCTCCAATACATCGGTCCCCCCCCCCCCCCTGACGTACTGTGTTTTCATCGGTGTTGAATTCTTCTGTTACGCAGCATCTTGTCCAAGGTTGAGAGTTCGTCCTTTATCTTTCATTCTGCTGGTTGACAGACTCTTTGAGTCTTTGTCGTCGTCGTTTGTTGATGTGATAGATTCAGTGATGGCGATCGACAGGCCAGTACTCTGAGACCTCCCACTATATTATACTATAGCTGCTGTAGCGAAAGGTAAGGGTTTCATTTAGCATCGTTGGAGGGTGGTCACCAGAGGTGAACTAACGAGACATCCTAATGTGAGGCTTAGCTGGACTGAAAGGACAATCCGACCGGACACATGTCAGATGGTCACAAAATGGACACGAAAACAAACTGGAACGAAATCTACACTGACAACTGCTGTAGTCTTTCTTTTCCTCACGTGAAATCTTGGCGGTCAGCGTGTACCTTATACAAGGGTGAAAAGTAAGAAAATGGTCTTTAATAATCACTAAATTGGAAAACCTTCCAGGGGGTTCCCCCCTGCCCCCCCCCCCCCCCCCCCCCCCCCCCCTCGAGAAGAGCACTGCCCCTTAACCAACCCGGAACCTATCCATCACCTTGGATCCCCGGCGGAAACCCCCACCCCCACCCCCCCCTTTACGAATCATTGTGGTCCGGCCCTTGTCCCCCCTCCCCCCCCCCCCCCCCTTCTTTCTTCCTTGGCGGTGCGTTGTTTTCGTGGACCGTTTGGTGCTGGGCGGGGACTGGTCATCTTGTCTCTAGAAGACGGAGGAAGAGTCACCCCGTTATCCTCAGAGCAGAGAGTCTGTCACGTCCCAGTGCACTTCTGAAGTATAGCAGCTTAGGTTGCTGTTTTAGACAAGACGTTCAATGCTGCTGCACTTGGTCATCTCCGAATATGGAAAGCGACGCCATTCGCGTGACAATGTCTGTCTTCAGCGAAACTTTAGAATGTGTATCTTTTAACCATTCAATCTGAAATTAAACTGACTCTAGCCCTAACCCTAACCCTAACCAAAACCTTAAACCGTCAAATTCAAAAAAATAAAACTTGACTAAAAATGGAGTGTTCTGTGTTTGGAGATGACCAAGTGCAGTCTTGTAGGCCTAGTCTTTTTTTTAAGAGGATTTTAAGCTTTTTTTTTACCATTATTGTCTTCCGTGGTTTTGCGCCCCCCCCCCCCCCCCCCCCCCCCCTCTAAAAGAGTTATGTTTGAGGGATTTTTATGTGTTTGTTTTTAAAGTCAACAATTGTTGGGTTGCTACGGTTGTTGATCCGTTTCTGTGTTCTTACAGACTCAGTTTGTGTGTATTGCATTACAGCATTCCTTCTGATTACGGGATCCACTTTTGGTAGTAGTTACGATCAGATTCAAATTCAGAATCAAAAGGATCGAAAACTGAAAAGGCATGCGTTGGAGGATCTCTTTATGATTTTTTTTTATCACCAGGATTTTCAGTAACCGGGTATAAAATACAAAGGACATTTTGCACTGTAGAAGATAAAATCATTTTTAGCTTCCAAGAATTCTGCGACTCAATCCCAGCGTCTGATCTGTTGATCGTCTTTGTGATTTTGGACTACATGTAGTGCAACCCCGACAGATCCTTCCGCCCAACTCTTTCTCCTGTCCTCACTGTCAGCCTGCTGGCTCGCGTTGGCCTCACTAGCAACATTTCCACATTTGTATTGTTAGAAATTCTGGACCCCTGGTGTTGCACTGCCTCCGGGCATTGCCTCCAGGATCGTTCCAACCATCTTTATATCTACTAATGTCCCATATATATGTGTCTGCTCCAGACCGGAGGACGGTAAACAGATTTTCTTCCTCACTAGCCATATGCGAACTCATCCAGCATCCTAGATTTCCACAAGGACGAACTGTTGAAGCTTGGTCATCATGTAGTGACTGTCTGTGATCACTTTACTACTTCTGACGATCTAAAGAGCGTTCAAAGATAATTATATCTATTGTGCTTACTATCTTTGACTTGGTGTGGGCAACAATTACACATAACACAAACCGTTCAACAGTGTTGTTGGTGACTATAGTGGTGACGCGGTAGTGTTGAGTGTCGGGCGATCTGTGAAGTCGTGTGTGGGGTGAGGGGGGTGGGTGAGGGGTGACTGGTGTTTTTGTTTCTCCCCATGTCGGGGTACGGAGGATACAGCACCTTACCCCCTTCCTCCGCCTCCTCCCACTACTCCCGCCAGCAGCGTGCTCATCTCGGTCGCAATGGAGGTGAGGCTGATCAAGGTTTGTGGGGTTTGTTTCTTTAAAGGCATTGGCTGGGAGTTAGGGGGGTGCGGGTTGTCTGGGGATTGTTTTGTACTTTGATCAGAAAGCTTAATATATACACTGTCTTTGCTTTGATTAGGGAAATCTGATTTGTACATTTTAAATCTTATTCTCTCTGTTAAGTCTCTGTCTCTCTGTCTCTGTATCATGTGTCTGCCTCACTGTTTTTGTCCCTTTGTTTGTCTCCCTTTCTTTTTCCGTCTATCTTTCTCTCAGAAAGATGTGTTTCCTCTCTCTCTCTCTTTCTCTCTTTCTCTCTTTCTCTCTCTCTTCTCTCTCTCTCTCTCTCTCTCTCTCTCTCTCTCTCTCTCTCTCTCTCTCTCTCTCTCTCTCTCTCTCTCTCCCTCTCCTCCCTCTCTCTCTCTCTCTCTCTCTCTCTCTCTCTCTCTCTCTCTCTCTTTCTCTCTCTCTTTCTCTCTCTCTCTCTCTCCCCCCCCCCCCCCCCTCTCTCTCTCTCTCTCTCTCTCTCTCTCTCTCTCTCTCTCTCTCTCTCTCTCTCTCTCTCTCTCTCTCTCTCTCTCTCTCTCTCTCTCTCTCTCCATGTCTGTGTTTTGCTTCCCTGTCTGTCTGTCTGTCTCTGCCTCTCTCCCTGTCTCACAGAGACAGTCACACACACACACACACACACACACACACACACACACACACACACACACACACACACACACACGCGCGCGCGCACGCACGCGCACACGCGCACACACACACACACACACACACACACACACACACACACACACACACACACACACAGGGGGGTTAGGAGGGGTGCTGTCACCTCTCCCCATTCCCCCAGTTAATCCTGCATACACACTAAATCGCATTCACATTGTTCTGATAATTGACGGAATGAACGATCCTCCGGGCTCTGTGCCAAAGCCAACAAACACTTGGCTGCAAAAGTAACGAAAGGGTCATGAATAGTTTATTCTACAGTTTAATATTTTGAAAGAGAAAAAAAGTCTTGGGTGCGTCTCTATTTCTCTCTTGCATTTTTTTCTCTTGAGGACTGGGTGAAAAAACGTATGCTTATTCTACAATATTTCAGAAAATAAAAAATATTCATATCAATTATTCAATTATCTCCGTCTCTCTCTCTCTCTCTCTCTCTCTCTCTCTCTCTCTCTCTCTCTCTCTCTCTCTCTCTCTCTCTCTCTCTCTCTCTCTCTCTCTCTCTCTCTCTCTCCTCTCTCTCTCTCTCTCTCTCTCTCTCTCTCTCTCTCTCTCTCTCTCTCTCTCTCTCTCTCTCTCTCTCTCTCTCTCTCTATCTCGGCATCGCCTAAAATCTTTATCCTTGTTAAATAAAGTGTTTCAGTGTTCTCTCTCTCTCTCTCTCTCTCTCTCTCTCTCTCTCTCTCTCTCTCTCTCTCTCTCTCTCTCTCTCTCTCTCTCTCTCTCTCTCTCTCTCTCTCTCTCTCACACACACACACACACACACACACACACACACACACACACACACACACACACACACACACACACACACATAATTATGTGTGTGTGTGGTGCCTTTGTGTTTGAGTTTGTGTGTGTGAGTGCGTGCACACTCACACATCCATGCGTATAATTATGTGTGTGCTCATACGTGTATGTATGCGTGTGCTTGTGTGTGTGCGCGCGTGTGTATGCACATGTGTTGTGTGCGTGTGTGTGTGTGTGTGTGTGATAACTCAAAAACGGATGATTTTAATAATATTTATGCTTCTTCTTCTTCTGCGTTCCCGGGCCATATAATAGATAAGGTACATCATTATGTGTCAGGTTTTCAGTTTTCACTGGTCTCTCCGCTGCGTACAGCCGACACATTCCGATTTCGGAGGAGCTCAAAGGAGAAAAATTATTTGGAAGATTTTTTTTGGTGGGGAAAGGCAGGAGATTGGGCCAATATGTCAGAAAGACAGTAGATGACAGAAAGCAAAGGGAAAAGGCAGAGTCTAAGAGAAGGTCAGATTAGAGGAAGTTACAAGCACAGAACTTCCAGAAGGTGGGGGAACTATTTTTTACAGAAGACCCCCCGGTATCCCCACGGGGAGTATCTTTATGCTAAGAGGTCTTTTTCATTAACTCAAAATATTGGGTATCTCAAAATGAAATTTCAGTCCGTGCAATTTTGACAAGCGATTTTCACTGTAATAATATATGTTAAGCTTAAAATTTTAAAAAAGAGAACCCCCCCCCACCCCCCACCCCCAATTACTAAAGGACTCTAATACTGCCCAATCTGTGTGTTGTCACAGATCAGTAATGTATTTATTGGTACAACGACTATTTGCCACCGAGAGATAAAGCAACTCCAAGTGCACAGCACAAGACAGCTCAAGACAGCACAAGACTATCATTTGTTTTGCTTTTTAAGTTGTCTTTTTCACTTTTTAAGCTGTGTCAGGATGTAAAAGTGATAAGCCACAACCTGGTTTTTGTTTTTTTTACTTTTCGGGTAAAGGGGGTAAAGGGTATTTGTGACCCAGCACCACGAAAGGGACATCAAGTTTCAAACTGAGCATTCTGAGAAATATTATATATTTTCAAACTTCAGACAATTCTCTTTCTAATGATACAAGAACCATTCTTGTATCTTTTTTTTCCCCGTTCTAGAGTTACCAGTGTTTAAAGTTAGCAGGGTGAATGTCGGCCATTTTGAGAAAACTCTTTCTTAGCTGAAGAAAATGCATTGACCTACTCATTTTAAAAAACACTTACAAGACCGTTTAGAGACCATATCAAAGGTTATCCTTTATAAATATGACAGATAAGATGTTAGAGAACACGAAAACACCCATAACGCAAAATTGACCAAAACTGAGATTTTTGACTTTGCAAGCCTGTTGTGAGAAACTAGCCCAGCGACTTAATGTCCCTTTCGTGGTGCTGGGTCACATTTTAGAACACACACGTTGCACATCCTTTTTTCTTTGTGGAGTTGTTGGTCGTGACTTCACACACACAAAAGCACATCCTGAGGGTTTACTTTATTAGACGTCTCATTTCAAAGCATCTAGCTGAGTCACCCCACCTCTCCGCTTCCTGAGATCTGATGATTGTTAGTTGAAGAAGTGAGGAAGGGAGTGAGTGGGGGTCTGGGGACGGGGGGGGGGGGGGGGGGGGGGGGGGGGGCAGTTGGGGAGAAAGGGGGAGGGCAAAAGAGATGTAAAGCACATTCTGTATGTGTGAGAGGGAATTGAGAGAGAGAGAGAGAGAGAGAGAGAGAGAGAGAGAGAGAGAGAGAGAGAGAGAGAGAGAGAGTGTGAGAGAGAGAGAGAGAGAGAGAGTGTGAGAGAGAGAGAGAGAGAGAGAGAGAGAGAGAGAGAGAGAGAGAGAGAGAGAGTGTGTGTGTGAGAGAGAGAGAGTGAGAGAGAGAGAGAGGGAGTTGAGGGGGGAGAGAGAGAAGAGAGAGAGAGGGGGGGGGGGGGGGGCAAACACATTCTCCTATAAATTAAAATATGCACCTATGCGTGGTACAGTCACTCCACAACTAGGCATTCAAGACTGCACTTGGTCATCTCCAAACATGGAACACTCCATTTTTAGTAAAGTTTTATTTTTGGTGTGTATTTGACGGTTTAAGGTTTTGGTTAGGGATAGGGTTAGGGTTAGGGCTAGAGTCAGTTTAATTTCAGATTGAATGGTTAAAAGATACACATTCTAAAGTTTCGCTCAAAACCGACATTGTCACGCGAGTGGCGTCACTTTCCATATTTGGAGATGATCAAGTGCAGCATTGAACGTCTTGTCACTCCACACACTCACGCACTGTCTCTCTCTCTCTCTCTCTCTCTCTCTCTCTCTCTCTCTCTCTCTCTCTCTCTCTCTCTCTCTCTCATCTCTCTCTCTCGCTCTCTCTCTCTCTCTCTCTCTCTCTCTGGTCAACTCTCTCTTGTCTCTCTCTCTCTCTCTCTCTCTCATCTCTCTCTCTCTCTCTCTCTCTCTCTCTCCCCTCTCTCCTCACTCTCTCTCTCTCTCACACACACACACACACACACACACACACACACACACACACACACACACACACACACACACACACACACACACACACACACACACACACACACAGGGAAAAGAAGAAGACCAGTGCCAGGTTCGGAAGCAGGAACTCTGCAAGTTTCTTTCTTTCTGTCTGTCTTTTTTCTGTCTTTCTTCCTGTCTTCCTTTCTGTCTTTTCTGTCTTTTTTGGGTCTTTTTTCTTTTTGTCTTTCCTATAGAACCAGCATGTGTTTCGTTAGCTAGACCAGCGAGGCAGTGCTAAGTCACTTTGCTTAAGAAAGTGAGATGAAGACAAAAATAAAAATAAGCAAGCAAATTGTCAGTTCCACAAGAACGTGTTTTTTGTTTGTTTTGTTTTTTCTTTCTTCCAGGAGCTGAATGGAAATCCTAGAGGCTGTTTTTGTTTAGCGGATTATGAGAAAAAAGTGGCTTGGATTAGAATTAGAAAGGAAAAAAAAAACCACAAGAAGTAAAACAGAATGTAAAAAAAAAAGACAACAGAAAACCCTACACCTAAAGACAAAAAAAGAGTTTCAAAGATAAATAAACTGTAAGAGAGGGGGGGGGGGGGGTGGGGGGGGGGGGGAGGGGGGGGGAGGGGGGGGGGGAAAGGGGGGAGGGAAAAAGAAAAGAAGGAAAGAACGAAGGAAGAAGGAATGTAAAAAGAAAAGGAGTGTAAGAGGAAGACGCAAAACAAAATCTTTGGAAAAAAAGGTCTGTTCTATCATGCTGGTTTAATTAAGTGAATTAGATTATCCTGTCTATGGAAAACTCCAAACAAACTAGAACTCCATTTTTTCACATGCTGGTTTTTGTTGTTGCTGTTGTTGTTGCTGCTGCTGTTGTTGTTTCCACTATTTCTTGATCATTAACCCATTTGACATTGAAAAAAGAAAAGAAAAAAAGAGTTTATTCTTCGCATGCATTTCTTGTTTTCTGAACTCTTCTGCGTAGAATGTTTTGTTTTAAATAATTGAGAACTCTTAAAAAAACCCTGCTGTAACTGCGATTCTTTTTTGCATTTGCGGCCAACTTCTGATAATAGTAAAAGACTCCTGAAAATACAGCCTTTCTTTCTGTCTGTCTGATTGTCTGTCTCTCTGTCTGCCTGCCTGCTTTCAGTCTGTCTGTCTGTCTGTCTCCCACCCCCACCCCCAGTCTCCATCCATCCACCCACCCGAGCGAGCGAAAATGGAGTTTTACGTCCTCTCGGTCTGAAACAGACACATATGGGACATTTGTAAATACAAATATGGTGGGAACAATACTGGAGGCAATGCCCGGAGGCAGTACGAAACCAGTAAAGTCCCGATTTTTTTGGGTATTAATACAAGCTTATGCTTCAGCTTTTTACATCCACCCACCCTCTCTCTCCCCATTCATTTATAGTCTGTGGCCGGGTTCACATTAGACGCGTAGGTTCCCGTACGGAAAACCCTAAATAAGTGGAAGAAAGAAGGATAAAAGTGTACGCATATAGGGGAAATTCGGACATGTGCGCAAATCTTTTCCCTTTGTTTCACTTAGTGATGGATTGCGCACGGGTTTCCGCATGGAATATCCGCTTATGTGTGTACACGGCCTTATTCCTATTGCAAATCCCCCCCCCCCCCCCCCCTTACATGTTTTTACATGTTTTTTTGTCATGTACATGCTGTCACTGTACAGTCCCACTTAGCTTTTTGGTCTTTTTTCAGGTACATACTAGGACTAGGCGTTCAAGACTGCACTTGGTCATCTCCAAACATGGACACTCAATTTTTTAGTAAAGTTTTATTTTTTTGTGTGTATTTGACGGTTAGGTTAGGGTTAGGGATAGTGTTAGGGTTAGGGTTAGAGTCAGTTTAATTTAAGATTGAATGGATAAAAGATACGCATTCTAAAGTTTCGCAAAAAAACACCGACATAGTCGCGCGAAAGGCGTCACTTTCCATATTTGGAGATGACCAAATGCAGCATTGAACGTCTTGTCATACCAGGAATAGTCACACGCCCCATGCATCAATGGACATGTGGGAACCTCGGCTTTAGAACCGAGCTTATGGCTAATAGTTACACTTCTCTCTCTCTCTCTCTCTCTCTCTCTCTCTCTCTCTCTCTCTCTCTCTCTCTCTCTCTCTCTCTCTCCTCTCTCTCTCTCTCTCTCTCTCTCTCTCTCTCTCTCTCTCTCTCTCTCTCTCTGTCTCTCTCTCTCTCTCTCTCTCTCTCTCTCTCTCTCTCTCTCTCTTCTCTCTCTCTTGTTCCTCTCTCTCGGTCTCTCTCTCTCTCTCTCTCTCTCTCTCTTTCTCTCTCTCTCTCTCTCTCTCTCTCTCTCTCTCTCTCTCTCTCTCTCTCTCTCTCTCTCTCTCTCTCTCTCTCTCTCTCTCTCTCTTTCTCTCTCTCTCTCTCTCTCTCTCTCTCTCTCTCTCTCTCTCTCTCTCTCTCTCTCTCTTCTGACTGCTCTCTCTCTCTCTACTCTCTATCTCTAATCTCTCTCTCTCCTCTCTGTCTCTGTTTCTCTCTTTCTCATTCCCTCTTTCTCGGTCAATAGCCAGTCTGTCTAACCTCTCTCTGTTGTTTCTCGCTCTTTCTCATTCCCCGTCTTTCGGTCAATAGGTCTTAGTATATGATATAAGTTCAAATTTCTTTTTCGTCCCCCCCCCCCCCCCCCCCCCTTCTTTCTCCCTCTGCTTTCAACATTATGAATCCATTGTTATCAGTCTGGTTGTGATTGAGCATAATTATAGTCTGGTGTAGCCCAGCGTATGCTTGTGTGTAAAATGCGTGTGTGTGTGTGTGTGTGTGTGCTGTGCGTGTTGGTGTCTGTGTGGGTGGGTGAGCGTGGGTGCATAAGTATTCCTATTATTATGTTTCCACATGTGATAATTGCTGCCATTTTTAAAGATGTTTGAAAAAGATATTAAAATCGAAAATGTGTGCTCTCAAAGGGGGTGACCAAGTCTCTCTCTGTCTGTCTGTCTGTCTCTCTCTCTCCCTTTATCTACCCCCCCCCCCCCCCCCTCTTATCCTCCTCTTTCCTCCCCCTCCTCCTCCTCCCCTCCATTCTACCTTCTGCCTCTCTCTCTCTCTCTCTCTCTCTCTCTCTCCCCTCTCTCCCCCCTCTCCCTCTCCCTCCTCTCTACCCCCCCCCCCCCCCAACCCCCACACGAAAATAGTCAACGGCCTACGTAATAGTACTAATACTAAGTCTCTCCCTTGCATACATATTTCTTGGGAGCAGTGAATTATTGCAGCGTGAAGTATTGCCCCTTTTGTGTCTTTAAAATCTTAGACTTCACACACTGTAGACATGAATGAACATATTGTGAGAAGTTAAAGACCCCCCACGTCACGTGCCCAAATCACGGTTTTCACGTGTTTTCCCTCGTATGGCTGGTAAGAAATCTTAAGAAATC
>CM065703.1:15385981-15403481 GCA_017654935.2 Phymorhynchus buccinoides | reverse complement strand
TGTGTGTGTGTGTCTGTCTGTCTGTCTGTCTGTCTGTCTGTCTGCATGCAGATTTGAAATTAACACCCAGGAATGCTAAGAAATGAAACGTGTAAGCAGAGAAATTCCAATTTCAAATCTGAAATTGCAAATGTCTGAAGTATAACACAGAACAGAAAATGTATAGGATGCATAGAGAACGAGAGAGAGAGAGAGAGAGAGAGAGAGAGAGAGAGAGAGAGAGAGAGAGAGAGAGAGAGAGAGGCAGGCATAACAGACTGACTGAAACCAAAAAAAGAGAAAGACAGAGACAGACAGACAGACAGAGAGAGGCGGACATAACAGACTGACTGAAACAAAAGAGAGAGAGAGAGAGAGAGAGAGAGAGAGAGAGAGAGAGAGAGAGAGAGAGAGAGAGAGAGAGAGAATGAGTCACAGAGAGAGATATGTAGACACAGACACAGAGGGAGAGAGAGGAAGAGCAACACAGACAGACAGACAGACAGACAGAAGGAAGAGAGAGAAAAAGAACAAAAAAAGGCAACAACAACAACAAAAAGAATTGTGCATGATTGATATCACCTTCTTTAAGTTTAACCCTTCCACCGCCAACATCTGCATTTTTACACCACAATGATGTAACACCCATGTCACTAAAAGGCATCAAATCAGGGCCTGTTATCCAAAGACCCTGTCCTCTTAATTTTGGAAGGTAGGAATAGGCCTTACTTTGTGCATGCCACAGAAGAATTCCCAATATTGCAGATTATTATATTTTTCTCTACCAAGTAAGTTTAACTTGACTGCCACCAACGGTATTACATACTGACCTGATGACATCACTGATGATGTCATCAGATGAAGAGGAATAACCCTGATATGCTGGCGTTTGCTCTAACATAATCAAGAGAGTAATATCCCCAGACCATTTTCTCAGATTGGCTCTATCAGTTTGTCTTTTTCATGTCATGATTTGCCCAGTGCTTTTTTCTTTAATTTTCTCTGGCAGTCAAGGGGTTAATGGAATTTGTTTGCTGAGAAATGGCTGGCGGCGAAAGGGTTAACGCAGAGCATCTCTCCCGGTGCAACTGTTGTGTTAACATCAGCAAAGGAGTAAAGAAAAAGAAAAGACAGAAGAATGAGATGTTGGGAGGGTATAGGAGATAGAGTGGGGGTGGGGGTGGGGGTGCTGGCTTGGTGGCTTGGGAAGGGGGGTGTAGGGGGGGGGAAGGGGGGGGGGCGGCTTTCAGTTGTGTCATCTCTCACATCTGGCCGAAGGATTATTCTCACCTTTTGATGCATCATATACATGTACGTGTACAATCTGAAGTATCTCTCTTACCCGGTACTCTTTCTCTCTCTTCTTTCTTTCTTTTCCTCTCTGATCTGTCTCTCTCTCTCTCTGTGTCTCTCTCCCTCTCTCTCTCTCTCTGTCTCTCCCTCCCTCTCTCTCTCTCTCTCCCTCTCTCTCTCTCTCTCTCTCTCTTTCTATTCTCTCTCTCTCTCTCTCTCTCTCTCTCTGTCTCTCTCTCTGTGTCTCTCTCTCTCTCTGTGTCTCTCTCTCTCTCTGTCTCTCTCTCTCTCTCTCTGTCTCTCTCTCTCTCTCTCTCTCTCTCTCTCTCTCTCTCTCTCTCTCTCTCTCTCTCTCTGTCTCTCTCCTCTCCCCCCCCCCCCCCCCCTGTCTCCTTCTGCTCCTTCTGTGTGTGTGTGTGTGTGTGTGTGTGTGTGTGTGTGTGTGTGTGTCTCGCTCTGTGTTTGTATCTGCGTGTACACGTGCTTGTGAGTGAGTGTGGGCGTGCGCTAACTTGTATGCCAGCTCACCTGGTTTTTAAAAAATTTCATTTGTTTGCTCTTTTTCTTTTTTTATACAGTGGAACCTCCTCTATAAGACCTTCAAAAATCATCCCAAATGAGGTCTTATAAGGGAGGGGTCTTATAAAGGAGGTAATTTTAATACTCACAAAGAAGGGTAATGTCTCAGAGAAGTAGGTCTTATGTGGGAGGGAGTCTTATAATGGGAGGTCTTATAAGGGAGATTCCGCTGTATAACTAACTATAACTAGCAAGGAGCTAGCGTTTAACTTTGCACAGATTGATGCACACACACACGCCAGGTTCAAAGATTTGCCTGCGAGAAAGCTTTTACTTTCACTTTCCTAGCTGGCTCTGACTGTATTATCTCTAAGGTTTACATAACTTGTTCTGTTGCATAACCGTTGTTCTCTCATCATGTGTGTGCGAAAGAGAAAGCGATCTTTTCAGTGGAAGTGAATCTTTACCCAGTGCTGAAACCTCAGTTGGTGGTGGTGGTGGTTGTTTTTTCCCTCCCCCTACAAGTTGTGATTTGTTTGTGTAATGTAGGACTCTAGTGATTGCAAAAATCAATATTAGATGCTTGCAGATTGACTTCCAACAAGCTTGAAGGATTTTTGCCATACCATTTGACGCAGTAGTGCATTACAGTGTAACGCAGTAGCTGCATATCACTTTCGGATATCACTTACTTTTTTTCTGTAGGTGAGCTTAAACTACACATAGGAGAATTCACACACACACACACACACACACACACACACACACACACACACACACACACACACACACACACACACACACACACTTCTTTTCCAAAAGAGAGAGAGGGGGGGTGGGGGAAGAGAGAGGGTCTTAAGGGAGACAGAGAGACAGAGACAAAGTATTTCTTGAAAGCTACTCCTGTGAGAGAGACAGACAGACAGACAGACAGAGGCAGAGGCAGGCATAGAGAAAGCACTTATTGCAAGCTTAACTCCTCTGTGTGTGTGAGAGAGAGATTGAGAGAGAGAGAGAGAGAGAGAGAGAGAGAGAGAGAGAGAGAGAGAGAGACAGACAGACAGACAGACAGACAGACAGACAGACAGACAGACAGGCACAGAGAAAGTACTTCTTGCAAGCTTAACTCCTGTGTGTGTGTGTGTGACTGTGTGTGTGTGTGTGTGTGTGTGTGTGTGTGTGTGTGTGTGAGAGAGAGAGAGAGAGAGATACAGACAGACAGACAGACAAAGACAGAGACAGGCACAGAGAAAGTACTTCTTGCAAGCTTAACTCCTGTGTGTGTGTGTGTGTGTGTGTGTGAGAGAGAGAGAGAGAGAGAGAGAGACAGACAGACAGACAGACAGAGACAGAGACAGGCACAGACAAAGTACTTCTTGCAAGCTTAGCTCCTGTGAGAGAGAGAGAGAGAGAGAGAGAGAGAGACAGACAGACAGACAGACAGTCAGAGACAGGCACAGAGAAAGTACTTCTTGCCAGCTTAACTCCTGTGAGAGAGAGAGACAGACAGACAGAGAGAGAGAGAGACAGACACAGAGAGAGAGAGACAGGCAGACAGACACAGATACAGACAGAGGGAAAGCTAACTTCTGGCAAGCTGTTCCAGTTGTTTCAAAACATAGGCATTCAAGAAAGAATTAAAGTGAGAAATTAGTCAGCAGCGAGTTCAATATTGTTCCTACCGTGCGTCATGACCCAGTACAACAAGCTAGACATAATTGAGTCACCAAATCCACAGTGAAATGTTAGGCTCTCACTGCGCTATGTGTGTGTGTGTGTGTGTGTGTGTGTGTGTGTGTGTGTGACGTAGGTAGATGTTTTCTGCTGTATTGTATTGTATTGTGTTGTGATCCATTGTTGTTTGTTGTTGAAAGGCGCGGAACAATGGGGTGGACTGTACATTAGGAACAGTGAAGTGAATGTCAATGCATGTATCAGGCCTGTAATTGGCATTGTTGGGCTTCAGACTAACAATGCTTAGTTGGTCACAATGTGTGTGTGTGTGTGTGTGTCACGGTGTGTGTGTGTGTCACGGTGTGTGTGTCACGGTGTGTGTGTGTGTGTGTGTCACGGTGTGTGTGTGTGTCACGGTGTGTGTGTGTGTGTGTGCGTGTGCGTGCGTGCGTGCGTGTGTGTGTGTGTGTGTGTGCGTGTGTGTGGTGTGTGTGTGTGTGTGTGTGTGTGTGTGTGTGTCTCTCTCTCTCTCTCTCTCTCTCTCTCTCTCTCTCTCTCTCTCTCTCTCTCTCTCTCTCTCCCTCCCTCCCTCCCTCTCTCTCTCTCTCTCTCTCTCTCTCTCTCTCTCTCCCTCCCTCCCTCCCTCCCTCCCTCCCTCTCTCTCCCTCTCTCTCTCTCTCTCTCTCTCTCTCTCTCTCTCTCTCTCTCTCTCTCTCTCTCTCTCTCTCTCTCTCTCTCTCTCTCTCTCTCTCTCTCAGAGAAAGAAAATGTTAGTGCTTGAGAATACAGTCAACTCAGAGCAGTGATTTTCACTTTCAGTTTCACTGGCAGATGTTCAAAAACAGCTGTACCTTTGAGGATTGGTCTGCAGGCTTGTTTTTGTTGTGCAAGTCGTGATGACTTAACATATAACTATTGGGACACACGCCAGCTGTGGAATGTGGCCGGTGGAATGTGTGGAGGAAAAGAGAGAGAGAGAGAGAGAGAGAGAGAGAGATCGATGAGAAAGCATTGTGAGGTGGGAATTGTGAGACAGTGTGTGTGTGTGTGTTGAAGGCTACATATTGGTGCGAAATTGGAAAGCGCTTTTTTTTGTGTGTGTGTGTGTGTGTGTGAGAGAGAGTGACTTGCTGATGAAGTGTAGCGTAACTTGTGTGTGTGCGTATGTGATTTAGCTAAGCCTCGCGAGGGTTTGAACCACGATGGTCACTGATCTGTGGCCTTTCTGTGTGTGTGTTGAAGGCTACATATTGGTGGGAAATTGACAAGAGCTTTGTGTGTGTGTGTGTGTGTGTGAGAGAGAGAGTGACTTGCTGATGAAGTGTAGCGTAACTTGTGTGTGTGCGTATGTGATTTAGCTAAGCCTCGCGAGGGTTTGAACCACGATGGTCAGTGATCTGGGGCCTTTCTGTGTGTGTGTTGAAGGCTACATATTGGTGGGAAATTGACAAGAGCTTTGTGTGTGTGTGTGTGTGTGTGTGAGAGAGTGACTTGCTGATGAAGTGTAGTGTAACGTTTGTGTGTGCGTATGTGATTTAGCTAAGCCTCGCGAGGGTTTGAACCACGATGGTCAGTGATCTGGGGCCTTTAAGGAGAAGAATGTGATGCTGTAAAGCGTGATGTGTTTCGTTGGGGGGTTTATGCTGTGACACCCCCCTGACATGGTCTTGTTTATTGTGGACAGGGGCTGTAACAAACAATATAGAACTTAACCTATGCTGTGCTTAGGTATTAGGTACCTTATAGTCACAGATCGAGGCGTCTGTGAAATTCAGGGTGCTCCCACCTGGAGAGCGTGTCGCAGTTTTGGGGCATGGGATTTTTGTGTGACTGATGAAGAAGGAAGGGAAGGGGAAGGAGGTAAATTTTGACCAAATGACAATTTTTTCGTTGCCACTGGGATTAACGTGTGCTACGTGCATGGGCACACGGGACCTCGGTTTATCGTCTCTTCCGAAAGACTCCATGTTCAGACCGTAAGGCCTAGTGCAAAGTGAGGAAAAATCCCCTGTACCCAGGTTCGAACTCGGGTTTACTTGACACGAGGCGAACGCGCTACCTCTGTGCCACTCTACACCCTGACTCTGTCGTCTTGTGCTGAATTGTTGGAGGAAAAACAAAGGTGTGATAAGTGTCACAGTTGTAAGAAGCGACAATGAGATCTCCTAAAGGTGGGTTCAGTTTATTGTATATTATGTATGTGAGCCAGCACCACGAAGAGGACATTAAGTCGCTGGGCTAGTTTCTCACAACTGGCTTACTAAGTCAAAAATCGCAATTTTTGTCAATTTTGAGTTATGGGTATTTTTGTGTTCTCTAACATCTTATGTGTCATATTTATAAAGGATAATCTTTAATATGGTTTCTAAATGGTCTTATAAGTGTTTTAAAACGAGTAGGTCAATGCATTTTTTTCAGCTTGGCTAGACTTTAGACTGTTTTCTCAAAATGGCCAATGCTCACCCTACTAACTTTAAATGCTCATAACTCTGGAACGGAAAACAGAATTAGAAAGAGAATTGGCTGAAGTTTTCAAATGTATATTTTTCTCAGAATGGTCACTTTGACACTTAATGTCCCTTTCATGGTGCTACTCGGGTCACATATATATGTTATAGACTGATGGTTGAAAAGATGAAGTATCATGTGCCAGCTTTGGAATGTGGTGGTGGAATGTGTGAGGATAAGAGAGAGAGATCTATCGATCAGAAAGCATTGTGAGGTGGAAATTGTGAGGCAGACTGTGTGTGTCTGCTGCGTTGAAGGCTACGTATTGCTGATGTGGAATTGGAAAGCGCTTTTTTTGTGTGTGCTGACTCGCTGACGAAGTGTTGTGCAACGTTTGTGTGCGTGTATGTGATTTTTAGCTGAGATGAGAAAACCTGTGAGGGTTTAAAACTGTGATGATCAACATGTTCAGGGATCTTAGGCCTTTAATAACAAAAGAAAAAGACGCTGTGAAGTGTGATGTGTTTTGTTTGGGGTTTATATATATATATGCTGTGCTTTAATGTTTGGTTGTCTACATTGATTCGTTTGAGAGAGAAAAAAGGTGTGATAAGTGACGCTTGTGAGAAAATGCAATGAGGTCTCCAAAAGGTGGGTTAAGTTCCTTTCATGTGACAATTTTGCGAACATTGAATTTCTATTGCTGTGTTCTCTTTCAAGAGGAGTATTCCTGTTTATAGTTTTAGTGTGTTCTAGTCTTTACGCTACTGGGTTGTTGTTTTTCACGTTACAAGTATGGAAGATAGGCTGGCTGGGAATCTGTCTGAGTTGTCTGCGTCGCTTGAATGTGGCTTGAAAGGATCTGCTCTTTTTTCTTAAATGTTGTGTGTTTGGGGATAGTTTTCATTAATGAAAACCTTCGGATGCCATTTGCTGTGTTTACATCATCTTTTAACCCTTTCGCTGCCAGCCGTTCGCCGCCAGCCGTTTTTTAGCGTTACCATTAAACTTAGGTGGGTAGAGAGGAATCTGTCTGAGTTGTCTGAATTCTTCTGTGGCATGAATAGCATTAGGCTGCTCCTTACGGTTAATGATCTTAAATGGGGTGTGTTTGTGGGATGCATAGTTTTCCTTAATGAAACCTTCGATCTGAAATGGGGTTTGCTTGTGTTTACATCATCTTCCTTAACCCTTTAATGATCTGCCAGCCGTGAATTCGCCGCATAGCATTAGGCCTGTCCTTACCCCCCAACATTAATGATCTGATTGAATTCTTGTGGCATGGGCATTAGGCCTGACCAGAAATTAATGATCTGAAATGGGGGGAATTCTTCTGTGGCATGTATAGCATTAGGCCTGTCCTTACCACCCAACATTAATGATCTGAAATGGGGGTGAATTCCTCTGTGGCATGCATAGCATTAGGCCTGTCCTTACCACCCAACATTAATGGTCTGAAATGGGGGTGAATTCCTCTGTGGCATGCATAGCATTAGGCCTGTCCTTACCTCCCAACATTAATGATCTGAAATGGGGGTGAATTCCTCTGTGGCATGCATAGCATTAGGCCTGTCCTTACCACCCAACATTAATGATCTGAAATGGGGGGGAATTCCTCTGTGGCATGTATAGCATTAGGCCTGTCCTTACCACCCAACATTAAGAAATAGGATTCTTGGATAACAGACAATGATTTGATGCATTTTTAGTGACATGGGACGGTATTCACGTTGAGATAGCATGAGACTTAGCATGATGCTAACGTAGAAGCTCTTCCAATGTCCTATAGGATTTAATAGGACTTTTGGAAGAGCTTCTAAGTTAGCATCATGCTAAGTCTCATGCTATCTCGACGTGAATACCGTCCCAGGGTGTTAAACCATTGTGGTGCATAAATGCGACGTTGGCGGGTGAAAGGGTTAAATTGTGTAAGTCATGAAATGATGGTTGAAAAGATGAAGTATCATGTGTCTGTGTGTCTGTCAGTCTGTCAATATGCAATTATTTATAGCGTCTTTATTTCTTATGTCTTGCTGTGTCTCTGTAAGAGTTTACATGCGTAATGTATGCATGTGTGTTGGGGGGTTTTCAATGTGTGTGTATGTGATTGTGTGTGTGTGTGTGTGTGTGTGTGTGTGTGTGTGAGTGTGTGTGTGTGTGTGTGTGTGTGTGTGTGTGTGTGTGTGTGTGTGTGTGTGTGTGTGTTTGCATCTCTCTTTTCTTCCTGGCTAATGTATGTTCATGTGCATACTTGTACTCTCACTGGCATAATTATGCTCAAATGCTCAAGTGTGCGCATTAACACATGGATGCAGGCCCCACTCTCTCTCTCTCTGTCTCTCTCTCTCTCTCTCTCTCTCTCTCTCTCTCTCTCTCTCTCTCTCTCTCTCTCTCTCTCTCTCTCTCTCTCTCTCTCTCTCTCTCTCTCTCTCTCTCTCTCTGTCTCTCTTTGTCTGTCTCTGCCTCTATCATTCGTAGAGCCTTCCCCCGGCTATTTTAATTGAGCATGAGCATGCAACTTCTACATTATGATTATGTTATGATATTAACGTGACAGTGGAACCTCCCTTATAAGACCTCCCCTTACCACATAAGACCTGCTTCTCTGAGACATTGTACGTCCTTCTTTGTAAGTATTAAACTTACCTCCCTTATACAACTCCCTCCCATTTAAGACCTCATTTTGGATTATTTTTTAAGGTCTTATAAAGGAGGTTCTACTGTATTGTCTACTGTTTTGTATTTGTTGTTCTGATCTTACCTTCACATTTGTGACCCAGCACCACGAAAGGGACATTAAGTGTCAAAACGACAATTCTGAGAAAATGGTACAGTTAGAAACTTCAGGCAATTCTCTTTCAAATGAGATAAGAACCATCCTATTGACTTTTTCCCGTTTTAGAGTTATGAGCAGTTGAAGTTGGTACAGTGACTGACTGTGTGCCATTTTGAGAAATCACAGTCTAAAATGTAGCCTAGCTGAAGAAAATGCATCAACCTACTCATTTTAAAGCACTTTTTGGAGTATTTATATAGAGACAATAACAAAGATTGTCCTTTATAAATATGAAAGATGAGATGTCAGAGAGCACGGAAATACACATAACTCAAAACTGACCCAACAAATGTGACTTTCCAAGCCTGTTGCAGACCTGTTTACCCCCTACGCAAGTCTTGAGTATAGTCTGGGTAGCTGAAATGAGTAGTTTTGGGTGCAAAATGTGTAGTTTTATTCATTAAACCATCAAACAATGTTCACTGAAAATGAGTAGTAATCAAGAATTAAAGAGCATTATTTTCAGTTTTGAAGAGTAGTAGAGGTCCAAATTGAGTAGAATACTACTCGAAAAGAGTAGAGTAAACAGGTCTGCTGTTGTGAGAAACTAGCCCTTTCGTGGTGCTGGGTCACATTTTTGTTTTTGTCTGGGGCTTTTTTGGTGTGTGTGTGTGTGTGTGTGTGTGTGTGTGTGTGTGTGTGTGTGTGTGAAGGTGGTTATACATAATTATGTGCTGTTATTGATAAATGTTCACCTAGCCTTGTTGTTATGTGGCATTATGTGGTAATGTATGTGTCACCTGACAGAATGCCTTGTTGATCTCGCCTCCTTCCTCTGATCTGTTATGTGGCATTTATGTGATAATGTATGTGTCGCCTGACAGAATGCCTTGTTGATCTCGCCTCCTTCCTCTGATCTGTTATGTGGCATTTATGTGATAATGTATGTGTCGCCTGACAGAATGCCTTGTTGATCTCGCCTCCTTCCTCTGATCTGTTATGTGGCATTTATGTGATAATGTACGTGTCGCCTGACAGAATGCCTTGTTGATCTCGCCTCCTTCCTCTGATCTGTTATGTGGCATTTATGTGATAATGTACGTGTCGCCTGACAGAATGCCTTGTTGATCTCGCCTCCTTCCTCTGATCTGTTATGTGGCATTTATGTGATAATGTACGTGTCGCCTGACAGAATGCCTTGTTGATCTCGCCTCCTTCCTCTGATCTGTTATGTGGCATTTATGTGATAATGTATGTGTCACCTGACAGAATGCCTTGTTGATCTCGCCTCCTTCCTCTGATCTGTGTTGTGTTAGTTATGTGGCATTTATGTGATAATGTATGAAATAGAATGCCTTGTTGATCTCGTCTCCTTCTTAACGACCCCCCACGTCACGTGTCAAAGTCACGGTTTTCACGTGTTTTCCCTCTTTATATAGCTGGTAAGAAATCTTAAGAAATCTTCCTGGCATAAGAGGGAATGCGACACATGATGCGGGGGGTCTTTATTCCTCTGGTCTGGTTTTTGTGTGTGTTAGTTATGTGGTGCAATGTGGCAATATACGGTTTCACCTGACAGAATGCTTTGTTGATCTTGCCTCCTCCTTAATATTCCTGTGATCTGTTTTGTGTTAGTTATATGTGGTGCAATATGGCATTACGCTATGTGGTATTGAACGTTGACCTCCATCACCTCTTGACGTGCCTTGATGACCTGACCTTTTTTCATGTATGTCATTTTTTTCCCTGTGCTTCCTCCTCTCTTCTCCCAGCCGCACATATGTCGTCTAAACGTCGTCGCTCAGGTAACCGCGGTAACCATTTTTTTAAAGTCTCGTGTCCGTTTTGTGGTGATGGTTTCCCCCTCCCTCCCTCCCTCCCTCCCTTTCCCCCTCCCTTCCCCCCACCTTTTTTTTCCAGTTTGCCTTGCTTTTTGTTTAGTGGGGTTTGTTTTCCTGTTTTGTATATAATATTTTGAGGTGCCGTAAAATGTGGACTATAAGCCGCTACTTTTTTCCCCTCAACTTTGGCCCATGCGGCTTATAGACTGATGCGGCTTATCTGTGGATTTTTTTTCTCCATTCTACATTTATCAGTATGATTACATCTGTTTCTGGCCACATTCTTCAGCCTATTTTGAGCTTTAGACTTGGTTTTGGGTAATCAATGAAGAAATAATGTTTTACGCCCTCTTTGGCCTTTCGGCCATGTGGGGCGAAGGTAATCAATCGATTCAAATCTCATGTTTAAAGTGGCTGAGGAGTCATTAAATACTCGCGTTCTTATAGGAGACTTTCTATAGTTGTGTTGGTTTGTGCACATACGATTTTCCCTGCGGCTTATAAACTGGTGCGGCTTAAATGGGAATAAACACCTAGTATTTTGTCAATTTAAGGGGTGCGGCTTATATACAGGTGCGTCTTATAGTCCAGTTTTTACGGTAATAGTTTTTCGAGTCCGACTTATTGTAAGGTTTTCTTTCTTTTCTTTTCTTTTTTTCTTGTCTATTTTTTTTTTATGTTGTGTTTTTGTTTGGCCTTTTTTATTTTCATTGGTGTTTTTGGGGTGTGTTTTTTTTCTTTCTCATTTGCCCGTTTTATGCATTTCAAATTCTGTTTTATCAATCAGAAAAACGATCTTATGATTCTGATGATCTTCCTCTTTGATTTACGACTTAATTATTTTGGTGGTCTCAAAATTCGTAAATTTAGATTATGATCGTAAATCGAATATGGATTTAAACTCAGTTTTACACTACATGGGTGGGTTTTTTTCTGTTCTATATACAAATTAATTATTAGTTGCTACTAGTTTTAATTGACATTTTACATCAAAGGAAAACAAGAATGGAAAAGAAGTACTGGCATTTTAAAGAATGGACAAGACCTTGCATTTCCTCCCCACAGACTGATTTTAGATTTGAATAGGGCATTTGCCACGTGAGGACCACCTTGAAATTCACTGAGTTGAATTTAGAGAGTTGAATTAGAAAGGTCAGCGTAACTCGGGCCGAACGAGTGCGGGCAAATTAGTAGTCTAGTATAGAGAACGAACACTCGTGGCAAATGCCCTTTTGGAATGCACTATAATGCTATTGCGCTCAAAACCCTGCATAACATTTGGATATATTTCTTTTTAGCTTTTTGCTAACGAGTCCCAATGGATTTGAAAGTTGGAATCCAATCTTCCACAAAATTGGAAGGATATCTATTTTTGAGGCATTCTGTTTTTGTCAGGGTTCCTGAAAACGTAGAGACTGTGTATATTTTCGCACTAGACCCCTCAAATCACCCCATAGAATCTCAAACCATGATGATGCTTACCTTTTGAAATCTCAAGTAGGGGGTGAGATGACGCATTCAAATAATGATTTGTGCTTTAACACAGTGGTTGCTTTTCAGTCAGCTAAGCTAACGACATATTTAACCCTTTCGCCGCCAACGTCGCATTTATGCACCACAATGGTTTAGCACCCATGTCAATAAAAGGCATCAAATCAGGGCCTGTTATCTGAAGACCCTATTTTCTTAATTTTGGGAGGTAAGGGTAGGCCTACTGTTATACATGTCGCAGAGGAATTCCTAATATTGCTGACAATTTGGTTTCCTCTATCCAGTTAAGTTTAACAGACCTGTTTACTCTACTCTTTTCGAGTAGTATTCTACTCAATTTGGACCTCTACTACTCTTCAAAATTGAAAATAATGCTCTAATTACTCATTTTCAATTAACATTATTTGATGGTTTAATGAAGAGGACTACTCATTTCACACCAAAACTACTCATTTCAGCTATCCAGACTACTCAAGACTTGTGTAGGGGGTAAACAGGTCTGGTTTAATGGTATTTCTTGGGATGAAAAATGACTGGCGGCGAAAGGGTTAAATCGTCTGCGAGGCCTATCTAGGCTACTGCCACTACGAGCTGGAGTCGCTAGACTTGACTTTAAATTCTACAAGATGTTGCAGAAAACCCTGGTGGTTAAACGCTCAATGCTCATTGGTGTCTGACCCTTCAGCATCTGAACATCTTTTTATGCGCTTCATATTCCTTTGATCAGCATGGCTCTTAACCCTTTCACTGCCAATGTCACATTAATGCACCTCAATGGTCACCTCAATCCATGTCACTAAAAGACATCAAATCAGGGCCTGTTATCCAAAGACCCTATTTTCTTAATTTTGGGAGGTAAGGACAGGCCTAATGTTATACATGTCACAGAGGAATTAGCAATATTGCAGGTGGGTTTTTTTCTCTACCCAGCTAAGCTTAATGGTATTTTTTGGCTGAAAAATGGCTGGCGGCGAAAGGGTTAAAGCTTTTAAGCATGTGTTTTATAAGTGTCCGCACACAGCACACACATTCCCAAAGTTATTTCCTTTAACGGAGGCAAATATTCTTTGTCATTGATTTTGGTTTAAAGGCACGACAGGACTATAAAAGGAGGGAGGCGAGCAAAAACGGCTTTTATTAGTAATACATTTTATACTGATCGCTTCTCGGCCTTTTGGCTGGGACAGTGATTCAGGAACATAAATTTTTGTTTATACCGTGGTTGGTTTGTTCAGCCCGTCGTACATGGCGAAAGCCGATGCGCGACGTTAAACTGAACTTCCATCCAAAAACGGCAGTTTTCGCCACACGCTGCGAGCAAACACTTTTTTTTCTCCTCTTGCTGGTAGAGGCGTGGACTGTGTCTAAAAATAGCACTAGAATCGGGTGCTGAGCCTTTAACCCTTTCATCGCCACTGTCGCCTCTTGGCACCACACTGATTAAATGACACCCATGTCACTGAAAGTTAATCAAATGAGGGTCTGGTATCCAGTTACCCTAAGTTCTTAACCCTTTCATCGCCACTGTTGCCTCTTGGCACCACACTGATTTGACACCCATGTCACTTAAAGTTAATCAAATGAGGGTCTGTTATCCAGTTACCCTAAGTTCTTAACCCTTTCATCGCCACTGTTGCCTCTTGGCACCACACTGATTTGACACCCATGTCACTTAAAGTTAATCAAATGAGGGTCTGTTATCCAATTTACCCTAAGTTCTTAACCCTTTCATCGCCACTGTCGGCTCTTGGCACCACAATGATTTAACACCCATGTCACTAAAAGTTAATCAAATGAGGGTCTGGTATCCAATTACCCTAAGTTCTTAACCCTTTCATCGCCACTGTTGCCTCTTGGCACCACAATGATTTGACACCAGCCATGTCACTTAAAGTTAATCAAATGAGGGTCTGTTATCCAATTTACCCTATGTTCTTAATTTTGGGAGGTTAAGGAATTAGGCCCTATTTTATGCATGTCACAGAGCAATCCTCAGTATTGCCAATCTTTTCTCTACCCAGCTAAGTTTAATGGAACGTTTTTGCTGAAAAATGGTTGGCATTGAAAGGGTTGGTTGGATGGTTGGCTTACCCTGGCTAAAAGACTCCAGGGATCATCCCAACAGCGAGAAGCACTTGAACACTTAAAGGTACAAATGCATCAGCTAGGGATGAGAACATTACGTGTGTGACCGTTTTTGATTACCCCGCCATGTGGGCAGCCACACTCCGTCTTCGGGGGAATTGAAAGGGTTAAGGGATAGGAAAAGACCTTACAGGTGGTATACCACTATGGAACAATGTAAGCCTAATGGATTTAAATTGGTTTATGCTGGTGATGAGTGTTAGCAAAAGGCACGAACTAAAAGGAGTCGAAACCAGGTGCTGTAAAATATAGGGCCTAAATGGAGTAGAGTTTCTTATAATGTTTTTCGTCTTGACCCTTTAAATTTGTAAACAGGAGGTGAGCATAGTACAGGGGAACCTCCCTTATAAGACCTCCCATTACAAGACTCCCTCCCACATAAGATCTACTTCTCTGAGACATTGCCCTTTGTAAGTACAATGGAACCTCCCTTAAAAGACCTTCAAAAATCATCCAAAATGAGGTCTTATAAGGGAGGTAATTTTAATACTTACAAAGAAGGGCAATGTCTTAGAGAAGTAGGTCTTATGTGGGAGGGAGTCTTATAATGGGAGGCCTTACAAGGGAGGTTCCACTGTATTAAAATTACCTCCCTTATAAGACCCCTCCCTTAATTACCTCCCTTATAAGACCCCTCCCTTATAAGACCCCTCCCTTATAAGACCCCTCCCTAATAAGACCCCTCCCTTATAAGACCCCTCCATTATAAGACCCCTCCATTATAAGACCCCTCCCTTATAAGACCTCATTTGGGATGATTTTTGAAGGTCTTATAAGGGAGGGTCCACTGTATCTCAATAAGGGCCTGCTATGCACTCTGTACGAATCGCTGTCAATGCGATGCAATGAGGCTTTATACTGAAAATTATCTTCCCCTGATTCGTCACTAGGTGGCGCTTGCGCTTGGGCCCTAAAGCCTGCACGGCCTAGGCATCCATTGTTGCTAGGTCTTCTCTCTCTCTCTCTAGCTCATCTCTCTCTCTCTCTCTCTCTCTCTCTCTCTCTAGCTCATCTCTCTCTCTCTCTCTCTCTCCCTTCTCTCTCTCTGTCCCTCTCTCTCTCTCTGTCCCTCTCTCTCTGTGTCTCTCTCTCTATCTCTGTGTGTGTGTGTCTCTCTCTCTCTCTCCCTCTCTCTCCCTCCTTCTCTCTCTCTCTCTCCCTCCTCTCTCTCTGTCTATCTCTCTGTCTCTCTCTCTCTCTCTCTCTCTCTCTCTCTCTCTCTCTCTCTCTCTCTCTCTCTCTCTCTCTCTCTCTCTCTCTCTCTCTCTCTCTCTCTCTCTCCTCCATCTCTCTCTCTCTCTCTCTCTCCCTCCTTCTCTCTCTCCGTCTCTCTCTCTCTCTCTCTCTCTCTCTCTCTCTCTCTCTCTCTCTCTCTCTCTCTCTCTCTCTCTCTCTCTCTCTCTCTCTCTCTCTCTCTCTCTCTCTCTCTCTCTCTCTCTCTCTCAAGTGAACAGAGGGCCTCACTTGAAAGCGCCACCTACTTAAAATGATCGCCCTTGGGCAACACGAAGAAGCAGTGTAAAGCCTCATTGTGGCGATGCAGAGTCATGATTCACGTGAAATACTTCCGTCTAAATATAATTCTACTGTACTTCTGACACTCTACATGCATTAACTCAAGTAAGACCCAATACACAAATTTCACGTGAATCATGACTCGCATCGTCACAATCGCATCAGCATTGACAGCGAATCGTATGTAATGTAGCAGGCCGTTTTGAACGTTTTTTTGGTGATGTTTTGCATACTGAAGTGAATGAATGAAAAATGGTGTTTCACGTCCTCTCGGTCTGGAACAGACACATATGGGACATTTGTAGATACAAAGATGGTGGGAACGATACTGGAGGCAATGCCTGGAGGCAGTGCAACACCAGTAAAGTCCCGATTTTTGAACAATACAGATAGGTGTAGCGGTAGCCACGCCTCGGTTAAACACAAAGATACAAAGATGGTGGGAACGATACTGGAGGCAATGCCGGAGGCAGCACAACACCAGTAAAGTCCCGATTTTTTAACAATACAGATAGGTGTAGCTGAGTTAAACCACGCCTCGGTTAAACCTCATCGGCTATAAGGTACCGCCACAATCTCGAGTACGAAAAGCTGTCTAAATACCGAAGTGCCTAAATTGCGTGTGTTTTATTGTTTGTTTGATCATTTCTGTCTTCAGGTGTTAGATGTTGTTGTGGTTGTAATGTTGCAGTGTTCATCCAACCTTCCACCCATTTAACCCTTTCGCCGCCAGCCATTTTCAACCAAAGAATACCTTTAAACCTAACTGGGTAGAGAAACTTTTTTAACCGCAACATTGAGAATTCCTCTGTGACATGCATAACGTTAGGCCTATCCTTGCCTCCCAAAATGAAGAAAATAGGGTCTTCGGATAACGGGCCCTTATTTGATGCCTTTTAGGGACATGGGTGTTAAACCATTGTGGTGCATAAATGCGACATTGGCAGTGAAAGGGTTAATTACTAAACACACGTTGCGTTGTCTCCCCTCTTATTTTTGTGTCTCCCTCTCAAGTCATCCTCTTCCCCCTTCCCCTTTCCTACACCCTTCTTTCTACTTGTTTGTTTGTTTGTTTTCCTGAAATGTCATTGAAGTTGTGATTGAGTGTATCATGAACCCGAGATTGTGTTCTTGTATTTCCGTCGGTTGGTGTTTGTTTGCTTTATTTGTTTATATATTTCAGTATAAACTGCCTGCTTTTTGCTCCTTTTGCTTATGTTTGCCGTTTTCTTGTTTGTCTGTGTTGATAAAGGCACATTCGCCGAAATATCCAGTAGTTTTGTTTTCACATAAAATCTATCAACCCCCCAAAAAAGGAATGGTTCCAGCAAAAAAATAGTATATTTGATCCAAAAAATCCATAACAAAATACTTTTCTTTTGCCACAAGCATCGAGCTTTTGTTGCTCTAATTGTCAAAGTGAATAAAGATTTGTTTAAACCACAAGCATCTGTTTTTTGGTCAAAATCATCTGGGGTTTTTTTTAGCATCAAATCGCTGCCTTTTGTTTTGTCTCTTGTGAATAAAATAACGTCACTTTACACTTGTGGTGTAGTTGTTTGTTTGTTGCTTGTATATATTTCAATGTCAAGTTTATATCTGTTGTTTTCTTTGTAGTTTTTCTCTCTTTCTTTTTGAGGTTTCGAATGCTTGCGCGTACATTTTATTTTATTTTTTTAAAAATACCCGGTAGGTGTTTGTGGTGTTTGAAAAGTATCAGATTTAGTAGTGGGGATTATAATTTGATTCTGTCCTTTTTCCTTTGTCATTTTTGGTTAGTTTCGTTCTCGAGTTTTCGTTTGCTGTTGTGAATGGTGGT
>CM065703.1:15373481-15383481 GCA_017654935.2 Phymorhynchus buccinoides | reverse complement strand
TGATCACAATGATTTTCATCAACAACGCAGAGCCATGGAACCCGCCTTTGTGAGCGCTGTTATTGTATTGAACCACTCTGTACTGTACTGTGCTGTATTATTATGCTATGCTGAACTGTACTGTATTTTGTTCTGTGCAGTTGAAAATGTTGCAAGCTCTGGTGATGAATGGCAGATCGCAATGATTTTCATCAACGCAGAGCCATGGAACCCGCCTTTGTGAGCGCTGTTATTGTATTGAACCACTCTGGACTGTACTGTATTATTATACTATACTGAACAGTACTTTGTTCTGTGTGCAGTTGAAAATGTTTTGAGCTATACTGAACAGTACTGTACTTTGTTCTGTGTGCAGTTGAAAATGTTTCGAGCACTGGCAGATCACAATGATCTTCACCAGCAGCTCCGAGCCATGGAGCCAGCCTTTTCCTGAATGCTGTTATTGTATTGAACCACACTGTACTGTACTGTATTATTATGCTATACGGAACTGTACTGTACTTTGTTCTGAGCAGTTGAAAATGTTGCAAGCTCTGGTGATGATGAGCAGGGCGGCAGTTCACGATGATTTCCACCAACAGCTCAGAGCCATCGAACCTGCCATTGTCAGCACTGTTATGGTATTGAACCACATTGCGCTGTACTGTATTATTATGCTATGCTGAACAGTACTGTACTTTGTTCTGTGCAGTTGAAAATATTGCAAGCTCTGGCAGACCACGATAATTTCCACCAACAACTCGGAGCCATGGAACCAGCCTTTGTCAGCGCTGTTATTGTATTGTATTGAACCACACTGTACTGTGCTGTATTATTATACTATACTGAACTGTACTGTACTTTGTTCTGTGCAGTTGAAAATGTTTCGAGCGCTGGTGATGAACGGGGCGGCAGACCACGATGATTTCCACCAGCAGCTCAGAACCATGGAACCCGCCTTTGTCAGCGCCGTCAAGGACCTCAGGTCTCAGGTTGTCCGAGAAGCCTGCATCACTATTTCGTGAGTACCGTCTCTGTCTCTGTCTCTGTCTCTACGTCTGTCTATCTGTCTCTCCTTGTCTGAAACTTAGGTCGAGAATACAGCAAAAAATAATCGTGCCAAAATAGGCTACGTAAATTGCTTGTCACTGATTCTCTTTATGTGTCATCAGACCTGTTTACCCATAAGATTTCACCATATTTTGTACACATATTTGTCATAAATATGATAAATATGGTACATGGGACAAAAATATGGTGAAATGGTAAAAAAATTAGAAACTGTATATAATTTAGAACTGTATATTGCCTGATTCAGGAAACGGGTACGCTCTGTGTGAGTGTGTTGTTCTTGTAAATTTAAATGGATTATACTTTTGACACAGTTTTTCAACAAGTTCATGTATGCATGTTTACACTTCGTTGTGGAAACTTTCCTGTTGGAGTACTCCTGTTTTGTGCAAAATACACTTAGTTTGGATTTTGAATACCTGAAGCCCCATTTCAGGGTAAACAGGTCTGTGTCATATTTATGCTGTGTTCGTGAAAGGTTTCCATTTGTGAGTATGTATGCTATTATATGATTTTGGTTTATTCCTTCTTCGTTCCCCCCGTCCCTTCCCCCCTGTTCCTTTATGGGCAGAAAGGCCTACTCGTTAAAATGATTCGTTCGTTCGTTCGTTCGTTCGTTCTATCTCTCTCTCTGTCTCTGTTTAAAGCCATGGCGCCAGCCTTTATCGTTGCTGTCAAGGACCTTAGGACTTAGATCACAGGTCATCAGAGAGAGAGGCCTGCGTTAATGGTGCATAAGTATTGTCTGTGTGTCTGTCTGTTTGCTTGTCTGTCTCTGTCTCTCTCTCTCTGTAGATGACCATGTAACCAGCTTCATATTGTCGGTGCTGTAATTAGAGTTAACCCCCTCAGGTCACAAAATGGTCAGATACGCCTGCATCATTATTGTGTGAGCATTGTCTGTCTCTGTCTCTCTCTGTAGATGACCATGTAACCAGCTTCATATTGTCGGTGCTGTAATTAGAGTTAACCCACTCAGGTCACAAAATGGTCAGAGACGCCTGCATCATTATTGTGTGAGCATTGTCTGTCTGTCTCTCTCTGTAGATGACCATGTAACCAGCTTCATATTGTCGGTGCTGTAATTAGAGTTAACCCACTCAGGTCACAAAATGGTCAGAGACGCCTGCATCATTATTGTGTGAGCATTGTCTGTCTGCCTCTCTCTTTATGTCTGCCTCTCTCTCTCTGTAATGACCACGGAGCCAGCTTCATATTGTCTGCGCTGTTAAAGATGGACCCTGACGGATGATTTTTTGCAAAAAACATATCGAGATCACCATGAAAACGCCATTTACAGAGATCGCAACACGCACTTTGCTCTGGTTTCCTAGAAATCAAACCGTCAAATCGGCGATTCATCCTTGGCGGAGGTGCTGGAAGTCAAATTATTTCACTGAAAGAGAAGGCATGTGCCGTCTCTTTTGTAATGGCGACCAAATTGTTTGCACGAAATGTTCGCAATACAAGCCTTTTTATTTATCTTTTTTTTCAATTTTATGCAGTTTATCTAAAGGAGTTTCGCTCACAACAAAGGAAACAGCTTTGATTTTTTTTTTACTGCACTACAAAAAAGAAAAAAGCTTCAACCACAATGGGTTTGGCCCCCACCCACCCCATCCAAAATGGCTTCTCTCTCCGGCATCTGCACTAATGAGGAATGGACGTTTTTTTGACGGTTTGATTTCTAGGAAACCAGAGCAAAGTGAATGTTCCAATCCTTGAAAAGGCTGTCTTTCTTGTGATCTCGACATATGTTTCTTGCAAAAACTCATCCGTCAGGGTCCACCTTTAAGGACCTCAGGTGTCAAATGGTCAGAGAGGCCTGCATCATTATTGTGTGACTATTGTCTGTCTGTCTGTCTCTCAGGGATGTCTGTTTGTGACTGGTTGGTTGGGTGAGTGTGTGATTCATTCATGTTCGTTGACAGGTACATGGCCCAGACGCTGGGTCATCGGATGGACCATTTTGCTGAGATGGTTCTCCCTTCTCTGTTCATCCTCCTGCCCAACTCTGCCAAGATCATGGCCACCTCCGGGTCTGTCTGCATCAGGTTCATCGTTCAGGTGAATTGTCGTCTGTGAGAAGGGTGGAGCCTGTAGTAACTATAGTATATCGTCGGTGACATTCAGAAACCTCGTGTCTCAATTTTAGTAGTTTTGAGAAAGAAAAAAAAAAAATTGAAAAAACTTAACCGCGTTTACAACAATTGATTAACTATGATGAATATGTTGTTCAAGACGTTGCGAATTTAGTCCTGCATTTTGATAAAATTACTTCTTTTTTTTCTTTCTTTTTTTAATACTTGAATAGAACGAAGATACAAGATTTTTGTCTTTAAATTAGGTCTGAATTTAGGACTTACGCGTTTTTCGTCAATTTACACAACCTCATTTACTCCAGATAGAAAGTCGTTAGAGATACGAGCTTTTGGTGGAAGGTGGCGGGAAAAATTAGAGAGCTGACTATGTATGTAACTCAAACCCCCCCAAAATCGAAATACGAGGTTTTTGAATTTCACTGACGATATGCACTATGAATTGGTTTTAGAAACTTACACCTCACCTTTTTTGGGGGGCCAAACCATACACGTCTTAACATTGTGGAAACAGCATTCATAGACAGTTCTCCCCGCTCTGTTCATCCTGCCCAACTCTGCCAAAATCATGGCCACCTCCGGGTCTGTCTGCATCAGGTTCATCATTCAGGTGAATTGTCGTCTGTGAGAAGGGTGGAGCCTGTAGTAACTACTACAGTGGCACCTCCTTTATAAGACCTTCAAAAATCATCCAAAATGAGGCCTTATAAGGGAGGGGTCTTATAAGGGAGGTAATTTTAATACTTACAAAGAAAGGCAATGTCTCAGAGAAGTAGGTCTTATGTAGGAGGGAGTCTTATAATGGGAGGTCTTATAATATGTGGTGCCAAGAGGCGACAGTGGCAATGAAAGGGTTAAAAATTAACCGCGTTTTCAACAGTTGATTAACTATGATGAATATGTTGTTCAAGACGTTGTGAGATTAGTCCTGCATTTTGTTAAAATTACTTTTTGTTCTTTTTTTTTTAATACTTGAAAAGAACGACGATATGAGGTTTTTGTCCTTAAGTAGATATGAATTTGGGACTTAATGAGTTTTTCATCAATTTACACAACCTCATTTATCCCAGATAGAAAGTCGTTAGACTTAGAGATACGAGCTTTTGGTGGAAGGTGGCGGGAAAAATTAGAGAGCTGACTATTTATCTAACTCAAAAATTGAGAATTTTTTTTTATACTTCCAAGAGGAACTAGGCCTCAACCCAAAAAAAAATTCGGTAAAGGTAAAGATGCGCCCCCCCCCCCCCCCTCCTCCATTTCTCGGTTATTTCCATTTTTTCAGTATTGCCTTTCTTACTGCAGATTGAGTACTTCATCCTCTATCGTTTGCTATATTTAACAGTAATTGTCATCCATTCACATAATTAAACACATGCATTCAATAATAGTAGAAGATAATAAAGGCAAGACGGAAAAACACAATGAACCAGGACTGTGACAAATGCTCCGCGGCTGTTGTGTGTACTGCACTACATGGGGGGTGGGGTGGGGTCCTATTAGATAATGGCCTTTATCATGACTGCGATTACTAATTCAACAAAGATAATTCTCTGAATAGGTTCATAAAATACAGCTTAATGTTTGGTGAGAAAGGCAAGTGTGAAAATGCGGGGAGAGCCGAGAAATGTAGGGGGGGGGGTGGCACATCTTGACCTTTACCAAACTTTTCCCTCCCGTTTCAGTATGCGCACACCAACCGTCTGATCCCCATCGTGACCGGCAACATGACGGCAAAGTCCAACGTGATCCGGCGGCAATCCTGCGAGTTGCTGAACCAGCTGCTGCACTCCTGGGCCACCCACACTCTGGAGAAGCACATCGCCCTCCTGCAGGACTCCATACGGCGGGGCATCAGCGATGCTGACTCCGAAGCCAGGGCGTTCTCTAGGAAGTAGGTTGAGAGAGAGAGAGAGAGAGAGAGAGAGAGAGAGAGAGAGAGAGAGAGAGAGAGAGAAGTTAGAGAGAGAGAGAGAGAGAGAGAGAGAGAAAAATTAGAGAGAGAGAGAGAGAGAAGTTAGAGAGAGAGAGAGAAGTTAGAGAGAGAGAGAGAAAAGTTTGAGAGACGGACTGACAGAAAGACACGCACACCCTGGTGAAGCACATCGCCCTGCTCCAGGACTCCATACGGCGGGGCATCAGTGACGCCGACTCCGAAGCCAGGGCCTTCTCCAGGAAGTAGGTTGAGAGAGAGAGAGAGACAGAGAGAGAGACAGAGAAGTTAGAGAGAGAGAGAGAGTTAGAGAGAGAGAGAGAGAGAAAAGAGAGAGAGAGAGAGAGAGAGAAGTTAGAGAGAGAGAGAGAGAGAGAAATGTTTGAGAGAGAGAAGTTAGAGAGATTGAGAGAGAGAGAAGTAGAGAGAGAGAGAGAGAGAGAGAGAGAGAGTTAGAGAGAGAGGGAGAGAGAGAGAGAAGAAGTAGAGAGAGAGAGAAGTTGGAAAGTCTAATTGTAAGGCCACAAGTGAGAGAGAGAGAGAGAGAGAGAGAGAGAGAGAGAGAGAGAGAGAGAGAGAGAGAGAGAGAGACACTCACATCTTGGAAAAACACATTGCCTTGCTCCACGATTCAGTATGGAGAGAATCATCAGTGATGCTGACTCTGAAACTAGGGCCTTCTCGAGAAAGTTAGTAATGTTGAGAGAGACACAGAGAGAGAGAGACAGAGGGATAGAGAAAGACACGGAGAGAGAAAATTACAGGATCACACACTCTCATCTTGGAGAGAGGAGATAACAAAATTGAACAAAGGGGGATAACTCTCTTAAATTAACTCCCCCCTTTTTTTTCTTCTCTTTCTTCTTTCTCCCCGCAGGGCTTTCTGGGGTTTCGCGGACCACTTCAAATCCCAGGCGGACGCGTTGCTGAGCTCTCTGGACCCGGCCAAGCAGAAGCTGCTGCAAGGGGAGCTGAGCAACTCCTCGTCCAACAACTCCCTCAACTCCGCGGAGGGCCTGCGGCCACCGGGCGGGAAGTCGCGGGCCAGGTCGGCCAGCCACGACCGGGCCATTCCAAAATACACCGCCCTGGAGTGAGTTCCTCCCCCCCCCCCGTGGGGATATAGTAGTAGTAGTAGTAGTAGTAGTACAGTCGACCCCCTCACGAACGGCCCTCTGATTTACGACCTCCCCTCTTTTAAGACCGAAATATGAATGACGGATCGTTTTTCTTCAAAACTTGCCTCCTCAATTACGACTCCCCCTCAAACGCGTTTTACGACCGTAAATCTTGTTGATTTTACGACCGATGCAACACATTCTGACAATTATCAGTCGCAAAAACGTATATCTATCCTTCTCGGCCTCAGTTCGAGCCGACGCACAGCTGGGGTACCACTGTTGTTAGCCAATGTCAATTGAATTAGCGCAGAGAAATCTCGCGAGATCGGACCCTCGCGAGATCGGACCCTCGCGAGATCGGACCCTCGCAAGATTGGACCCTCGCGAGATCGGACCCTCGCGAGATTTCTCTGCGCTAATTCAAGCCGCGCTACTCCAGATGTTTCATTCAAGAATGGCGGAGAAAGCACAGTGTAGCGATGTGGGTAAAAAAAAGGAAACGTGTGACGCTCACTCTTGAGCAAAGGGTGAAAGTAGTGAGGAGACATATGCTTGTGCTGTGCGTCATATACGGTGTAGTGAGTGCATTGTTTTGGTCACCCCTGATTTAAGACCCCCCTCTTTTACGACCGATTTTTCAAGATTTTTTGAAGGTGTTAAAAGAGGGGGTCGACTGTAGTAGTAATTAGGACTAGAAGTGGGCCTCGCGGCCCTTTTACGCCCTTTCTCGTTTGTGACTTTGATTTGTTTCAGGGTGGCTTGCTTTCTACAGCTAAACTATGAAGTTTAACAAAAATATGGAATGGACTTTTTCTTCTTCTTTTTTTTCATCGAAAGTATTATAAAACTTTAACATCATTGTGTCTTTGTCCAGAAGATTTTTGAATATATTTATGTTAGGTGCAGCCTTAATGTTAGTTGACAAATTATTCCAGTATTGGACAACTCGGTTAGAAAAGTAAAACTTGCGGATGTTAGTAACTGATCGTCTTGAAATATATACCTGGGGGCGTCTTTTGTGTAAATAGTGGAGAGTGGCACAGTGGTAACGCGTTCGCTGCGTGTCAAGTAAACCCGAGTTCGAACCTGGGTACAGGGGATTTTTTCCTCTCACTTTGCACTAGGCCTTACGGGTCTGAACGTGGAGTCTTTCGGGATGAGACGATAAACCGAGGTTCCGCATGTGCCCATGCACTTAGCACAAGTTAAATCCAGTGGCAACGAAAAAGTTGTCATTTGGTCAAAATTTGCCCCCCCCCCCCCCTTTCCTTCCTCATCAGTCACACAAAAATCGCATGCAAAAGGAAAAACAAATTGGGGGGAATTTGCATCTTGATGGAGCACTAGAATGAGCCAGGTGAAGAGGCAGAACTTCTGGAAGTTCTGTGCTTATAACTTCCTCTAATCTGTCACTCTTTGACTCTGCCTTTTCCCTTTTGGCTTACTGTCATCTACTATCTTTCTGCCTTACCGACCGGTCCATTCTCCTGCCTTTTTTTCTCTTCAAGAAACGCTTTCAAAAAGATTTCCTCCAGCCGAAGTCGGGCTTTTTGGGCCTAGCTATTTCTTAGTTAGGCGTATAAACGGCAGCATGACACATCTGCGCTCATAATTGACATGAAACTGTATGAGCGATCGAAGAAGGAAGGAGTTTTGAGATAACATTGGTTCTTCGTTTTTCACTGATCTATCTTCTTCTTCTTCTTCGCTGATCGAGTGCTCAGACAGTCTCCTGTCATATGAGTGCAGATGCGTCATGCTGCGGTCGCTGCGTGTCTGACTTGAGAAAACAGTCAGGCCCGGCATGTCCACATCTTCGGCTGGAGAAAATATTTGTAAGACTTTCTAGGACTTTTACAAAGGCAGGAGAATGGACCAGTAAGGCAGAAAGATGGTGGATGATAGTAAAGCGAAGGGATCGGAAAGGCAAGAGTCAAAGAGAGTGATAGATTAGAGAAAGGTACAAGCATGAAGCTTCCAGAGGGTGCAGGAACTATTTGTACAAAAGCCCACCCACCCCCCGATTGGAGGAGTGATATTTAGATAGCATGAAACTTCCAGAGGGTGCAGGAACTATTTGTACAAAAGCCCACCCACCCCCCGATTGGAGGAGTGATATTTAGATAACATGAAACTTCCAGAGGGTGCAGGAACTATTTGTACAAAAGCCCACCCACCCCCCGATTGGAGGAGTGAGATTTAGATATGGTGTTTTTGTGGTTTTTGACTCATGTTCCATATTGGCCACTGCAAGTAGGGTTATTAACGCCCTTGACAGCAAGAGTTAAGCCCTTGTTGATCAGTATCCAAAAGGGCACTCACTCTTGCAAAAGGCAGCCATTCAGTGGCCTCAAATAGGGTTATTGGTGAGAGTTATTCCCTTGTTTGGTCAGTACTCAAGCATTCTCCCCCACCCACCAAGGGCATTCACTCCTGCAAAAGGTGTTCTTAACCCTTTCACCGCCAGCCATTTTTCAGCATTAAATTTCCATTAAACTTACCTGGGTTGAGATAAAAAATCTGTCTGTAATATCGGGGATTCCTCTGTGACATATTGAAAGTAAGGCCTATCCTTGAGAATAGGGTATGAAGAGAATAGGGTATTTGGATAACAGACTCTGATTTGATGCCTTTTAGTGACACAGGTGTTAAATCATTGTGGTGCAAAAATGCGACGTTGGCGGTGAAAGGGTTAATAGGCTTGGTCTCTGGGGTTTTGGGGGGGCTTTTTTTCTACCCTGGTAAGTTTAATAATGGCATTTTGGGGGCTAAAAAATGGCTGGCGGCAAAAGGGTTAACGTGTAGCTGACTTGTATTTTCAGGCGAACAGGCTCCATAAGAAAAACGGGTCCCTCGCGGCTTAGCTCATCACGCAGTGATGCTGGCAGCGGTGAGCATTTTAATGTTGTTGGTTTCTAAGATTAACACTTTTTTTTTAATAATTTTTTTTATTATAGTTTGTAGTGATTATTGTCCATGTGTGTCTTGTCATCGTTTCTGGTATTGAACAAAGAAAAAATAAATGCTTTTTAAATGCAGCTGGTGATAGATGGGGAGTTGGTAATTTTTGAAGAAATTGCAGCTAGTTTTACAGACTTGCCTACGCACATAATATATATGTGCACATTCATGCTTGAAAGTTACATCGCTTCTATAACTGGCTTTGGTTTTTTCCTTATTTTACACATCTTAATAGTAAACATGTCCCATATGTGCCTTCCCGGGTCGAGAGGACGTAAAACACCAACATTTCTTCTTCTTCTTCGGCTTTGGTTAGGGTGAGTAAGTATGGTACAGTGAATCGCCTTTCTGTTTTTCTGCTCTTTTTTTTCTTGCTTTTTTCTTTTAGTATGAATATTTGTGTACATTTGAAGCAGTTCATGGTAGTCAGGAGATCAAATGAAAAGGGAAATGGGAAAAAAAAATTGTATTAATTTAACGAAGAAGAAAGCATTCGCTCACTGATTCTGTGAATGGATATGTCAGATCTGGACACAGAAACTGATCATCTTCAGTGGGAAGGTAAGGCAGTGTCCTAACGCGTTCAGCTAGTTGACATTATTTACAGCACTATGCGTTTCTTGGCTGCAGTTCAGCTGTGCGTGCCTAACCCTAACCCTGCTCTCCAAAGCTGATAGTACTTATGCCTATTGGCCACTGCAACTAGGGTTATTAACGCCCCTGACGGCAAGAGTTAAGCCCTTGTTGGTCAGTATCCAAAAGGGCATTCACTCTTGCAAAAGGCAGCCATTCAGTGGCCTCAAATAGGGTTATTGGTGAGAGTTATACCCTTGTTTGGT
>CM065703.1:15323481-15368481 GCA_017654935.2 Phymorhynchus buccinoides | reverse complement strand
CTGAACTTTTTCTTTCTGCGGCTGCCAGTGAAAACCTCCGTCATACGACCCCTCCAATTTACGACCGATTTTTCCGGACATTTTGGAAGTCTTAAAATAGAGGTTTGTCTGTATATTATCAGTCACATTATCAGGCGCAGGGGTCTCAGTCTGGGAAAAAAAAAGTATCGCCTTATAGTCAGAAAAGTACGGTAAGCTGTTGATTTTTTTGGTAAAATTTTCAGTCTTGTGATATAGTTTTGTTGCTTTTGTGAGCTTTAAACAAATTTTTATTCAGCATGTTTCAAAGTACATTATCTTTTGTTTATTATCATCGGCATCACAGTCCGTTTTTGTTTTAGCCTTTTACTTTTTTTTTCTTCTCTCCAGTCACTGCGGACATTTTGAGTTTGCTCTTTTTGTTTGTTTAGAATCACCAGCCATTCTCATGTTTGCGATTCACATCCGAACTATCTGCGTTTTCAAAATTACGTCTTTTTTGTTTTAAAAAAACCCACCCACATCTTTCCTTGTAATTTTAGTTAATTTTTTTAAGCTTCATCAGCTATCTTTTTCGTCGTTTTTTTCTTTTTTAGCCTTCTTCCCCCTCCCCCCCCCCCCCCCCCCCCCCCCTCCTTGGTCAAGCATTTTCATTTACAGCAGCATTTTGTAAGCATTCTGTTGTTCATTGATTTTGTTTTCTGAATCGCAGTCACCTGCCATCATTAGGATTTTTTTTCTGTGTTTTTTTCTTTTGTTTTTTGGTTGTTGTTTTTACTTTTGTGTGTGTGTGTGTGTGTGCTTTATTGTGCACTGCTTGCTTTTCAGACGTTAGTGCTCCCTTAAGCCCCAAAGCCTCCTCCGCCCCTTTCTCCGCCCACATCAGTCGCTCCCGTAGCGACGTTGACCTGGTCAAGGCCAAGGCCAAGGTCAACTCCATGCGACCTTCGCCCTCGCCCGTGACCTCTACCCCCGCTCGTTTGCGAGGGGTCGCGGGGGTGTCGGACAGAGGGATCTCGGCGTCTTTGCGTAAGCTTATCTCCCCTACTGTCCTCCATGGGGTTGAATTGTGGGTGCGAAAGTCAGGACCGGGTGGTCTAAGGAATGGGGGAAGGGGGGGGGAGGTATTCGGGGAGATGTTAAAAAAGCTAACACTGTCCACAGCGCCCCGTTTTAAGTCATTTTAGTTCGTCTCTATTTGAAGCGCCCACCACCAACATCATCTGATCCAAAGTTTTTGTCCCTTCTTTCATTGTAGCACAATGTGTTCGTTCGTCCGTCCCGAGGGATGATGACCATGCTTCAACAGTTTGTCCATCCTGAGGGATGATGACCATGCTTCAACAGTTTGTCCGTCCTGAGGGATGATGACCATGCTTCAACAGTTTGTCCATCCCGAGGGATAATGACCATGCTTCAACAGTTTGTCCATCCCGAGGGATGATGACCATGCTTCAACAGTTTGTCCATCCCGAGGGATGATGACCATGCTTCAACAGTTTGTCCGTCCCGAGGGATGATGACCATGCTTCAACAGTTTGTCCATCCCGAGGGATGATGACCATGCTTCAACAGTTTGTCCATCCCGAGGGATGATGACCATGCTTCAACAGTTTGTCCATCCTGAGGGATGATGACCATGCTTCAACAGTTTGTCCGTCCTGAGGGATGATGACCATGCTTCAACAGTTTGTCCGTCCTGAGGGATGATGACCATGCTTCAACAGTTTGTCCGTCCTGAGGGATGATGACCATGCTTCAACAGTTTGTCCGTCCTGAGGGATGATGACCATGCTTCAACAGTTTGTCCGTCCTGAGGGATGATGACCATGCTTCAACAGTTTGTCCGTCCCGAGGGATGATGACCATGCTTCAACAGTTCGTCCGTCCCGAGGGATGATGACCATGCTTCAACAGTTCGTCCGTCCTGAGGGATGATGACCATACTTCAACAGTTTGTCCATCCCGAGGGATGATGACCATGCTTCAACAGTTTGTCCGTCCCGAGGGATGATGACCATGCTTCAACAGTTTGTCCATCCCGAGGGATGATGACCATGCTTCAACAGTTTGTCCATCCCGAGGGATGATGACCATACTTCAACAGTTTGTCCATCCCGAGGGATGATGACCATGCTTCAACAGTTTGTCCATCCCGAGGGATGATGACCATGCTTCAACAGTTTGTCCGTCCTGAGGGATGATGACCATGCTTCAACAGTTTGTCCGTCCTGAGGGATGATGACCATGCTTCAACAGTTTGTCCATCCCGAGGGATGATGACCATGCTTCAACAGTTTGTCCGTCCTGAGGGATGATGACCATGCTTCAACAGTTTGTCCGTCCTGAGGGATGATGACCATGCTTCAACAGTTTGTCCGTCCTGAGGGATGATGACCATGCTTCAACAGTTTGTCCGTCCCGAGGGATGATGACCATGCTTCAACAGTTTGTCCATCCCGAGGGATGATGACCATGCTTCAACAGTTTGTCCGTCCTGAGGGATGATGACCATGCTGCAACAGTTTGTCCATCCCGAGGGATGATGACCATGCTTCAACAGTTTGTCCGTCCTGAGGGATGATGACCATGCTTCAACAGTTTGTCCGTCCTGAGGGATGATGACCATGCTTCAACAGTTTGTCCGTCCTGAGGGATGATGACCATGCTTCAACAGTTTGTCCGTCCTGAGGGATGATGACCATGCTTCAACAGTTTGTCCGTCCTGAGGGATGATGACCATGCTTCAACAGTTTGTCCGTCCTGAGGGATGATGACCATGCTTCAACAGTTTGTCCGTCCTGAGGGATGATGACCATGCTTCAACAGTTTGTCCGTCCTGAGGGATGATGACCATGCTTCAACAGTTTGTCCGTCCTGAGGGATGATGACCATGCTTCAACAGTTTGTCCGTCCTGAGGGATGATGACCATGCTTCAACAGTTTGTCCGTCCTGAGGGATGATGACCATGCTTCAACAGTTTGTCCATCCTGAGGGATGATGACCATGCTTCAACAGTTTGTCCATCCTGAGGGATGATGACCATGCTTCAACAGTTTGTCCATCCCGAGGGATGATGACCATGCTTCAACAGTTCATCCTTGTGGAAATCTAGGATGCTGGATGAGTTCGCATATGGCTAGTGAGGAAGAAAATCTGTTTACCGTCCTCCGGTCTGGAGCAGACACATATAGGACATTAGTAGATATAAAGATGGTTGGAATGATCCTGGAGGCAATGGCCGGAGGCAGTGCAACACCAGGGAAGTCCAGAATTTCTAACAATACAGATGCGGAAATGTTGCTAGTGGGGCCAATGCGAGCCAGGAAGGATCTCTGACAGTGAGCTCAGGAGAAAGAGTTGGGGGAAATCTGTCAGGGTTGCTGCGACTGTTTAGGCGGATCTTGCGTGCCTCACGCTTTGCCTGGGATGTCTCGATACGGTGCGCCTCAGAGTTGGTGGCTCCCTTTGTTACTTACTGCACCATGCCATGCTGGTCTGTTTAAAGCCAGGGTTTCCCATGAGGAGATATTGATGTTGAAGTTCTTTAGGGACGCTTTGAGGTTGAAAAAGCTAGCACACATATTTACGCCCTCGCACACTTCCGACCGACAAGTGTTATGATTTGGGTGCACCAATGTCTTTTATATGTTTTGATTTTTGTCATGCATGCTGTCTCCTCAAACTCCCATTGTTCTAGAAGTAAAATGTTCCCCTTCCAACTATTCCCTCACCCTCATCCCTTGCCTCCAGTCTGGTTTTGGTTGTTGTTGCATTCATATTTAGTTTATTGTGCATATTGCGTTGTTGTCCTTTTTGGGTGCTAAATTGGTGCTTCAGCAAGCCGCAAGCCCCCCTGCCTAATTCGATGGCTTAGAGTCAAAACGGACTATCTTTAGATAGTCCATTGACTTATTATTGATGTCAATGCAAACACTAAGAACTTGTATTTAAAAAGACTGCAAATAATATAAAATGGGGATTAGGCTTTTTATTTTTCTGCAGTCTTTTTTTTATATAAGTTATTAGTTTTCGCAATAAGTTCAATAATACGTCAATGGGCTACCTAAAGTTTTGACTCCAATCCATCGCTATTTTCTCCTAAAAGACATTTTAAAAGTTAAAACAAATTCAAATTGATTATTTTGAATTTCAGTGAAGTAAAATTTAAAAAAAAAGAAACATCGCGAAAAAAAAGTTATAAAAATTACCATATGGGCTGTGTAGGAGGTTTTGAAAAAGGTAAAAGAAATATACTTATTGAAATATAATTTATAACATTATTCCCTCTGTCTCTTTCTGTTCAAAGGTACTGTGCACAGTTATGCATATGCACACATTTACACAGTCGCAGAAACCTCTGCGCACAGACAGAACTAAATATGCATTTGTACTTACACTCACATACACAAATGTCTTCATACTAACAGACTCTGGACATATTTCTTCAAACCAAAGTCAGGTCTTACCGGTACAGAGAAATGAAAAAAAATGAATAAGCCTTTCTCTTCTTTCATAACTTTGTGCTAACATAAGCAGTACGTGTAGTGAACGTTTTCTTTAATTAACTGTTGGATGGTCGTGTCTAGATTAGATGTTAATTTTGAATTGTTGCTTTTAAATCAAAGTAACGTGTCTTGACTTATATTAGTTAGACTAACACGTTTTTTTAACATTGAGCTAACATGTTTAACCCTTTCACCGCCAGCCATATTTCAGCCAAAAATGTCCATTAAATTTACCTGTGTAGAGAACAAAATCCATCTGCAGTATTGGGGATTCTTCTGTGACACATATAAAATAAGGTCTATCTTTACTTTCCAAAATTAAGACAATAGGGTCTTTGGATAATAGACCCCAATTTGATGCCTTTTAGTGACATAGGTGTTAAATCACTGTGGTGCTAAAATGCGACTTTGGCGGTGAAAGGGTTAATGCGCAATTTTGATTGTTCCAACGGCATTGCTCGTTTTCGTGAGTGTGGTTATTTTCCCCTTCTTCTTCTTCCTCTTCTCTGCTTCACTCCCTTTGCTCTCTCACCCCCCGATGCCTCTCTCCCCTGTCTCACAAGAAGTGTTTTGTGAGTGTGGCTACTGTCCCCTTTCTTCTTCTTCTTCTTCCTCTTCTCTGCTTCACTCCCTTTGCTCTCTCACCCCCCGATGCCTCTCTCCCCTGTCTCACAAGAAGTGTTTTGTGAGTGTGGCTACTGTCCCCTTTCTTCTTCTTCTTCTTCCTCTTCTCTGCTTCACTCCCTTTGCTCTCTCACCCCCCTCTCACCCCCCAATGCCTCGCCCCCTGTCTCACAAAGCGCAGTTGTCATTGCAGCCTACTCCCACAAATCTAGCGGCCTTAGTAGGGGCCACTCTAGCGCTGCCTCCGCCGCTGCTTCTGCTGAGCGGAGCGGACGAACGCGCTCGCGAGTGGGCGGGTCTCTGTCTCAGCGTGAGTACCGCTAACCGCCAAGGCCCTGCACTGTGTAATAGAAACTCCCGCTTCCTTTGGTTTTCTCCCCTGTTCCTCCTCCTCCTCCTCCTCTCCCTTGCCCCCTTTCCCTTTGCGATAATTATGACGTACAAACATGCACTTGTGTTATTGTACTTGGGCCGGGGGGGGGGGAGGGGAATGATTAATATTGCTGTGTATATTCTGGAGTTATATTCATTGATTTCCTTTCTCTTTTTTTCTTCTTTTTTTTTCCTTTTTTGTGTGTGTGTGTGTGTGTGTGTGTGTGTGTGTGTGTGTGTGTGTGTGTGATGGATTTGAAAAAAAGAGAGGTGGAGGGGAGTGGAGTGAGGCATTTGTGTGTGTGCATATTGGGTTGATTGTTTTTTTTCTTTCTTTATGCATGTGCATGCGTTTTGCTCTAAAATATATCTGCAACGAAAGAATATTAATGTTTATGCTTATTTAACAAGACAGTTTACCATGGTTTGGACATGTTTACTCTCTCTCTCTCTCTCTCTCTCTCTCTCTCTCTCTCTCTCTCTCTCTCTCTCTCATTGCCTGTCATGCACGCCAGTCAGTCTCTCTCTCTCTCTCTCTCTCTCTCTCTCTCTCTCTCTCTCTCTCTCTCTCTCTCTCTCTCTCTCTCTCTCTCTCTGTTTTTTCTAAGTTGATGTAATGAATTTTAGTGATAATTATTTGGTTGGTATAATTTCTTTTCACACGTTTGATTAATGTTCTTTCAGTTATCTTGTATTTCTGTCATGTTGTTGCACCTAACCTGAATTTCTCTTTTGGAGATATTAAAGTATGCTTGAACTTGAACTTGAAAAAGAAACGTAACATTTGGTGATTTTGTTTCAACAGAGATGCAAATCATCAAATTTTCACACATTTTGTGCTTTAAATGTAATACCAATGTAACACTGAATTTAGATAAACTTTACCATAATATTTCGGTCATTTATATATATTTTTTCCTTTAAAAAAAAAATATCTTTTTACCATTTTCTTTCAATCAAGATTGTGTACTTTTCCCCTTGTAATATGCGCTTGTAATTCTGGTGATGCAGAAGTGGTTTTAGATGCTTGGAATGGTTGGCTCTCATTGATGAAGGTGTAGGACGATGTAAATTGTTATGCATGATGGTTGATGATGTAACCGAGGATCAGCTTTTTTTAAAAGTTAACGAAGTTTCCAAACATTCCATAATAAGACTGATCGTTCTTTGCCTTAGCAAAACAAAACAAAAAACAAACAAAACCTAATAAAGTTTATGAAAATGCATTAAATTTATCAACCAAAAAAAGGAATGGTTCCAGCAAAACAATAGTATAAGTGCATGGCTTTGTACATCGATTTCTCGGCAAATATGTAGATTTACACCCTCCTGCTCTATTTCTTGGTTCTTTCCATGGTTAGGGATAGGGTTAGGGTTAGGGACAGGGTTAGGGTTAGATGGTCTTTTCTTTTGCCACAAGCATCTGTTTTTTTGTCAAGATCATCCTTTTTTTTTTATAGCATTAAATCGCTATTTAATTGCAATCTGTCCAATCAATATTTGAGTATGTTTTCTTTTTTCACTTTGACTACAAGAAATATTTTCAAATGAAACTCAGATCTGATATTGTTGCATGTAAACTTTTAACACAATAATTATGTTAGTAAGTGCACAGATTAAATCATAATACAGCTTTTTTGATAGATATTAGAATTTGTTGCTTGTAATGATATCAAAACCGATAAACAACAATACTGCATTGAGTTGAACTTTTGCATGTACATGAATGTAGGAAATGCTAAATGAAACCTTTTCAGAAAGAGAATGGACATACGACATGTATTGCATGATAGTTGCATGTCTAAGTTGGACACCAAATAGAAGAGAATTAATCCATTTGTTTGATTTCCCCTCTACCCCCACCCCACTTCCACAGAGACTGGTGAATCTCCAAGAACATTATCCGCAGGTGTCTTGTTATTGTTGAATTTTGTACCATTATTGTCGGCCTTGGATTTTGTCCAAAATTTGTTATTGTTGGCTTTGGATTTTATCCAAAAATTCAATATTGTTGGCTTTGGATTTTTTATATTTGTTATTGTTGGTCTTGGGTTGCATCTAAAATTTGTTATTGTTTGGCCTTGGATTTTGTCCAAAATGTCATTATTTTTGGACTTGGATTTTGTCCAAAATTTGATATTTTGGGCCTTGGATTAATCCAACATGTGATGTTGTTGGCCTTGGATTTTGTCCAAAATTCAATATTGTTTAACCTTGGATTTTGTCCAAAATTCAATATTGTTTAACCTTGGATTTTGTCCAAAATTCAATATTGTTTAACCTTGGATTTTGTCCAAAATTCAATATTGTTGGTCTTGGATTTTGTCTAAAATTCAATATTATTATAATTGTTAGCCTTGAATTTTGTGCAGAATTTATCATTGTTGGCATTGGGTTCTGTCCAGGTTTTGTTGAACTTGCTTCGTTTGCTTCTGCACGTTACCTTGATACATGGCCTGTGCATGGAAAAGCGATGCAATTATTTGAGCTTGTAGCTGATTGTGAAATTGCTCGTTGATAGTTTGAAGGTTTGGGCTTCTTTTCAAAGACTTACTATTTTCATGACTTGAAAGTCTGTGGGAAAACTAGAGAAAATTATAATGAAATATTTTACCATTAAGAAAAGAAATGTTCAAGTTGCTGACTCTTCTGTTTGGATCCCTGGTTGAATAATTACTATGCAATTTATTTATTTTTATCGATAAGGGATAGGCGTAGGTAGAAGTGGTGTTGATATAAAAGTGTATTTTAACTGATTGAGGGATGGACATGATGAATTGAGTAATTAATCTTCAGGTTTGCTTTTAGGTAAGGTTGTTTTTTATAAAAAGGATGGACATTTTTTTTTCATGAAAAGCTTTCCGCCATAACATGACAGGATGGTAAATGGACAAAAAAAAGATAATGAACCATACTTACTCAAAAAGAGTCTTAAAACTAAGTGAAGAATCATGAATAATAGTTTACACAGACAAATATAATATTATCTTTATGAAACAATAGTCTGTTTATGGGTTATCCTAATTATCTTCTCGTCCAGTTGTTGCTTGTGTTGGTTTTGTCAGTGTCTTTTGATAATAATAATAATAATAATAATAATATGTCTGTGTACACTGTAGTTGAATAATGTCTACAGGTTAATATCAGTCTGTGGATAAATGTCTAAAGCATTCACTGAATTCATTATTAGACTTACTTGTGGCGGTGCCATAGCCGATGAGGTTTAACCGAGGCGTGGTCACCGCTACAGCTATCTGTATTGATAAAACAATCGGGACTTTACTGGTTTTGTACTGCCTCCGGGCATTGCCTCCAGTATTGTTCCCACCATATTTGTATTTTACAAATGTCCCATATGTGTCTGATTCAGACCAAGAGGACGTAAAACACCATTTTCGTCTTCGTCTAAAGCATTCAGATTTATATTTTAAAACAAAACAAAAAGACTTGTTTTTGTCTATGTGAAGGACAGTAATTCCTATGGTGATACAGTCAAACCACTATTATAAGACCCTCCGTTGAAAGACCTCTCATTTAAGACCAATTGTTTTGGAACGGATTAATGTAGCTTACTCTATTTTATGTATAAAACTGACCTCTATTATAAGACCTCTCCAATTTAAGACCCATTTCTTATGACTTTTTGGAAGAGAGGTTTGACTGTACTGAGATAATAGTTTGTGTTTGAGGATGTGTATGTGCATGTGTAGTTGAATGTGAGGTAGATTTATTTTTATATTCTCAAGAGGCATTCATTCAGCATTTTGTTTTTAATTTGATTGACAGTTTGCCTTGTTGATTGGTGTTTAGCTCTGAATGCATCCACAACAGTCGTCAATAAGTTCTGTGAGAGGTTCTCCTTTTTTGGTGCGTAACCGTAAAGAAGGCATGCAAAATGCGTAGTGTTGTATTTCTGAAAGTGTTGTTATTCAGCTTAGGTGTGAAAACAAAATCATTCACATGGCTGGTAGCGTGAATGTAAAAAAACAAATCAATGTTTTCCCAGTATATCTTCTTCTGCGTTCCCAGGCCATAAGGCCACAATGGGTACGTATGTGTCCGTTTTCCAGTTTTCACTGGTGTCCTCGCTGCATTCAGCCGACACATTCCGATTTCGGAGGAGCTCAAAGGAGAAAACTATATGGAAGATTTGTTTTGGGGAACAAAAGCAGGAGAATGGGCCAAAAAAAGTCAGAAAGATAGTAGTAGATGACACAAAGCAAGGGAAAAGGCAGAGTCAAAGAGAAGGACAGGAAGTTACAAGCACAGAACTTCCAGAATGTGGGGGAACTATTTGTACGGAAGACACCCCCAGGAGTGTTTTTTTCCCCCACAGGGAAACCAGTAAATTGTCTGTTAGGATTACTTCTGATATCGGTGCTTGTATTTTACTGAGATTTATTTGTTGGCTTTATGTGTGAACTTTCATGCCTCTTATTTTTGTTTGGTCCAATTTTAGCCCTTTCGCCACCAGCCCAAAAAATACCATTAATCTTAACTGAGTAGAGAGTAAAAAACATCTGCAATATTCCAAATTCTTCTGTCACATACTTAACATAAGGCCTATCCTTACGTCCCAAAGTAAAAAAAATATGGTCTTTGGATAACAGGCCCTGATTTGATGCCTTTTAGTGACATGGGTGTTAAACCATTGTGGTGCATAAATGCGACATTGGCGGTGAAAGGGTTAATAACTTTGGTTTGATTCACTGTTCTTTTTCTTTTTTTTTTCTTTAATTCTTTGTTTTCAAAATGTATGGTCCCCTGCATGCTTCAAAACGTTGTGAAAAAAATATTTGTGATCCACGTGATATATCTTTTTTTGCACACAAAAAGGTGCTATTATTTGCTTCGATTATTATTATTATTATTATTACATAATTGTTGGTGTATTACGTGCAATATTGCTACTGCATTTTGTCATCTGTTCTTTTATATACATATTTTTTTATTTTGATCATTTTTATTTTTATTTTTTTCTGTTCTAAGCACTTTGTGTGGACTCTAAAATCTTCTGTGTGTGAAATTGTTCCGGTACTCCGTCTCTTGCTTTAAAATGCTGGTCTGACTCGTTATTGATTTGTTTGTGTGTTTAAGTGGTTGAATTGTCTACTATTGATTATTAGTAATAATAATCTGGTATGTATTAATTGTCTTTTTGAAGCCAGTGCTGTTTTTATTTTAGTTTCCAGTTCAGAAAAGAAGTACTAGTCGCATTACTTTGTATAAAACTGTCTCAAAATGATAAGTGAAATGCTAAATGTTGAATTGAGATATAACAGTAAACAAAAGAAAAAAAGAAAGAAATAGGATTAGAAAGGTGTGTGTGTCTGTGTGTGTGTATGTGTGTGTGTATGTGTGTGTGTGTGTGTGTGTGTGTGTGTGTGTGTGTGTGTGTGTGTGTGTGTCTGCATGCATGCATATGATTGTCCAAGAGTGTGTGTAGGTGTGTAAATGTGCTACGCAAAATCCACATTTTTCGCCCACAAGAGAAGATAATCTGTTGATGGAAAGAGCTGCTTGTCTTGCTCTTTTCTGTCATTTAACCCCTTCACTGCCACAGCCATTTTGAATTCATATAGGGGGTACAATAAAATCAATAAAAATCTAGCAGTTGAATAATTAAAATTTGCCTAATCTATGCTACTTATAAAGATAACTGAACACCCTAGCCATTCAAAAGTATTAATGATATGAATTCAATGGTACATCCCTGTATGGAGGCTTTCAGTGGGACAATCCTACCAGACATAATGACGGAAATATCTGTCATGGGGCAGTGAAGGGGTTAATTACGTCCCTTATAATTTTAGATAAGCCAAAGTATCAATTAAAATGTAAATGATAAGGAAATGGCAATCAAGAAGTAATTTCTTTAGTGGACATCAGGGCTTGATAAATACTTTATTTTATTTTATAGATTTATAATGTCTTGTTACAGAAGTTATCTCTCTTGAATTGTTGCAGCAAGCAGCCGGTCGACCTCACCCTCCTCCAGAGGGAGCTACCTGAGCTACACGCAAGGTCGCGACCCCGTCACCCCGAAGGGCAAGCGGAAAACGGGCATCCCAAGGTCACAGGGAACCAGTAGGGAGACCAGTCCCCATAGGAACACTTACGGTGTGTTGGCTAGTCGAAATCAGTCAAAAACACTTTATGATCTCGTTGAAGACACGCTGACCCACCTCGATTAAGTCCCTTGGTGGTTTTTTCTGGGTAGCTGTGACCCCCACATTCAAATGCCCCCAACTTCAAATTGAGGCTGATCTTTAAAGTGATGTTTCGTTTTCAATTTGGGGGCGTTTGTATGGGAGTCAAACCTGGTCAAAACAAGATTTCTTACCAGCTATAAGAGGGAAAGCATGTGAAAGCCGTGTTTTTGACACGCGATCTGGTGGGTCTTTAAGAAAAATTACAATGTGGTCTCATAGTACAGATACAACAAAACATACCATTTTAATGCGAATTGTTCGGAAATAATTAAGGAGAGTAATCTTATGGTGCATGGGAGTGATCTTGCCTAATTCGATCGGTCAAACAGGGGAAGTTACTCTACCATCAGGTAGATCCCCCAAATAGGGATGATTACCATTTGAGGGGGGGGGGGGGGGAGGGGCAATTGTTATCATGTATATTTTTAACATCTGTAGAGTAAACCCCTTTCCCAAAAGTTCAAAAGTGGTAATAAGCATTTTTATAAATTGTGGAAAAAGCAAACTAAAATACCTTCATAAATCAATATTTGCTTCAGCTGCAGGGAGACATTACCCCTGGATCCCGGCCTTTCAGGTTTTATTTTTATTTTGTGTAGTTGCACTCATGAAAAGAGTTAATATATAATCAGTAAGGGAAATGTGTACAGGATGTTCGGATCATTCACGCCATTTGTTTGTGCCGCAAATCGACATCTATCCTGCCGTAGTTTCTAGTTTCAGCAGTTTCTCGCCTGCCAGTGGAATAAAATCCTGTTTCTTTTTGTCACTGAGTTGCATCTAACCCCATCAACAGTTTCTAGCTTGCCAATAGAACAGTTTCTCACCTGCCAGTGGAATAAAGTCATTTATTTTTGTCACTGAGTTGCATCTAACCCCATCAACAGTTTCTTGCTTGCCAATAGAACAGTTTCTCACCTGCCAGTGGAATAAAGTCATTTCTTTTTGTCACTGAGTTGCATCTAACCCCGTCAACAGTTTCTTGCTTGCCAATAATAGGACATAGTTTCTCACCTGCCAGTGGAATAAAGTCCTATTTCTTTTTGTCACTGAGTTGCATCTAACCCCATCAACAGTTTCTAGCTTGCCAATAGAACATGTTTCTCACCTGCCAGTGGAATAAAGTCCTATTTCTTTTTGTCACTGAGTTGCATCTAACCCCGTCAACAGTTTCTTGCTTGGGTCGTAAGTCGGAACTCAGGAAAAGTCGTATTTGCGGCATAGGATATATAGTGGAATGTGTTCGGGAAAAAAACAATCAGTCGTATGTGAGGAGAAGTCACATTTGCGAGCGTCTTATTAGAGGGGTACCACTGTAATAGGACATAGTTTCTTGTCTGCCAGTAGAATAAAGTCCTGTTTATTTTTGTCACTGAGTTGCATCTAACCCCGTCAACAGTTTCTAGCTTGCCAATAGGACATAGTTTCTCACCTGCCAGTAGAATAAAGTCCTGTTTCTTTTTGTCACTGAGTTGCATCTAACCCCGTCAACAGTTTCTTGCTTGCCAATAGAACATAGTTTCTTGTCTGCCAGTAGAATAAAGTCCTGTTTCTTTTGTCACTGAGTTGCATCTAACCCCGTCAACAGTTTCTAGCTTGCCAATAGGACATAGTCTCTCGCCTGCCAGTGGAATAAAGTCCTATTTCTTTTTGTCACTGAGTTGCATCTAACCCCGTCAACAGTTTCTAGCTTGCCAATAGGACATAGTCTCTCGCCTGCCAGTGGAATAAAGTCCTATTTCTTTTGGGGGTCACCGAGTTACCAAGGCAAAAGATTAATTTGATGCAAAGTGTGCAATATCCTTTATATCCAATATCCAGACCTGTTTAACCATAAGATTTCACCTTGTAAATAATGGATGACACTTTTGACATAGTATTTCTATAAGTTGTTATAAAAATGTATGCATGTTTGCACTCATTTTTTTTTTAACTTTCGTTTTGGAGTACTCCTATTTTGTGAAAAATACACTTATTTTGGATTTTGAATACACGAAGCCCGACTTCAAGTAAACAGGTCTGCATATGATATTTTCAGGTCGTGAGCGTCGTCTGAGCGGGGGCAGCAAGATCCCTCATCCCAGCGGTCACCACCACGGTCATCACGGCTCACTGTCCCACAGAGTGCTGAGGCCTTCCGCTGATGTGGAGGATGCACTACAGGACGCACTGGTCAGTTGGGGGTTATGTACAGTGGCACAGTGCATGTAGCGCGTTCGCCTCGTGTCAAGTAAACCCGAGTTCGAACCTGGGTACAGGGGATTTTTCCTCTCACTTTGCACTAGGCCTTGCAGTCTGAACGTGGAGTCTTTCGGATGAGACGATAAATCGAGGTCCCGTGTGCTCGCGCTCTCCAGGTGGGTCGATAAATCGAGGTCCCATGTGCTCGCGCTCTCCAGGTGGGTCGATAAATCGAGGTCCCATGTGCTCGCGCTCTCCAGGTGGGACGATAAATGGAGGTCCCATGTGTTCGCGTTCTCCAGGTGGGACGATAAATCGAGGTCCCATGTGCTCGCGCTCTCCAGGTGGGACGATAAATCGAGGTCCCATGTGCTCGCGCTCTCCAGGTGGGACGATAAATCGAGGTCCCATGTGCTCACACTCTCCAGGTGGGACGATAAATCGAGGTCCCATGTGCTCGCGTTCTCCAGGTGGGACGATAAATCGAGGTCCCATGTGCTCATGCACTTAGCACACGTTAAACCCAGTGGCATAAATCGAGGTCCCACTCGCGTTCTCCAAAAAAACCGTTGTCATTTAGCACACGTTAAACCCAGGTCATTTGGTCAAAATTTACGCCCCTCCCTTCCTTCCTCATCAGTCAAACAAAAATCGCATGCAAAAAACAAAAAAAGCAAAAAACAATTGTTGGCGCGCTTCTGGCTGCGACGTGCTCTCCAGGTGGGAGCAACCCGAATTTCACAGAGACGCCCTTGTGACTATAAAGTACCTAACCTAACCAAACCAATCTTCTTCTTTTCTTCTTTGTTCGCTCAGACAGTTTCCTGTCACATGAGCATAAATGCGTCATGCTGCCGTTATGCGCCTAACTAAGAAATAGGCCCAGCATGTCCGACTTCGGCTGAAGAAATCTTTGTAAGAATTTGTAAAAAAAAAGGCTAGGAGAATGGACCAGTAAGATAGAAAGATAGCAGATGACAGTAAGCAAAGGGAAAAGGCAGAGTCAAAGAGAATGACAGAATTAGAGGAAATTACAATCACAGAACTTCCAGAAGGTGGGGGAACTATTTGTACGAAAGACCCCCCGGTATGCCCCACGGGAGTGTGGGGGGTGGGGTGGGTTATCTGAGGGTGGGGGTGGGGTGGGGGGTGGTGGGCATGTGTGTATTATTAGGTACTTTATAGTCTCAGAGACGTCTCTGTGAAATTCGGGTTGCTCCCACCTGTAGAGCGCGTCGCAGCCAGAGGCGCGCCACCCATTTTTTTTGGGGGGGGGCATGCGATTTTTGTGTGACTGATGAGGAAGGAAAGAGGAGGGGGGTAAATTTTGACCGAATGACAACTTTTGTTGTTTAATTCTCCACAGGTTCAGTCTTTGAAGTGTTTTGACACAACGTGCATTCAGAGAGGAAGATGATAACAATGAAGGAGATGATGATGATAACAATACTAATAATCATGCTGATTGCTGTAAATGTGCGCCCTTAAACCCTTAACTGCTGGAGAAAATTACAGAAAAAAATCATTGTACAAATCATGCCATGAAAAAGACGACTGATAGAGCCAATCCGGCAAAAAATGGTCTGGGGATATAACTCTTGACTGTGTCAGAGCAAAAGCCAGCATATCAGAGTTATTCCTCTTCGTCTGATGACGTCATCATTGATGTCATCAAGTCAGTACGTGATATGTTATACGGCAGTCAAGGGGTTAAGGCACAATTAACCTCATTGTAAACAATTTTTGTTTGTTTGTTGTCCCATCTTCTGGGTTGTACAGTGGCGTTGCTCCCACGCCGTTCATTCCGAATCCCAATTCGCAGCCACACCCCGGCTTGTTCAAGTCGCAGAATCCAAAACCAGCAGTCCAAGGGGAGCGAATCTATCGTAAACAATTTGATACCTATGACTCTAGCTGAGGATGCAAACAGTGATGATGGTGATGGTGATGATGAATGGTAATGATGATAATGATTATGATGACGATAATGATGATGATCGTTGCTTTGCAGGCGCGGCCCCTTCGTAAGCGCTTTGACACGTACGATTCAGACGATGCCGCCAGCGAAGCTTCCAGTGTTTGCTCCGAGAGATCCTACAGCTCGTACAGTGGCAGAACTTCAGAAGTGAGTATTCTATCTCCATCAGGCATTTAACTCATTCGCATGGGTGCTACTCTTTCATTTTTACACTGATTTCAGTATTTTTAATTTTCCCAAAAACTGAACTTCAGGTTTTTTTAATTCATCAAAAAACATAAAAAATTGACCACAAGCGATTTGGGGCGTTTTGAACTTAGTCTAGTTGTTCTATCTTGGAAGTTTACAAAGGCAATGTAATAATTTTACATGGCTTATCAGACTCAAACTGTCTCTGTGTATCATTTTAACTGTCTGTCTCGTTATATCTCTCTCTAAAGTTGTGCCCCCCCCCCCCCCCCCCTGAATCGTCTGACGGGGCTCTGCCCCTGTACCCTGCCGGGGCCATGGGTCCCTGGACCCCTGCCTTTCAGTTTCTTTCATTTTGGGGAGGTGTACCCATGCATTCGCACCGCAATGATTTTGAATTATTAAAAAAAACTCACAAATCACTCCAGCCATGCACACAAACAAAACGTGCATAAACAAAAGGAGAAATGAAAGAAGATTACAGGTTTTTACTTCAGGTTTAGACATAGGGAAGTGGTAGATCAGACTTTTTTGTATATAGACTTTACATAGAAAAACCCTCTACACCGATTGGTTACCCCACAACAAACCACTACAAAAGCAAAGTTAGAGACAAAATTGTGGTCTAAGGGAGCGAAGCGAGTTTAGAAGTGACCAAGGTATTGTGTGCACACAGATTTACTTCCCTTGAAGCAAATGCATCAAATTGACAGTTAACTATTAATTCCGGACATATATGACTTGAATGAGTTAAACGTTTTTTGTTTTTGTTTTTCTTTAAATAAAATCATGTGATTGTGCTTGAGGAAAACCCTATCTTAGTCGCGTAGCCATTTTTTGAGTAAAAGCGAAAAGAAAAATCGGTCAACAACCCTTTAAATACAGTATCAAATTTCTGTTTTAGAGCGTATTGGCTTTTTTATGTATTGTTTTTTTTTTTATACCAATATCCAAATCCTGAGATCAAAGTTTAAATGATTTCTTGATTTACCTTATGATTGTTTTTCAAAGCAAACCAGTAGAAGCATAGAACTGGACCCTCTATTATGCATACATTGGATACCAAACTTCAAAATGACTGTAGCATTAAAATCAGTAAAACTGCACTGGCTGGCCAGGTCATGATTAATACCGCAGTGTGGCCCTATCCACTATGAGTGCAGATGCAGATATTTGCATTGTTTTCTGCAGCCCGATTAAGTGGTCTTAGCTCTATTTTAATTGTGAAAACAAAATCTTAATTTATGCAAAAATACCATGCTGTCTGGATACCTCATGCACAAATCGCATATATAATTATCATGTCAAACCGTTTCTCATCCTGTTTACAGCTTCATCCATTGTGTCATTTGTATTGGCCAGTGCAAGTAGGGTTATTAACGCCCTTGACGGCAAGAGTTAAGCCCTTGTTGATCAGTATCCAAAAGGGCATTCAGTCTTGCAAAAGGCAGCCATTACGTGGCCTCAAATAGGGTTATTGGCGAGAGTTATACCCTTGTTTGGTCAGTACTCAACCATTTTCCCCCACCCACCAAGGGCATTCACTCTTCTAAAAAGGTGTTCTTTGCAGTGGCCAATAGTTACAGCTCAAGTTCTTCTTGTGTTACCAACCCCCATTCCGGTAAAGGTAAAGAAGTGCCCCCCCTCTTGCATTTCTCAGCTCTCCCCACATTTTCACACCTGCCTTTCTTACCAAACATTAAGCTGTATCTGATCAACTTTTTGAGGTAATTATCTTTGTTGAATAATTAATCGCAGTCATGATAAAGGCCATTATCTAATGTGAAGGAATAAAGATTAATGAAAATTCCATTCTATGATAGCAAAGCATCTTGTCTGTTTGTCTGTCTGTTGCATTGTCAATTGGTTACAATTACATTTGGTCTAGTGCACTTCCTTCCTGCCATCCCCCCCCCGGACCTCTCCCCCCCCCCCTTCCAGCTGCTCAAATACTCACCCCACCAATTTATTTGCCTCCCCCCCCCCCCCGACATTCAACCCCCTGCCCCCCTCCCCCTCCCAGCTGTTTACTCCCTGGTGTATTATAAACATTTTCCCCGTGGACATCCCCCCTCCCCTTTCCTCCATAATGCAAAATGGAGGATGGCAATAACGGCGCACGCATAATAGCTATCACGCGCATTCAAGCAAACTCGCACAAAGTGGAATGTGTTTAACTAAAAATAAAGATGTTTTATGTTATTGTTAAAAAAAAAACACCACAAAAACAACAAGAGCTCACACACACGCATACGCACGCATGCAATCTTGCTCGCAGCATAGGGTGACTGTCCGGGGAACAAACATATCGGCTGGCAAAGCAAATGTCCGGGGGGTGGGGAGTGGGTAAACGGACCGGGAGGAGGAAAGGGGGGTGGGGGGGGGGGGGGTCCAGAGGGGAAGAGTCCTGGGGCAAATGTCTGTGGGGGAGGGTGGGGGCACAGGTAGCCTTATCCCCTGTCAGACATCAGTTGGAAATCTTCTTCTTCTTCTTCGATCGCTCAGACAGTTTCCTGTCAATTATGAGCGCAGATTCGTCATGCTGCCATTTATGCGCCTAACCAAGAAATAGCTAGGCCCAGCAAGTCCGTCTTCGGCTGGAGGAAATCTTTTTGAAAGTGTTTTTTGAAGAAAAAAAAGGCAGGAGAATGGACCGGACCTAAGGCAGAAAGACAGTAGATGACAGCAAGCAAAAGGAAAAGGCAAGAGTCAAAGAGAGCGACAGATTAGAGGAAGTTACAAGCACAGAACTTCCAGATGAAAATCCGTTTAACGTCCTCCGGTCTGAAACAGACACATATGGGACATTAGTAGATATAAAGATGTGAGAACGATCCTGGAGGCAATACCCGGAGGCAGTGCAACTCCAGGAAAGTCCCAAATTTGTAACTTCCAGAACGAAAGTTTAGCTTTACGTCCTCCCGGCCGAAGCCATATGGGACATCTTAACTTCCAGAAGGTGGGGGAACTATTTATGCAAAAGACACACACCCCCAGTATCCCGATTGGGGGATCAGTTGGAAACGATTTCAGTTTGATGGAAACGATTTCCGATTTCAGTTTGATGGTAATGCATAGCATCTATCTGTTTGTCTGTCTGTCTGTCTGTGTGTCTGTTTGCATTGTCAGACGTCGTCTGACGTGGCTGAGGGGCGCTTCACCAGACCCAAGGTACCATCGTGTCAAACAATCAGTGACCGTGGTTTTATTTTCCGTTGTTGTGTTTCTCCTTCCCCGTTTTATTCTCCTGAATTGTTGTTGTACTTTGGCCTTATTCTGTAGTATGTTTTGCTTTTTCTATAGATACTTCTTCATATTGTTTTGTAATAATGTTTCTCTTCTTGATTGTTTTCTCTCGTAATATTTGTGAAGCGCTCTGAGGATGATTTTTTTTATCATCGAAGAGCGCTATAGAAGCTTTATTTATTATTATTATTATTATTGTTGATTGTATTTACCTCTGTTTTTTGTTATGAGTGTCTTTTTTGATGTTGTGAATTTATTTTTTAGTGAAAATGTATTTGTGAAATTTTTTAATATTTTTCTTCCAGAATCTCCAGAGCACTGATGTGTAGTTTTGGTTTGTTTCGGCACAATGGTATTTTTGTGGTGTTGCTTTTGTGTGTTCTGTTTAATTTTGTTACAACAGTGGAACCTCCCTATTGAGTGAGACCTTCCCTTATATAAGACTCCCTCCCACTTAAGACCTACTTCTCTGAAACATTGCCCTTCTTTGTAAGTACCGCAAAAACTGGACTATAAGACGCACTTGTATGTAGGCCACATCCCCTAAACTGACAAAATATTAGGTGTTTATTCACATATAAGCCGCACCAGTTTATAAGCCGCAGAGAAAATTGTATATGCACAAACCAACATAAATAAATTATAGGAAATTTTCCTATCAGAGCATAAGTATTTTATGTTCTCAGACACTTTAACCATGAGATTTGAATCTATTGATTACCAAAACCAGTTTTGAGTCTAAAGAAGCTCAAAATAGGCTGAAGAATGTGGCCAGAAACAGATTTAATCATACTGATAAATGTAGAATGGACAAAAATCCACAGATAAGCCGCATGGGCCAAAATTGAGGGGGAAAAGTAGCGGCTTATAGTCCGCATTTTACGGCATTGAAATGACCCCCCTCTTACAACTCTCTTCCACTTAAGACCTTATTTGGGATGGTTTTTCAAGGTCTTAACCCCTTGACTGCCACCATCGTGTCATGTACTGACGTGATGAAATCACTGATGACGTCATCAGAAGCAGAGGAATAACCCTGATATGCTGTTTTTTGTGCTCTAACACAGTCAAGAGAGTTATATCCCCAGACCATGTTGCCAGATTGGCTCTGTCAGTTGTCCTTTTCATGGCATGATTTGCCCAATGATTTTTTTTGGTTTAATTTTCTCTGACAGTCAAGGGGGTTAATAAGGACGTTCCACTGTATGTTGTTATATGCTTATTTCCCCTAAGACTGGGGCTCTTAAAGACCCACCAGATCACGTGTCAAAATCACGGGTGAGAGAGAGAAAAATTGTGTTTTACGTCTTCTCGGTCTGGAACAGACACATATGGGACATTTGTAAATACAAAGATGGTGGGAACGATACTGGAGGCAATGCCCGGAGGCAGTGCAACACCAGTAAAGTCCCGATTTTTTAACAATGCAGATAGGTGTAGCAGTAACCATGCCTCGGTTAAACCTCATTGGCTATGGTACTGCCACAATGAAAAAATCACGGGTTTCATGTGTTTTCCCTCTTATAGCTATCTTGTTTTGACCAGGTTTGACTCCCATACAAATGCCCCCAAATTGAAAACAAAACATTTTAAAGAGCAGCCTCAATGTCAAGTTGGGGGCATCTGTATGTGGGTCACAGCTACCCAGAAAAAAACAAGGGACATAATTGTGGTGGGTCAGTGTATCTTTAACCCTTTCACCGCCAGCCATTATTCAGCCAAAAATTCCCATTAAGCTTACCTAGGTAGAGAAAAAGAATTATCTGCATAGTGGGGATTCTTCTATGACATGTATAAAGTAAGGCCTATCCTTACCTCCCAAAATTATAAAAAAAAGGCTCTTTGAATAACAGACCCTGGTTTGAGGCCTTTTCGTGACATGGCTGTTAAATCATTGTGGTGCTAAAATGCGACATTGGCGGTGAAAGGGTTAATCTTCAGATATTTGTCTTGTGTTTCGAGAACAAACCAAAAAAGTCGGGAAAAAGCTTGTGTCTTGTCATTTCTTTCCCCCCACCCCTGTGTCCCTCTTCCCTTTGTCCTTTCTCCTGTCCGAGCACATTTAATCAAACAAAAGCAAAAAACAGAATTAACCCTTTCACTGCCAGACATATTTCAGCCAAATTTCCATTTAATTTACTTTGGTAGAGAACAAAATCTGTCTGCAGTATTGGGAATGCTTATGTGTCATATCTAAAATAAGGCCTAGCCTTCCTTCCCAAAACTTAGAGAACAGGGTCTTTGGATAATAGACCCCAATTTGATGCATTTTAGTAACATAGATGTTAAGTCACTGTGGTGATAAAAATGCGACTTTGGCGGTGAAAGGGTTAAAAGGAAGCAAAAAGCACAACTTTTTGCCTGATGTTGTCAGGCTGTGCTATTATTTTTTTCTTTAAACTTTTTCCCACAAATGAAAAATAACACGTGAATATGAAATGACTAGCAGTCCAGGCCTGCTCGCTACGCTTTCGCACATGCGCACACACACACACACACACACACACACACACACACTCTCTCTGACTCTCACACTCTCTCTCTCTTTCGCCTCTCCTCTTTCACTCAGATTTACGAAGCAAGGGAAGTAACCAGTGAAAACCAGTCCAGCCAGTCATTCCCTAAATTACTACCCTTTAGTTACTATGCTCCTACTTCTGACTGGTTTTCAAGGTCAAGGTCAAGGTCACCACGGTTACGGATTTTCTATGGGACCCTCCGTGTACCATGCTACATCACCACACACAATTTGAAGCGATTCTGTGCACTGGTTCGGGAGTCACAGGGCGAACACACACACACGCGCACGCACGCACACACACACGCACATCACACACACACACACACATGTCACACACACGCACACGCACACGCACACACACACACACACACACACACAGCTGTTCAAATATAAGAGGCATTAAGGAAACGAAGAAGAAGAAGAAGATTAAGAAGATATTCTACAAGTTTCAGCAGATTTGTTTGTCTTTTCATTTCTGAGTCGGAGGCCTGCAGATAGTACAGTGGAACCTCCCTTATAAGACCTTCAAAAATCATCCAAAATGAGGTCTTATAAGGGAGGGGTCTTATAAGGGACGTAATTTTAATACTTACAAAGAAGGGCAATGTCTCAGAGAAGTATAGGTCTTATATGAGAGGGAGTCTTATAATGGGAGGTCTTATAAGGGAGGTTCCACTGTATATGATAATATTTTCATTGGAAAGAGATCGCTGAAAAATTTATTAAAAAAATTAAAAACAAATTGGTCAGTATCTTTTAATGAGAATAATTAAGAGCGGATATTGCTTTTGAAAAGTGTCTTTTTTTTTTCCTTTTTTTTTTCTTTTTTTTTTAAAAACTTTTGAAGTGTCTGCGTCATCCTCTGTATCCATCCCTCTTCACGCTGTGTGTGTCTTTCAATATTTTGTTTATTTTTGCGTGTGTTTTTTTATTCTCCACAAGTCATATTCTTTTTTCTTTTTTTCTTTTCTTTTTTATATTCCATGAGTGTGCATATCTTTGTTGTTTAGAAAGAGTCTTATGTGTTAAGAAAGTTTTTTGATGAAAATGATGTTTTACGTCCTCTCGGTCATAGACACATATGGGACATTTGTAAATACAAAGATGGTGGGAACAATACTGGCTGCAATGCCCGGAGGCAGTGCAGCACCAGTATAGTCCCGAGTTTTGAACAATATAGATTGGTGTAGCGGTAACCACGCCTCGGTTAAACCTCATCGGCTATGGTACCGCCACATTAAGTACATGGCGTGCAAGAAAGTTTTTTATGTGTTTTATTTGAAGTCATAATGGTTTGTGTTTTTTAATCAATAGGTTTTATGTACCTTTGTTGAATAGAAAGTTTTATGTTTTTTTGTAAATTTGAAAACCATTTTTATAAGTCATTATTATTGGGCGATAGTTTTTTTGCATTGTTTTGTGTGGATTTTTTTTATATCTCAGTCATGTAAAAAAAATTAAAAACGTGCTGATAGTGGGGGTTTTCTCTCTTTCTCTTTTGATGATTTTTATTCTTGATTATTATTATTTACTCAATAGTTTGAGACTTGTGTTTGAGTCTTTTCTTGCGTGATTTGATGGGGAAAAAATCTATGCTTTTACTCTCTTTTTATCAGATTGTTTTCATCAAAAGAGTTTGATGCCCAGTAAATATGAGTTAGAGCATATTAAAATATTATTGTGAACGAACTTTGGATTTTTAAAAATTGGAATTAGTGCCTTAAATAACAGATTATAACAGAACAAGGAATTCAGAAATGAAAATCGTGATGGGCCATAACAATACTAATACATGTATGAGAAAAAATGCACTGACTAATGTATTTAAAAGTCTTCTGGACAGCAATCAAAAATGTAAACAAATGGTTTTTTTAATATGATGAATGAACATATCAAAATTATAATGCGTATGCGCAACTATAACAAATGTACAAAAAGAATGAAGGGGACACTTGATAGGCTGAGAGGCCTAGGCTTATGTGCCAGTCCCCCACTATTACTACTACTACTACTACTACTACTACTACTACTACTACTACTACTACTACTACTACTACTACTACTACTACTACTACTACTACTACTACTACTACTACTACTACTACTACTACTACTACTACTACTACTACTACTACTACTACTACTACTACTACTACTACTACTACTACTACTACTACTACTACTACTACTACTACTACTACTACTACTACTACTACTACTACTACTACTACTACTACTACTACTACTACTACTACTACTACTACTACTACTACTACTACTACTACTACTACTAATACTACTACTACTACTACTACTACTACTACTACTACTACTACTACTACTACTACTACTACTACTACAGTGGAACCTCCCTTATACGACTTCCCATTATAAGACTCCCTCCCACATAAGATCTACAGTGAGTTCTCTGAGACATTGCCCTTCTTTGTTAATATGAATTGTTTTGATTTACGTCCTCTCGACCGAAGTCATATGGGACATAATATTTAAAAATGACCTCCCTTATAAGACCCCTCCCTTATAAGACCTCATTTTGGATGATTCTTGAAGGTCTTATAATGGAGGTTCCACTGTACTTATGAAGCCATTGTATGGAGCATTTGAAGGCTTTAGTTTAGACTCTAAAGAGCTATCATTACTGTGAGATTTTATAGCCTTGTGATTTTCTAAAACTGTTTGAAGTCCCTTAGTGATGAGGGAGATTGAGCTGGTCTCTTGGATTTTTTCACGGAAAGGTAATTGCCTTGAAAATAATTGAGAAAAGCTGGGAGCCAGTCGTTTTAGAAATATGGATGCCAATTATATTGTGGATGTGCTTTATACGCAAATCATTTTTTGTAGACAGCTTCGTATTTTCTTGTTGTTAAGATTGATATATTTTTGTATTGCATTAAAAATGTTTAAACATACCTTGAAACTGAGGAAGATGTCTGAAGAAGAACTCGCCATTGTTCAGTTGAACGTAACTAAACAGTTTTATCGCAGTGGGTGGTACTGAGTAAGTCAAAATTGGAAAAGATTGAACATTCATTCTGAAATAGTCAATATTTTGAGATTTAAAGAAAAAAAATGTTTTGCCCATAAAAAGGATAAAATTGATGGGGGAAATTGATGGTGAATTATCTTCTTTTTTTTTTTTTTTTTTTTTTTAGTTAGCCAATTTCCACTGTGATTTTTAGAACCAAAATGTGAACTACCGTATTTTTCGGACCATAAGGTCACATTTTACACAAAATTCAGATTTTGTTATGCATTTTCTTACTATTTTTGTAGTAAAAAATATAAGGCGCACGGGTCTCAGTCTGGGGAAAAAGTATCGCTTTATAGTCCAAAAAATATGGTACATGTATGCTTTAGACTACTTCTTGTTCAGTGGACAGAAAGGGCAATCATTTTAGGACTGAGCTGACCATGCCACCTAGTGATGAGTCAGGGGCAGATAATTTTCTGTGGCTGTGTACTACTACTTCGTGACAGGCAAGGGCGATAATCTGATGTGGGTGGCACGCACATCTCAGTGCACGAGATTGGGGCAGGGAATTTTCAGTAAAAAAGCCTCGTTGAATTAAATGGAGCCAATCATTTGATTTGATTTGATTTATTTTCAGGACATGACGGAGGTGATGGCGTTGCTGGGTAGCGGTTCTTACTCAGAGCGTAAAGACGGGCTTATCTCCCTTCAGCATCTGTTGCGGTCTGGGCGATATCTCAGGTCAGTTATTTATTGATATTTTCATTGTTTCCATTCTTTCTTTCTTTCTTTTTTTGTGTCTTTTTTTCATTCTTTTTTTTTTTTTTTTTTCTTGATCTTCAAGTCGAAAGAGCCACTTTAAAGTTGTGGCACTCTTTTCTTTATATCCTTTCTTTCTTTCTTTTTTTTTTTTCTTTTTTTTTCTTTCAAGTAAGACAAGCAGTCTTCCTTTCGGATTCTAAATGTGCATGCCATAGCAAGCACCATATTGTACAAATGGGAAGGCAAACCTCGCCAAATTTCCATTATGTCTGTTTTTTGCCATACACCATCACCGTTATGTACGTCTGAGATAGTTTTTCCTATAACTATTTGGATAAGAACCTAACGTGTGTGATGTATGCTTTGTTACTCAGCTGTTGCTAATTATTGAATTAAATGATTGATTTACAGTCGAGTGGAGCTGAAGAAGATCACGGAGGTGTTTACGCGAATGTTTCATGATCCACATAGTAAGGTAGGTTCAATGTGTGTGTGTGTGTATGTATGTGTGTGCGCACATACATGTGTGTTTGTGTGTGTGTGTCTGTCTGTCTGTCTGTCTGTCTGTGTGTTTGTGTGTGTGTGTGTGTGTGTACACATACATGTGTGTGTGTGTGTGTGCACACATACATGTGTGTGTGTGTGTGCGTGTGCGCGTGCATGCGCACAAACACGTGTGTGTGTGCATGCCCAAGATCTGACCGACTGGTTATGCATCTTGATGATGATGATGATGACAATGATGATGATGATGTTGCTGCTGATGATGATCATGATGACGATGATGATGTTGATGATAATATTAGACATTATCTATGTTTTCAGGTGCTGAGCATTTTTCAGGACACTCGTATCAGAGCTGCGTGCGATGCATGCCCACGATGTATGCCAACTGACTGGTTGTACATCTTGATGATGATGATGATTCTGATGATGACGATGATGATGTTTGTTTTAGGTTTTTTATGTGGATGACTTCGATAAAGGTGTTTTCAGGTGTTAAGCATTTTCACCCTTTCAGAGCTGCATGCAATGGATCCTCAAGGTCTGACAGACTGACTCTTCAGGATGATGATGATTCTGATGACGATGATGATGGGGTTTTTTGTTTTTTTATGTGGATGACTTCGATAAAGGTGTTTTCAGGTGTTAAGCATTTTCACCCTTTCAGAGCTGCATGCAATGGATCCTCAAGGTCTGACAGACTGACTCTTCAGGATGACGATGATGATGATTCTGATGATGACGATGATGATGGGTTTTTTGGGTTTTTTTATGTGGATGACTTCGATAAAGGTGTTTTCCGTGTTTTCAAGTATTCAGCATTTTCACCCTTTCAGAGCTGCGTGCGATGGATCCTCAAGATCTGACAGACTGACTCCTCAGGATGACGATGATGATGATGGTGATGACGATGATTCTGATGATGACGATGATGATGTTTGGTGGGTTTTTTTTTATGTGGTTGACATCGGTAAAGCTGTTTTTGATGTCTTCAGGTGTTCAGCATTTTCACCCTTTCAGAGCTGCGTGCAATGGATCCTCAAGATCTGACAGAATGACGATGATGATGATGATGATGACGGTGATGACGATGATGATGATAATAATAAGGGCATTTTCTACATTGTCAGGTATTCAGCATTTTCCTGGACACATTATCAGAGCTGTGCGCGATGCACGCCCGCGATCTGACCGACTGGCTGTACATCCTACTGACCCGTCTCCTCAACAAAACAGGCAGCGACATGCTCACGTCGGTCAACGCCAAACTTCTTCGCACACTAGACACCGTCAGGTAAACCCCTCAAAATTGTTTACTTTATAAATGTTTTAACTCATTCGCATCACAACAATTTTGATTTATTCAAAAAAACTCACAAATCACTCCAGCCATGCACACAAACAAAATATGCATAAACAAAAGGAGAATTGAAAGAAGATTAAGTGTTTTTACTTCAGGTTTAGACATAGGGAAGTGGTAGATCGGACTTTTTTATATATAGACTTTATATAGAAAAACTGCACTGATTGGTTTCCCCACAACAAACCACTTCAAAAGCAAAGTCAGAGGCAAACTTGGGGTCTAAGAGAGCGAAGCGAGTTTAGAAGTGACCAAGGTATTGTGTGCACACAGATTTACTTCCCTTGAAGCAAATGCATCAAATTGAGAGCTATATTAATTCTGGACATATAATGGCCAGAACGACTTGAATGAGTCAAAGACCCTTCAGTGCGCAGTTTAAACTCTGAAGTCAAACCAATAAGTTTTGGGAAGCTTTGATAAGTTTTAAGTAGCAAAATATAATAAAAAGCAAAACACGAATTTAAGCTTTCAAGTGCAAAACAAAATGTTTAGAAATTTTGTCTGATGTCAGATTTGATGGGAAAAAATCCATGTTCTGAAATGCGTTTCTTTGATTTGTTGGTGCGTGTGCTTCTACCATTGTTATTCAAATTCATTTTGAAAGAATGTTTGTTTCTTTGTTGTTGTTGTCGTACCCTGGCTTAAAGACTCCAGGGATCATCCCAACAGCTGACGCACTTGAACACTATGGTACAAATGCGGCAGCTAGGGATGAGAACGTTACGTGTGTGACCGTTCTTGATTACCCCGCCACGTGCGCAGCCACACTCCGACTTCAGAGGATTTTGGATACTGATGATGTTATACTAGGAGCTTGTCATGGCTAAAGACCACCCCCGCATAGCTATGCAGAACAGGACAACATTTTGATGTAGCCTTGGTGTTCTAGCCTTTGTCAATTGGTCTGACACAGCCTTAAGCCAAGGCGCGTTTCTTTGTAATGGTCATTTGAATCCCATGACTTTGTATTTCAGTCATTATTCATTAGGTGAGAGCTAGAAGGTGCTGTCAGAGCTAGAAGGTGCTGTCAGAGCTAGAAGGTGCTGTCAGAGCTAGAAGGTGCTGTCAGAGCTAGAAGGTGCTGTCAGAGCTAGAAGGTGCTGTCAGAGCTAGAAAGTGCTGTCAGAGCTAGAAGGTGCTGTCAGAGCTAGAAGGTGCTGTCAGAGCTAGAAGGTGCTGTCAGAGCTAGAAGGTGCTGTCAGAGCTAGAAGGTGCTGTCAGAGCTAGAAGGTGCTGTCATTTCCTTGTATGATAGTGCTTTTGGTCTTTCAACCGATGGATTATTGTACTTGTTTTTCAATGTTGCAGGGAGTCGTTTCCGTGCGACCTCCAGTTCAACACCATCACCAAGTTCATCATCGACCAGACGCAGTCTCCAAACCTCAAGGTGGGTTTCTCTCCCTTCCTTCTGACCTGTGATGCGTTACCTCCTCCAGCGCCATGTGTTTTTTGACGTTCTTGGTTGTCCGTTGCATCTCAACCGGCAAGAGGGAAGCAACTATTTTTTTTCTAGTGCGCATGCATTGCTTCAACGGCAGAAGCGGTGACAAAACTCTAAAATCAGACAAACGCCTGGCGGGGCGCTTGGCAGTGAATGTCTATGCGTTTTATGGGAGTTTAGAGTGATGGTGCCAGAAGAGTTGACTTGTATGTACTGGTATGTATTGCTCATAGGGCTGTTTGCAGTCTTGTTGCATAGGTTACACAGTGCTTTGAAAGTAATTGACCTATTGTGAGTTAGTTTGTATGTATGTATTGCTTATACTTCAGTTATAGGGCTGCTTTGCTCTTGAAGATATAATATTCTTTGAAAATTGTGTTTGAAGAAAATACTGGAAGTTATTTTCGCTTTCGAGGGGGGGAGTATGTAAGATTTGCAAAAGTGTGCCAATTTTGAAAAAAGTAGATGAATAAGTCGCGCAAAGCACATAGCAATAAAACAACTGTGCGAATCTCTTTGTCTGTCTTTGTACCTCCGCCGCTCTTTAATTTGAAGCTGGATTGAACGTATAATGTCAGGGAAACATGACTACCGTATTTTACGCACTATAAGGCGATACTTTTTTCCTAGACTGAGACCCCTGCGCCTTATAATGTGACTGATAATATAGTAAGAAACTATAATAACAAAATATGAATTTTGTTTAAAATTTGGGGGGTGCGCCTTATAATCAGGTGCGCCTTGTAGTCCGTAAAATACGGTACTTTTTTTAACCAATAAGAATTCAGAAAGATGCAGTAGTCCGTTTGAACTGGAAACAATTTTTTTGAGAGCCTTAGTCTGCCATAAACGGGCTTTAATTGTCTCTCCTTAGGTCAAACAAATTCTGAGTTTACCTCTGAGTGTGTTTTACAACGCTCTTTCTCCTATCAAGCTCCTGTTACTTGGAACCAGTTGCCTCGCTCTCTCAGATACTCATCCTCTCTGCCCACATTCAAACGCCATCTCAAAACTTATCTGTTTCCTAAACAACTACTGATCCCTTCCTTCATGACTTGGTGTGTGCATGTCTGAGAGTGAACGTCTGCGCTTGGTGAGCGCATATAATTATCTGTGTGAGTGTGTGTCTGCGTGTGTATGTACGTGAATGTGCGCGCGCTCACGAACGCGTGTATGTGTGTAATTCTGTGTCTGTTTGTCTGACCGTCTTTGGGTGTTTGTGTAATTTTTAGTCCCCATTCTTTATGCTATATGTTAAATATTATTATATGTGGTGTTATATTATATTTTTATATTGTAAACGCCTAGGGCATTGAATTGATTAGGCGTGCTAAATGATCTAATAATAATAATAATAATAATAATGACTAAGATTAAAAGTTCTATTAGGTAGGTTTTCTCCTTCATTTTTTAACCATGGTCATTTGCTTTTTGTCTCTTCTTCTCTCTCGGTGTCTCTGCCTCTAATAGCAAAAGGTAACGGGACTTCGTTTCTGTGTTGTGTTATTTTGTGGCCCCAAGTTCAAGTTATGGAGCACCGGTGTTGTCAAAAGTGTCATTGTTTGGTTCTGCACCCTCTTGGAATTTGTTTCCTTTTGAATATGATTTGATATCATTGTTACATTTGAAGTACGTAGTGTTCATGTTGACTTTTGCTTTGTCTTGTTCGTAGCTTGCGTTCCAGAAGAAAACTTAGGAGAGAAGTGTTTTTTTCCAGTGTAGTCGGTAGTTCTTAATATTTTGTATGTTTGTTATGAATTGTTGTGTGTGTGTAGTTCTTTTGGCAAAAATGTGTTTTAGTCACACACACACACACACACGTACACGCACACGCACGCACACGCACACGCACACGCACACGCACACACACACACACACACACACACACACACATACATACACACACACATACACACACCTACACACACACACACATACACACACATATACATACATACACACACACACATACACACACCTACACACACACACACACACACACACACACACACACATATATACATACATACACACACACACATACACACACACACACACACACACACACGCACACACACACACACACACACACACACACTTTTTTGCATTGAAACATTTCACCGAGAAGCAACATTGTGTCATTTTTAGGGAAAGAGATAGAGGTAGGATCAGCCTGGGATTATTTTCATAAAACTAAAAGAAGCAGACTTTGAGATTGAGGGTCGTAAACACGAGGGTGTGTGTGTGTGTGTGTGAGACTAAACTACATTTTGTGCCGTTCTTTTAATTAACTCCTCGTTATTCTTCCTCAGCTTTGTTTCGTTGTTGTGTTTTCAACACTCTATTGTCTTCAGTGTTGTAAATATGAAATGGTTGGTTTTTTAAACCCCGTGTCTCCTCACCCAACTTCCTGCACCTTTTTTTTTTATCCTACATCATTCTTCATTTTAATTCCCTCTGTTGTCTTCCCTTTCCCCTAACCATAACCCTACTAAACCCCCCCCCCCCCCCCCCCCCCCCTCATTTTTGCATTGCCTTTACCTTCTCTGAAACTTTCAGAAAGTCGCAGGCATGAGATTTTTCAGCCTTTAGGTTTTAAACAAATCTTTATTCACTCACTCGGAAACGATCAAACAGAAAGACAATTAGAGCAACAACAAGCTCGAAGCTTATACCGTGCTCCTTAAATTAACGTCATAATTTCACAATTGATTGAACAGATGGAGACTGCGTTTAAACCAATATAAACTGTGAATACAAACAAGAGTTTTAAGTGTGAACAAAACAGAAGTAATAATAATAATAATAATAATGATAATAATAATAATAATAATAATAATAATAATAATAATCAATAAATTTATAAATTTGTAAATTTGGGAGAGACCAAGGGGAAACAAAACAATAATTTATCCATAGTTAGGCTGATTTAAGGGTTTTTGATGGCTCCAGTGGTCATTTTGGACACAAGGAAAAGGGACCAACCAAATATAGGAATACTTCTTATGAGAAGGAGAAAAAAATGAAGTAGAAAAAAACAAGCTAATTATATTAATTCTACTTTTAATACTGTTTTTAACCCTTTTCAACGCCAGCCATTTTTCAGCCCAAACTTCCCATTAACCCCTTGACTGCCAGAGAAAATTAAATCAAAAAATCATTGTTCAAATCTTGCCATGAAAAAGACAACTGACAGAGCCAATCTGGCAAAATGGTCTGGGGATATAACTCTCTTGACTGTGTTAGAACAAAAGCCAGCATATCAGAGTTGTTCCTCTTCATCAGATGACATCATCAGTGATGTCATCAAGGCAGTACGTGATACGTCATACGGCAGTCAAGGTGTTAAAGTTACTTGGGTGGAGAAAAGATTTCATCTGCAATATTTGGGATTTCTTTGTGACATCCATGAAATAGGGTCTCTTCTTGCCTCCCAAAGTTAAGAACATAAGGTCACTGGATAACAGACCCTCATTTGATGCCTTTTAATCAAGAGGCGACAGTGGTGATGAAAGGGTTAAGGCTTAGATTACAACCCACAAAAAGACTTAGAGTGTCAGTTTCAGGGGACTTCCGCCTTTTTTTCAGCCTTTTTCTGCCAGTTTTCAGCCTAAATCATCATAATTTCTCAACCTGATGCCTGAAGGAATCTTGTCTTTTATTATGGTGGGATGTAGAAGAAATATAATAATATTACAATGGTGATAGGAATTTATCTTGTAAATGTTTTTTTAAGCAATTTTTTGGGGGTGAGACAAAACATAATTATTCTTCTTAAAGACCCAAAATCACGGTTTTAGCGCATTTTCCCTCTTATAGCTAGTAAGAAATCTTAAGAAATATTCCTAGCATAAGAGGGAATGTGACACGTGATGTCTTTAACCCTTTCACTGCCAGCCATATTTCAGCCAAACATTTCCATTAAATTTACCTGGGTAGAGAACAAAATCCATCTGCAGTATTGGGGATTCTTCTGTGGCATATAAAATAAGGTCTATCCTCACTTCCCAAAACTAAGACAATAGGGTCTTTGGATAATAGACCCCAATTTGATGCCTTTTAGTGACATAGGTGTTAAATCACTGTGGTGCTAAAATGCGACTTTGGCGGTGAAAGGGTTAAGCATCAGCTACTGTATATATCCCAATTCTTGTTCAGATTCACTCGTGTTTTTTGGTGATGTTTAAATTTTGAGACTTTTGTGTATCAACTTCTGTTTGTTTGCTGTTGTTGTTGTTTTTGTTGTTGTTTTTAGGATAATCACTGTTGTTTGTTGCTGTTGTTGTTGTTTTTGTTGTTGTTTTTTTTAGGATAATCACTGTTGTTTGTTGCTGTTGTTGTTGTTTTTGTTGTTGTTTTTTTAGGATAATCACTGTTGTTTGTTGCTGTTGTTGTTGTTTTTGTTGTTGTTTTTAGGATAATCACTGTTGTTTGTTGCTGTTGTTGTTGTTTTTGTTGTTGTTTTTTTAGGATAATCACTGTTGTTTGTTGCTGTTGTTGTTGTTTTTGTTGTTGTTTTTAGGATAATCACTGTTGTTTGTTGCTGTTGTTGTTGTTTTTGTTGTTGTTTTTAGGATAATCACTGTTGTTTGTTGCTGTTGTTGTTGTTTTTGTTGTTGTTTTTAGGATAATCACTGTTGTTTGTTGCTGTTGTTGTTGTTTTTGTTGTTGTTTTTAGTTTGTTGTTTTTTTAGGATAATCACTGTTGTTTGTTGCTGTTGTTGTTGTTTTTGTTGTTGTTTTTAGGATAATCACTGTTGTTTGTTGCTGTTGTTGTTGTTTTTTGAACTACTGTCTGTTGTGTTTGGTTGTTTGTTGTGGTTGTCATTTTTTTTAAAATGAGCGTCATTTTAAAGGAGCTCCATACGGCATTACGAATGGCCCAACTCTGAAATGTTTTCATCGTGGATATAAAAAAAGCAATGTATGGTGATGCCTATGTATTGTGTGAGCTCCTCTCCACTATGATAATTGTGTTTGATTATTATATTATAAAAACTTCCGTTGAATGTTGCTGAAGTTCCCTTTTGTTGGTGTTGTTGACATATACCGTAAAATGCGGACTATAAACCGCTTTTTTTGTGCTCAGCTTTGGCCCATGCGGCTTATAGATGGATGCGGCTTATCTGTGGATTTCTTTTTCATTCTACATTTATCAGTATGATTAAATCTGTTTCAGGCCGTATTCTTCAGCCTTTTTTTTTAGCTTCTTTAGACTCAAAACTGGTTTTGGTAATCAAATAGATTCAAATCTCATGTTTTAAAGCGTCTGAGAACATTAAATACTCATGTTCTGATAGGAGAATTTATATGTTTGTGTTGGTCTGTGCACATACAATTTTCTCTGCGGCTTATAAACTGGTGCGGCTTAAATGTGAATAAATACCTAATATTTTGTCAATTTAGGGGATGCGGCTTATATACAGGTCTTATAGTCCAGTTTTTACGGTAATAGTCGTAACTGTTGTCATTTGATGCCTGCCATGCATTTCACTTTTTTTTTTCATTGAATCGGTTCACCACAATTTTGTTTCATGAATGTGTGCGTGCGTGTTGTTGTTGTTGTTGTTGTTGTTGTTTTTGTTCTTCCAGGATGTCAAACAACAGGTGACACATTTCTTGTTGTTCTAAAACAAAATGTCGTAGCTTTGCAGAAATGGCAAGCATGTGCAGGTGACTGGGTGAAGTAACATGGAGAGGGGGGGGGGGGGGGGGTAAGGGATCCGGGGGGTGGGGGGTGGCGGGGGAGGGGGGATGTAGCAGGGGAGGGGAAGGAGGTGGGGAGCTGTCTTAAGGCGGCGACAGACTATCAGGATTCCCAGGCGCCTTTTAAGTCCTTTTATGTCCTTGTGAATTGGTTTGGGGTCCACAGGCCTTTTAAGTGCTTTATTTCAGCAAGTAGATCCTTTTAATTCATCAAGAGGTCCTTTTATTTTTTGAAAGGTACTGTTAAGTCCTGTTTTATTTAGAACAAAAGTGATAAAGAAGCTAACAGCTAAAACAAATTATGACAAAAACAAAAAACTGGCAGTATGCAAAGTTGTCGGTGTCACAGATCGGAGCAGACAATTCATTGCAAGCTGTGTGAGTCTTTCCGCACCAAGACGTAGTGATTCATTCCATGCGTATTGGATTGTCGGCTTTAAGACATGATTGTGCAAATGTTCACTGCATTGTGCTCTTGGTCAGCAATTGGCATTCCGGCATTTTATCATGAACATGTCATACAATCAGGTTGGTGAAGGTCCTTTTGCAATCTTTTGAGGTCCTTATAAGTCATTTATAGGTCCTTTTTTCGTTTCATGTTCCAAACCTGGGAACCCTGTGAGTCGTGGCTGCCTCATATGACTCGATCAGATCGTGACGTAGACCAAATTTTGTTTCCAGCACAGAAGACGTCACATTTTAGCCACCTGACTTGATCAGTGAAATTTAGAACCCGCCCTATTCGGCCCTGTCACCTGACTGGGCCCGACTGAGTCAGATTGATCGAGTTAGATGGTATGCAAATTAGGTGAAATGTCACGACCTGATCGAGTCACATGAGGCAGCCACATAGTCTGTCGCCGCCTTTAGAAAGCCTGGCTTGAGAACTTGCTGTGTACTGGCAGGTACTATTATTTACAACAACTTAATTTATAGATTATTACGCTACTGACACTTTTTTTTTCCCCATCAACTTTGTTTTCTTTAAAAGAAGTGCTTGTAGTATTGATATGAACAACATTTATATATATATAGTTATCGCTTTTCTATAATATTGAAAAAAAAGGTATGATTATGTATCATCACTAGTTAGATGAATTAAGCTTCTTTTCTTTGAATTTATATGTTCATGTTTAACACCGGTTTTTTATGAAATGAACATGGGTTTTTTTATACTTAACATTCTTATAGACACATTATGCATCTATGCTGTATGTTGTTTGTGTGTGTGTGTGTGTTATTGTGTTGTTTGGGGGGTTGTCTTTTTCTTTTTTTTTCTTTTTTTTAAGAATTGCCTATCTCATTAAGAATTAAGTTGGGGAGAGAATGGGGAAGGGAGTGGGGGGGGGGGGTGAACATAGAATCTGAGAGGCGCATAAACCCATGCTGCTTTATTCTGATCTAATTGTCGATGTGCTGTTAACTCATTCAAGTCATATATATATTCAAGGCCATAATATATGTCCGGAATTAATAGATAGCTGTCAATTTTATGCATTTGCTTCAAGGGAAGTAAATCTGTGTGCACACCATACCTTGGTCACTTCTAAGCTCGCTTTGATCATTTAGACCACAATTTTGCCTCTGACTTTGCTTTTGTAGTGGTTTGTTGTGGGGAAACCATGCAATTGGTGTAGAGAGTTTTTCTATATAAAGTCTATATATATATATATAAACAAAAAGTCTGATCTACCACTTCCCTATGTCTAAACCTGAAGTAAAAACCTGTCATCTTCTTTCATTTCTCCTTTTTGTCTATGTACGTTTTGTTTGCGTGTATGGCTGGAGTGATTTAAAAAATTCAAAATTGTTGCGATGCGAATGAATTAATGCTGCTGCTTGCCCCACGTTTATGTCAAGGGTTCCATGAGGGGGGAAAGGTAGGTTGGGGGGGGGGGGGGGGGGGGGTCAGGAGGGTTGGGTGAGGAAGGGGAGAGGGTTTTGCTTTAGCTTTTTGGGGGCGGTTACTGCTAACCAGTTGTGTCGTTTCTGCTATATACAAGAAAACACTTAACCCTTTCACCGCCAAAGTCGCATTTTAGCACCACAGTGATTTAACACCTATGTCACTAAAAGGCATCAAATTGGGGTCTATTATCCAAAGACCCTTTTGTCTTAGTTTGGGGAAGTAAGGATAGACCTTATTTTATATATGTCACAGAAGAATCCCCAATACTGCAGATAGAGTTTGTTCTCTACCTGGGCAGGTAAATTTAATGGCAATTTTTGGCTGAAATATGGCTGGTGGTGAAAGGGTTAAGCATGCCAGTACATCAATCAATCCATCAAATCAAATTCTTTTAGTGTCTTTAGGATAAAGAAATTGCTTGTCTGGCGTGCATATATAAACATACATAAAGATAATCATCAGATGCATTCAATCATCAGCTAAGAAATAAAACGTGTTGGAAGGATAATTTTCTTGACAATAAATGAAATTAGTATTGAATAAAAGGCGAAATAAAACTAGTGGGAGCACATACACACACATACACTCATACATGCAAACATACACGCAAACACACACATATACACACATACACACACACACACACACGCACACACACACACATTCACACACACACACACACACACATTCACACACACACACACACACCATCAAACATTCATCCACATAAAAAAAAATAATCGTTGATATTGAAATTTGGGGGGTGACTGTTTCCTCGTCTAATATTGAAAATTTTATTTTGACTGTTTCCTCGTCTTTGTTCAAAATAGATTATTAACCCCATGACTGCCAGAGAAAATTAAAGAAAAATTCATTGTACAAATCATGCCATGAAAAAAACACCCGGATAGAGCCAATCTGGCAAAATGGTCTGGGGATATAACTCTCTTGACTGTGTTAGAGCAAAAGCCAGCATATCAGAGTTATTCCTCTTCATCTGATGACATCATCAGTGATGCCATCAAGTCAGTGCATGATAGGTTATGTGGCAGTCGGGGGGTTAAAGTTGAAACGTGCGAATGGAAAGTAAAAGTGATATGTAATATGTGGTTTTGGTTTTTGACAGCAGCTTTCAGATTGTGTAAGTTGGTCAAACAAATTGAGGGGCTTTGATATTGGGGGGTCATTCTTTCATCCTTCTTTCACTTTTTTTTTTTTAGTACCCCCCCCCCCCCCCCTCCAGTTTCCTCTCCTCCTTCTCTCTCTCATGTCCTCTCAACCACCCTCACCCACCCCCTCCCAGCACATTGTTACATATATGTGACCAAGCACCACGAAAGGGACATTAACCCCTTCGCTGCCGCCTACTACTTGCGCATGCGCCGCCGGTTTGCCACGCAATGTTTTCAACGCGGCAATATCGCTACTTAGCAGCGACGTATATATACGTCGGTGGCAAGTACTAAAGCGCTATAGAGGACGTATATATACGTCGTCGGCAAGGAAGGGGTCAAAATGACCATTCTGAGAATAATGGCGAAGTTGGAAACTTCAGGCAATTCTCTTTCTAATGACGTAAAAACCATTCTTGTGCCCCGTTTTGTTGCAGAGTTACGAGCATTTAAAGTTGGTAAGGCGACTGTCAGCCATTTTGATGAGAAATCACAGTCTAAAATCTAGCCTATCCTAAGAAAATGCACCAACCTACTAATTTTAAAGCACTTTTTAGAATATTTAGAGACCATATTAAAGATTATCCTTTATGGATATGAGAGATAAGATGTTGTCCATGGTTGGGTGTATATGATAAAGAATATTAAAATTCGAAATATTTACGGTTTTAAATGGGCGTTCGGGTCTTTTCATTGTAAGATAAGATAAGCAAAAAAATACCCGTAACTAAAAATTGATTTTAAAATGAGATTTTTGACTTTGCAAGCCTGTTGTGAGAAACAAGCACAGCGACTTGATGTCCCTTTCGTGGTGCTGGGTCACAAATTTGCACAAGAGAAACAACTTGGTGTTGGCATTTTGTCTTATGGTGCAGGACTTTTTTTTTTTGCATATTGCTGATGGGGCTGAGTTTTACTAAATGGCTTGCTATGGGATGAAGGCCTTTCTTTACACACACACACGCACTTGCACACGCGCACATGCACACACACACACACACACACAGAGCTATTTCCATGTCAATGTATTCGCAAAGACCCACTCCTTTGTGAGTGTTTTGATTAAATATTCATTTGAAAAATCAGCTTGAGAAAGCCACATTATTACACACAGGTAAACCACACACACTTACACATAAAGCTGTATTTTAGGAACATTTTTAGCACACAACCCTACCCTAACCCTAGCTATGTCCCATGTCAATGTATTCTCAAAGACCCACTCCTTTGTGAGTGTTTTAATTAAATATTCATTTGAAAAATAAACTTGAAAGCCACATTATTACAGATAGCTTCTTTGACCTTTACCCAGATAGCTTCTTCTTCTTCTTCTTCTTATCTCATCATTAAACAAATTGTTTTGTTCTTCCATTGTTCTTCTTCTTCTTCATCACCATTATCATCATCATTAAACAAATTATTGTAACAGTGTGCTTTGTGTGAGTATATGTTTTCCATTGAGAAGCCCCAGTACTGCAGTACGGTGATTTTGAACAATGTTTAAAGGCAATTTTTATGTGCATTCACACACATGGAATTGATGTAGACATTTATGTTATGGTTAATGAGCATACTATGACTATTCAGTTTTCAATTTGATTTCAATGCGTAAAGTGTGTAGTAGTTTACAAGGTGAATGATAGGATTAAACATTGACAATTGTAATTACTTTTATCTTGGGTTGACTTAAGCGTGAAGATTTGGTATATTCAAGTCACAGAGACTTATCTCTGTGAAATTCGGGCTGCTCTCCCCCGGAGAGTACATCACAGCAAGCAGCGCCTAGATCAATTTGGCCATACCAGGCAGCAGGATTTCTCCCTGCTCTTACCGACTTTCAACTGCCGTGGGATTTTTACGTGCGTAAAGGGCACGGGTCAGACTAGCTTTAAATCCACATCCGAAGGACTCGACGTTCAGTTCGATTTTCCTGTCGAACTAGAAAGAAAGGGTGAGGCCGGGATTCAAACCCGTGTCACTTACGCTGCAGTCACGCATTACATTTAGCAGGCGAAACGTCTTATTAGGCTTTGGCTCTCAAATTAACCCTTTCACCGCCAGCCATTATTTAGCCAAAACTTTCTGTCAACCTTACTTTGGGTAAAGAAAAGTTGGCATCTGCAATACTGTAAATCCCCTATGATGTGTCAAATAAGGCCTTTCCTTATATCCCAAAGTTAACATAAGGTCATTAGATAACAGATTCTAGCTTCATGCCTTTTAAGTGACATGAGTGTTAAAGTAGTGTGGTGCAAAAATGCGACATCGGCGGTGAAACGGTTGAGTGCCATTGCTTCGACTCGCAGTGTTGTAGCCTTTAGAGTTAGTTGGCACGTGTACTTTGAGGAAGACAACTCCACTGAAAATGACTTTCAGTCCTGCTTTTCTAGAATAGCAGTTGCCACCTTGTGTTATCTGGAGGTCATGTTTTGATACAACCGAGAGCCACACGATAGTTGTATTGTGCAGTGTTTTGCAGGTCACCATCTTGATGCTAAGCTTTCTCCCATTGGCCTCTACAACTAGGGTTATTAACGCCCTTGACAGTGAGAGTGAAGCCCTTGCTGGTCAGTGCGGACAAGGGCATTCACTCTTGCGAAAGGCAGCCATTTAGTGGCCTCAAATAGGGTTATTGGCGAGAGTTATTCCCTTGTTTGGTCAGTGCGCAACCATCTCCCCCCACCCACCAAGGGCATTCACTCTTGCAAAAGGTGTTCTTTGCAGTAGCCAATAGAGAAAGTGCAAAGAAGGGCGACAAAATTGGTCAAAGCATGTAAGAACAAAACTTATAGTGAAAGATTAAAATTCCTGGGATTACCTTCTCTGAAGGGAAGAAGAGTCAGGGGAGACCTGATACAAGTATATAAAATAATAAGTAATATTGATGACATAGACTTTAACAACCTTTTTTGTTAAAAGTATCACAAACATGACACGAAATAGTACAGAGAAGTTATTTTTAAGACGATCCGTTACTAACATTTGCAAGTTTTACCTTTCTAGCCGAGTTGTTCAATACTGGAATAATTTGTCAACTAACAACATTAAGGCTGCACCTAACATAAATTTATTCAAAAATCTTCTGGACAAAGACACAATGATGTCAAATTTGTATACTACTTTCGATAATAGAAAAAGAAAAAGTCCATTCCATATTTTTGTTAAATTTTATAGTTTAGCTGTAGAAAGCAAGCCACCCTGAAACAAATCAAAGTCACAAACAAGAAAGGGCGTAAAAGGGTCACGAGGCCCACTTCTAGCCCTAATTACTACTACTACTACTACAATGCTAAGTGTATTATGGATCTTTGGATTTTGCTTACAAGTCTTCTCACACAAACAGGCAATTTATAACCGAGCAGAGCTGTTAGAGAGTCTTGCGTCTGTCCTTCTCAGGTGAAGCTCTCGATGCTGAACTTCCTGCAAGGCCTGGTGAGCGTGATGGACCCTGGGGACTTTGTCAACACCATGGACACACGACTGGCCGTGTCACGGATCATAAACTGGACAATGGAGCCCAGGAATGTGGACGTCAGGAAGGTCAGTGAAGATTAGTGTGTTGGGGGGGGAGGGTCAATGGTTAGAGAGTGGAGAGATAAAGGTGGGGGGGGGGGGGTTGTCAACACCATGGACACGCGACTGGCCGTGTCACGGATCATAAACTGGACAATGGAGCCCAGGAATGTGGACGTCAGGAAGCTCAGTGAAGATTAGTGTGTTGGGGGGGGAGGGTCAATGGTTAGAGAGTGGAGAGATAAAGGTGGGGGGGGGGGGGTTGTCAACACCATGGACACACGACTGGCCGTGTCACGGATCATAAACTGGACAATGGAGCCCAGGAATGTGGACGTCAGGAAGCTCAGTGAAGATTAGTGTGTTGGGGGGGGAGGGTCAATGGTTAGAGAGTGGAGAAATAAAGGTGTGTGTGGGGAGGGGTGTTGTCAACACCATGGACATGTGACTGGCCGTGTCGCGGATCATAAACTGGACAATGGAGTCCAGGAATGTGGACGTCAGGAAGGTGTGTGTTGTGTGTGTGTGTGCTTCTTCTTCCATGTAGTATCCACAATCAACAATTTTATTTTTTGATACTGCTTGGTCGAGGTCCGAAGGTCGCACACAGAACAAAAACAAATCAAAACAAGCCTAATCTACAGTGACCCAGCCAGCCAAGACCCGTTCAGCGGAAACTCGGCATGATGCTGAATCGGCAGGAACTGGAACCCTTAAGCTAATTGTTTTTTTTGGGGGGTTCTTGTGTGTGTGTGTGTACATGTGTGTGTGTGTGTGCGCGCATGCGTTTGCATGTTTTTGAACTTATCATCAGCATTTTATTTTGTCTGTCTGCCCTGAATTTGGGGCTGAAGGGTTGGAGTAGTTTGGTGGTTGTTTTTATTTTTTTGGTTTAGTTGTTGTGGGGTTGTTGTTTTTTTTGATTATATATTATTAAAAAGAAAAAATATTTCAGTTCTGCTCTTGATCATTTGACATCTTATGTGAAAGTCATAATAACGCTTAAGTGCCACAACTTAAGTTTTTGAACTTTTTTTTCTAGATCATGCTTGGCCGTGGTTTTTTTTTATTTTATAGAAGTGTCAATTTTGAAAGGAACGTTGAACTGTGCTGTTTCAGAGTGCCCAGGTGGTGTTGATCGGTCTGTTCAACCTGAACCCTGCGGAGTTCTCCCTCATGTTGGCTGCGCTGCCTAAAGCCTTCCAGGTACACAGCAAGTGTCTTCTTCTTCTACTTCTTCTTCGTTCGCTCGGACAGTTTCCTGTCACATGAGCGTGGATGCGTCATGCTGCCGTTATGCGCCTAACTAAGAAATAGTTAGGCCCAGCATGCCCGACTTCGGTGAAATAAATTTTTGTAAGAATGCATAGAAAAAAGGCGGGAGAATGGACCAATGAGACAGAAAGATAGTAAGATGACAGTAAGCAAAAGGAAAAGGCAGAGTCAAAGAGAGTGACAGAATTAGAGGAAGTTACAAGCACAGAACTTCCAGAAGGTGGGAGAACTATTTGTACAAAGGACATGGAGTCTTTCGGATGAGATGATAAACCGAGGTCCCGTGTGCCCATGCACTTAGCACATGCTAAACCCAGTGGCAACGAAAAAGTTGACATTTGGTCAAACTTCCCCCCACCTTCCTTCCTCATCAGTCCCCAAAACAATTGCATGAAAAAAAATAAATTGGGTGGCGCGCCTCTGGCTGCGACTTAGTCTCCAGGTGGGAGCAACCCGGATTTCACAGAGACGCCTCTGTAACTATAAAGTACCTAATACCTAATACATGGGTAAAGAAAAACTGGCATCTGCAATTCTGTAAATAATAAGGCCTCTCCTTATCTCCCCAAATTGACAACACAAGGTCGTTGGATAACAGATCCTACTTTCATGCTTCTTCGTGACATGGGTTTTAAATCAGTGTGCTGCAGAAATTCGACGTCAGTGGCGAAAGGGTTGTTTAGTCTTTGTATCAGTCTTCTCGATGTGAATCCTTCACTGTTCCCTTCAATGACGGTTGCACTGTTAACCTAAGGCCTTCGAGTGTGTACAAACTTGGTGTTAGTTCGTGTCTGTCTGTGAGTTTATGTGTGCAGTGGAACCTCCCTTATAAGACTCCCTCCCACATAAGACCTACTTCTCTGAGACATTGTCTTTCTTTGTAAGTACTAAAATTACCTCCCTTACAAGACCCCTCCCTTATAAGACCTCATTTTGGATGATTTTTGAAGGTCTTATAAGGGAGGTTCCACTGTATCTGTCACAGTCTGTACATTTATTTATTCGTGAATACGTGTTTGTTTCTCCTATGCAGGATGGAGCCACCAAGATTTTGCATTCTCACATGCGGTCGGCCAGCGAGACAACCTCAGACGTCCTGTCCCCCCACAATGCAACATCCCCCGCCGGTCAGCAGCGCAGCCGACCTCCCTCAAGGTCAGTGTCTGAGGTCATGGAGCAAAGGTCAGTTGACTTTTAGATTGCCTGGCAGGTGAAGGACCGCTCACTCACGTTATCCCCAATCATAAAATCGGAAAAGATCAGCGGATGTTTTAGTCGGAGCCGCTATCTTATACAGGGGATTTCTGATAACTCAAAAACGGATAACTGAAAAACACTGGGTAACTTTTCTGGTCCCAGTTTAATAATATTTATGTTAAAAAAGCGCAGGGCAGCCAGAAGCATGCGAAACGGAGAACATGAGAGTCACTATAGAAAGTATTTTACACTCACTAATACGTACTTAATAGACGATTTTCTGGGAAAAAACTAGGGGAGAGCACTTCGTGAAAATTAGAGTTGTTTACCTCCATTACTCGGTCAAATACCATAGCAACAATGAAACAACGGCGTCGAAGCTTGAAACCGCATGATGCCAGTCAGCGACTTGCAAACATTTTTTTTTTTTAAATAAGGGGTGGCCAGTTAATACAAAGTGATAGAACTTGCAAACTGTGACGTAAAAAATACAAATTTAGAATGACGCACTGCATTCTACATGCTGTGTGTCTCCTCAAAGACACAAAGCGAGGGCTGGGGATTTACCTGAAGGTAGAGTAACTTCCCCTGTTTGACCGATTGAACTAGGCGAGATCACTCACTCCCACGCACCATGGAATTACTCCCCTTAATCATTTCTGAACAATTCCTGTTGTTTGCTTGCAGGCAAAGCGCAGGGCATCCCGAAGAGTGCGTAACAGAGAACATGAGAGTCACTAGAGAAAGTATTTTACACACACTAACATGTACTTGAAGACCCCCCACGTCACGCGTCACATTCCCTCTTATGCCAGCTATAAGAGGGAAAACACGTGAAAACCGTGATTTTGACACATCACGTGGTGGGTCTTTAACCTTTATCGGATCATGCTTTTGACTACACGGACACGATGGCGGGGGTCTTCCACGACCCCCTACTCAGCAAAGAGCAAATTCCGAGGTGTTTATCCCTGTCCGGATGGCGGGGGTCTCCCACGACCCCTACTTGTCAATGAGTCACCATGTGTTTATCCCTGTCCGGATGGCGGGGGTCTCCCACGACCCCTACTTGTCAAAAAGGCGCCATGTGTTTATCCCTGTCCGGATGGCGGGGGTCTCCCACGACCCCTACTCAATGCACTGCAGTGCTCTTTAAAGTAGGGGTCGTGGGAGACCCCCGTCATCCGGACAGGTATATCAAAATTACGCGTCATATTACGTCATTTATGTTTTATACACATTAATAAAATTTAACACACTTGAAGCCATTTACGTTTTTGACAAAGTCATGAAATTTCATGAAGATTGCTTAAATAGTTTTAGAGATATAACATGTTTTGTGTGTCAAGGGGTCG
>CM065703.1:15293481-15320981 GCA_017654935.2 Phymorhynchus buccinoides | reverse complement strand
CGCAAGGATTGAGATTTTAGGCCAGGCCTATTCTTACAATCTGTCCTTGAGACGGAAGCAAGACTAATACAAAACGATAAGGCAAACAGATAATAATAATATGAACATGCATGATGATACAAGACATCAAAGTAAACAAAATTAGAGCAAAATAATATAAACAAATAACAAACAAGTAGGGGGGGGGGGCAAGAAAAGAGAGAGAGAGAGAGAGACAGAGACAGGGGGGGGGGGGGGGGGGGGGGGGGGGGTGCTAGGTGAGCAAGATATAAGATACAAGGAAATACAGGAACTATATTTATAGTTCAGATGAGGTTGAATCAAGAGGAAGGAGTCTGCATTTGTTTCAGCAACATCTTCATCAGGAGGAGGATGGTTTTAAGGGATGGGAAAGTGTGTGTGTGTGTGTGTGTATATGTGTGTGTTTGTGTGTGTGCTTGCTGAGTTAACTCACTCGGCACTGGCCAGTTGCTTCCCCTTACAACCGTTTCGGACAGGCCATTTGACTAGGTTCGAAAACCCATCACCACAAAAAAGTTATGAAAAGTTATGGACTGATATTTTCAGATAAGATTACTAACACCATGCACTAAGCGATCGTAAAATATCAGATTCCATACCTTCGTCGTTTGTCTCCTATTGACGAAAACAGCTAACACATAGAAAGAAGGAAACTTTCACATTCCGATCTTTGACCCCCCTCTACAACCAAACCTGAATGTAAACTCTGCAATGGTTGGTTGATTTCAAGAGAGGCAAGGTCAAAGCAAACTGAAAATAGGTTATGACGTCGCACTTGAAAGCTGGTTACACACCAGAAATCGAAAACTCTCAAGAGCCGGATCCGGGCCATTCCTTCTAAAAGGTTGTGCAAGCCATGAGCCGGAGCCGGCTCATTCGTCCCGAGTGAGTTAATGTGAAAAAATGATTAGGTTTCGGTGTTGAATAGTTGGCGTTGAATAACGTGCGTGTAATTGTTGGTGTGTGTGCAGCCTGGTGCCATGAACGGCTACAACAGAATGGTGCTGACAGAGGACAGCGACACAGGTGTGTACATTAGTACAGTGGAACCTCCCTTATAAGACTCCCTCCCGCATAAGACCTACTTCTCTGAGACATTGCCCTTCTTTGTCAGTATTAAAATTACCTCCCTTATAAGACCCCTCCCTTTTAAGACCTTCCATTATAAGACTCCCTCCCACATAAGACCTACTTCTCTGAGACATTGCCCTTCTTTGTCAGTATTAAAATTACCTCCCTGATAAGACCCCTCCCTTATAAGACCATTTTTGGGAGAGAGAAAATGGAGTTTTACGTCCTCTTGGTCTGAATCAGACACATATGGGACATTTGTAAATGCAAATATGGTTGGAACAATACTGGAGGCAATGCCCGGAGGCAGTACGAAACCAGTAAAGTCCCGATTTTTTTATTTATTAATACAGATAGCTGTAGCGGTGACCAAGCCTCGGTTAAACCTCATCGGCTATGGCACCGCCACAAGTATATACTGACCATTTTGGGGATGATTTTTGAAGGTCTTATAAGGGAGGCTCTACTGTACATCTTTCTTCGTTTTCCCTCGTTCTTGCTCTCCTGTTTGATGCATTTTGTTTTGCTTTATTGTAGACAGGGGATACCGGGGGGGTCTTTTGCATGAATAGTTCCCCCACCTTCTGGAAGTTCTGTGCTTGTAGCTTCCTCTAATCTGTCACTCTCTTTGACTCTGCCTTTTCCCTCTGCTTGCTGTCATCTACTACTGTCTTTGGTTGAAATGAATTTTTATTGAGAATCACGTAGTAAAGCAGCAACATAAACAAATGAGAACGAGCACAACTACTGTCTTTCTGCCTTTCCCGCCCAGCCTTTTTTCAGGAAACGCTTTAAAAAAGATTTCCTCCAGCCGAAGTCGGGCATGCTGGGCCTAATTATTTCTTAGGCGCATTACAAAATATGGAAAAAATACACATATGTTCTGCAGTAAGAGAGAGAGAGAGAGAGTGGTGAGAGTGCAAACATATATGATGGACAAGTGCAATTTTCAGTCATGTGTTTTCACTGTCCTGATAATTAAAAACAAAATCTTCTATCAAGCACGCATATTCTAACGTAACCACACAACGGACTGGTCAAAACTGTCCATAATTGTGAGGTGGTCTTCGTTATGCCGGAGACTCTTTCAGTAAATGATAAGTAGAGAAGAGACTGAATAAAACTGTCCATAATTGCGAGGTGGTCTTCGTTATGCCGGAGACTCTTTCAGTAAAAATAAGTAGAGAAGAGACTGAATAAAACTGTCCATAATTGCGAGGTGGTCTTCGTTATGCCGGAGACTCTTTCAGTAAAAATAAGTAGAGAAGAGACTGAATAAAACTGTCCATAATTGCGAGGTGGTCTTCGTTATGCCGGAGACTCTTTCAGTAAAAATAAGTAGAGAAGAGACTGAATAAAACTGTCCATAATTGCGAGGTGGTCTTCGTTATGCCGGAGACTCTTTCAGTAATAATAAGTAGAGAAGAGACTGAATAAAACTGTCCATAATTGTGAGGTGGTCTTCGTTATGCCGGAGACTCTTTCAGTAATAATAAGTAGAGAAGAGACTGAATAAAACTGTCCATAATTGTGAGGTGGTCTTCGTTATGCCGGAGACTCTTTCAGTAATAATAAGTAGAGAAGAGAGAGACTGAATAAAACTGTCCATAATTGTGAGGTGGTCTTCGTTATGCCGGAGACTCTTTCAGTAAAAATAAGTAGAGAAGAGACTGAATAAAACTGTCCATAATTGTGAGGTGGTCTTCGTTATGCCGGAGACTCTTTCAGTAAAAATAAGTAGAGAAGAGACTGAATAAAACTGTCCATAATTGTGAGGTGGTCACTATACAGGGGTCTACACCAGCTATAAGAGGGAAAACATGTGAAACCCGTCATCTTGACACGTGATCTGGTGGGTCTTTAACATTCTTTTTACATTGCGGGGTTTTTTTTTGTGCCTAAGAATTTAAACGTTTCAAGTTTCCCTTTTTTTCCGGTTGCACGTGCGTAGTAAATAGATACTCCGTTTTTCACTCCAACTTGACTTTGACTGCTTTCTTTTTCCTTTCAGCTTCCTACGATAAAGAGACAACAATTCCCGATGTGCTCCGAGAGCTATCCAACCACAACAGGAGGTAAGTGTTTGTTTGGTTACGGAAGATACGGCTAATATGCAACACATAACAAATTGACTCAAACCGGTGTCAAAACTGTTGAACTGGGTGAGGCACAGCACCATCAGTTCCTAATTCTACTGTTGGTTATCACTGTCACCCTGTGTGGTGCATTTCACAGAGTGAAGGAGCGATGTCTGATGCTGGAAAAGCTGTTGAAATGGGTGAGGCACGGCGCCATCAGTTCCTAATTCTACTGTTGGTTATCACTGTCACCCTGTGTGGTGCATTTCACAGAGTGAAGGAGCGATGTCTGATGCTGGAAAAGCTGTTGAAATGGGTGAGGCACGGCGCCATCAGTTCCTAATTCTACTGTTGGTTATCACTGTCACCCTGTGTGGTGGATTTCACAGAGTGAAGGAGCGATGTCTGATGCTGGAAAAGCTGTTGAAAGGGGTGAGGCACGGCGCCATCCGTCAATTCCATGGGTGCAACTTTTCCTGGTATACAAGGATTTCCTGTTTTTGAATTTTACCGGAAAACGAATTTGCTGTTTTTAAAATTTGTCAAACAAGATTTTTGTGTGTCTACTGTATTTTTCACACAGTTTAAAATAATTGTGGAAAAAGCAAACTAAAATACCTTCATAAATCAATGTTTTCTTCAGCTGCAGGGGGACATTACCCCTAGACCCCGGCCTTTCAGGTTTTTTCATTTTGTGTAGTTGCACCCATGTACTATTGGTAATCACTGTTATCGTGTCTGGATGATTCACAGAGTGAAGGAGCGGTGTCTGATGCTGGAAAAGCTGTTGAAATGGGTGAGGCACGGCGCCATCAGTGAGGACCAGTGGGACGAACACTTCAAGTCCATCCTCCTCATCCTCATCGAGACCTTTGGGGACACCGATGTAAGTGGTGACTCACTCTCTTCTGGGCACAATCGATGCATCTTCCACAATCGATAAATATGGAAATATTATCACGCTTTGTGATATGAAACTATGCAGGTAGTTGTTGCTGTTTTCGCTCCCCAGCTTAAACGCTCTGGGAGCACACATGGCCTTGGGTGGGAAGATTACGTGTATGGATGCTTTTAAAGGGACCCGCTGGCTTAAATCGCCCGCGACTTTCGACAGCGACGAAAAAAGTTGCTTGCAATTCCATTGACGCTAAGATCGCCAGCGATTTTCGATGGCACTATTCAAACATCGCGCTAAAAATCCTGATCGCGCCTGTGGAACTGCAAGCAAGGTTTTTCACCCAGTACCACAAGTTTCTCCACGCTTTTGGAAGCCATGCTGGCTGAAAAAATGGCGTGATGTTATAGCTCCGCCCACTTTCAGACTATTTTCGACGGCGACAAAACATTTTTTCGATTCACCAAGCGATAAAATAAAATCGCAAGCCATTTTCGACTGACTGCTCGTGATTATCGCGCCTATGGGTGTACAGAATGGCTTTACTGTTGGTGGCGATCAAATTTAATCGCAGGCGATTATCGCCGTCAATTTTCGCCTTTGAAATCGCGCATATAGAATTCCGGTGTTGCATAAAATATTTTACCCATGAAATAAATACTCTTTTCCGCTTTCAAATTGTTTGCTGTTTGGGAAAGATTCGCCCCTAAGTACATTCAGAGGCGTCTTGTGGCATGCAGGAAGAACAGAAGATTCATCATTAAATATTGAGGTCAGGAATATTTTTCTAATATTTATTATTATTTATTTTTGTTTGCACGGATGGTTATTTATATCGTCGCCATTTTGGAAAATATGAAAATAAGTGACATGGCTTTGTATATCGATTTCTCGGCAAAAATGTAGATTTACACCCTCCCGCTCTATTACTTGGTTCTTTCCGTGTAGAGTGAGCACTTAAATATCAATATTTTAAATAATAGTTGACTTATTTCTCACATGAAAGAACAATGGTTCTAGTGCACTTTCGAAGGGTATTTATTTCACGGTAGGTACTTTTTTCTCATGACACCGGCTTTAGGTATTATTGCTTATTTATTTACGAGAGAAAAGTTACTTTTTGACTCATCTCACATCACACAGTGTATGTACAAACAAACACAAGCATAATCTACCACGTTCATGGTGTGTCGTGCTGTCTTTGTGCTGAACCATGCGGGTGGATGCCATGGTGGTGTTTCGCTCCATCCTGAAGAGGCAGTCCAGAAGCATAATCTACCACGTTCATGGTGTGCTGTGCTGTCTTTGTGCTGAACCATGCGGGTGGATGCCATAGTGGTGTTTCGCTCCATCCTGAAGAGGCAGTCCAGAAGCATAATCTACCACGTTCATGGTGTGCTGTGCTGTCTTTGTCCCCACAGAAAACCATGCGGGTGGATGCCATGGTGGTGTTTCGCTCCATCCTGAAGAGGCAGTCCCAGAGGTTCAGAGACTACGCCGAATTGACAATTCTGAAAATCTGCGAGGCTCACAAAGACCCCTCCAAAGATGTAAGACTCTGTGTGTGTGTGTGTGTGTGTGTGTGTGTGTTTCTTTCATTTAACGTCTGTCCAATTCTCGTGATATTAGATGGGGAACAAAAAATTATGTTTGTGAGATTGGGTGCAGGCATGTGAGTGTGTGCATGTATGTGTGTCTATCTGTATATGCGTGTGAGTATCTATTATTATGAATGGATAGACCTACACTGTAGAAGCAGTTAACAAAACCAAGCAACAACAATAACACAAATCTTTTAAAAAAAAGTACTCAGACATTAATTGCTTATTTGTTGATAGACACAAAGACATTTTGGTGGAAATACAGTTTTTTATATATATGTGACCCAGCACCACGAAAGGGACATTAAGTGTCAAACTGACTATTCTGAGAAAATTATGCATTTGAAAACCACAGACAATTCTCTTTCTAATGATACAAGAACCATTTCTTATACCTTTTTCCGTTCCAGAGTTATGAGCATTTAAAGTTAGTAGGGTGAGCATTGGCCATTTTGAGAAAACACAGTCCAAAGTCTGGCCTCGCTGTAAAAAATGTATTGACCTTCTCATTTTAAAGCACTCATAAGACCAGTTAGAGACCACAATAAAGAATATCCTTTATAAATATGAACGATAAGATGTTGAAGAACATGAAAATATCCATAACCCAAAATTGACAAAATATTAGATTTTTGACTTTCCAAGCCTGTTGTGAGAAACCAGCCCAGCAACTTAATGTCCCTTTCCTGGTGCCAGGTCACATAATATATAGTCATGAAATGTCGTTGAAGTTCCATTAAAATTGGAAAAAGTTATTAGCAAAAAATTTGACTGGATATGTTTTGCCTTCGTGGTCTTGGGAAAGGTTAACCAACATTTGATTCATTGAGAGAGTTAGCGATATTCACTATGACACGTTTCAATGCTCTGTGTGCACACTGCAGGTGCAGAGGGCGGCGGAGGAGTGTGCCTTGGTGATTCCCACCTTCATCAACCCGGAGCAGTCCCTGCCCATTCACTATGATGCGTTTCAATGTTCTGTGTGCATGCTGCAGGTGCAGAGGGCGGCGGAGGAGTGTGCCTTGGTGATTCCCACCTCCATCAACCCGGAGCAGTCCCTGCCCATTCACTATGACACGTTTCAATGTTCTGTGTTCAGGTGCAGAGGGCGGCGGAGGAGTGTGCCTTGGTGATTCCCACCTCCATCAACCCGGAGCAGTCCCTGCCCATTCACTATGACACGTTTCAATGTTCTGTGTTCAGGTGCAGAGAGCGGCGGAGGAGTGTGCCTTGGTGATTCCCACCTCCATCAACCCGGAGCAGTCCCTGCCCATTCACTATGACACGTTTCAATGTTCTGTGTTCAGGTGCAGAGAGCGGCGGAGGAGTGTGCCTTGGTGATTCCCACCTCCATCAACCCGGAACAGTCCCTGCCCATTCACTATGACACGTTTCAATGTTCTGTGTTCAGGTGCAGAGAGCGGCGGAGGAGTGTGCCTTGGTGATTCCCACCTCCATCAACCCGGAGCAGTCCCTGCCCATTCACTATGACGCGTTTCAATGTTCTGTGTGCATGCTGCAGGTGCAGAGGGCGGCGGAGGAGTGTGCCTTGGTGATTCCCACCTCCATCAACCCGGAGCAGTCCCTGCCCATTCACTATGACGCGTTTCAATGTTCTGTGTGCATGCTGCAGGTGCAGAGGGCGGCGGAGGAGTGTGCCTTGGTGATTCCCACCTCCATCAACCCGGAGCAGTCCCTGCCCATTCACTATGACGCGTTTCAATGTTCTGTGTGCATGCTGCAGGTGCAGAGGGCGGCGGAGGAGTGTGCCTTGGTGATTCCCACCTCCATCAACCCGGAGCAGTCCCTGCCCATTCAATATGACGCGTTTCAATGCTCTGTGTTCAGGTGCAGAGGGCGGCGGAGGAGTGTGCCTTGGTGATTCCCACCTCCATCAACCCGGAGCAGTCCCTGCCCATCCTGAACAACATCATCAGCACCGCCACCTTCCCCATACACTGGGTGGCCATCAAAATGCTCATCGAGGTCAGAATAGCAACACATCGGGTGTAGTAGCAAACCATCAATGTTCTTTTCGTGAAAAAGAGAAAGACACTATCCAACACTACTTAACACTTAACACTACTTAATAATAATAATAATAATAATAATGGGAATTTATATAGCGCTCTTTCTTACATGAGCTCAGTGCGCTTTCAATTGATAACAAGAACATTAAAGGCAAACAAATAATGAATCATTAGAAAATAAAATAAACACGATGATTGCACGCAACGTTCTCTTTCTTTCTCTCACACACACACACACACACACACACACACACACACACACACACACACACACACACACGTGCACACACACACACACACACACACACGTGCACACACACACACACACATGCACACACACACACACACATGCACACACACACACGTGCACACACACACACACACATGCATGCAGGCACACACACACACACACACACACACACATGAACGCACGTACACATACACACATACGCGCACTTATGGTTCTGTGAATGTGTGCCAAGTTATTTTGATGGACTTAGAAGCTTTAATCATAATTAAGTGTGAACATTGTCTTAGACTTAAAGCTGAGCTCAGAATTGGTACTATTTAGTAATGATGAAAAATAAAAACCGATGAGGGATTTGATTATATTCTTTTGATAGCTAAATATTTTATTTATAACTGTAGGATTAATAAAAATCAGCCAAGAGTTTTTATGTTGATGCATGAACTAAAAACATACTATAAAATAGATTATATAGGTTAGGTTAGGTTAGGTACATTATAGTCACAGAGGTGTCTGTGAAATTCGGGTTGCTCCCACCTGGAGAGAGCGTCGCAGCCTGAGGCGCGCCACCCAATTTGAATAAAAATTTGCATGCGATTTTTGTGTGACTGATGAGGAAGGAAGGGAGGGGGGTAAATGTTGACCAAATGACAACTTTTTCATTGCCACTGGGTTTAACGTGTGCTAAGTGCATGAGCACACGGGACCTCGGTTTATGGTCTCATCCGAAAGACTCCACGTTCAGACAGTAAGGCCTAGTGCAAAGTGAGAGGAAAAATCCCCTGTACCCAGGTTCAAACTCGGGTTTACTTGACGCGAACGCGCTACCACTGTGCCACTCTACACTGCATGGAAATGCATGTTGCGAAATTCCATAAAAAGTGGTTGACATAATTAAGATAACGGATGCATGAGTTACCTGCACTTAACGTGTCCATAAGGCTCAGAGATGTGTGTAGTTACCGATTATTACTATAGGCAAGAATAAATAGCATTAATGTCGAAAACACACCGCATGTAAACATAGCACAACCCACTGTCCCTTTTTCCGTTGAAGCAATGCATGTGCATTTGAGGGGGGAAAATAGTTACTTCCCTCTTGACGGTTGACATGCAACGGACAGCCAAGAACGTCAAAAAACACATGGCCCTAGAAGAGTTTATGAGCACAAGCCACACTAGGACTAAATAACTGAAACAATTTTTGTCAAAGCGTGAAACATTTAAAATGAACGAATGAATATACATGGTGATAAACGAGACGGTATAATTAAAGAAATGTGCGTAAATTCTGTGATTATCGTATGGGCAACAAGTGAATATACATGGAATGAGACGGTATATTTAACTAATTCTAGTCGTTCCGGCCATATATGTTTGGAATTAATAGATAGCTGTCGATTTTATGCATTTGCTTCAAAGGAAGTAAATCTGTGTGCATGCCATACCTTGGTCACTTCTAAACTCGTTTCGCTCCCTTAGACCTCAATTTTGCCTCTGACTTTGCTTTTGTAGTGGTTTGTTGTGGGGTAACCAAGCGGTGTAGAGAGTTTTTCTATATAAAGTCTATATATAAAATTAAAAGTCTGATCTACCACTTCCCTATGTCTAAACCTGAAGTAAAAACCCGTAATCTTTCATTTCTCCTTTTGTTTATGTATGTTTTGTTTGTGTGTATGGCTGGAGTGATTTGTGAGTGTTTTTTTAATAATTCAAAATCGTTGCGATGCGAATGAGTTAAAGAAATGTGTGTAAATACCATGATTATCGCATGGGCATTTCTCTACGGTTGTAGTTGATGTATGTTTTGTTTGTGTGTATGGCTGGAATGATTTGTGAGGTTTTAAAGAAATAATTCAACATCGTTACGATGCGAACGAGTGAAAGAAATGTGTGTAAATACCATGATTATCGTACGGGCATTTCTCTACGGTTGTAGTTGATGTATATTTTGTTTGTGTGTATGGCTGGAGTGATTTGTGAGGTTTTTTAAAAATAATTCAAAATCGTTGCGATGCGAACGAGTTAAAGAAATGAGTGTAAATATCATGATTATCGTACGGGCACTGAGTGAATATACATGGTGGGAAATGAGACGGTATATTTAACCCTTTCACCGCCAATGTCGCATTTATGCACCACAATGCATCAATTCAGGGCCTGTTATCTGAAGACCCTAATTTTGGGAGGTAAGGATAGGCCTAATGTTATGCATGTCACAGAAAAATTTGCAATATTGCAGATATCTTTTTCTCTTTGACTCGGGTAAGTTTAATGATATTTTTGGGCTGAAAAATGGCTGGCGGAGAAAGGGTTAATTAAAGAAATGTGTGTAAATACCATGATTATCATATGGGCTTTTCTGTACAGTTGTAGTTGATGTGCCTTTCAGGTGGTGAAGATGATCCACGTGGATTTACTGCACAGGGCTCTGCCCGGCACTGTGCCAGGACTCATCATGGTAGGTGCCTTTGGCTTTGTCTGCGTGTTGTTCTGTACTTTGTTGTCTGCGTTTTGTGAATGTGTCTCCGTACATTGTCATTATGCTCTGTGGTTGTGTGTATTTGCAATGTTTGTCCCCCCCCCCATGTCCATGTTTTTGTCAGATTTGGTAAGAACAAGGACGAGAAGTTATCATGTACCATATTTTTCTTAATACAGACAAACCTCTATTTTAAGACTTCCAAAATGTCCGGAAAAATCGGTCGTAAATTGGAGGGGTCGTATGACGGAGGTTTTCACTGGCAGCCGTAGAAAGAAAAAGTTCAGCACAGTTCATACTCTCTTCTTCATGCACACATACAATGACATATTAAAACTGGATTTGGGTCTTTCCAACTCCATAGGATTGTGCAATCGATGTATTACAGTTTCACTTTGCCGACTTCTTTTAATCACCTCCACTCTCGTCCAAAGTCAGTGGTTTTCTTTTTCAAAGTCAGTGGTTTTCGTGCTTTTCCTACGCTTTCCGCCATCTTTTCTACAACAAGGGAAGCGACTCCGCTTTCAGGCCCTTGACCGTGGTTGTTTCCCTTTGCTCGAAGTCTATGCAGACGACAACAACGGTCGTAAAAACCAACAAAATGGCGGTCGTAAGTCGCGTTTTAGAGGAAGTCGTTTAAGAGAGGTCGTTAACATAGTAAAATGCATCCGTGCCAACAAATCCGGTCTCAAATGAGAGGTGGTCGCTTAACAGAGGGTCGTAAAATAGGGGTTTGTCTGTATAAGGCGCTCCTTAATATAAGGCAATCCCCCCCACTTCACACAAAATTCAGATTTTGTTATATTTTTTTGACTATATTAGTAGTATATTAGGGGGTATCACTCTGGGGGGGAAAAACATTATCGCTTTATAGTCCCAAAAATACTGGTATGTTTGCCCTTTTTTTTTCCCCATGTTTTTGTCGGATTTGGAAAGTACACGGATGAGAAATTGTTATGTACCATATCTTTCGGACTATACCCCCCCCCCCCCCCCCCCCCCCCCCCCCCCCAAAAAAAAAAAAAAAAAAGTTTTTACACAAAAATTCAGATTTTGTTATTCTATTTTCTTACTATATTAGTAGTCATATTACAAGGTGCAGGGGTCTCAGTCTGGGGGGGGGGGTATCGCCTTATAGTCGGAAAAATATCTATCTTCCCTGGGTCACCCAGTGTATTATTATTAAGCATGGCATTTTGTTCGGAATCAACGTGAAAACTTGTAGCTTAGTTTGTAGGGCTTAATTTTCTTCAGGATTTCTTAAGCGTCAAACTCTTTGTTCAAGCCTACGATATTTTGTGTTTTGCTTTTCCAGGGCATGACGACCGACAGTCGGGTGAGGAAGGCCTCTGTGTTCTGTCTGGTCAACGTTTACCTGAGAGTGGGGGAGGACATCAGACCTTACCTGTCAGATCTCAACAGCAGCAAGGTATGTCACTATGATGTGTAGAATATAAACCATTAATACAGAGGTGTTATTCTGGTCAACGTTTACCAGAGTGGGGGAGGACATCAGACCTTACCTGTCAGATCTCAACAGCAGCAAGGTATGTCACTATGATGTGTAGAATATAAACCATTAATACAGAGGTGTTATTCTGGTCAACGTTTACCTGAGAGTGGGGGAGGACATCAGACCTTACCTGTCAGATCTCAACAGCAGCAAGGTATGTCACTATGATGTGTAGAATATAAACCATTAATACAGAGGTGTTATTCTGGTCAACGTTTACCTCAGAGTGGGGGAGGACATCAGACCTTACCTGTCAGATCTCAACAGCAGCAAGGTATGTCACTATGATGTGTAGAATATAAACCATTAATACAGAGGTGTTATTCTGGTCAACGTTTACCTCAGAGTGGGGGAGGACATCAGACCTTACCTGTCAGATCTCAACAGCAGCAAGGTATGTCACTATGATGTGTAGAATATAAACCATTAATACAGAGGTGTTATTCTGGTCAACGTTTACCTGAGAGTGGGGGAGGACATCAGACCTTACCTGTCAGATCTCAACAGCAGCAAGGTATGTCACTATGATGTGTAGAATATAAACCATTAATACAGAGGTGTTATTCTGGTCAACGTTTACCTCAGAGTGGGGGAGGACATCAGACCTTACCTGTCAGATCTCAACAGCAGCAAGGTATGTCACTATGATGTGTAGAATATAAACCATTAATACAGAGGTGTTATTCTGGTCAACGTTTACCTCAGAGTGGGGGAGGACATCAGACCTTACCTGTCAGATCTCAACAGCAGCAAGGTATGTCACTATGATGTGTAGAATATAAACCATTAATACAGAGGTGTTATTCTGGTCAACGTTTACCTGAGAGTGGGGGAGGACATCAGACCTTACCTGTCAGATCTCAACAGCAGCAAGGTATGTCACTATGATGTGTAGAATATAAACCATTAATACAGAGGTGTTATTCTGGTCAACGTTTACCTCAGAGTGGGGGAGGACATCAGACCTTACCTGTCAGATCTCAACAGCAGCAAGGTATGTCACTATGATGTGTAGAATATAAACCATTAATACAGAGGTGTTATTCTGGTCAACGTTTACCTCAGAGTGGGGGAGGACATCAGACCTTACCTGTCAGATCTCAACAGCAGCAAGGTATGTCACTATGATGTGTAGAATATAAACCATTAATACAGAGGTGTTATTCTGGTCAACGTTTACCTGAGAGTGGGGGAGGACATCAGACCTTACCTGTCAGATCTCAACAGCAGCAAGGTATGTCACTATGATGTGTAGAATATAAACCATTAATACAGAGGTGTTATTCTGGTCAACGTTTACCTCAGAGTGGGGGAGGACATCAGACCTTACCTGTCAGATCTCAACAGCAGCAAGGTATGTCACTATGATGTGTAGAATATAAACCATTAATACAGAGGTGTTATTCTGGTCAACGTTTACCTGAGAGTGGGGGAGGACATCAGACCTTACCTGTCAGATCTCAACAGCAGCAAGGTATGTCACTATGATGTGTAGAATATAAACCATTAATACAGAGGTGTTATTCTGGTCAACGTTTACCTCAGAGTGGGGGAGGACATCAGACCTTACCTGTCAGATCTCAACAGCAGCAAGGTATGTCACTATGATGTGTAGAATATAAACCATTAATACAGAGGTGTTATTCTGGTCAACGTTTACCTCAGAGTGGGGGAGGACATCAGACCTTACCTGTCAGATCTCAACAGCAGCAAGGTATGTCACTATGATGTGTAGAATATAAACCATTAATACAGAGGTGTTATTCTGGTCAACGTTTACCTCAGAGTGGGGGAGGACATCAGACCTTACCTGTCAGATCTCAACAGCAGCAAGGTATGTCACTATGATGTGTAGAATATAAACCATTAATACAGAGGTGTTATTCTGGTCAACGTTTACCTCAGAGTGGGGGAGGACATCAGACCTTACCTGTCAGATCTCAACAGCAGCAAGGTATGTCACTATGATGTGTAGAATATAAACCATTAATACAGAGGTGTTATTCTGGTCAACGTTTACCTCAGAGTGGGGGGGGGGGACATCAGACCTTACCTGGCAGAACTCAACAGCAGTAAGGTATGTCACTATGATGTGTAGAACATAAACCATTTATACAGAGGTGTTATTCTGGTCAACGTTTACCTCAGAGTGAGGGGGGGGGGGGGGGGGGGGGGGGGGGACTTTACCTTAGAACTCAACAGCAGTAAGGTATGTCACTATGATGTGTAGAACATAAACCATTAATACAGAGGTGTTATTCTGGTCAACGTTTACCTCAGAGTGGGGGGGGACATTAGACCTTACCTGGCAGAACTCAACACCAGTAAGGTATGTCACTATGATGTGTAGAACATAAACCATTTATACAGAGGTGTTATTTACCTCAGAGTGGGGGGGGACATTAGACCTTACCTTGCAGAACTCAACAGCAGTAAGGTATGTTACTATGTGTAGAATATAACACAAGCAACTACACGACAAGTGTAAAGTGATGTTATTTTATTCACAAGAGACAAAACAAAACTACTGGATATTTCGGCGAATGCGCCTTTATCAACACAGACAAACAAGAAAACAGCAAACAGCAAAAAGCAGGCAACAAAAGGAGCAAAAAATCAACAAGATCAAACATTAGACCTTACCTGGCAGAACTCAACAGCAGCAAGGTATGTCACTATAATGTGTAGAATGGGTGTAGTAGAGTGGCACAGAGGTAACGCTTTTCCCTTGCGTCAAGTAAACCCGAGTTCGAACCTGGGTACAGGGGATTTTCCCTCTCACTTTGCACTAGGCCTTACGGTCTGAATGTGGAGTCTTTCGGATGGGACGATAAACTGAGGTCCCGTGTGCCCATGCACTTAGCACACGTTAAGCCCAGTGACAACGAAAAAGTTGTCATTTGGTCAAAAATTTACCCCCCCCCCCCTTTCCTTCCTCATCAGTTGCACAAAAATCGCATGCCAAAAAAAAAAAAGGGTGGCGCGCCTCTGGCTGTGACGCGCTCTCCAGGTGGGAGCAACCCGAATTTCACAGAGACGCCTCTGTGACAATAAAGTGCATAATACCTAATACAGTGGGACCTCCCATTATAAGACTCCCTCCCACATAAGACCTACTTCCCTGAGACATTGCCCTTCTTTGTAAGTGTTAAAAGTACCTCCCTTAGAAGACCTCTCCCTTAGAAGACCCCTCCCTTAGAAGACCCCTCCCTTAGAAGACCCCTCCCTTTTTAGACCCCTCCCTTATAAGACCTCATTTTGGATGATTTTTTAAGGTCTTATAAGGGAGGTTCCACTGTAATAGTTGAAAACAGGGGGTCGTTTCACAAGGGCTAACGTTGCGTAGTGTGAGCGCAAATCGGCAAAAACGGTACTAAGAAACACCTCTTTCGCCGACGTTTGCCAAAAACGTTTTGTGGCTACTCCCAAAGTATCTTTTGGCGAACTATCACGTGACTAGCATGGAGTGAATACATTTCTTGTTGTTGATTGGTCCATTAAAGTTTGGTTAAAATAATTTAAAAATTTGACCAATCAGACAAGAGCTTGTAATATTCTTCCGCAAACGTTTTCTAATGTGTTTCTTAGGTCCCGTTTGGCGTAAGCGTTATTCGTGCGGCGACCGTTGCCTAGAGAAACTGGACCCTGGTAAGCATTCTTATTCTGACAGTCTTACATGGTTTTTTTCCCTCTGTCTTGTGTTTGCAGACCAAGCTCTTGAACCTGTACATCAAGCGAGCGCAGGACGATTCCCGCAGCGGAGGGATTATGTCCCCTGGGGGGGTCTCCGACACGTGACGCTGATCGACGGGACATCGTCTGTGTGGGCCGGAATTTTACGTTCATCTTCACGCATTTCGCCACAGAGAAGCTTTGTGAGAAGGCCGATATTTCAGCTTCCGGAATTTTATGGAGATTTATTTTCACACACTTCACCAAGGAGACAGAGAGAGAGGCTTAATGAAAGGCCAACCTGTTGGAAATTTACGTTCATCTTTTACTCATTTCGCCTCAAAGACAGAGAGGGGCGTAATGAGAAGGCCGACTTTCAGTGTCTGTCGCTGGAATGTTACAATGATATGTTTTAATTTATTTCACCATTTAATGAAACCCTGTCTCTTTCCAGCCTCCTTATGGACACCGTCAGTGGGTGCCAGAATTTTACGTTCAGCTTCAGTCGCATTTCGTCACAGAGACACAGAGAGAGAGGAGTTTGATGAGAAGGCTGACTTTAGCGTCTGTGTCAGGATTTTATTATTGTTCATTTTCACGTGTTTGGCCATTTAATGGATACACGGAGGGAAACGTCAAGAGGAGAGAGAGACTACCGAGGATGAGATGTCAGTCGTGGGAAGCAGAGTTTATGATTTATAATAATTCTCCCTGTGGGGAAACCGGGGGGTCTTTCGTAAAAATAGTTCCCCACCTTCTGGACGTTCTGTGCTTGAAACTTCCCCTAATCTGTCTCTCTCTTTGACTCTGCCTTTTCCCTTTGCTTTCTGTCATCTACTATCTTTCCGACTTATTGGCCCATTCTCCTGCCTTTTTAAAAAAATCCTCCAAATAATTTATCTCCTTTGAATTCCTCCGAAATCGGAATGTGTCAGCTGCACGCAGCGGGGAGACCAGTGAAAAACTGAAAACCAGGACACATACGTACCTTACCCATTATGGCCGTATGGCCTGGGAATGCAGAAGAAGAAGAATTCAGTTCATTTTCACTTATTTCATGACTTAAGAGACGAGACAGAACTGGAGAATTGTGGTGAAAAGGCCGACCGACATCAGTTTGTGTTTGGTTGTGTTCACCTTCACACGTACACATACACAAGAGTGGACCGAGGTAGAGATGTAGGAGTGCTAAGCGTGCTGACTTGAGAGGCCATTGAGAGATGAGAGAATTGAAAATGTGAAAGGCTGCTTTGGCTTTTATAGATGCTATACTGGAGATAGTTTTCACTGGTTTAGATTTTAAAGTGTGAGCTGAATCGGTGCGGAATTCACATTTTGCCATTGAAAAAACCCCAGTGTTTTTAGAAAAAGCCTGGGAGCTGTTACCACTGATGAAGCGTGGATTGACAACACTGGGGGAGAGAGAGAGATTGAGTAAAGGACACTGTGGGTGTGACAGTGCTAAAACAAAGGATTGCTTTTGCTGATTCAAGGACAGATGGAGTGTATTTTTAGTGGAGAGAGAGAGATTGAGTCAAGGACACTATGGGTATGACCAGTGCTAAAACAAAGGATTGTTTTCGCTGCTTCGAGGACGGATGGAGTGCTACCTTTAGTGGAGAGAGAGAGATTGAGTCAAACTGCAAGAAAAAAGAGAGTGTGATCGAGTCATCCGAAGGGAAAACGGGCCACGGTTGCTGTTCACCAAGAGAAAAGCTTTTAACTTTTGATTTTGCTATTGTTGTGAGAAAGAAAAAAAGTGGTAGACATCACACAGAGAGAAAGAGAGACACACACACACACACGCACACGCACACACACACACACACACTGTTTAGCATTTTACTTTTCTAATAATGTTTTACACTTCTTTATAAAGAGAGAGAGAGAGAGAGAACAAAGTCTGTGATCTGAAAATAAGGAGAAAGGTTTTTAAAGATGTGCTCATGTGTTTATCCTTGCTTTACCATTGTGATGAGACTCCAGTCATTTCAAGTCGATAAAACCAATGTAAAAAATTAAGTCTTGTATCATTTTTCGTGGACATTTTTATGTGGCCAGTAATGAACACAGCTTTGTTCAATAATCGTAGGATTCGAGTAAGGCTACGTACACATACATGCGGAGCTTCCGTGCGGAAACCCGTGCGCAGTCCGTAAATAAGTAAAAAAAAGAAGGGAAAAGATTTGCGCACATATTTCCCCTAATCCGTAAATTTTAACCCTTTCTTTCTTTTACTTATTTACGGATTGCGCATGGGATTTCCGCATGAAGTGTGTACGAGGCCTAACGGAGAAGAAACAAGATTCTTTGCACTGAGCTGTGGCATTGAACACTACAGTATGTATGTGCATGATGGATTCTATATGCCATTTTTTGAGGTTGTGTACTTGTGTCATATTTCGCACGCTGTGGGTACTTTAATCCAAAGGCCTTTCTCATCGATTTGCATTAGCTTCAAGTTTCTGTTTGGGCCAATAACAAAGTGAGGGTTGCTATATACCTGCATGATCATGGATTTCCTCAAGTTTTGGACAATCGGTTGTACAGGTTTAGTCTTCTGTGTATGACGATGACTCTCAAACATGGAGTCATTGCAGTTGGTTTTAGTGCTTTGGCCAAAGGGATTGGTTGGCCTTTGGGGACCTTCAGACCTGGAACCATTGCAGTCGGGTTTTAGTGCTTTGGCCAAAGGGATTGGTTGGCCTTTGGGGACCTTCCCCAATGCCAGCAGTCCTCAAATCTCCTTGTTCTACCTGTAGGTCAAGGAGAGACAGACACACACACACACACACACACACACACACACACACACACACACACACACACACACACACACACACTCACACACACACACACACACACAGACAGACACAGACACACACACACACACACAGACACACACACACACACACACACACACACACACACACACACACACACACACACACACACACACACACACACACACACACACACACATACACTCACTCACACACACAGACACACAGACAGACACACACAGACACACACACACACACACACACACACACACACACACACACACACACACAAGCACGTATTACTCGTTTGAATGGGTCCATTTTGCTTAGTACGATAGTGCAGCACATGTTCTTTGTACTTGACTTCATCATGTTTTTGTGCTGCTTTTTTTCTCATAACGATGTGTTTATTGTGGTGTGTTTTTTATGTGTATCTGGTTGTAATTTCCCAATTCATGAGATAATGAAATTGACATAATTTTATAAAAAAAAAACGCCCTGAAAAACGCACGCTTAAAAAAATGCTCGGAGCTGTTACCCATGCTGTATTACCGCTTTCAACACATTACTTTATCTAATGTAAGGGGAGGTTTAATGTTGCAAAATTGGACAATTTGTTTTAAAAGATCATTGAAAAATGGAAATTAAAGATGATTGAACACCAACACTAGTTTGTGTTTGTGCATGTCTGTTTAACTGCAACAGCAAAGATGATTTTTGTTTAATCTTTTGATTTTCAAAGATATATATTAGGTTTAGCTCTTTGGGTTTGGGGCCTTGGTAGCATAGTGGATAAGGTTTGGGAATATAAACCCAGGTTCAATTCCTGCCTTGGTGACTTTTTTTGGTCCAAAAGAAAAATAAACTGAACTAATATTAAATTGCTTTTTATTTTTATTTCCAATAGAAAAAAAAATGTCTCCTCCGAGGTTTGAACCTCTAGTCTTAACGAAAGTTTAGCTTTACGTCCTCCCGGCCGAAGCCATATAGGACATTACTTTATATTTAGTTGGCTAGTCTTAAAATTCAGAGGTGGTTTTATCCACTAGACTGTCTAGCCCCCGGATCCCTAAGAGTAAAAACTAATATAATATGTTGGAAATCCTAGACAATTTTAAAGCAGTATTTCCGATTCAACATCAAGGATAGATTCTTAGTGAAAGCTTTGAACTTTCAGAAACTTAGTGGTGTAATGGATAAAACACTTGACTCAAAATGTGAAGACACGGAGTTCAAACCTCATCCAAGGCAACTTTTTTTCCTCAGTTCAAAAACTGACAGTTTTAGTCAATTTAAAGTGAACACAATTAGATGCAATATGAATGCTTTTTGTACATGTATGTTTTCTATAACTTCCAATTTTACAGCCAATTCCAACTTTGTGAGGTTTTTTAATTTATTTTTAAGTGATTACATTCAGATGCTTTCTGAATGCTATTTTCCCTGAAAATGAAAAAAAAATGCTTACTCAAATTTTTATCTGACGAACATTCCAAAAATTCGCCAAATTATACAAACAAATTTGTTTTTTTATTGTGCTGGGACGGTATTCATGTCGAGATAGCATGAGACTTAGCATGATGCTAACTTAGAAGCTCTTCCAAAAGTCCTATTAAATCCTATAGGACATTGGAAGAGCTTCTAAGTTAGCATCATGCTAAGTCTCATGCTATCTCGACATGAATACCGTCCCTGGTTACTTTGATCCCTTGCAAGTGCTAAGTAGCAACACTTTGTGATTTTCACAATATATTATTTAGAATCCGTCTACAACTTTTGAATTGAAATACTTTTGTTAAAGTCGCATCTTATCTTTTAAATTGCATCCTATCTCAAGAGCAGAAGCAGCAAAAAATTAATTTTAAACAAAATTTAAGACATAGAAATTTTGAAAGTTTGGGAAGTCATTTCCAGATTTAGGAAAAGCATGGGGAAATTAATAATTGAGAGGTTGAAGCCAGAAAGTCCTACCGCTCTTCTTTTTTTCCTTTTGTGATATCACCCTCAGATTTTTAATCCTCATTAATTAGGGTCTCCTTCTTCTTCTACATTCCCAGGCCATATGGCCATAATGGGCAAGGTACGTATGTGTCCGGTTTTCAGTTTTCACTGGTCTCCCCGCTAGCGTACAGCCGACACATTCCGATTTCGGAGGAGCTCAAAGGAGAAAAATTATTTGGAAGATTTGGGTTTTTTAAAAGGCAGGAGAATGGGCCAAAATGTCAGAAAGATAGTAGATGACAGAAATCACAGGGAAAAGGCAGTGTCAAAGAAAGTGGCAGATTAGAGGAAGTTACAAGCTCAGAAGGTGGGGGAACAAGCCTGTTGTGAGAAACTAGCTCAGCGACTTAATGTCCCTTTCGTGGTGCTGGGTCACATTTGTTTTGCAGTGGAATACAGTGCAATACTCTACACTACTGCTACACACCACAAGACGCTATGCCATACCACACCACGCCACGCCACGCCACGCCACGCCACGCCACACCACACACTACACTATGCACTATTTCAATGCTGACAGGCTTGAGGATTTTGTGTATGTGTGTGTGTGTGTGTGTGTGTGTGCTTGGTGGTCCATAACAACAGGATTTGCGTTCCATAAATTGCACAAACAAATTGGGTGCAGCGCGTGTCTCTGATTAGAACAGAATGGAAAACAGCTTTTTTTTAGTATGTACTGTCCACACAAAAAAAGGCAAATTATTGAGGAGTTAGTTGTCCGTATACTTGGCTGTGACTAAGGGCAAGTTGCATACTGAAAATAGGGTTTTTCGGCCTTTCGGCCATGTGGGGCATTTGTAAATACAAAGATGGTGGGAACAATACTGGAGGCAATGCCCGGAGGCAGTGCTAAACCAGTAAAGTCCCGATTTTTTTAATAATACAGATATGCGTAGCAGTAACCACGCCTCGGTTAAACCTCATCAGCTATGGTACCACCACAAGTATAATTTCAAAGTGCAAGTTGCATACAGAAACACCACTCACTTATATAAGAAATAAGCGGATGGGATTGCGGATTATAGGTTTCTAAGCGGATAGGATTGCGGATGCAGAAACTCATCCGCAATCCTATCCGCTCATTTCTTACTAGTAATCCCGGCTTCACCCGGGCTGTAGTTGGTCCATTTTATTTCGAGAGTGGGTGTAACCGTGTGAGCAACCCGAAACCATCCCCACACGAAGAGTAACAAAAGAATATGCAAGACCTCCCCCAAAACAATGAAAAAAGGGTATCCAGAGGAGGTTCAAACCCATAACCTCTTGCGTGTGAGTGCAACGCGCTATCCACTGAACTATGACAGTGCCGTGATATTTAGAGTAAAAATGTGCTTATAAAAGATATACCAAAAGAGGACTACTGAAGAAATGGAAGCAAAGTAAAATCCGTTTTGCCGACTGAGTGTAGAAATTAGTTAATTAAGCTGATTAGCGAGTGTGTTGTAAAACGCTATGCCTCCTATTTTACTGGCAGTGTGTTCATTTTGATGCTGTGAAAGTTTGGTGGCGATCGGAGAAAGCTCAATATGGTTTTAGCGTGCACACACAGATAGGCACGCAGGTCGCTTATAATTTATTATATCGAGAAGAAGAAGAAGATACAAGTGAATGGGGTTTTGTACGGAACTTGCGGATTGTGGATCTAATGTGCACAAGCCCTTACAATGCGAATAACAAAGGCTTGATGGAATGGTGGGCATATGTTTTTTGACTGATGGGAATGTACAGCAGATTCTGGCTATGGTGTGTTCTGAGAGGATTCAATGAATTTACAAAATCTCTCTCTCTCTCTCTTTGATTGGACCTGTAATGTGGAATCTGCCGATCAATGTGGCGTCACACGCATATCATTACATCCCTTTATGTCTCCCTGAGACCAATAACAAAGAACAATTTAGAAAAAAACCTGATCACTCTGGAGAAACTTTAAGGGAGACGCAAAGAACGATAACTCCTGGAGATTGCGTTTCATCCTATGAATGGACATTTTGGCCGAGACTGAATAAAAATGAAGGAGCGACGCGACAGAAAATGTACAAGTTAGGAATAAAGATAAAGGAGATATGTCTTTCCCAAAAGATGTGTTCCGAGAGATTTGGATGAATTTTGTGGAAAGTTTCTTTCTCTGTGAACTGTGTGCCAAGTTTTGATCTAGCTTCACATTTTTTAAATATTTATTTAGTCAGGCAGTGCGTTGCCTTGTCTGTGAGGTCAGTTTTCGAGAGGTGTGTGGTACCTTCTACGGGAGACAAGAGAGAAGAAAATGACTCGTAAAAGTGTGACAATCAATTCTGTGTTTGCTGGTAATAAGCTACAAGGATTAAACGTGCGCTGCTGTGCATTTATTTAATATTGTATTGACTCACAATTTGAGAAAGGATGTTTGTGTTTGGAGTTATTTTTCGTGCTGACAGCCAAACTATGGCTGTTTCTGGCCAAATGGGACTAGAATCGATGGTGAATTGATTCAACGTGCTTCGGCTGTGCATCATCTTGCTCTATGTTAGTCTTCACAAAATAGTGAAAAACAATATTTTCTTATTTTTGTGCTTTACTTTACATAGGCCACATTTTGTGGAAATGCTAAATTAGCACAACATTATGTGGCTTTATTTGTATTTTGTGGCAATTTGTATTTTGTGTCAATGACATAGAAGAATTTAACATTTAAAATTTAATTTGCACCGCAAATTATTTGTATTCTTGTTCGTTTGCATGTATTGGGGTTTAGAAAAATGCGAAATATGAAATACTTCTTTAGATTTTTATTATTTTTTGCTTTAGTTTAATTGATGAGTTGGAAGACTGTAAAAAGATGATGTGTATTTTTGATTATTGCATTTATGCGTGGCTGAAATTGATATGTAAGACGTCGTGAACTCAATTTGTATTTGTCTACGATTTGTGAGGACCATGTTTCGCATTCCTCGGTGTACCTGTGAAATTTTGCCCTGCGTGCATTCCCTGTCTCCTACGTAGACTGTTTTTTAAAGGTTGTAAAAGGGCGTAAACTGTGTACAATATTTGTTTGAATGCACATGTCAAGACCAAATACAAAATGCCAGTATTTCGTGCAGACAGTCCCATTAAAGCACACAGCAGATCTAAGGCCGTGTACACACATCTTTTTTTTTCCGTACGGAACCCCGTGAATAAGTTGAGAATGGACAAAATAAGCGGACGCGTTTACGAACGGAAATGCATGTCCTTCTTTCTTTTACTTATTCACGGGGTTTTCCGTACGGAAATAAAATGTGTGTACACAGCGTAAAGCTGGGTTCACATTAGACGCGTAAGTTCCGTACGGAAAACCCTAAATAAGTGGAAGAAAGAAGGATAAAAGTTTACGCATATAGGGGAAATTCGGACACATGCGCAAATCTTTTCCCTTCTTTGTTTTACTTATTTATGGATTGCGCACGGGTTTCCGCATGGAATATCCGCTTATGTGTGTACACGGCCTTAGGCTCAAACTTTAACAGCTTTCTGTCTTTAAGACTCTGTGTCCACAATATTGTGTGAATCAGATGCGCGAGAGGTTTGATAAAGCGTTCAACTGTGAGAAATTCGTCTGAATTTTTCTACTCTGTAGCTTTTATCGACAGTATTGTGTGATAAGTAATAAAATAAAATAAAACTTTTGATTGTGAATGGTGTGGTGTAGGAGTTTGAGGGGCGTGTGTGTGTGTGTGTTTTATCCCGTCAATATTATTTAAAGACCCACCAGGTCACGTGTCAAAATCACGTGTTTCACGTGTTCTCATAGCTGGTAAGAAATCATGTTTTGACCAGGTTTTAAAAATTAACCACGTTCACCACAACTTATTATGATGAATATGTTGTTGAAGACATTGCAAGTTCAGTCTTGAATTTTGTTAAAATTACCTTTTTTCTCTTTTTTTTTTTAATACTTGAAAAGAACGAAGATACGAGGTTTTTGTCCTTAACTAGATCTGTATTTAGGACTTACCAGTTTTTCTTCTATTTACACAACCTCATTTAATTACCCCAGATAGAACGTTGTTAGAGATACGAGCTTTTGGTGGAAGGTGGCGGGGAAAAGTAGAGAGCTGACTATGGACTATGTGTCAAACTAAAATCCCCCCAAAATCGAGATACAAGGTTTCTGAATTTCATCGAGGATATGCAGATGTATACAGTTGATGTCCTAATTTGCTTATTACATACATACATCTGTACCATTAAAAATTCGGGACTTTCCTGTGATTGTACTGCCTCCGGGCATTGCCTCCAGGATCGTTCCCACCATCTACTAATGTCCCATATGTGTCTGCTTCAGACCGGGGGACGCTAAACGGATTTTCATCATGTGTACAGTGGGCCAAGGGCTATAACTCCATGCAAGCGTTGTGAAGGGGCCTGAGTGATAATGTGCTTTTCATCATAAAGTTTGGGCTAACTTGTAGCTTAGAACCCACCCACCCCTCATGTTTACCACTCTCAGTCTCAAAGTCTGGTTCTTTCAGTTTCAAGACAATAATCCTAGGCTGATCCTAACCCTATCCCTTTCCAGAGAACAATAGAATGTTGCTTCGCAGTGAAGAGATTTTCAATGCGAAAATTTGATTGGGGGGTCTAAAATTTGATGGGGTGTGTCTAAAATTTGATGGGGGGTGTCTAAAATTTGATGGGGGATGTCTAAAATTTGATGGGGGGTGTCTAAAATTTGATGGGGTGTGTCTAAAATTTGATGGGGGTGTCTACAATTTGATGGGGGGTGTCTAAAATTTGATGGGGGGTGTCTAAAATTTGATGGGGGGTGTCTAAAATTTGATGGGGGGTGTCTAAAATTTGATGGGGGGTGTCTACAATTTGATGGGGGGTGTCTAAAATTTGATGGGGGATGTCTACAATTTGATGGGGTGTGTATAATTTGATGGGGGTGTCTATTATTTGATGGGGGTGTCTAAAATGTGATGGGGTGTGTCTAAAATTTGATGGGGGGTCTAACATTTGATGGGGGGTGTCTAAAATTTGATGGGGTGTGTCTAAAATTTGATGGGGGAGTCTAAAATTTGATGGGGGGTGTCTACAATTTTATGGGGGTGTCTAAAATGTGATGGGGGGTCTAAAATTTGATGGAGGGTGTCTAACAATTTGATTGGGGTGTCTAACATTTGATGGGGGGTGTCAAAAATTTGATTGGAGGTGTCTAAGCTACAACTTTGCCTAAAGGTTTTCCATGTATAAACATTTTCATCAGCAGAAGCGCTGTTTCCAGTAAGATCTGATACGTAACTCATACGAAGCTTCCGTCTATCTCACTTCTAACCTTTCATGGGGCATTAAAAACTACCCCTTGACTGCCAGAGAAAATTAAAGAAATAATCATTGAACAAATCATTCCATAAAAAAAGACAACTGATAGAGCCAATCTGGCAAACTGGTCTGGGGATATTACTCTCTTGACTGTTAGAGCAAAAAGCCAGCATAATATCAGAGTTATCCCTCTTCATCTGATGACATCATCAGTGATGCCATCAGGTCAGTACGTGATACGCTGGTGGCAGTCAAGGGGTTACAAATCTACAGAAGGCACGTCCAGTCAATTCTGTCACTGCACTGTGTAGATGTGTTGAAGCTTAAGCAGGTTTTTGATCCCTTTATCCAAAGCCGTCATTCTTTTTTTTCCCCCGCTCACTGCATGTTTGTGTCCAGTAAACCCCAGTTCGAACCTGGGTACAGGGGATTTTTCCTCTCACTCTGCACTAGGCCTTATGGTCTGAACGTGGATGAGACAATAAACCGGGTTTAAACACGTTAAACCCAGTGGCAACGAAAAAGTTGTCATTTGGTCAAAATTTACCACCCACCCACCCCTTCCCTTCCTCATCAGTCACACAAACATTGCATGAATAAAATAAATTGGGTGGCGCGCCTCTGGCTGCGACGCTCTCTCCAGGTGGGAGCAACCCGTATTTCACAGAGACGCCTCTGTGACTATAAAGTACCTAGTACCTAGTACCTAATACCTAATCATTCCTTGCACCCGTCTTTGTCTTTTGCACATAACATAGGTGTTGCTCTGTGATATTGCTTTGTTATGTACGTTCAACGTGTTTACCAGATCTGAGCAAAAAACATTTATTGTCTGCCCCCCACCCCCACCCCACTTAAACCCTTCCATTTCCTCCCCTTTGTACCCCCCCCCCCCCCCTACTCCACCCCCCTACCCTCCCTCCCCCCTTTACTTTTCTACCCATTCCGGCTTTCCACTGTAAATACTGATTATGCCAGGTTGCACCAATACATTCTACTTTACATTTAATACCAGTCTCTTGTGGCACACTTCAAAGTTGTTGGGTGGTTGTTGTTTTGTTATCTTTTAATACTAAAGCTTCTCCTCTTTGTGAATGAAGTTGCATTTAAATTAAAGCTTTGTATGTTGGTGAAAATACAACTTCTGAATGGGGCAGAATTGTCTGCACTCTTCCCGTATAATGTGATACCTGAAAATCATGTGGGAAAAAATATGCTCGAGACAGTGAACATTTTCTGGGTGCGGCACGATTGTTTTAATGCTGGGCGTAGTAGTAACGTGTTCATTTTGTTTAGTGCCTCTGTGGATTGTGTATGCGAGTGTCTGCAATTTAACCCTTTCACCGCCAGCAATATTTCAGCCAAAAATGTCCATTAAATTTACCTGTGTAGAGAACAAAATCTACCTGCAGTATTGGGGATTCTTCTGTGACATATATAAAATAAGGTCTATCCTTACTTCCCAAAACTAAGACAATGGGGTTTTTGGATAATAGACCCCAATTTGATGCCTTTTAGTGACCTAGGTGTTAAATCATTGTGGTGCTAAAATGCGACTTTGGCGGTGAAAGGGTTAAAAAAAAAAACTTACCACTGGAGACGTGCATACTGCATGACTAGACCAGAAATTAAGTTATGCAGGAAAAACAAACATGCTTCCAGACTTCTTTTTTTTTGGGGGGTGGGGGTGCGAGAACTGAGTTGAGAGTTCAGAAGAAAAGACTAGTCAGGGTTATATTCACAATTTCTTGGGTCAAATTTTGTTTTATCTTATGTAATGTTCATGTGTGCAACTTTTCCTGGTATACAAGGATTCCTGTTTT
>CM065703.1:15285981-15288481 GCA_017654935.2 Phymorhynchus buccinoides | reverse complement strand
GAGCTGTAAGTCATTAAGGTCTGTGTACACGTTAACATTATATAGAAATGTTTTCCCATGGCAACACAGTGGTAGCCCACTCTCAACCCTTTCACTGCCAGCCATATTTCAACCAAAACTTTCCATTAATTTCACCTGGGTAGAGAACAAAATCCATCTGCAGTATTGGGGATTCTTCTGTGGCACATAAAATAAGGTCTATCCTTACTTCCCAAAACTAATTAAGACAACAGGGTCTTTGGATAATAGACCCCAATTCGATGCCTTTTAGTGACATAGGTGTTAAATCACTGTGGTGCTAAAATGCGACTTTGGCGGTGAAAGGGTTAAAGGTCTGTGTACACGTTAATATTATTCACGAGATAGTTCTATTTCCCCATGGCAACACAGTGAGCTGTAAGTCATATGAGTGGGCTAATACTGTGTTGCCAAGGAGAAATAGAAATATCTCGTGAATAATGTTAACGTGTACGCATACCTTAAGAGTGGGCTACCACTGTGTTGCCATGGGGAAACAGAAATACATCGTGAATAGCGTTAACGTGTAGACAGACCTTTAGAGTGGCACCCTGACGGGTGAGTTTTTGCAAGAAACACGTCGAGATCACCAGGAAAACACCCTTTACAGAGATCGCAACACTCACTTTGCTCTGGTTTCCCAGAAATCAAACCGTCAAATCGGCGATTCCTCCTTGGCGGAGGTGCTGGAAGTCAAATTCTTTCAATGAAAGAGAAGACATGTGCCTTCTCTTTTTTAATGGCTGCCTGAGTTTAGACCAAATCGTTTGCACGAAATTTTCGCAATACAAGCCTTTTTATTTTATTTTTTTAAATGTTATACAGTTTATCTAAAGGAGTTTCGCTCACAACAAAGGAAACAGCTCCAATTGTGTGTTTTTCACTGCACTACCAAAACAACAAAAAACCGCTTCAACCACAATGAGTGACCTCCACCCACCCCATCCAAAATGGCTACTCTCTCCGGCATCTCCGCCAAGGAGGAATCGCCCGTTTTGACGGTTTAAATTCTAGGAAACCAGAGCAAAGTGAGTGTTCCGATCCTTGAAAAGGTCTTTCCGGTGATCTCAACGTGTTTCTTGCACAAAAAAACTCATCCGTCAGGGTCCACCTTTAAGTAACTTACTCGATCGGAATTCCTGTGATAGAAAATGGAAGGGCAGCAAAACTCCCCGTCTATAAAACTAGGGAGGACAGTGACAAAATAGCGCGAGAAGACAGCCCAGTCTTCAAGGAGAACGTCCATAAGGATCTGCGATCAATAAGAGACTTAGTGCGATTTTTCTCACGCCAGAGGGCATGACACTCGTGTGGGGCTAATCCTCTCTTTATTATTAGTTGGGGATACAGAAAGAGAGAGAGACAGTGAGTGGTCCTACCATCACTCTCTCTCTCTCTCTCACTACGCCCAAGTAAGAAAATCGCGTGATAAGCCCCTAGTGCATTGACTGCCCTCTGGCGTGAAAAATATCGCCATAGGTTGACCATTGGACGATAATCTCACTCTCTCAGACAAAATAGGGGGATAACGTCTTCCTTCCTATGAAATAATGGGTTGATCAGAAACTAAGTGACTGCAGATGAGAAGGGAATGGGTCCTACTTTAGGCAATCACAGACACCCTGAGCATTTGAGTAGAAACATCCAGTGAACGTGAAATTCTGCTTAATGTCCTCTGGTCTGGAACAGACACTATAATATGGGACATTGGTAGACATAAAGATGGTGGGAACGATCCTGGAGGCAATGCCCGGAGGCTAGTGCAACTCCAGGAAAGTCCCGAATTTTTAACGATACAAATATATGTATTTTATACCTGAGGTAAGTATGAACTGGCTGTAGAAAGATTACAGTCGTTTTTGTGTATGCTAGTCAGTCGTTTCCGACAATGACTGCCAGATAGCAGAGGGGGCAGATACTATTCTGGCGGGCTGGGCGAGAATGTGTTTATAGTGGAGATGTCCTGCCCAGGGTACATCCCTACTCTCTCGGCCAAAGGGATTTGAGGACACAGCTGGCTTTGAGGAAGGCCCCCAAAGGCCAGCCCATCCCTTTGGCTGCAGCACCAGAGCCGGTGCAAGGAGAGTCATAGTCTTCCATGAGAGACTAAACTGTACCATGATTTTCCATTACTGTAGAAAATCATCTATTGTACAGCTCTCATGTTACTGTTGGCCCCTGCTACAGGCTAATGTCAACCAATGATAAAAGCCATTTGAGTAAAGGGCACACGTTGTTATGTACCTACAAACAAAACAAAACCAAAAACCGCATGCCACTGTGTGCACTCTACGAAACATTGCATCAAGCAAGACGAGATGAATTTTGAGTTTGACTTCTGAGAGAGAGAGAGAGAGAGAGAGAGAGAGAGAGAGAGAGAGAGAGAGAGAGAGAGAGAGAGAGAGAGAGAGAGAGAGAGAGAGAGAGAGAGAGAGAGAGAGAGAGAGAGAGAGAGAGAGAGAGAGAGAGAGAGAGAGAGAGA
>CM065703.1:15273481-15283481 GCA_017654935.2 Phymorhynchus buccinoides | reverse complement strand
TACTGACTTGGCGCGTAAACGTGCACTTCGCCACTATGCATTATTATTTCACCCCAGTAGAGAAGGTAATCTGTTGACAGGAGTTAGTAGGCCGTGTTGTGCCGGTGGAACGGATGTCACGAACTCGCATTGAATGCATCCTGTGCGCCAATAGCAGTCTAAACGAAGACTAACAAAAGGTGTGGGGGCAGGATAAACATCCCCATTGGAAAGAAGAAGAAAAAACAACACGACGGAAGAAGCCTTGATTGCGCCTCTTTCCGGCCTGTGATCAGCTTTATGCTAATTCGATTTATTCGAGATCACGTGGACTTGTGGTCCTGGCTGAAAATATGCTGAGAATGTGCTTCAAATAATTGATTGTCTTGACACTGAATCACACATGGTTTTATACTTTTTGGAGTGAAATGCCCCCTCAATTTCATTTTCAATTTCAATTTCTATGTTATTGTTCTTGTTGTTGCTTGCTTGTTCGTGCACATTTTGTATGTTATCATTTTCATTATCATGTTCTGTTCCAATCTCTTATTACTTGTGGCAGCCATTGTATAATCTACTTGTGTTTGAGCTTGTTGTGCTCGTTCTCATTTGTTTATGTTGCTGCTTTACTATGCGTTACTCAATAACAATTCGTTTAAACCAACGAAACATTTTCTCTTACGGGGTTAAGTGTGGATATTGCCAATTAGGCCTGTGATGACAACACCTGTCTTCTTCTTCTTCTTCTTCTTCTTCGATCGCTCAGACAGTTTCCTGTCAATTATAAGCACAGATACGTCATAGTAGTAGTAGTAGTAGTAGATAGGGACAACACAAGCTGTTAAGCTTTTTAGATAGTTCCATCTTTATAATCAGTGTTATGTCAAATACTGGTCAAGGTTTTGCGGTCAAAATTTTCCTACGATTACTCGTCAAAGCATCTAAATAGGATTTAGGATTAAATAAATTGGAGATTATCTATCGAGACGATTTTTGAAATAAGTTAGTATTGGGTGCACATTTTAGTTCGTTAGGTAAATCATTCCACCCGTTAGCAACTCTATTGCTGGAAGCAATTTTTTGAATAAGTTAGTATTGGGTGCACATTTTAGTTCGTTAGGTAAATCATTTAAGCAATGTTGAAACGTTTAATAAAGACCTTGCCATAAGGGTTTCTAGTCAAATTGTATTGTGGTGCGCTAAAAAATGTATCCCATGATAGATTGACATGACCATTAAATATCTTATAAGCTTCAATCAGATCTCCTCTAGTTCTCCTGCCTTTCAGTGTATGCAAATTTAGGTACACCAGTCTTTCTTCATAACTCATATATTTGCACTCTTTCACAAGTCTAGTGGCTCTGCGCTGAACTTTTTCAATAGCTTTAGATTGGTACTTGAACATAGGAGACCATATGATGTTACCATATTCTAGTTTTGGTCTTACCAATGATTTATATAACTTAATGAAAATGTCATGCTGCCGTTATGCGCCTAACTACGAAATAGTTAGGCCCAGCAAGTCCGACTTCGGCTGGGAGGAAATCTTTTTTTAAAAGTCTTTCTTGAAAAAAAGGCAGGAGAATGGACCGGTAAGGCAGAAAGATAGCAGATGACAGTAAGCAAAGGGGAAAAGGCAGAGTCAAAGAGAGTGACAGATTAGAGGAAGTTACAAACACAGAACGTATTGCTGTTAAAAAAAAAGATCACACACACACACACATTCACACACGCGCGTGCACACACACACACACACACACACACACTCCTTACCTGCGATATATAAAATTTCCAAAGAAAAAGTACCGCGGCGACGGCGACACGACACGACAGTCACACAACCCTAATGACAGAACAGATTGTCAATAATTACTTTTCGTCGCTGTGTCGTGATGAAAGTTGCACCTAAGGTGACCCGGCTCCAAGCAGACGACAGGGGGCGGGTGTCTTCAATGAAATTTCACAAGTCAAGTCACTGTAATGTCTACTGAGACGGCGTGCCGAAGAATTATTGAAGACTTGACGAAGGAGGCCCATCAACGGGAAGAAGAAGAAGAAGAAGACTTGACATGTTGATGGGCAGATGCGAAGGAAGAAGATGAAATTTCACACTCCTTTGCTGCTTTTATATATAACACTTTTTAAAGTTATAGGTTCTTCAGACACAGGAGTTCGGCTTCACAGGAGTTCACCTTGCTAAGTTATTGACACCTTTTAACAAAACATGTCGCATAATTATATATAGCATAAGAAGAAGAAGAAGAACAACTTTATTGCCTGAGCGCGGACTGGGGAAAAAAATGGGGCAAAAAATGAAAGAAAAACGGGTCAGTGAACTCTCATCGGCAATGTTGAGAGCTCGTGATGTTTTAGTGCGTGCTATTCTATTTGCACGTGCTAAGAGATTGTAGTGGGGGAGATTGGGGGAAGTTAATGTTTCTCCGCAACAAAAGATCTCTCTCTCTCTCTCTCCCTCCCTCTCTCTCTGTCTCTCTCTCTCTCTCTCTCTGGTTTAAATGTTTTATTTTCAAAAGAAACAACGACATAACTCAAACAGCTCTCTCTCTCTCTCTCTCTCTCTCTCTCTCTCTCTCTCTGTGCACACGCGCGTGTGCATGCATGTGACTGCACGCGCTCATGCAGTAATTGAACGTTCAACGACCTGTCATAGCTTCAATAAGAAAATGCATGATTTTGTTGCCCCCCAGAGAAAGAGAGAGAGAGAGAAAGAGAGACCCCACCCCAGAGAGAACCCCCACCCCTCAAATTTTCACTGAGAAGCAAAATTGTCATTCCGGATCAGGATTAAGATAACACTGGTGTCCTTTCTTTCATAATTTTTTTGTAACGAAGCCAGCTCCGAGAGTGAGGGTCGTAAACACGAGTGGTGTCTTAAGTACAACATGGACGATACCCCATGTGGGGAAATAGTATTTCTACTTTAGGCCCATTCTCCTCAAGTTTATATGACCCCCGATCTCAAAACTGCTTCATTCAGATTTATAATGTTCCAAAAGCATCCTCCTAGGCAGAATGTTGCTTCTCAGTGGCCAGTTTTAATGCCAAAATCTGAGAGAACCGGACACATACGAGAGAGAGAGAGAGAGAGAGAGAGAGATAGAGAGAGAGAGAGAGATTATGGAGAGAGAAGAGAGAGAAGAGAGAAGAAGAGAGAGAGAGAATGTGAGAGGCTGAGAGAGAGCGGGGGGAGAGACCAGTGAAAGACTGAAGAGATGACACATAGAGTACCTTAGAGAGAGATGAGCCATATGAGAGAGGGAGAGAGAGAGAGAGAGCTTGAAACGTGAAAACGAACAAAACCCCGAAGCCTTTCTGAAGACAACAATGTTGTATTTCCAGCTCCGGCAGCGGGTGGATGCCAGTGCCTCCATTCGTGAAAACCGGACACATACCCACCCTACTTAGTATGGCCATATCTCCCATGGGAACGCAGAAGAAGAATTTTGTATAATAGTGTCCCCTGAAGTTGCTGTGCTTGTAACTTCAGTGAAAACTGAAAACTGGATTCCCATTTTTCTACCTGTCATCTACTATCTTTGGCCTTATTGGCCCATGGGAATGAGGGAAGCCTTTTTTTGTCTAAGAAAATCTTCCAAATTTTTCTCCTCTGAGCTCCTCCGAAAAAATAATGTGTGGAGATTGCGCGGGAAAACAATGAAAACTGAAATTCCACATACTGCTTTACGCACAGTATCTACCTATATCTGATTAACGCAGAAGAAGAAGAAGAAAAAGCGTGTCGGCGGATAAGCAGCGGGGACCCCAATTAAAACTGAAATAAAAGAAACATACGTACCTTACAAATTTGGCCATGAGACCTGGGAATGCTAGAAGAAGAATATTTCCAGCAAGCAAGGCGTGGCTTTTTCTGCCTGTCTTTTTTTTTAATAATTTGGAGACGCTGGAAAACAATATGTTGTTTAAATTCCATCTGCTTTACGCACAGTATCTACCTGCATGATTAATAATCTGACTGCTGACCAGGAGCAAAACAGATTTCCATGTGCTGTTGTGCCATGGAATAAAAAAATTTTAAGAACAACTTATGACTTGTGAGATTATATAAGGTGTAAGTGATGTTGAAAGTGTGTCACATCTCACAACAGAACAGTGTCTCGCATATTCATGAACGGACTCTGACTGAATATGGAAAGGCTAGGGAATCATCATTAAAGAATGATCTTTAACGTTTTGCGAGCTTGTGTAAATTGTACTTTGGATATGTTTGTTGCTTGGTTTGTTGCTTGCTTGCGTTTATTTTGTGTAGCAAAATGCATCCGCCTGTGTATATGCATACTCACTTTGAAATAGCAGTTGCACGCATAAAAAGAAGAATTAAAGCACACGCACGCACGCACGCACGCACACGCACACACAGACACACACACACACACACACACACACACACACACACACACACACACACTGGGCAGGATGAGAAAAAAGCCTTGTTAGCTTATTCTTTAACCCTCAATAAAGATCATTTTGACTTGACTAGACTTCACACACACACACACACACACACACACACACACACACACACACACACACACACACACACACACACACTTGTCTAATATCACTTTTAAGATAAAAGACGTTAAATTAAAGAACAACAACAACAACAACACACACACACACACACACACACACACACACACACACACACACACACACACACACACACACACACACAATTGTCTAATATCACTTTTAAGTTAAAAGACGTTAAATTAAAGAACAACACACACACACACACACACACACACACACACACACACACACACACACACACACACACACACACACACACACACACACAATGGTGTCTATCGTTTTAAGTTCAAAGACTATGAAATTAATTGAATACCAAAAACATATGCACGCATTTTACATTTTTGTTTACAGCACTTGTTCGTATTGTTTATCATTAAAAAAAACCACTTTTACTGTTATTATTCTTTTTAAAAGATAAGGTGATCAAACGGTGATGAAAATCAGCGTTTTCACGTGCTTTCACTCTGTCGCTGGTAAGAAATCACAAGAAATCTTTCGAGCAAGAGAGGAACAATACACATATAAAATACACTGATAAAGAAGATCACAGATATGTTTACTACAGATTCTACTGGATGTAACCAACAAAACCCAAATTACCTTGCAATAGAGAAACGAACCTGAACTTCAAAATCTAAACATTCAATGTTATAGTATACTGTAGCATCAGTGTTGCTGGGTGGTTTTTTTTAAGAGTTACAGGGACTTTCCATAGAGGTGTGAAGGAGAATGGTCTTCGACTGTTTTATATGTAAACATCAAGGTGGGAGCAACCCGAATTTCACAGAGACGCATCTGTGACTAATAAAGTACCTAATACCTAATAATACAACCAATATCATAAAATTTTTTTAAAAAAACAGACAAGCCAAACCAAACCGAATCAAAAGAAACATAAACAAACGAAAAAAAGAAAATGTATGTGATAGGCCCGGGTGAATGAATCCTTTGTCCATTTTTCCATTACCTTTCCCTTCCAACAGTTACTGTTCACTGTCAAAGAATGTCAAAACAAATCAATATTCAACCAGACATGCTAATCTGTATCATGTTTGAACTTTCAATAGTTACACCATTTGGTAAAATAGTTGATTTTAAAAACATTCAATGTTGGAAGTTTATTTAGCTTTATGTGACATTAAACCATTCTTTTCTGTTCACTGTCAAAGAATGTCAAAACAAATCAATATTCAACCAGACATAAGTTTGAACTTTCAATAGTTACACCATTTGGTAAAATAGTTGATTTAGAATTTTTTTTACAATGTTGGAAGTTTATTTAGCTTTATGTGACCATTAAAACATTCTTTTCTCTCTTTTTTTTTCTTCGTCAATTATTTTGCTGTTCAAATTTAAACATTCGAAACCAGTAACGCAAAAAAGGAACATTTCTATGATAGGCCCGGGTGAATGAATTCCTTTGTCCATTCTTCCATTACCTTTCCCTTCCAACAGTTACTGTTCACTGTCAAAGAATGTCAAAACAAACCAATTTTCAACCAGGCATGCTAATCTTTTTTTAATTTTATTATGTTTGAACTTTCAATAGTTACATCGTATGGTAAAATAGTTGAATTTTTAAAAAATCAATGTTGGAAGTTTATTTAGCTTTACGTGACATTAAAACATTCTTTTCTCTCTTTTTTTTTCTTCGTCAATTATTTTGCTGTGAATTTGACACGAAGCCAAACGGAAAAAAAGGAACACTTCTATGATAGGCCCGGGTGAATGAATCCTTTGTCCATTCGTCCATTACCTTTCCCTTCCAACAGTTACTGTTCACTGTCAAAGAATGTCAAAACAAACCAATATTCAACCAGGCATGCTAATCTTTATCATGTTTGAACTTTCAATAGTTACATCGTTCATTCACGCAGCATAATTGTGGCGGTGCCATAGCCGATTAGGTTTAACAGAGGCGTGGTCACCGCTACAGCTATCTGTATTAATAATTTAAAAAATCGGGACTTTACTGGTTTCGTACTGCCTCCGGGCATTGCCTCCAGTATTGTTCCAACCATATTTGTATTTACAAATGTCCCATATGTGTCTGATTCAGACCAAGAGGACGTAAAACACCATTTTCGTCGTAGTTACATCGTATGGTAAAAGAGTTGATTAAAAAATATCAATGTTGGAAGTTTATTTAGCTTTATGTGATATTAAAACATTCTTTTCTCTCTCTTTTTTTCCGTCAATTATTTTGCTGTAAATGTGACACTAGTGAGGCGACAAGGGGGGCAACTGAAGACAGTTTTGTTTTTTAAATTTCTTCCCACGAATTGATGACGGCGACTGAATGTCGTCACTGATTGTCATGTGCTCACAAATCACTGACGACATAGTTGTGTCCTTGCACGTCCTCGCAAATGCTTCCCATAGTTCTGAAAACAAACAAGACAAACAAACAAATCAAACATTAGGGTATAATTATGATCCATTATGCATACAGATCAATCTAAATGTAAAATAATTTGATCATAAATATTCAGCAAGCGTTCAGTCTCTCTGAGAGTGCATCGTAATAATGAAGAGAAGGAAGATGATGATGATGATGATGATGATGATGATGGGCGACGACGATGATGATGATTATGACTATGATGACGACGACGACGATGGTGATGATGATGATTAAATTATTTTCTTACGTAGTGTGACGGATTTGATTCTAAATTTTATTTTTTGACCTCAGCATGCGTGCAGACTCTGAGAGAGAGAGAGAGAGAGAGAGAGAGAGAGAGAGAGAGAGAGAGAGAGAGAGAGAGAGAGAGAGAGAGAGAGAGAGAGAGAGAGAGAGAGAGAGAGAGAGATATATATATATATATATATATAGAGAGAGAGAGAGAGAGAGAGAGAGAGAGAGAGAGAGAGAGAGAGAGAGAGAGAGAGAGAGAGAGAGAGAGAGAGAGAGAGAGAAAAGACAGAGAGAGAGAGAGAGAGAGAGAGAGAGAGAGAGAGAGAGAGAGAGAGAGAGAGAGAGAGAGAGAGAGAGAGAGAGAGAGAGAGAGAGAGAGAGAGAGAGAGAGAGAGAGAGAGAGAGAGAGAGAGAGAGAGAGAGAGAGAGAGAGAGAGAGAGAGAGAGAGAAAGAGACAGAGAGAGAGAGAGAGAGAGAGAGAGAGAGAGAGAGAGAGAGAGAGAGAGAGAAGAGAGAGAGAGAGAGAGAGAGAGAGAGAGAGAGAGAGAAAAGAGAGAGAGAGAGAGAGAGAGAGAGAGAGAGAGAGAGAGAGAGAGAGAGAGACAGAGAGAGAGAGAGAGAGAGAGAGAGAGAGAGAGAGAGAGAGAGAGAGAGAGAGAGAGAGAGAGAAGAGAGAGAGAGAGAAGAGAGAGAGAGAGAGACAGACAGACAGAAAAAAAGAGATAGGTAGAACACAGACAACAGACAGACAGACAGGTGTGTGTTTTTTGGGGGGTGTTTTTGTTGTTGTTGTTGTTGTTGTGGGGGGGTGCGCACAAGCGCCTTTGTTTATATGCACATGTACGTTTTGTATTCAATCTAGAACACTTCTCTTTTCTTTTCTTCTTTTCCTTTTTTTTTCTTTTTTCATTTTTACCCCCAAAACATCTTGAGAAATCCAAATCACGTTTTTTTCTTTTCGCCAGCAACTTTCTATGTAAACTCTTCTTCTTCTTCTTCTTCTTCTTCTTCTTCTTCTTCTTCTAATGATATTTTAGAATCACTTTCGACCGTGTTTAGATTACTTTTGTCTCAGCTTGTACATCATCATCTTGGCGTTTCGTCCGTTTATAACCGTTAACCCTTTCACCGCCAGCCACATTTCAGCTAAAAAGTTCCATTAAATGTACCTGGGTAGAGAACAAAATCCATCTGCAGTGTTGGGGATTCTTCTGTGGCATATATAAAATAAGGTCTAACCTTCCTTCCCAAATTTATAAACTAACTTTTCAAAACATTTCAACCTATTTACACATATGTGAACACTATTAGGGATATACACTCTAATAAAATATCCCTACATTATGTCATAAGGGACAAGATTTAATAGGTTAAATACCTAAAAAAAACTAAATAAAATAAAAAATTATTTAATCGCAACTCTTAAAATAACTAATTTTAACACACTTTAATAAAAAAAAAATAGTAAATACAACTTAACTGATTAAAAGACTAAATAGCTTGTATGTAAAAGTTGTGTACATAATAATAATGTACATATTATTTTTAACACCTTTTTGGTTTTTAATTCTCTTAAACCAATTAAATCTTTGACGATCACCAGGTCATTAACTTTGTACAGTTTTGTATGCAGGCCTATGCCTCTAAAGAATTTTAATAATAAAGCTCTTTTGAACACAACATATGGATTTTTAAAACAAAAGCTCAGTTGAGCGTAAAGCATGAATTTTAAACTGTAGCCCTGGGTTTTTTTTAATCAGACTTCCTCCAATCTGCCAGACTCAAAGCAAACAGCCAAATATCTTTTACAAACAAAATATTTTATCACAAACATAAATGTTAAACAAAACAACAAATACTTTAGACTTGTGCGCAATTAAAACTTCTAAAATTCTTTCTAAAATAACTTACTTAAAATATACAAAATTATAACATTAAAAGTATATCTTATCATTTAAAAATCCACTTTTTTTTCAGGATCTTTATAATTTCAAATGCCCCAAATGGTCCTTTGACCCAGAAGGCGTAAAAACTCTATTTTTCTCTCTCTCCTTCCCAAAACTAAGACAATAGGGTCTTTGGATAATAGACCCCAATTTGATGCCTTTTAGCGACATAGGTGTTAAATCACTGTGGTGCTAAAATGCGACTTTGGCGGTGAAAGGGTTAAGCATGTTTATTCAACAAAATTGCTATGTACGTATAACAGCTTTAGACGAAGACTAACAAAATATAAGTAAATGTAGGAAAGCGAACGCCCTTGATGAGATGTGTTTAAAATCACGCACTTTTTAGAGGGCTTTCTGGTCTGCTTGCTTGTGTGTACATGTATGTGCACATCTTGTCGAATGAATCACTCTAAGGGGTTTAAATCAATTCATTTCGAGGGTTCGCGGGAACAGACATTATTTTCTAGTCCTATCCTAACTTCACCAGAAGTCGTAAAAGTTTACATGAGTTTTAGGCTAGCTTTTCTCCCAACCCATCTACCACACCTCTCTCTCTGTCTCTGTATTTCTCTTTTCTCTCTCTCTCTCTCTCTCTCTCTCTCTCTCTCTCTCTCTCTCTCTCTCTCTCTCTCTCTCTCTCTCTCTCTCTCTCTCTCTCTCTCTCTCTCTCTCTCTCTCTCTCTCTATCTCTCTCTCTCTCTCAGAACTAATTCCAGCCAAATAATATCAATATCCTGCATCTTTCAGACTCGCATTGATTTTATGTCACGAAAACCCTAACATTATTATTAAGCTGTCATTATTGTATCCACAGTGTTTACGTTGTGTTTATGTATTTTGTGTATTTTTTATTAT
>CM065703.1:15258481-15263481 GCA_017654935.2 Phymorhynchus buccinoides | reverse complement strand
TGTGAATATAAACATACAGAAAAAAAACCACCACTCCATACCTATCTTCTTCTATGTACAATGACCATTTATGGACATAGACACACACACAAAAACACTCCATACCTATCTTCTTCTATGTACACTTACCATTTATGGACATAGGCATACAGAAATAAAGCACAACATGCCTATCTTATTCAATGTACACTTACCATTTATGGACATAGACACACACACAAAAACACTCCATACCTATCTTCTTCTATGTACACTTACCATTTATGGACATAGACATACACAAATAAAGCACAACATGCCTATCTTATTCAATGTACACTTACCATTTATGGACATAGACATACACAAATAAAGCACAATATGCCTATCTTATTCAATGTACACTTACCATTTATGGACATAGACATACACAAATAAAGCACAACATACCTATCTTATTCAATGTACACTTACCATTTATGGACATAGACATACACAAATAAAGCACAACATGCCTATCTTATTCAATGTACAATTACCATTATGGACATAGACATACACAAATAAAGCACAATATGCCTATCTTATTCAATGTACACTTACCATTTATGGACATAGACATACACAAATAAAGCACAATATGCCTATCTTATTCAATGTACACTTACCATTTATGGACATAGACATACACAAAAAACACTCCATACCTATCTTCTTCTATGTACACTTACCATTTATGGACATAGACATACACAAATAAAGCACAACATGCCTATCTTATTCAATGTACACTTACCATTTATGGACATAGACATACACAAATAAAGCACAATATGCCTATCTTATTCAATGTACACTTACCATTTATGGACATAGACATACACAAATAAAGCACAACATACCTATCTTATTCAATGTACACTTACCATTTATGGACATAGACATACACAAAAAACACTCCATACCTATCTTCTTCTATGTACACTTACCATTTATGGACATAGACATACACAAATAAAGCACAACATGCCTATCTTATTCAATGTACACTTACCATTTATGGACATAGACATACACAAATAAAGCACAATATGCCTATCTTATTCAATGTACACTTACCATTATGGACATAGACATACACAAATAAAGCACAATATGCCTATCTTATTCAATGTACACTTACCATTTATGGACATAGACATACACAAATAAAGCACAACATGCCTATCTTATTCAATGTACAATTACCATTATGGACATAGACATACACAAATAAAGCACAACATGCCTATCTTATTCAATGTACACTTACCATTTATGGACATAGACATACACAAATAAAGCACAATATGCCTATCTTATTCAATGTACAATTACCATTTATGGACATAGACATACACAAATAAAGCACAACATGCCTATCTTATTCAATGTACACTTACCATTTATGGACATAGACATACACAAATAAAGCACAATATGCCTATCTTATTCAATGTACACTTACCATTTATGGACATAGACATACACAAATAAAGCACAACATGCCTATCTTATTCAATGTACACTTACCATTTATGGACATAGACATACACAAATAAAGCACAATATGCCTATCTTATTCAATGTACAATTACCATTTATGGACATAGACATACACAAATAAAGCACAATATGCCTATCTTATTCAATGTACACTTACCATTTATGGACATAGACATACACAAATAAAGCACAATATGCCTATCTTATTCAATGTACACTTACCATTTATGGACATAGACATACACAAATAAAGCACAATATGCCTATCTTATTCAATGTACACTTACCATTTATGGACATAGACATACACAAATAAAGCACAATATGCCTATCTTATTCAATGTACACTTACCATTTATGGACATAGACATACACAAATAAAGCACAATATGCCTATCTTATTCAATGTACACTTACCATTTATGGACATAGACATACACAAATAAAGCACAATATGCCTATCTTATTCAATGTACACTTACCATTTATGGACATAGACATACACAAATAAAGCACAACATGCCTATCTTATTCAATGTACACTTACCATTTATGGACATAGACATACACAAATAAAGCACAACATGCCTATCTTATTCAATGTACACTTACCATTTATGGACATAGACATACACAAATAAAGCACAACATGCCTATCTTATTCAATGTACACTTACCATTTATGGACATAGACATACACAAATAAAGCACAATATGCCTATCTTATTCAATGTACACTTACCATTTATGGACATAGACATACACAAATAAAGCACAACATGCCTATCTTATTCAATGTACACTTACCATTTATGGACATAGACATACACAAATAAAGCACAATATGCCTATCTTATTCAATGTACACTTACCATTTATGGACATAGACATACACAAATAAAGCACAATATGCCTATCTTATTCAATGTACACTTACCATTTATGGACATAGACATACACAAATAAAGCACAACATGCCTATCTTATTCAATGTACACTTACCATTTATGGACATAGACATACACAAATAAAGCACAATATGCCTATCTTATTCAATGTACACTTACCATTTATGGACATAGACATACACAAATAAAGCACAATATGCCTATCTTATTCAATGTACACTTACCATTTATGGACATAGACATACACAAATAAAGCACAATATGCCTATCTTATTCAATGTACACTTACCATTATGGACATAGACATACACAAATAAAGCACAATATGCCTATCTTATTCAATGTACAATTACCATTTATGGACATAGACATACACAAATAAAGCACAATATGCCTATCTTATTCAATGTACACTTACCATTTATGGACATAGACATACACAAATAAAGCACAATATGCCTATCTTATTCAATGTACACTTACCATTTATGGACATAGACATACCCAAATAAAGCACAATATGCCTATCTTATTCAATGTACACTTACCATTTATGGACATAGACATACACAAATAAAGCACAATATGCCTATCTTATTCAATGTACACTTACCATTTATGGACATAGACATACACAAATAAAGCACAACATGCCTATCTTATTCAATGTACACTTACCATTTATGGACATAGACATACACAAATAAAGCACAACATGCCTATCTTATTCAATGTACACTTACCATTTATGGACATAGACATACACAAATAAAGCACAACATGCCTATCTTATTCAATGTACACTTACCATTATGGACATAGACATACACAAATAAAGCACAACATGCCTATCTTATTCAATGTACACTTACCATTTATGGACATAGACATACACAAATAAAGCACAACATGCCTATCTTATTCAATGTACACTTACCATTATGGACATAGACATACACAAATAAAGCACAATATGCCTATCTTATTCAATGTACACTTACCATTTATGGACATAGACATACACAAATAAAGCACAATATGCCTATCTTATTCAATGTACAATTACCATTATGGACATAGACATACACAAATAAAGCACAACATGCCTATCTTATTCAATGTACACTTACCATTTATGGACATAGACATACACAAATAAAGCACAATATGCCTATCTTATTCAATGTACACTTACCATTTATGGACATAGACATACACAAATAAAGCACAATATGCCTATCTTATTCAATGTACAATGACCATTTATGGACATAAGAACACAGAAAAGAAAACACTCCATACCCATCTCCTTCAAATACAATTACCATTTATGGACATAAAAACACAGGGAAAAAACCCACATATCTATCTTCTTCTAGATCTATGCGGTTGATTCATCCATCCAACCTATCCTTTGTTTACAAAGACTTCGCCTCATTGCCTTGGAGAAAATCTTTTTTCAGACGAAAATTTAGGTTGTTTGTTTTTTTACTTCGCTTCTTTTCCCATCTTCACCTGTTTGTGTTAAAGGGGCACCCTGACGGATGCGTTTGTGCAAGAAACACGTCCAGACCAGCAGGAAAACACCCTTTACAGAGATCGCAACACTCACTTTGCTCTGGTTTCCCAGAAATCAAGCCGTCAAAAAGGCGATTCCTCCTTGGCGGAGGTGCTGGAAGTCAAATTCTTTCACCCAAAGAGAAGGCGTGTGCCGTCTCTTTTTGAAAGGCTTTTTTTTAATTTTGTATGCAGTTTATCTACAGGAGTTTCGCTCACAACAAAGGAAATAGCTCCTTTTTTTTTACGGCTCTACAAAAAAAGAAAACGCTTCAACCACAATGAGTGACCTCCTCCCACCCCATCCAAAATGGCTACTCTCTCCGGCATCTCCGCCAAGGAAGAATCGCCGTTTTGACGGTTTAATTTGGTAAGAAACCAGAGCAAAGTGAGTGTTCCGATCCTTGAAAAGGCTGTCTTTTGGGTGATCTCGACGTGTTTCTAGCAAAAACTCATCCGTCCGAGTCCACCTTTAATGTGTAGCGTTGTGATGGGTTTTTTTTAGTCCAGTTATTCTTCTAGATCTATGTAACATTACCATTTATGGACATAGTTATGCCAACAACAAAAGCCACCAGATGCACGCACATATCTTCTTCAAGGCGCCATTACCATCAATGGACATAATTAACCCCGATCCACACACAAAAAAGTAACAATAAAACGAAGCCAGAATATCATTGTAACAAAGACCACAGCAAATTAAACCGATTTCTTTTTTCAACAAAAGAATAATAGAACTAATTTCAATTCTCATTAATATCTCAATTAATGCGGACCTGATCGCAACCTGATGTTATACGGATTCTCTCCCAATTTCAAATATTGGTTCATTAATATCAAGAAATTGAACTTAGTAATTAATCAAGTTGCCAGTTGGGGAGGGTGGGGGTGGGGTGGGGGCATTTGAATTCAAGGTCTTTTTGTCATTTAGGATCTACTTTCTTCTTTCCTTTAACCCCTTCCCTGCCTTGCTACGAGATAGTCGGGTAGTGTATGATGGCATTGATG
>CM065703.1:15210981-15218481 GCA_017654935.2 Phymorhynchus buccinoides | reverse complement strand
CTGACATGACTATGATGTACATACACTGACATGACATACATACACTGACATGACTATGATGTACATACACTGACATGACTATAATGTACATACACTGACATGACTATAATGTACATACACTGACATGACTATGATGTACATACACAGACATGACTATAATGTACATACACTGACATGACTATAATGTACATACACTGACATGACTATGAATGTACATACACTGACATGACTATAATGTACATACACTGACATGACTATAATGTACATACACTGACATGACTATAATGTACATACACTGACATGACTATAATGTACATACACAGACATGACTATAATGTACATACACTGACATGACTATAATGTACATACACTGACATGACTATGATGTACATACACTGACATGACTATAATGTACATACACTGACATGACTATGAATGTACATACACTGACATGACTATAATGTACATACACTGACATGACTATAATGTACATACACTGACATGACTATGATGTACATACACTGACATGACTATAATGTACATACACTGACATGACTATGATGTACATACACTGACATGACTATGATGTACATACACTGACATGACTATGATGTACATACACTGACATGACTATGATGTACATACACTGACATGACTATGATGTACATACACTGACATGACTATGATGTACATACACTGACATGACTATGATGTACATACACTGACATGACTATAATGTACATACACTGACATGACTATAATGTACATACACTGACATGACTACACTGACATGACTATAATGTACATACACTGACATGACTATAATGTACATACACAGACATGACTATGTACATACACTGACATGACTATAATGTACATACACTGACATGACTATAATGTACATACACTGACATGACTATAATGTACATACACAGACATGACTATAATGTACATACACTGACATGACTATAATGTACATACACTGACATGACTATAATGTACATACACTGACATGACTATAATGTACATACACTGACATGACTATAATGTACATACACAGACATGACTATAATGTACATACACTGACATGACTATAATGTACATACACTGACATGACTATAATGTACATACACAGACATGACTATGATGTACATACACTGACATGACTATAATGTACATACACAGACATGACTATAATGTACATACACTGACATGACTATAATGTACATACACTGACATGACTATAATGTACATACACTGACATGACTATAATGTACATACACTGACATGACTATAATGTACATACACTGACATGACTATAATGTACATACACAGACATGACTATAATGTACATACACAGACATGACTATAATGTACATACACAGACATGACTATAAAGTACATACACAGACATGACTATAATGTACATACACAGACATGACTATAATGTACATACACTGACATGACTATTACACATACACAGAGACAAACAGTTAGACAGAGGCAGAGAGACAGACAGACAGACATGACAGATGAGACACACAGGCAGACAGATAGGCAAAGAGGGGGTGGGGGGTGGGAGACAGAGAGAAAGAAATAGTAACTTGAAGGGGAGGAAGAAACAACCGCCCAAGCTTAGCTGGTGGGCATACTTCGGATTTTATTTTTTCCTTTTACGAACACACTCAACCATGGACTAAAAGAAATAGTAAGACAGACTGAGGAAGACAGACAGATTCAGATACGCAGACACTAGAGAAACGAGCGAACAGACAGACAGGTAGACAGGACATTTCACACTCAATATTTCGCACACAGAACTCTATCAAAATAAAGGGATGTCATTTCACGCCATGCGCCGATGGCTTGGTGGTGCATTATCTCATCCGTTTCCACGGCAACGCGTACATAACACAATCTCTATATAAAAAAAATATTGAAGTCATATATGTGGGGGGAGAGGGGGGGGGAGAGAGGGGGGGGAGGGGAGAGGGGGGGAGAGGGGGGAGAGAGGGGGGGGGGGGTGTGAAGCAAGAAACTTTTTTCTTTCTAAAGTTACAACAAAAATAATCCCCCCCCCCCCCCCCCCCCAAAAGGCAATAACAAGATCACAGAGCCATGTAAACTGTAATGCCAGGTATTAGGCCGTGTACACACATAAGCGGATATTCCGTGCGGAAACCCGTGCCCAATCCATAAATAAGTGAAACAAAGAAGGGAAACGATTTGCGCACGTGTCCGAATTTCCCCTATATGATGAGTAAACTTGTAGCCTTCTTTCTTCCACTTCAATTGTATCTGTATTAATTTTAAAAATCGGGACTTTACTGGTTTCGTACTGCCTCCGGGCATTGCCTCCAGTATTGTTCCCACCATATTTGTATTTGCAAATGTCCCATGTGTGTCTGATTCAGACCAAGAGGACGTAAAACTCCATTTTCTCTCTCTCTCTTTCTTCCACTTATTTAGGATTTTCCGTACAGAACTTACCCGTCTAATGTGAACTCGGCCTTAATCGTAAGCCAAGGGATATTTGTTTATACTCCTTGGTTATTGTGGGGTTTTGCATTACATTTTTATTATTATTATTATCTGTAACGGTATAGTAATTACGCAGTAGTTTATTTATTATATTACATTCTTTACATGACACTTTTTCACCAAAAGCAGCTCAGGTTTGACTCCATACCGTCCGTTTTCTTTGAAATGATCAATGTCTTTGCAATATTCAAATCTGATTTACAGCGATTATGATGATGAGGCTTATCGTTAGAGTTTGGTCAGTCTGATACCACGGGCCGCGTGACAATACAATATATGTAAGCTGCTTACAGCTATCTGTATTAATTTAAAAAATCAGGACTTTACTGGTTTCGTACTGCCTCCGGGCATTGCCTCCAGTATCGTTCCCACCATATTTGTATTTACAAATGTCCCATATGTGTCTGATTCAGACCAAGAGGACGTAAAACTCCATTTTCGTCAACCACGGGCCGCGTAATTTAATCATACTTGTGGCGGTGCCATAGCCGATGAGGTTTAACCGAGGCATGGTTACCGCTACACCTATCTGTATTAATTTTTAAAAAGTCGGGACTTTACTGGTTTCGTACTGCCTCCGGGCATTGCCTCCAGTATTGTTCCCACCATATTTGTATTTACAAATGTCCCATATGTGTCTGATTCAGACCAAGAGGACGTAAAACACCATTTTCGTCGTCGACCACGGGCCGCATACACCTATCTGCATTGTTTAAAAAAATCGGGACTTTACTGGCGTTGTACTGCCTCCGGGCATTGCCTCCAGTATTGTTCCCACCATATTTGTATTTACAAATGTCCCATATGTGTCTGTTCCAGACCGAGAGGACGTAAAGCACCATTTTTCGTTCACCACGGACCGCATCTAGTACAAACATCGTACAAAACTGATGTCCCGTGAGTGAGTAAAGGCAAAGGTAAAGTGTAGGGGCAGTGAACTGTTAGAGGTTCACCGTGTCAAGGGCACGGCATCATGGGAGGCGGAGCCCAGTCCTCTCCTTCTGCCGCCTTTCAACCTTCCCTAAATGAATCAGGTACCCATTCATTGCTGGGTGGACAGATAGGGTTTTCAGGCCAGACAAATCCGACTCCATGCTGGACTCGAACCCTTGACCTTCCGCACCGCAGCCGAGCGCTCTAACCACTCAACCACGGGCCCCTCCTATGAGTGAGTAGTAAACTTTAATATTGAGAGAAAAGGTTACAAATCTTCTTCATAATGTCCCAGATGTGTCTGCCATGCAGACCCAGAGGACGTAAAACATTATCTTTGGGCCGCATCTAGAGTGCCTAAGGAACTATTCTGCTAAGTTTCGTTAAGATTGGTTCAGTAGTTTAGGCGTTGTGAAGAGGGAGAATGTTGTTTGTATCACACACGCACGCACATACACTTACACACAGACAGACAAAGAAACACACGGACCATCGGTCCCATTCCAATGTACTCCTGTTCCTAAAGAACTGGTATTACAAAAACTACTAAGTTTGGCATTACACATCACTTGTCTTTTTTTCAAATAAGGTGTTCTATAAGACAAAATTAAAAACCTTTAAAAATCATATCAAACAATTAAGCAACAACAACATGATATTAAAAAAAATCCTCCATAAGAAACTTCAGTATCGTTATTTATCATGTAAAAAAAAGAACAGAAATAATCACACACAGTAAAACAAGAAAGGGTGAGGCCGGGATTCGAACCCGGTCACTCACGCATTGAAATTAGTAGGCGAACGTCTTAACCACTCTGCAACCTTCATTCTTTGAAGGCATTTTGTCAGCAACAACAAGCCCACTCTCCCCTCTCTCTCTCTCTCTCTCTCTCTCTCTCTCTCTCTCTCTCTCTCTCTCTGACGGTTTTGTTGTCGCATCTATTTTTTCTTCTTCATGGATAATTGTTCGATGATTATTTTTGCATGCTTCTTCATTCTTTTTGTGTTGAATATATTGATTTTCTTGCATGTTTGTTTGAGGGCAAGATGTAAAAAAAAAAGCCCATTGTGTGCTTACTCTTTTTCCCTCAATAAAAAAAGTTTCGTTCGTTCGTTCGTTCGTTCGTTCCCCCCCTCCCTTCCCCCTCCCCCCTCTCTCTCTCTCTTGAGGGCAGGGACAAACACGTGTTCTATTGTTAGACAGCCGATCCACATGATCAATCCTTCTATTTTCTGCCTCTATCCCGCGTGCTTTAAGTTACAGGCGGTGACGTACACACAAATACCTACGGGCATACCTTGGAGTGACGCATAGATGAACCACCGTCGCTATCTGTCACCACTCACATCGTGTCCCCGTCTCTATGTATAAGGTGGGGCATAATCTGATTGGTCTATAGAGCAATAACATAAACATAACTTATCAGTATTAACTTTTTTAAATGTTGTACACAAAAAATAGCCAATATCTGAGTTAATATAAAGTGTATCTGCTTTTTCTTCCTTTTCCGAAGTGTTGTTCGGCGAAGTGTCGTGTCAACGAAGTGTCGTGTCAACGAAGTGTCGTGTCAACGAAGTGTCGTGTCAACGAAGTGTCGTTAGATGAAGTATTGTTCGACGAAATGACGCATTCGACGAAATATTGTCAACGAAGATGTCGTTATAGTGAAGTATTGTTCGACGAAATGACGCATTCGACGAAGTATTGTGTCAACCAAGTGTCGTTGGATGAAGTGTCGTTCGACGAAATGACGCATTCGACGAAGCATCGTGTCAACGAAGTGTCGGTCGACGAAGTATCGTGTCAACGAAGTGTCGGGCGACGAAGCATCGTGTCAACGAAGTGTCGGTCGACGAAGCATCGTGTCAACGAAGTGTCGTTCGACGAAGTGTCGTGTCAACGAAGTGTCGGTCGACGAAGCATCGTGTCAACGAAGTGTCGTTCGACGAAGCATCATGTCAACGAAGTGTCGTGTCAACGAAGCATCGTGTCAACGAAGTGTCGTTCGACGAAGTGTCGTGTCAACGAAGTGTCGTGTCGAACGAAGTGTCGTGTCGTGTCAACGAAGTGTCGTTCGACGAAGTGTCGTGTCAACGAAGTGTCGTTCGACGAAGTGTCGTGTCAACGAAGTGTCGTTCGACGAAGTATCGTGTCAACGAAGTGTCGGTCGACGAAGCATCGTGTCAACGAAGTGTCGTTCGACGAAGCATCGTGTCAACGAAGTGTCGTTCGACGAAGTATCGTGTCAACGAAGTGTCGGTCGACGAAGCGTCGTGTCAACGAAGTGTCGTTCGACGAAGCATCGTGTCAACGAAGTGTCGTTCGACGAAGCATCGTGTCAACGAAGTGTCGGTCGACGAAGCATCGTGTCAACGAAGTGTCGGTCGACGAAGCGTCGTGTCAACGAAGTGTCGGTCGACGAAGCATCGTGTCAACGAAGTGTCGGTCGACGAAGCATCGTGTCAACGAAGTGTCGGTCGACGAAGCATCGTGTCAACGAAGTGTCGGTCGACGAAGCATCGTGTCAACGAAGTGTCGTTCGACGAAGCATCGTGTCAACGAAGTGTCGTTCGACGAAGCGTCGTGTCAACGAAGTGTCGTTCGACGAAGCATCGTGTCAACGAAGTGTCGTTCGACGAAGCGTCGTGTCAACGAAGTGTCGGTCGACGAAGCATCGTGTCAACGAAGTGTCGGTCGACGAAGTGTCGTGTCAACGAAGTGTCGGTCGACGAAGCATCGTGTCAACGAAGTGTCGTTCGACGAAGCATCGTGTCAACGAAGTGTCGGTCGACGAAGCATCGTGTCAACGAAGTGTCGGTCGACGAAGCGTCGTGTCAACGAAGTGTCGGCCACAGATGAGTAGACACATTTAGACGGGGGCACAGATAAGAGACGGGGGCACATACAGACGTAAGCCTTGTCGCATGCACATCTGTCGCTCGTGCAAATCTGTCGCTCGCTACTATGAGAGTGTGTATTTGCGACATTCACAAATTTCACTTTTTCCGTATTTGAACCATGTATCTAACCCTAACCCTAACCCTAACCCTAACCCTAACCCTATCCCTATCCCTAACCACGGAAAAAGTGAAATTTGTGGTTCATGCTCAATGTCGCAAAATGCCGCAAATACAGACTCTCATAGGTAGCGAGCTACAGATTTGCACGAGCGACAGATTTGCACGCTACAAGAAGCCTAACCCCACCCGCTTTTTCATTCCTTTTATTCCTTGAACAGGGATCAGAGAGAAAGGGGAGCTTTAATGAAACCAAATCACCCCAGACAGAAAAATAAAGGAGGGGGGGGGGGGGGGGGGGAGGGGGGGAGTCTGAAATTAATTATGATACACGAGATACACGCCCAGCGGGCCTATGCATTAATGTACCGTGCAATATGTACACTATACTGTGCAGGTATGTACGGTGTAGACAGGATAGAGTTACTTCTGATTTGTCTGGGGAATCTAGTTTATAAACAGTTTGCATGTTTTAAAAATAAAAGCCCCCCCCCCCCCCTCCTCAAAGGCCAACAAATCCTAACCATGCGGCTTAGGGGAAGACGGGGTAAAAAGCGCATGGGCGGGTAAGAAGCCCACCCCAATTATCTCATGAAATAAATAAAATTTCAGTCAAATTTGCCCATGAGACGAATGCTAGACATTAACGCTCGTCTCATGGGCAAAATGAAACTGAAATTTGCTTCATTTCATGAGATAATTGGGGTGGGCTTCTTACCCGCCCATGCGCTTTTTACCCCGTCTTCCCCTATATAAGAGCTAGTGCAATGACTTCTCCTTTGTAAAAAGTAAAGTCTGTATGTACCATGGAAATAAGCTCAGTATACAGTTACTTCTAATTTGTCTGGGATCTAGTTTATAAACAGTTTACTTTTTTTCATATTTTTAAAGACTCCCTCAAAAGGCCAACAAATCCCACCGCTGAAGCTTATATATATAAGAGCTGGTGCAATGACTTCTCGTCTGGGACTGGTTCTGGTTCTGGTTCTCGTATTAATACGTCGAAGG
>CM065703.1:15198481-15205981 GCA_017654935.2 Phymorhynchus buccinoides | reverse complement strand
ATCAGACAAGAGCTTGTAATATTCTTCCGCAAACGTTTTCTAAAGTGTTTCTTAGGCCCCGTTTGGCGTAAGCGTTATTCGCGCGGCGACCGTTACCTAGAGAAACTCGCCCCTGGTAGAGAGAGCTGCAAGCGTCAGAGGGCAAGAAATATCGCTGTCCGCGGGACGGTATTCATGTCGAGATAGCATGAGACTTAGCATGATGCTAACTTAGAAGCTCTTCCAATGTCCTATAGGATTTAATAGGACTTTTGGAAGAGCTTCTAAGTTAGCATCATGCTAAGTCTCATGCTATCTCAACGTGAATACCGTCCCCGGGTGGTCTTCTCTGGCTGGTCTGCTTGGGTGATCAGTTTGAGCTTTGAGTGGGTGGGTGTGCGCATAGTTATAGTCGCGCGCGTGCGCACAGGCACACACGCGCAGGCGCGCACACACACACATTTACAGAATGAGACAGACAGAGAAACGAATGGAATGAAATCAATGAAAGTTTTATTCCTTAAGGCCAAGACCCCTTTTGGAAGGGGGAATCGTAACAAACAAACTCAATACAGTGGAACCTCCCTTATAAGACTCCCTCCCACTTAAGACCTACTTCTCTGCGTTACTCTACAAATCTGTATTGTTACAAATTCGGGACTTTCCTGGTGTTGCACTGCCTCCGGGCATCTTCATATATACTAATGTCCCATATATGTGTCTGTTCCAGACCGGAGAACGTTAAGCAGAATTTCATTCAAGACCTACCTCTCTGAGACATTGCCCTTCTTTTACAACGGTGTTGCTGTTTTTCATTCCTTCAAGTTTCAAACATTGCCCTTCTTTGTAAGTATATAAATTACCTCCCTTAAGCAACTCCCTCCCACTTAAGAACTTATTTTGGATGATTTTTCAAGGTCTTAAAACGGAGGTTCCACAGAAAAACATCACAAACAAATGCATAAAGAGAACGTTCGAGATAAACCAATCTACCGATTTTTACGTTTAATGATTTCAATATAGGGGAAGACGGGGTAAAAAGCGCATGGGCGGGTAAGAAGCCCACCCCAATTATCTCATGAAATAAAGAAAATTTCAGTCAAATTTGCCCATGAGACGAATACGCTCGTCTCATGGGCAAAATGAGACTGAACTTTGCTTCATTTCATGAGATAATTGGGGTGGGCTTCTTACCCGCCCATGCGCTTTTTACCCCGTCTTCCCCTAAGCGTGGAGAGCTAAACAATTAAGTAGTAGGCCTAAAAGAGAGGTGAGGAGGAGGGGGTATGTTAAGTACTTTATAGTCACAGAGGCGTCTCTGTGAAATTCGGGTTGCTCCCACATGGAGAGGGCGTCGCAGCCAGAGGCTGACCTAGGCAGTCATTCAAAAGCAAAAAAAAATATATTGTTAAATCGGTAATCATTATCTCTGTTATAACATAAGCAAACCCCTTTGGTTAGTTATTTTCTGAGTTTGATATCGCTTTGCCTTTTTTCATCAAAGATATATTTTAAAGAGTATCAAATCCTCCTCCAACTTCGCATCTCTCTCTCTCTCTCTCTCTCTCTCTCTCTCTCTCTCTCTCTCTCTCTCTCTCTCTCTCTCTCTCTCTCTCTCTCTCCTGTTTGTAAATCCAATATTAAAGACCCACCACGTCACGTGTCAAAATCATGGTTTTCACGTGTTTTCCATCTTATAGCCGGTAAGAAATCTTTAAAAAATCTCTATGTGTCACCAATTTCATAATCTATGTGTCCCCTTCTCTATGTGTCACCAATTTCATAATCTATGTGTCCCCCCCGTCTCTATGTGTCACCAATTTCATAATCTATGTGTCCCCGTCTCTATGTGTCACCAATTTCATAATCTATGTGTCCCCCCCCCCCCCCCCCCCCGTCTCTATGTGTCACCAATTTCATAATCTATGTGTCCCCGTCCCCCCCCCCCCCCCCCCCCCCCCCCCCCCCCCCGTCTCTATGTGTCACCAATTTCATAATCTATGTGTCCCCGTCTCTATGTGTCACCAATTTCATAATCTATGTGTCCCCGTCTCTATGTGTCACCAATTTCATAATCTATGTGTCCCCGTCTCTATGTGTCACCAATTTCATAATCTATGTGTCCCCGTCTCTATATGTCACCAATTTCATAATCTATGTGTCCCCGTCTCTATGTGTCACCAATTTCATAATCTATGTGTCCCCGTCTCTATGTGTCACCAATTTCATAATCTATGTGTCCCCCCCGTCTCTATGTGTCACCAATTTCATAATCTATGTGTCCCCGTCTCTATGTGTCACCAATTTCATAAATCTATGTGTCCCCCGTCTCTATGTGTCACCAATTTCATAATCTATGTGTCCCCGTCTCTATGTGTCACCAATTTCATAATCTATGTGTCCCCGTCTCTATGTGTCACCAATTTCATAATCTATGTGTCCCCGTCTCTATGTGTCACCAATTTCATAATCTATGTATCCCCCCCCCCCCCCCCCCCCTCTCTATGTGTCACCAATTTCATAATCTATGTGTCCCCGTCTCTATGTGTCACCAATTTCATAATCTATGTGTCCCCGTCTCTATGTGTCACCAATTTCATAATCTATGTATCCCCCCCGTCTCTGTGTGTCACCAATTTCATAATCTATTGTGTCCCCCCCCGTCTCTATGTGTCACCAATTTCATAATCTATGTGTCCCCGTCTCTGTGTGTCCCCAATTTCATTCCTGTGTCTCCGTCTCTGTGTGTCACCAATTTCATAATCTATGTGTCCCCGTCTCTGTGTGTCCCCAATTTCATTTCTATGTGTCCTCGTCTCTCTGTTTTCACCAATTTCATAATATATGTGTCCCCGTATCTGTGTGTCACAAATGTCATTTCTATGTGTCTTCGTCTCTATGTGTCACCAATTTCATAATATAAGTGTCCCCGTCTCTATGTGTCACCAATTTCGTTTCTATGTGCCCCCGTCTCTATGTGTCACCAATTTCATAATCTGTCCCCGTCTCTATGTGTCCCCGTCTCTATGTGTCACCAATTTCATAATCTGTCCCCGTTTCTATGTGTCACCAATTTCGTTTCTATGTGCCCCCGTCTCCATACTAGGGGACACTTATTGATATGGTACCTCCTAAGGATAGAGATCTCTACCTCAAGGGCAGATAATCCTAAAACTATTTTGTGTATTGGTGCGTTAAATAACAAACAGACAAGCGTTGCCGAGAATAACATCAGATGCTGCCAAAATGCAATTTCGTTTGCCTTGCAGAGGGTTTTCCGCTTTGTTGCATGTTGGTTGTGATAAGATATTTCCCTTCCCCTGTCCAAACTTCACACACACAAATAATTATTGACCCTCAATCTTCTACCGTTTGGTAGGAAGCCAGGTGGTGCGAATTGCGTGACGGGTACCATATCAACAAGTCTCCCCTACGTCCCCGTGTCTGTCTGTCTGTCACCGATTTGTATATCTCCGCTCCCCGTGGGGATACCGGGGGGCTCTTTTTGCATACATAGTTCCCCCACCTTCTGGAGGTTCTGTGCCATAAACTTCCTCTAATCTACCACTCTCTATGAGTCTGCCTTTTCCTTTTCTTACGATCATCCACTATTGTTTCTTAGTTATTGGCCCATTCTCCTGGCCCATATTTTTTCGAAAACAATAATCTTCCAAATAATTTTCTCTTTTGAAAACCTCCGAAATCGGAAGGCGTCAACTGAATGCAACGAGACCAGTGAAAACTGAAAACCGGACACACGCGTACCTCACCCATTATGGCCATATGGCCTGGGAACGCGACGACGACGACGAAAATGGTGTTTTACGTCCTCTTGGTCTGAATCAGATACATGTGGGACATTTGTAAATACAAATATGGTGGGAACAATACTGGAAGCAATGCCCGGAGGCAGTACGAAACCAGTAAAGTCCCGATTTTTTTATAAGATAGCTGTAGCGGTGACCACGCCTCGGTTAAACTTCATCGGCTATGGCACCGCTACAAGTATTTTATATTGATTTTGGGAACGCTGAAGAAGAAGAAGTATTTATCCGTCTCTACATGGCACCAAACCCGAACCGTAATCCAAACCCTAACCCAACAGCCCTAACCCTATCCCTACCAGCAATCCAAAATCATAACCCCACTCCCTCTCCCTCTCCCTAAACCATATCCAGTACCCGAGGGCACACAGGGACATAGAGACATGAACATAGAGACATGAACATAGAGACAGGAACATAGAGACAGGAACATAGAGACAGGAACATAGATACAGGAACATAGAGACAGGAACATAGAGACAGGAACATAGAGACAGGAACATAGAGACAGGAACATAGATACAGGAACATAGATACAGGAACATAGAGACAGGACATAGAGACAGGAACATAGAGACAGGAACATAGAGACAGGGTGTGTAGAGACAGGAACATAGATACAGGAACATAGAGACAGGGACATAGAGACAGGAACATAGATACAGGAACATAGATACAGGAACATAGAGACAGGAACATAGATACAGGAACATAGAGACAGGAACATAGAGACAGGAACATAGAGACAGGAACATAGATACAGGAACATAGAGACAGGAACATAGAGACAGGAACATAGATACAGGAACATAGAGACAGGGACATAGAGACAGGAACATAGAGACAGGAACATAGAGACAGGAACATAGAGACAGGGACGTAGAGACAGGAACGAGAGACAGGGACGTAGAGACAGGAACATAGATACAGGAACATAGAGACAGGAACATAGAGACAGGAACATAGAGACAGGAACATAGAGACAGGAACATAGAGACAGGGACGTAGAGACAGGAACGTAGAGACAGGAACATAGAGACAGGGACGTAGAGACAGGAACATAGATACAGGAACATAGATACAGGAACATAGAGACAGGGACATAGAGACAGGAACATAGATACAGGAACATAGATACAGGAACATAGATACAGGAAGGATAGATACAGGAATTAGAGACAGGGATATAGAGACAGGAACATAGATACAGGAACATAGATACAGGAACATAGATCAGGAACATAAGGAAGAGAGACAGGAACATAGAACAGGAACATAGAGACAGGAACATAGATATAGATACAGGAACATAGATACAGGAACATAGAGACAGGAACATAGATATTATAGAGACAGGAACATAGAGAGACAGGAACGTAGAGACAGGAACATAGAGAGAGGAACATAGAGACAGGAACATAGAGGGAACATAGAGACAGGAACATAGAGACAGGAACATAGAGACAGGGACATAGAGACAGGGACGTAGAGACAGGAACGTAGAGACAGGAACGTAGAGACAGGGACGTAGAGACAGGGACGTAGAGACAGGAACATAGATACAGGAACAGAGACAGGGAGAGAGAGACAGGAACGAGAGACAGGAACGTAGAGACAGGGACATAGAGACAGGGACAAGGAGAGACAGGGACATAGAGAGACAGGAACATAGAGAGACAGGAACACAGAGACAGGAACAGAGACAGGAACACAGAGACAGGAGGAACATAGAGACAGGAACATAGAGAGACAGGCGCACATTATTATGATCTCATTGCCAAGCCTCTATCATCACCTCCCCACCTCCCCCTTTTGAAAACAAATATATGACAGTGATGGTGAACAAAAGTGTCACACTGGGTGAAAACGATTTGTTTGTTTTCCACAGTAGTTGACTGATGTTTTGTTCTCTGTCTGTCCGTCTGTCTGCCCCCCCCCCCTCTCTCTCTCTCTTTATCTGTGCATGTGTGCGTCCGTGCGTGCGCGCGCGTGTGTGTGTACAGAGAAAGAGAGAGAGAGAGAGAGAGAGAGAGAGAGAGAGAGAGTGGTGGTGTGTGTGTGTGTGTGTGTGTGTGTGTGTGTGTGTGTGTGTGTGTGTGTGGTGTGTGTGTGTGTGTGTGTGTGTGAGAGAGAGAGAGAGAGAGAGAGAGAGACAGAGAGAGAGAGAGTGTGTGTGTGTGCGTGTGTGCGTGCGTGTGTGTGTGTGTGCGTGTGTGTGTGTGTGTGTGTGTGTGTGTGTGTGTGTGTGTGTGTGTGTGTGTCTGTGTCTGTGTCTGGATGCGTAAATGTGTGATGAGAAAAAAGGGAGGAGTGAGATAGAGAGAGATAAGAGTACTAGAGAAGAGAGAGAGAGAGAGAGAGAGAGAGAGAGAGAGAGAGAGAGAGAGAGAGAGAGAGAGAGAGAGAGAGAGAGAGAGAGAGAGAGTAGAGAGAGAGAGAGAGAGAGAGAGAGAGAGAGAGAGATGAGAGAGAGAGAGAGAGAGAAGGAACAGACTTAGAAAATAGAGAAAGTCAGAAACAAACAGTCAGAAAAAGAAAGGAAGGATTCAAAAATTGGGAATATTTTTAATTGTTAGTCCATGATCATACAAAGGAAGAGGAAAACATAAAAGATGAACATTATTGATTATATGACAGTATTCACATCGTCTTGTCTTATTATTTTCTAAAGCTTTAATTGAGAGAGAGAGAGAGAGAGAGAGAGAGAGAGAGAGAGAGAGAGAGAGAGAGAGAGAGAGAGAGAGAGAGAGAGAGAGAGAGAGAGAGAGAGAGAGAGACAGAGACAGAGAGAGAGAGAGAGAGAGAGAGACAGATGAGTGTGAGAGAGACAGAGAGAGATACAGACAGGCACACAGACAGACGGAGAAAGTGACAGAGATCTTACACATCGTTAGACACATTTATTTGTATCCACACACCCTTAAACCCACTTATCCACTCGTCCTAGAAAAACCCAGTAGGTGGGGGGGGGGGCGAGGTGGGGGGGGGAGGGGGGGGGGGGGGGGGGGGGGGGGAGGGAAACACAATTTCAAAGAAAACCATAGAATAATAATACTGATGCAAATGTGATGAGAACCATCTCTTATCACGTACTAAAACCACCGCTATGTGATTATCAGACCCGGTAAACATTCCCGAGGATAACGATGCAGATGAATTATCACATTTCTTGCTGACTGTAGAACCATCCAAAAGCGAGTGTGATGGAGAAAACCTTTGCGTTCGCACGTCATATAAACACGATACAAAGCAAACCGAGGAGGGGGGGGGAAATATCGAGAAATCTTTTGGACGGAGAAGTTGATGGAAGGACATCAAACATGGCGTCATCGTGTACGGCAACAAGTCCTTTAGTCAGGTCAGGTCAGGTAGTTTATAGGACTCTGGGCCTCGCAACTGTCCTTTCGTTTCTTATTTCGGACTCTATATACGATTGAGAGTTGTTCTTTGGTGTTTTTTGTTTGTTTGTTTGTAACAAGTTCGCTTAACAAGTTTTATGATCCTAACACAACTAAAACTTTACTAACTCTAACTGATGAGGAAAGAACACGAGGGTATAATTTCAAACTAACAAAAACACTAAAAAAAACAGTCGTTCAGCTCAAAACATTTTTACTAACAGAGTAGGCCTAATAACTGCATGGAACAATGTTTCTAATGAAACTGTAAATGCATCATCACTAAATATGTTCAAAAA
>CM065703.1:15183481-15188481 GCA_017654935.2 Phymorhynchus buccinoides | reverse complement strand
AAAGAGACGGCACACGCCTTCTCTTTGGGTGAAATAATTTGACTTCCAGCACCTCTGCCAAGGAGGAATCGCAGATTTGACAGGGTTTGATTTCTAGGAAACCAGAGCAAAGTGAGAGTTGCAATCTCCGTAAAGGGTGTTTTCCTGATGATCTCGACGTGTTTCTTACAAAAACTCATCCGTTAGGGTGCCCCTTTAAGACGAACAATAAAACCAAACACTCAGGCAAAAAACCACTCACTTGGAAACGGAGCTTGATTTTACTAAAAACGATTTAAACGATTTAATTTTACATTTTAAAAAATTGTCAAGCTTCTGACAGAAGGTAAAGGACCCACCCATTCTGTGGTTCTCTTGTAGGATCTGACGACACGCCATCACACACTTATTATTACGTCCCTTTGTGTCGCCCTAATATCCAACAACTTCTATTCAAACGCGAGTAACTCTGGAGATCGCGTTTCACCCTAGGAACCGACAAAGCCTAAGACTGACTTAGTTAGTTAGTTAGTCTATTAGAGTCCCGTCAACAGCTATGGTTATCTCAGGTCAGGTCAGGTAGTTAGGACATTAGGCTTCGCGGCCTCTTCACTGTCCTGTCATTTTTGTTTGAACTTTTGCACAGCTGAGAGGTTTTTGTATTTTGTTTTCGGCAAATCTGCCTTTTAGTCATACTCGTATTGTAGTTTTGATAAGCTGGTGTATCCACCAAGGAGGTTTTTGAATTGTGTTAGATTCTGTGCTCGTTTAACATGTGCAGGAAGAGTATTCCAAAACTTTGTTACTCTGTTAGAAAAGAAAACTTTTCTAATATTGGTTCGGCTATACTGGGTTAGTATTTTTTATTCACTGTTACGGGTTCTTGAGTCAGTTGTTAGCTGGAACAAAGATTTATTAGTATTGTTATCATCGTGAAATTTTGTATATGTATTTATCAGATCCCCACGAATTCTTCTGTATTTCAGAGATGGTAATTTCAACTTTCTTAGTCTGTGTTCGTAATCAAGGTGACTAACGCCTTTAAACTTTAATCTCAGGACTGTAACCGCGTAAACAGTCTCTCTCTCTCTCTCTCTCTCTCTCTCTCTCTCTCTCTCTCTCTCTCTCTCTCTCTCTCTCTCTCTCTCTCTCTCTCTCTCTCTCTCACACACACACTCACACACACTACTACTACTACTCTCACTCTCTCTCTCTCTCTCTCTCTCTCTCTCTCTCTCTCTCTCTCTCTCTCTCTCTCTCTCTCTCTCTCCGTCCCTCTCTCTCTCTCTCTCTCTCTCTCTCTCTCTCTCTCTCTCTCTCTCTCTCTCTGAAGTCTTTCCAGCTGTCCTAACTAACTTGACAAACAAAGAAATGTATACACATACACGCGCGCACTCACACGCGCACACGCACACACACACACCGCACACAATCACACACACACACACACACACACACACACACACACACACACACACACACACACACACACACACCACACACACACACACACACACACACACACACACACACACACACACACACACACACACACACACACACACACACACACACACACACACACACACATACACACACACACACACACACACACACACACACACACACACACACACACACACACACACACCATAATCGTAAAGAAAGCTTTAGAGATTTATTTTTCTTGAACCGTGATTTATGCTATGATTCTGATTCTGGAATCACACCCAAAACACAACATCAGCTATGACTATCCTGGAACTGTGAATTAACCCTTTCACTGCCAATGTTGCGTTTTAGCACCACAGTGATTTAACACCTATGTCACTAAAAGGCATCAAATTGGGGTCTATTATCCAAATACCCTATTGTCTTAGTTTTGCGAAGTAAGGTTAGACCTTATTATTTTATATCTGTCACAGAAGAATCCCCAATACTGCAGATGGATTTTGTTCTCTACCCAGGTAAATGTAATGGACATTTTTGGCTGAAATATGTCTGGCGGTGAAATAACCCTTTCAGTTTCACCACCAATGTTGCATTTTAGCACCACAGTGATTTAACACCTATGTCACTAAAAGGCATCAAATTGGGGTCTATTATCCAAACCCTATTGTCTTAGTTTTGCGAAGTAAGGTTAAAGCTTATTTTATATCTGTCACAGAAGAATCCCCAATACTGCAGATGGATTTTGTTCTCTTCCCAGGTAAATTTAATGGACATTTTCAGCCGAAATATGGCTGGCGGTGAAAGGGTTAAGTCACCGATACTCAAGACCTTTAAGCCCATAACTGGACGCCCAGACAGCACCTAAAAGCCCTTATCGCGACTTTGGGGGATAGAATCGGAATGTGAACAGGAGGTGGCTAGACTATTATGGGATGTGAAGGCACTTTAGCGGCTATTGTTCCCCCTCTCCCCTGTGTCTTCTTCAGTTTTCAATGTGTGATGGAGTGGCAGCACTTTAATAGCTGTCGGTTTGGTGTCAAATGTTTTATGATTTGTTGTTGGGGGGTTTTCACGTCCGTGAGTGGAAAGTGTACGTACACACACACTCGCACGCACGGCCACACAAGCACGCGCGCGCGCACGCACTCACACACACATACACACACACATCATACATACACACGCACGCGCACTCTCACTCTCTCTCTCTCTCTCTCTCTCTCTCTCTCTCTCTCTCTCTCTCTCTCTCTCTCTCTCTCTCTCTCTCTCTCTCACTTAGTCACTCCGTCACTTCATAAGCCTTAAGCCTCTGGTATAACGACCGCTACGCACTGTATAACAACCGTTACTAATGTCAAATGTGTCTCTGTAAGCGCTCAAAACGTTTGAACAGAGAGTATTTTCCTCTTGTAACAACCGTTACGCACTGTGGGACAACCGTTAGTGATACATAATGTGTCTCCGTAAGCCTTCAAAACGTTCAAAAAGAGTAATTCGCTCTTGTAACGACCGTTACGCACTGTGTGACGACCCTCACTAATACAGAACGTGTCTTTTTAAAATCTTGATGCGTTTGAATACAGAGTAATTCGCTCTTGCAGTGAGCATTACGCACTGTGTAGCGACCGTTACAAATATAGAATGTGTCTCTGTAAGACGTGGAAACGTTTAAACAGAGTATATCGCACTTGTTACGACCGCTACGCGCTTATATATATATATATATATATATACCTCACTCGGTCAGTCACGGTATAAAACTTAAGCCGCTGCTGTACAAGAGCACAACAAAAATCAAAGTGATTGGATTGACTAACCCGCTTTGCCAAGTTGCAGGACGGGTTCCTTTCATCATATCCGTCAACATACAGGGGGAAGCTTGTTATTTCTCTCTTTCTTCCGCTTCTCAGCCCAGAGCACTATATTTCCTTCCATTTCCACCAGGTTTCTGCGATAGTTTGGATGAATGTTTCTTGGGCAAAAGTTCTTTGGAAGCCCTTCTTCTTTCTTTTTCTTTGTTGACAGATCACTAGACGGAGACACAGATTGCCCTCGTAGGGGAAGACGGGGTAAAAAGCGCATGGGCGGGTAAGAAGCCCACCCCAATTATCTCATGAAATTAAGCAAATTTCAGTCTCATTTTGCCGATGAGACAAGCGTTAATGTCTAGCATTCGTCTCATGGGCAAATTTGACGGACATTTTCTTTATTTCATGAGATAATTGGGGTGGGCTTCTTACCCGCCCATGCGCTTTTTACCCCGTCTTCCCCTAATTATAGGAAGCGGTGAGTCGTCCGAAGGTCCGGTCCACCCAGCTTCCATAGAGCTTGACCTTCAGCGATGTTGGGTTTGAAGCCTATTGCGTGTCTGGAGGATTTCTGTAGTCGTCATAAAGACAAAGAAACAGCCGAAGGTGCTGGTGGGACCCAGCAGAGATGCACCAGATTGATTACCGACGTTTGCACTTATACTTATAGCTGTAATATTCTTCGCTTTTTACTCATCAATTGTACAGAACAAAAAGAACATGGCTGGTTTGCAAACATTGGGTCAAATTACTTAAACGTTTTGTCCAGTACTCCAAACGAGGCTATTAATGATAAATTCTGCATTCATGACGTCTCCTCCCCATGGGCACATCTCAGACTCGCTCATCTTGATTTCTTTGAAATACGTGGGCACATTATTCTGTTATATCCAGTCCTCGGCCTGATCAGGATGACCTGGTCATTCTCGATTTCTTTTAAATACGTGGGCACATTATTCTGTTATGTCCAGTCCTCGGCCTGATCAGGATGACCTGGTCAATCCTGATTTCTGTTAAATACATGGGTACATTATTCTGTTATGTCCAGTCCTCGGCCTGATCACGATGACCTGGTCAATCCCGATTTCTTTGAAATACGTGGGCACATTATTCTGTTATGTCCAGTCCTCGGCCTGATCAGAATGACCAATCTGGTTAGTTTGTGATGGGACAGCAGTCAGGATGGTTGAAATTTGGGTTGCGCTTATTCCATTTCTTGCGTGTCCAGGCGTTGATGACTGTCTTATTTTCTACAGAGGAGACCCGCCAGTCCTCTGACTCTGTCGGGGGACAAATTCACGCAGGAAGATAGGAGATAGGGGTAGGGCATTTTGCAGCCCTCTGAAAAAACAACAACAACCAGTTCAGTTTTAACTCATCAATTGCATTGAAGATAAAGAAAATGGTTGAAGAAAATGAAGAAGATTGATGATGATGATGATGATGATGATGATGATGAAGATGATGATGATGATGATGAAGATGATGATGATGATGATGATGATGATGATGATGATGATGATGATGATGATGATGATGAAGACGGTGATGATGATGATGATGATGATGATGATGATGAAAGACGATGATGATGATGATGATGATGATGATGATGATGATGATGATGATGATGATGATGATGATGATGATGATGATGACGATGACGACGACGACGACGACAATGATCATGATGATGACGACGATGAAGATGAAGAACATGAAGAAAATGTTGATGATGATATATCTCGACGAACGACGATA
>CM065703.1:15130981-15178481 GCA_017654935.2 Phymorhynchus buccinoides | reverse complement strand
TCTAGAACTTCTCTCATTATATGTATGCTTTTTACGTAACCTCCTGTTTCACCTGTCTTCTCAAGTTTGCTCTGTCCCTTGTCTTGTGTGTCTTCGTCTCCCCCCCCCCCCCCCCCCCCCCCCCCCCCCCCCCCCCCCCCCCCCCCCCCCTTGTAAAAAAAAACCACCACAATCTTTTCCTCTAGCACTCATTTCAATCTTTGACGAAGAGAAGATGATAAGAGCTTATGGCTCGAATTTCCTCTCCCTGTTCTGTGTGTGTGTGCAAGGTTGCAGTTTAGACACCCCGCATCACATTTTCGTGTTGCAAATCTTCACTGAGAAGAAACATTCTGCTGTTCTCGGGAAAGGGATAGGGTTAGGATCAGCCTAGGGGGTATCGTCATATTATTACTGAAAGAAGCAGAGTTTGTTTTAGATTGACAGTCTTAAACAAGAGGGTATAAAAGGGGCACTCTGACGGAAGAGTTTTTGCAAGAAGCACGTCGAGGTCACCGGAAAGACAGCCTTTTCAAGGATCGGAACACTCACTTTGTTCTGGTTTTCTATAAATTAAAACGTCAAAACGGCGATTCCTCCTTGGCGGAGATGCTGGAGAAAGTAGCCATTTTGGATGCGGTGGGTGGAGGTCACTCATTGTGGTTGAAGCGTTTTCTTTTTTTTTGTAGTGCAGTAAAAAAAGAAAGTAATTGGAGCTATTTCCTTTGTTGTGAGCGAAACTCCTTTAGATAAAATGTATAACATTTAAAAAAATAAAAACTAAAAAGGCTTGTATTGCAAAAATTTCGTGCAAACGATTTGGCGGTCATTAGAAAAGAGACGGCACACGCCTTCTCTTTGGGTGAAAGAATGTCACTTCCAGCACCTCCGCCAAGGAGGAATCGCCGATTTGACGGTTTGATTTCTAGGAAACCAGAGCAAAGTGAGAGTTGCAATCTCTGTAAAGGGTGTTTTCCTGGTGATCTCGACGTGTTTTTTTACCCCCAAAAACATCCGTCAGGGTGCCCCTTTAAATACAACTTCGACAAAAGGTCTTTACACTTTTGTTGCGTTATGTTGTGTTGTGTTGCGCTGTGTAGTTTAAATTGAGTGGTGTTGTCATCCTGTTGCATCCTTGTCCATGTGTTCTTTGCGAGTCTTAACCGGCTAGTCCCTAGATTATGCTTTATATAAGTTTTTTGTTTGTTTGTTGCCCTATCTATCAAACATAGACTTTTGTATGCGACTTTCAAAAATAAAAATGCTATTTAAACCATACGAGGAAGCATGGTAGGGACTTTAAATCCCAGAAGAAGAAGAAAAACAAGAAGAAGAAGAAGAAGAAGAAGAAGAAGAAGAAGAAGAAGTCATTGTGCTTTTTTTATTTATTTATTTTAAGTTCTCAACTTCTCGTGCCTTGAAAATCATTTTTAAACGGGCACTCTGACGGATGAGTTTTTTTTGCAAGAAATACGTCGAGATCACCGGGGAAAACACCCATTACAGAGATCGCAACACCCACTTTGCTCTAGTTTCCTAGAAATCAAACCGTCAAATTTGGCGATTCCTCCTTGGCGGAGGTGCTGGAAGTAAGATTTTTTTCAGTGAAAGAGAAGGCCTTCACTTTTCTAATGGCCGCCTGAGTCGCTTAGACCAAATCATGAAATTTCTACAATATATGTTGCAGTGTTGACTTTTGAGGTACTGCATGAGGGTGATGTGGGTTCTATCTTCGAAGGAAAACAGTAGATGGGACAGTTGAGGGACAGGAAGGGGAAGGGGAAGGGATCATTCATACGTTGAAATACGAGACGAGGTTGATGGTGTAAGTTGTAATCTTGATTGCTTGGATGAGTCCAATAAGAAATACGAAATACGCCTCTGCAAATAAATCAAGACAACAATATCACTAAAAGCTATTTACAGAAATACGAGTAACGATTAACCAAATAATTGACAAACAATAACTGCTAACAGCTGATACTGTTCACGAATGAAAAACACCATAATGCATTTCCCAATACATCTACACTAATGTCAGTCAACTTGCCAAATGGATTTGAATTATATTCAAGTTACTATTTCAATATTTCAAGAGAACTCGCTTTATCAATATTGACTTTAACAACATCAATTCCAACTATAAAATTACTATTAAACAATAGAACAATAAGAAAACAATTCGCATCATTATCAAAACGACAATATGCTTGAAATAAAACAGATACATTTAGTTATTTAACAAACAAACAGTTTTCCTTACCTTGTCAGTGTGACTAGAGGCAAAATCAGTGAACGCCAAAACAACTATAAACTAATAACAACAACTTGCACGTCTGGGTCCTCAACTAAACTTAGTAGAAGAGACAAAGCTTTTAAACATACACAATCTGAGTAGTTTTAACTATATCAAAACGAGGCGAGCAAACTGCACGTGCTGTACAAATTGATTCAAGATAAGGGAGTCTTATCAATGAACAATGTAATCATATGTTACAAAAGGGTTAAATTCCTAACACAATGTTTCCGTTCTCTCTCTCTCTCTCTCTCTCTCTCTCTCTCTCTCTCTCTCTCTCTCTCTCTCTCTCTCTCTCTCTCTCTCTCTCTCACACACACACACACACACACACACACACACACATAACCGACTCTGTCACATATACACCTTTTTTTTTATAGTTTACCAAAATGAGTTTCGCTCACAACAAAGGAAATAGCTCCTTTTTTTTCACTGCACTACAAGAAGAAAAAGCTTCAACCACTCTCCTCCACCCACCCCGTCCAAAATGGCTTCTCTCTCCGGCAACTCCGCCAAGGAGGAATCGCCGTTTTGACGGTTTGATTTCTAAGAAACCAGAGCAAAGCGAGTGTTCCTATCCTTGAAAAGGCTGTCTTTCTGGTGATCTCACGTATTTCTTGCAAAGAAATTCATCCGTCTGGGTGTCCCTTAAAATCCCCAAAAGAAGAAGTCTAAGTAATTGTGCTTTTTTTTAATTTTTATTCTCAACTTCTCGTGCTTCGAAATTCGTTTTTAACGAAACCTTTTTTACACTGTTACATTTTTTTCCATTAATTTTTACATCTCTTTGTATGAGCTAATAAGGAGGTGATGATATTAGCGTCCAATCCGTCAGAGAAAGAGCTAATAATTATAGCTTTCGAATTTATATGGATTTTTTTAAGAGGATCTGGGATCCAGTTCGAGTTATAACGGTTAATAATGGTTGTTGGCCTAATGGTTGTTAAGGTTCATTAAACAGCCTCGTAAAGATGTAGCATGCAATAATCAAGGCTGCAATCTTTGCTACATTGTAGCCTAAATGTCCGTAATTAAGTTCCGAATAAGAATCATTAAAAATAATAATAATAATAAATACATCTTCTATGGCGCTGTTCTCCTGACACAGCAGGACTCACCGCGCTTTACATGAAAAAAAAAGTTTACCCAAAAGATATTCAGAATACATGTACTTAAAATTATTTACCAAAAAAATCACTTTATCACACTCACACAACTCATATTTAAAATACCTACATAAAACACGAATTATTTAAAATAAAATAAAAAATTATTTACAGGGTTGACTGACAGTGGATGGACAGACAGAAATGAACAGAGATATTTTCTGAAAAGATGCGTCTTCAGGTCAGTTTTGAAAGAAGACACAGATGGAGAGCTGCGGAGAGAGAAAGGGAGATTGTTCCAGATGTGTGGTGCTTGGAAACGAAACTGTCTCTTACGTCTTTCATTGTAATTTTGCAGAGATCTCATTTCCCTGTACTTTTGTGATGGTCGGCCTGTTCTTCGGGAGTTGGCCCACTGTAAATGATCATTTTGACGAGGATAATCATAATAATAATGCCAAGGATACCGACGACTTAACGGTGACACGACCAGGACAACGATGTTGTTGTCGACGACGACGACGACGATGATGAAGATAATTATAACAAAAAAGACGATCACAATGGCGATGATGATGATGATGAAGATGATGATGCTGATGATGACAACGATGATAATGATGATGCTGATGCTGATGCTGATGATGATGACGATGATGACAACGATGATAATGATGATGATGATGATGACGATGATGACGATGATGACAATGATGATGACGACGATGATGATGATGATGATGACGATGATGATCATGACAATGATGATGATGATGATGATGACAATGATGACGACGACGACGACGATGATGATGATGATGATGATGATGATAACGACGATAAAGATGATGACAATGGTGATGATGATGACAATGATGATGACGATGATGATGATGATGATGATGATTGCAATATCAGCACAACTGTCCCTTTTTTCCCTCTTGCGTTGCTTAAAAAAATCATCGCTATTCTAACTGCTGCTTCTACAGTCGACACACCCGTTTCTGTGTTCAGTTGTCGCTCTTTTAGTGTCTTTCTAAAGTGCATCATTGCTTCTCCCCCAACACACACACACACACACACACACACACACACACACACACACACACACACACACACACACACACACACACACACGCACACGCGCACGCACACACACACACACACACACACACACACACACACCTTCCTGTTCTGTCTTCGGCACTTGAAAGTTTCCCAATTGCAAGGTCTGACCAAATTAAATAACAATTACTTAAACAACTAAGAGCAGTTGTATAGTGAGGAAGGAGCAAAGTAAAAAATAAAATAAAAACAGGACTAATTCAGTCTCTGCCCCTCACATGCACCTGGGTCCCAAATAATTCATGCACTTTTCTTTCTTCTTTTTTTTTTGGGGGGGGACTAAAATAAACAGTAAGTCTGGGACTAAATCTGTTTTTGTAGAATAATTGGTAAGGAAAGGGGATTGACGCAAGGACTTTGGTCCTCCTCCGAAATCGGAATGTGTCTGCTGAATGCAGCGAGTAGACCAGTGAAAACTGAAAACCGGACACATATTTCCTTCACTCATGCTGGCCATATGACCAGGGAACGCAGAAGAAGAAGAAGAAGAAGAAGGGCATGGGCTTAGATGGTTTGTTTTTTAAAGTTTCCATCACTTGTGGACTTTATGTTGACATTTTTGTTCAGGTGTAATCCTGGAATATGGCTTAGTCTTGGTGCAACCCTTACCGACTGAGTGTTGAATCAAAATACATAATCAAGTTTTGTTCTAGACTATGGCTTATGCTCAAGCATCGTTGTCCTGTTTCTTTGTTTTGTTTCTTGTAGGTTTTGTTAAGCTTTATAAGTAGAGTCTAAGCAATAAAATCGGAGACTATAAACTATGGTCTCTGACTAAAATACGAAGACTACTTATTATGCATAACTTCCAATAATTATGGTGGACGATGGTAACATCTACTGTCTGCAGCTACGCGTCATAATCCACGTATAACAAACGAAACTCTGTTCATTACTTTAACAACACAGCCGCGAGGCCTAATGTCCTAACTACCTGACCTGACCTGAGCAAGCGCATAGGAGATGAGAAACAAGCAAACTAACAGGCGCAAAAATTGAGGACCTTAATTCATTGTACACATCATTGGCATTCCCCCACCCCACCTGTCCTGTCCTTCAGGTCAGGTCAGGTAGTTAGGACATTAGGCCTCGCGGCCTCTTCACTGTCCTGTCATTTTTGTTTGAACTTTTGCACAGCTGAGAGGTTTTTGTATTTTGTTTTCGGCAAATCTGCCTTTTAGTCATGCTCGTATTGTAGTTTTGATATGTTGGTGTATCCACCAAGGAGGTTTTTGAATTGTGTTAGATTCTGTGCTCGTTTAACATGTGCAGGAAGAGTATTCCAAAACTTTGTTACTCTGTTAGAAAAAAAAAAAATTCTAATATTATTTCGGCTATACTGGGTTAGTATTTTTAAATCACTGTTACGGGTTCTTGAGTCAGTTGTTAGCTGGAACAAAGATTTATTAGTATTGTTATCACTGTTAAAAATTGTGTATGTATTTATCAGATCCCCACGAATTCGTCTGTATTTCAGAGATGGTAATTTCAACTTTCTTAGTCTGTGTTCGTAATCAAGGTGACTAACAGATCTGATCTGATTGGTCCTTCTTTATCACCTTTTAGTTCTATTCGGTTTCTGTAGCTTTACAGTTTGCATTGCATAACTTGAAAATCATGTAGCATACGCCATCGGCCATATACTGAGCCATGTAGTTGCACAATGCTAAAAAAAAAACACGAACAAAAATAGCAAGAAAAAGACAAGGCCTATATACATGTATTCTGTAAACAGAAACTATTTTTCTTGAGTACTTTTTTATCCTCCGAAGTCAGAGTGTGGCTGCTCACGTGGCGGGGTAATCAAAAACGGTCACACACGTAATCACGGTGATGATGTTCTCATCCCTACACTGGCTACACTACAGGCTGGTACCGGTGGTGTTGATCAAGTAGGCCCTGTCCTACTTCGGCTGTTGGGATGATCCCTGGAGTCCTTAATTTAAGCCAGGGTCAGACAACAACAAACAATTTTTTTATTTATTATTCGATGAAAAGGGTTGTTGTTCTTCTTCTTTTTCTTCGCAGTACGTGGCCACAATCAGCACACTGATTATTATGCCACGGAACCGGGGAGGTTCATCCACATATGCCGGAAGAAAAGGCCAGGAGGCCAAAGATTAAAGAAAGAGAAGAGAGGACAGACAAAAGGAAAACGCCTAGCTTGATAGGAATCTGCAGGGGAGGGAAGGAGAGGGGGGAGTGGAGGGGGGGGGAGGGGGGAAGGAAGGGGGGGGGGGGGGGGCTTTTGCTTGGTTGTTAGACTGATCATCAGTCACTGATGACCCCTGAGTGGGGCCACCAGCCGCAGCAGGTGCAGCAGGCGGGTGTCCTTTGAGGAACTTCCAGACTCCGGCTGCGAAGCTCTCTGGAGTTCTGGCCTCCACTGTTCTATCACTATATAATCATACAAATGATTACCAAAAGTTTGCAGGTGACAGATCCCCAGTACCCACCCCACATTATGTATGTGGAAGTCAAAAGTTGTCGTCTGCTTCATTTTCCGAGTGATTGCCCTTTTTTGACCGGAAGTTTACAACTTGTTGTTTTCTTGTTGCCAGCAAACTCGTCACGAGTACCGACAGGTAGCCTACTAAGCCCCCTTTCCCCCCTTGATTTCGATCTTGATCATGATAGAACTCTCCAAAATGGTTTATATGTAGGGCAATATTCACATCTATCCCGAAGATAAGTTATAATCTATTCATATTCTTATTCTTCTTTCTGAAAGTTCTTCCAGTTAATCACATGATTGGTGGTTGGTCACCTGGTCTGGTGTGGGAGGATGGGGACGGGGTCAAGGAGAAAGGGGACGGGGTTGTGGGGAGGGGGTAGGAGGTGTACTGGCTTATTCACAAATAACAAGACCCTCAGGTGGATGAGGGTATTGTTTATTTCCCTTCCAGGGCCTGCTGGAGGAGGGCCTTCCTGTAAGGGGTAAGTGACCACAGTCAAACTGGACTATTCTGTCACTGTAGAAATTGGGGATCTGCGGAAGAGTGCCTTAATACAGGGGGAGGGGTAAAGGTGGAGGGAATTGGGGAGGAGCGGGGGGGGGGAGGGGGGAGTGTTGCTGGATAATTATTTGGAGACCATCGACACAAAGGTGCCGATGGTCTTGGCCTGCACAGCTTCCTGGGGCAGCTCGTTCCAGTCCCGGATTGTACGTGGGAGGAAGCTGGCTTGTCGGTACTGAGTTCGACAGAAGATCTGAGAGAGCTGCCGTGGGTGAGTGCGTCGCTGACGTGCTGGCGGTGGTATGAGTTTTTGTTGCAGAATGTCCATGCACACCTCTTCTTCTTGCAGCTTGAAGAGCATCGCAAGCCTTGCAGAAAGTCGATGCTGCTGCAGTGAGGGCCATCCAAGCTGTTCCAAGCATTGAAGTGACACTGAACGTGTTTCGAAAACGTCTGAGGACGAAGCGTGCTGCATGCCGCTGGACTGCCTCCAGTCTGTTGATGTCCTGTTGTTGGTGAGGGTCCCAGACTGATGATGCATACTCTAGGACCGGACGGACGAATGATTTGTAGGCCAACTCCCTGATAGTATTGGGAGCTGACTTTCAAATTCTCAGGAAGCCTAGTCTTTTTGGCTTGCGCGCAGATGTTCTCGACGTGTTTCTTCCAGCTCAGCTCCTTTGTCAGAGTCACTCCAAGGTACTTGATGGAGTCGACTGCTTGTAAGCTGTGGCCATGCAGCTGGTAATGATGCTGCCGCCCACGGGGCTTTCTGCTTCTTGATACGCTCAAGGTGTTACACTTGCCAGGGTGGAAAACCATGTCCCAGCTCTTCTCCCACTCAACGAGTCGATGGAGGTCATCCTGTAGCTGGTCATGATCCTGGGGCGCCGCAACTACATTGTAGACAGCAGTATCATCAGCGAAGAGCCGTGCTGTTGATGTCAGCTTCTCAGGCAGATCATTAATGTACACTGTAAGGAACTAAAGAATCTCCTGACATTTCGATCACAATTTGTTTGTTTGTTTCATCAGGCAGACAAGTAGACAGACAGACGGACAGACATCTATGTACGTGTATGTGTGGGTGGGGTGTGTATGTGTATGCCTATTTGCATGTGCGTGAGCGATTATTTCGTGTTGTTGTTGAATTTGTTGCTTCTTAATTTTTGTTGTTGTTAAGCGCATAGAGCTCCACATTGGTGGAGGAATGCGCTCTATAAATGATTCACTATTATTATTATTATTATTATTATCTTCAGGTGTTGGAGATGGCAGTGGTGTTCACTGACGAGGATTTCCACAGGGCCTGCAAGGAGCTGGAGGACCCTCAGGTGGATGGCTGGGAGTTCTTTGTGGAGTCCCATGGAGTCACCATATACCGCCTGTATAATGAGGTAGTGGTTTTATGACTATTCCTCTCTCTGTGTCTCTCTCTCAGTCTGTCTCTTGTCTGTCTCGATCTCCCTTCACAACATTCAAGACTCTCACAGTCTCAGGTTGATGGTTGGAAGGTCTTTGTGGAGTCCCTCTCTGTCACCATGTACAGACTGTGTAATAAGGCAGTATTTCTCTCTCCAGGTCTCTGTCTCTCTGTCTCAGTGTCTGTCTGTCTCTCTCTCTCTCTCTCTCTCTCTCTCTCTCTCTCTCTCTCTCTCTCTCTCTCTCTCTCTCTCTCTCTCTCTCTCTCTCATTCTATCTCTCTCACACACACACACACACTCTCTCTCTTTCTCCCTCTCTCTCTCTCTCTCCCTCTTTCTCTCTTCCTCTCCCTCTTCTTCCCCCTCTCTCTCTCTCTCTCTCTCTCTCTCTCTCTCTCTCTCTCTCTCTCTCTCTCTCTCTCTCTCTCTCTCTTTTAAATCACACTCCAAATCCAATACGATTATGTCCGTCGTTCTATTCCAGCAATGTCGGTCAACACCCTATAGAGAAATGGACAGGTGACAGTTGATCTTATCTCATTGTGTATTGCCTGGTTTTTGGTCTTTCTGCCTGTATGCCTATCTGTCTCTCTCTCTCTCTCTCTCTGTCTCTCTCTCTCTCTCTCTCTCTCTCTCTCTCTCTCTCTCTCTCTCTCTCTCTCTCTCTCTCTCTCTCTCTCTCTCTCTCTCTCTCTCTCTCTCTCTCTCTCTCTCTCTCTCTCTCTCTCTCTCTCTCTCTCTCTCTCTCTCTCTCAAAAAAAATCACACTCCAAATCCAATACAATTCTGTCCATCTTTGTATTCCAGCAGTGTCGGTCAACACCCTGTTGAGAAATGGACAGACAGGTGACGGTTGATCTCATCTCATAGTGTAGTACCCGGTAGATTGCCCAGAAATCCGACTACTCCCCATGGACCAACCCTCCCTCTGCAGTTTCCTACAGCATTACAATGTGCTGTTGATACCCATCAATGTGGGAGCGAGTTTATACGGATCTCATTCTGCAAGCGCATACAGATTTCTTTCTCGCTCAGTCATTGTCTCGCTATCCAGTTCCATACTGATCAATATGTCTTGTCTAGTTCGATAGTAGTTGGTCCAGTGGTGCTCTTCACTTTTAGTATCACAGTTGGGGCAGTGGGTGGATGCCACATGCCTCCATAAGGGGAGCTGGACGACCCCGGCCCCCTCCACGAGTCTCTCCCCGTGGGGATACCGTGGGGGTGAGGGTGTCTTTCATAAAAATAGTTCTCCCACCTTCTGAATGTTCTGTGCTTATAATTTCCTCTAATCCGCCACCCTCTTTGACTCTGCCTTTTCCCTTTGCTTTCTGTCATCTGCTATCTTTCTGACTTATTGGCTCATTCTCCTGCCTTTTAAAAAAACAAATCTTCCAAATAATTTTTCTCCTTTGAGCTCCTCCAAAATCAGAATGTGTCAGCTGTACGCAGCAGGGAGACCAGTGAAAACTGAAAACCGGACACATACGTACCTTATCCATTATGGACATAATTGGCCTGGGAACGCAGAAGAAAAAGAAGTATCACACTAAATCACGAAATGTGTTTATCTTTCCATTGCACTTCTCCCCCCATGGGGATACCGGGGGGCCTTTTGTATAATAGTTCTCCCACCTTCTGGAAGTTCTGTGCTTGTAGCTTCCTCTCATCTGTCACTGTCTTTGACTCTGCCTTTTCCCTTTGCTTACTGTCATCTACTATCTTTCTGCCTTACCAGTCCATTCTCCTGCCTTTTTTCACGAAACACTTTCAAAACGATTTCCTCCAGCCGAAGTCGGTCTTGCTGGGCCTAACTATTTCTTAGTTAGGCGCATAGCGGCAGCATGACGCATCTGCGCTCATAATTGACAGGAAACTGTCTGAGCGATCGAAGAAGAAGATTGCACTTCTTTGCATTCTTACAGTGACTTAGTAACTTACACTCTCAGGGGACAGAACATTTTTTTGTGAATTTGATATATTATCACACAAACCCTTCACTTTACTAGTTTTAACCCTTTCACCGCCGATGTCGCATTTTTGCACCATAATGATTTAACCCTTTCACCGCCAAAGTCGCATTTTAGCACCACAGTGATTTAACACCTATGTCACTAAAAGGCATCAAATTGGGGTCTGTTATCCAAAGACCCTATTGTCTTAGGTTTGGGAAGTAAGGATAGACCTTATGTTATATGAAGTCACAGAAGAATCCTCAATACTGCAGATGGATTTTGTTCTATACCCAGGTAAATTTAATGGACATTTTTGGCTGAAGTATGGCTGGCGGTGAACGGGTTAATACCCATGTCATAAAAAGCCTTTAAATCTGGATCTGTTAAGTGTTATCCAATGATCTTGTGTTCTTAATTTAAAGAGGTAAGGATAGGCCTTGTTTTAAGCATGTCACAGAGGAATTCCCAATATTGCAGACAAAATCTTTTTTCTACCCGTGTAAGTTTAATGGAAAATTTAGGCTAAAAAATGGCTGGTGGTGAAAGGGTTAAGGGCAAATGTCTTATTTGAATTTCGTGTCCAATAGGCTTATTTGCGCATTAAGCTCAATGGGCAAGACAATTTGCGCAATAAGCTTAATGCATAAAATTACCTGCTCAATAAGCTTAATGAGCAATGTTGTGCACGTTAAGCTTAATGCGCAACAGTAATGGTCTGCGCATTAACCCTAATGAGCACGGAGTGAGCAAAGCCTCAGACTAGAATCGTAATGCCGACAAAGATGACCGTTTATATCACTTTTGGGGGGTCTGCTTTCGTGAATTCCTCTCAGCACGATGGCTGAAATTTGATCAACTGATTTTTATTTGTCATTCAGAGAACTGCGTTTGATGTGTTTGTATTTGGTGTTTTGTACAGTGGAACCTCCCTCCCTTATAACACCTTCAAAAATCACCCAAAATGAGGTCTTATAAGAGAGGGGTCTTATAAGGGAGGTAATTTTAATACTTACAAAGAAGGGCAATGTCTCAGAGAAGTAGGTCTCATGTGGGAGGGAGTCTTATAAGGGAGGTTCCACTGTATTATTTAATTCCATTTTAATTCACTCTTCTAGCGCCATATGTATTTTTTGACGTTCTTCGTTGTCCGTTGCAACTCAACCTCGACAAGAGGGAAGTAACTATTTTTTCGAGTGCGCATGCGTTGCCTTAAGAGATGAGAAAAAAAAATCACCAACACAAGCTCTAAACATAAACACATGGCAGGGTACTTGGCAGTGAATGTCTGTGTATTTGAGTCAGGTCTGTACCCCTAAAACAGAGCTTCAGATTGTTTTCAAACTTCACCTGATTACAGAAAATGATGGGTCAATTTCCAAAATAATGGGCCAATAATGTGTCAATGCAGTATTACATTTCAAATTTATTGCAGACTTCATGGGTCAGATGACCCATGGCTGCACAAAATGAGGGGTCAGATCACCATCAATGCGTGTCAATGACCCGGGCTCGCCAACAATCTGAAGCTCTGCTAAAAGATTTCCAGTGTGTTGCTGTTCGACAATTTTATCTGGTCCATACGTTTCAATAGACGATTTTCAGAAAAAAACTCGGGGAGAGTAATTCGTGAAAATTAGAGTTGTTTACCTCCATAAATGAGTCCATTACTCAGTCAAATACCATGGCAACAATGCAAAATGGCGTCGAAGTTTGAAACCGCAGGATGCGAGTAAGCGACTTGCAAACATTTTTTTATAGAAAAATTAGGGGTGGCCTGTGGCCACAAACTGATAAAACTTGCAAAATGTGACACAAAAATATAAATGACAATTTTTTTAGAGTGACGCACATGTTCTAAGTGCTGTATGTCTGCTCAACCACACGAGTTGATAGGCTACGAGAGCTGATAGTAGAGTGACTTCCCCTGTTTGACCAATTGAATTAGGCAAGATCACTCCCTCACACCATGAAATTACTCCCCTTAATTATTTACGACCAATTCCTATTAATATTCCTTCTTTTCAGGAGTCTGGTCTGTACCAGTACAAGATCTACGGACTGTTGGACGACGTTCTCCCCGAGGTCTGTGCCGATGTCTACATGGATCTGGAGTACCGGCGGCAGTGGGACACCTACGCCAAAGGTAGCTTCTTCTTTTGCCTCTGCTTTTCATTCTCCCCTCTCCAGGGGTGCATGTGGGTCTGCCTGAAGCCTGAATTCAGGCAGTTTCATACAGGTTCAGGCAGTGGTCTGCCTGAAGCAGGCATGGTAGACCTCCGCGATTCGCGGAAAATCCGCGAAACAGTTTGAAACAAAATTGTTACAAAATGCATTGAAATGGCATGAAAAAGTGAAAATTTCAGTCTCATTTATTGAATTTTATTGAATTTTCTTCGGCCCCCTGGACCCCCGGCCATTTTCCTTGATAACCACTTTGCCCCCACTACCATGCCTGCTGAAGAAAACCCACTCTCACAAGAAATAATGCTTTTGAAATTAGCGTGAGGTTTCGAGCTGGAAATAAACGTTGAGGCAAAGGTGTTGATCATCACATGCACCCGTGCCTCTCACTTTGGCTTTCTTCTTTTTCAGCCCTCAGATATCTGGCTGATTATGGCTAGCAGTAGCAGGTAGCATAGAGAAAGATATCTCCACCAGGATCGGTCTGGTAGCACAGGCCTTCAACAGACTGCAGAACATCTGGAAATCAAGAATGTCTAGTGTACGGTGCACAGCAATGCTTTGCTTCACTGTTTCATGTTTTTGTCCACAAACTGGGCGCATAGGTCAAAATTGGAGAAAAAAATATCGCCTTATAGCCCGAAAATTATGGTATACAGACAAACCCCGATTTTACGACCCTCTGTTAAGCGACCACCTCTCATTTGAGACCGGATTTGTTGGCACGGATGCATTTTACTATGTAAACGACCTCTCTTAAACGACTTCCTCTAAAACGTGACTTACGACCGCCATTTTGTTGGTTTTTACGACCGTTGCTGTCGTCTGCATAGACTTCGAGCAAAGGGAAACAACCACGGTCAAGGGCCTGAAAGCGGAGTCGCTTCCCTTGTTGTAGAAAAGATGGCGGAAAGCGTAGGAAAAGCACGAAAACCACTGACTTTGAAAAAGAAAACCACTGACTTTGGACGAGAGTGGAGGTGATTAAAAGAAGTCGGCGAAGTGAAACTGTAATACATCGATTGCACAATCCTATGGAGTTGGAAAGACCCAAATCCAGTTTTAATATGTCATTGTATGTGTGCATGAAGAAGAGAGTATGAACTGTGCTGAACTTTTTCTTTCTACGGCTGCCAGTGAAAACCTCCGTCATACGACCCCTCCAATTTACGACCGATTTTTCCGGACATTTTGGAAGTCTTAAAATAGAGGTTTGTCTGTATTACCAGACATATAAGGTGCAGGGGTCTGGGGGGAAGTATCGCCTTATAGTAAAAATAAATATGGTAATATTGTTTCATGACTGTTTCAGAATTGATTGAAACTGAAGCTGACGGTAAGAAGCTGATCTACTGGCAAGTCAACTTTCCCTTCCCTCTGTGGAACAGAGATGTATTCTTTCAACATGGGGGGTCTGTGTGTGTGTGTGTGTGGAAGGGGTTTCTGTGTATGTGTGTGGGGGTGGGTGGGGGTGGTGTGGTGTGTGTTCTGTGTGTGTGTGTGTGTGTTGTGTGTGCTGTGTGTGTGTGTGTGTGTGTGCCAGACTGTGTGTGTGTGTGTGTTGGCCTTGTGTGTGTGTGGGGGGGGGGTTGTTTGTTTCTTAGGTCTGGTTTTTCTCTGTGTTGTGTTAGTGTGTGTGGTTTTTTGTGTGTGCCCCTGTGTGTGTGTGTGTGTGGAGGCTTGTAGGTTCATGTCTGGTTTTTTCTCTAAGCGTGTGTGTGTGTGTGTGTATTTGTGCGTGCGTGCGTTTATGTATGTGTGTGTGTTTGGAAGCTTGTACGTTTGTGTCTATGTTTCTTTGTGTCCGTCTTTCTCTCTGTGTGTGTGTTTGTGTGTGGAGGCTTGTATGTACATGTCTGGTTTTCTTTAAGTGTGTGTGTGTGTGTGTGTGTGTGTGTGTGTGTGTGTAGTAGCTTGTATGTACATGTCTGGTTTTCTTTAAGTGTGTGTGTGTGTGTGTGTGTGGAGGCTTGTATGTACGTGTCTGGTTTTCTTTAAGTGTTTGTGTGTGTGTGTGTGTGTGTTTGTGTGTGGAGGCTTGTATGTACATGTCTGGTTTTCTTTAAGTGTGTGTGTGTTGTGTGTGTGGAGGCTTGTATGTACGTGTCTGGTTTTCTTTAAGTGTGTGTGTTGTGTGTGTGTGTGTGGAGGCTTGTATGTACATGTCTGGTTTTCTTTAAGTGTGTGTGTGTGGAGGCTTGTATGTGCATGTGTGGTTTTCTTTAAGCTGTGTATGTACATGTGTTTGGTTTTCCTTGTATGTGTGTCTGTGTGTTTAAGTGTGTGTGTGTGTGTGTAGGCTTGTATGTACGTGTCTGGTGGTTTTAAGCTTGTGTGTGTGTGTGTGTAGGCTTGTATGTTTGTGTCTGGCTTTTTTTAAGCATATGTGTGTGTGTACGTTTATGTATGTGTGTGTGTGTTTGGAGGCTTGTATGTTTGTGTCTCTGTTCCTTTGTGTCTGTCTTTCTCTCTGTGCGCGTGTGTGTTTGGTGCAGGGAGTTAATTACAGAGAGTTACCTTTCCTTACTTCACTTGTATGTTTGTGCCTAGTTTCCTCTAAGCATGTGTGTGTGTTTATGTACGTTTCTTTGCGTCTGTCTTTCTCTGTATGTGTGTGTATATGACCAGTAACAAGCTGAAACTGAACGGTGAAAAGACCGAGGTGATGCCTGTTGGCATCTCCTCTTCCCTGAAGAAGGTTGAGACAGATTCAATAGATAGGTGTAGGGAGGGAGGTGTGTGTTAGTGTGTTGTGTTATGATTATAATGCAGTGCGTGTTTTTTTATATGAATGCCATTCATTCTCTAATGTATTCATTTCATAGAGATGTATGGTGAGGATACGTGAACCAGTCTGTTAGAAATGTTTGTACGAATGGTGAGTGAAAAGCGCATTGAGTTGCTTAGCAAGATTATGCGCTATATAAGCACAGGCATCAGAATACTCCAGAGTCCAATCCGCGGACGAACAACACTCGCCATGACTCGGAGTCGACCCCCACAAAACTCTGCATCATTGCGATCATTCGCTACCCGATTTCTCGCGGAAAAGTTAAAAGTTCTCACATCATCGTAATCTCCTGCGATCATATCCTCTAAATCGACTCATTTAAAACCCAAATCACAATCAGTCATCAAAACAAACTCTGAAACAGTGAAAGTAAGAGTCTAGAGAGCTCTAAACTCGGAAGAAAAAACAAACATGGCCGCGATTTTTCGTTTCCGAAGGCGCAGTATGCAAACAAACCGTTTAAGAATACCATTTGAGAATAAGATCACGCTGCCTCATGAAGTACAAACCGCGGCTGGCAGTGCCCAAACCGTGGCCAGTGGCTACCAAAACCGCGGAAATCTGCGGATCAGCAGACCGTTCTGATGTCTGAAGCATTATTATTTTGTTATTATTATATCTGCGTGTGTGTACCTGCATATTACCTGTACATTCTGCTTTGAACCTTGACTCGACTTCAGTACGTCTATCACCGAGAGTTGCGCGAGATGGATCACTTCGGCACAAAGGTCTGGGTGGTGATGGCTCGCAGCGAAAAAACTCCCAGCATCCCAGAGAAATCTGGAGTCGTCAGAGTCGACGATTACATCCAATCAGCCGCCCTCACTTCTGACGGGAAAGTGGGGACGAAAGGTCTGTGTGGGAAGCGTGTAAATGATGCTTTGAGTGCTCGACCCATATATTTGTCAGTCAACCTGGTTTTACTAGGCAATTGTATAGCATATTTTTTTAATTTTAAGTTTCAGTGTTGTTGTTGTTGTTGCTTAAAGACTCTAGGGATCATCCCAACAGCCGATGCACTTGAACACTATGGTACAAATGCACCAGCTAGGGATGAGAACATTGCGTGTGTAACCGTGTTTGATTACCCAGCCACGTGGGCAGCCACACTATGACTTCGGAGGATTTTAGACTAATGATATTATTATGCTAGGAGCTTGTCTTGGCTTAAGACAATCCCTGCACAGCCATGCAGAACATAACATTTTGATGTAGCCTTGGTGTTCTAGCTTATGTCAACTGGTCTGACACAGCCTCATGCCAAGGCAGAAGTTTTAGTGTGACAGACATCAATTTATCAATTATCGTAAATGTTGCATGCATTTAAAGTTCAACACAGACATGAACGAGTGAGTCAGCATATGTAAATTTCAAAAGAATTTTAAAAAACCAGACATCATTGTTTTCTGAGCGTCAAGCTTTGATATGGCTTTTTTTGTGTGAGATGAGTAGGGATAATGGTAAACTTGATTCTATTTAATAACATTTATATTGTTGCTAGAAAAAAATATTTGAGAAAAAAACCCGAAAGAGTAATTTATATAAAATTAGAATGTTTGGGTTTATTGCTTTTCTCGCACAAGTAGCCTTGAGTAGAAACAGAAATTGCTGCGAGTTGCAAATTCACCATTGCATACACACACATGCACATGCACACGCACACACACATGTACTTATTGCGTTTGTCGTATTTTGCAGCGTTCATGCATTACTATGACAACCCCAAGGGTAATATTCCAACCTGGCTTATCAACTGGGCAGCAAAGGTGAGAAAGACTGTGTTGTTTTGGGTGTTTTTTTTATCAAAGAAACCACAAACACCACTAACTGTGTAAAATAAAAGTAAAAGATTGTGCTGGCTTACTTTTTGTCCCAATGGGGGACAGACAGTGTATGAGCAAGTACATAGAGAGATCTCTTTCGAATTTATGGAATCCTCGTCAGTCTGTATACTTGCTCATACACTGTCTGTCCCCCATTGGGACAAAAAGTAAACCAGCACAATCTTTTACTTTTATTTTACACAGTTAGTGGTGTTTGTGGTTTCTTTGATCAAATATTATCTCCCACCATTATGGTGAGAACCACTGGCATCCTTTATGGATCCACCACTATTAACAGTGGCATTTTAAGCTATAAAGCCATTTCAAGCCACATTTGTACAGTGCATGGAGGGTTGGTAGTGTTTTGTGGTATAGTTTGTTCATAATAAAGACTATGTGTGTGTGTGTGTGTGTGTTGTTTTGATCTTACAGTCATTTGAAGTTACCCATATTTTTCTGACTCTAAGGCGTACCTGATTATAAGGCGCACCCCTCGCATTTTACACAAAATTCAGATTTTGTTATTATATTTTCTTACTATTTTAGTAGTCATATTATAAGGCGCAGTGGTCTCAGTCTGGGGGAAAAGTATCGCCTTAGTGTCAGTGATGAGCACAGATGCGTCATGCTGCCGTTATGTGCCTAAGTAAGAAATAATTAGGCCCAGCATGTCCGACATCGGCTGGAGGGAAATCTTTTTAATAGGGTTTCTTCAAAAAAGGCAGGAGAATGGACCGGAAAGGCAGAAAGATAGTAGATGATCGACAGCAAGCAAAGGGAAAAGGCAGAGTCAAAGAGAGCGACAGATTAGAGGAAGTTACAAGCACAGAACTTCCAGAAGGCTGGGGAACTATTGATACAAAAGACCCCCAGGTATCCCCACGGGTATCCCCAACTGGTTTGGGTAACCAGTAGAGTGTCTGTGAACATTCGTTCTGATATGAGAATTTTGTATATTTGTGTTGGTTTGTACACATACACTTTTCTCTGCGGCTTATAAACTGGTGCGGCGGTAGGCCGTGGGCCGGGGACGGACGAGGCGAATTCATACAATACGTCTCTGAAATGAAATCAGTATCAATGAAATCTCTCTTGGTTGTGTTGCTAACTGTATTTGTGTACACTTTTCTTATTTCTTTGTACAAAACGTTTCACAAACATTAAGACTGTGTTGATAGTAATGTGTGAGAAGAGGTGGAGGAGGAGATAATGTGCCATGTTTTGTATTGATAGTAAAGTGTGAAGAGGAGGAGGAGGAGGTGGAGGAGGAGGAGGAGATAATGTGCCATGTTTTGTATTGATAGTAAAGTGTGAAGAGGAGGAGGAGGAGGTGGAGGAGGAGGAGGAGATAATGTGCCATGTTTTGTATTGATAGTAAAAAGCGTGAAGAGGAGGAGGAAGAGGAGATAATGTGTGATGTTTTGTATTGATAGTAATGTGTGAAGAGGAGGAGGAGATAATGTGTCATGTTTTGTATTGATAGCAAAGTGTGAAGAGGAGAATGAGGAGATAATGTGTCCTGGTTTTTTTTATTGATAGTAAAGTGTGAAGAGGATGAGGAGGAGAAAAAAACAAAAAAACAAAAAAAACTGGTGCGGCTTATATGTGAATACATTCCTAATATTTGGTCAGTTTAAGGGATGCGGCTTATGTACAGGTGCAGCTTATAGTCCAGTTTTTACAGGGTTTTTTTTTTTTACCCTACTTCTATCATTGCAACTAAAGTGTAAGTGTGCATTGCTGTTATTTTTCAGACGGGAGTCCCGCAGTTTCTGACCATCATGCAGAAGGCGTGTCGCGGATATCCAGACTACCTCAGCAAGAAAGACAAAACCAAAAGTTGACCAGCTTGACCTTAGGCTTTTTTTTTTATTCGCAGCAATCTGTGTCAGAAGTCACCATTAGCTACATTAGTTACATTTTATCTCAAATCTTGCTTCACATCTGCAGAACCTTATCTTTAACAGCGCCAAATTTACTGGTTGTTTGGGGGTTTTCTTCGCTTTAAATTTTTTTTTTTAGACTACATAAACTTTATGCTAAAACCCGCTTTACTTGTGCAAAACCTGGGCCTGTATTCACGTTGAGATAGCATGAGACTTAGCATCATGCTAACTTAGAAGCTCTTCCAAAAGTCCTATTAAATCCTATAGGACATTGGAAGAGCTTCTAAGTTAGCATCATGCTAAGTCTCATGCTATCTCAATGTGAATACAGGCCCTGATCTTTAGCAACACCAAGTCTAGTGGTTAGGTTTTTGCTGTTGTTGTTGGGTGGGTGTTTTTGTTGGGTTTTTTTGGGTGGGTGGGGGAGGGAGGGGTGGGGGGGTCATCTTTTTTTTTTTACTACATTACTTAAATGTTATGCTAGAACTCGCTTCACATCTGCGAAACCTGATCTTTAACAACACCAAGCCTAGTGGTTAGATTTTTGCTGTTGTTGGGTGGTTTTTTTGGGGGAAGCATCTTTTTTTTAATATACTACATTCCTTAAATGTTATGCTAGAACTCGCTTCACATCTGCGAAACCTGATCTTTAACAACACCAAGCCTAGTGGTTAGATTTTTGCTGTTGTTGGGTGGTTTTTTTGGGGGAAGCATCTTTTTTTTAATATACTACATTCCTTAAATGTTATGCTAGAACTCGCTTCACATCTGCGAAACCTGATCTTTAACAGCACCAAGTTTTGGGGGTTTTTTCTTCTTTAAAAAAAATCCTTTTAAATTATTTTTTTCCCCATTATTTAACCTTTATGCCAGAACTCGCTTCACATCTGCAAAACTCGATGCCTGTAATAACACCAAGTTTGGGTCGTTTTTTTATTTATTTCCATTTTTGATCTTCGTCTTATCTCCACTAGGTGATTTTTCTCATGGCATTTACATTTGTTGACTTTTTCCACCCATATTTTATATTCTATATGTTTGTGTGATAGATATAAATAAAAAAAAGGTATGCGTGATAGTTTAAGCTGCATTTTTTTTTTTTTTTTTTTTTAAACACCGAGTTTTGAATTGGGATGTATTGCAAAGCGTGTGATGTTTGCTGTTTATTTATGAACAGAAAATGAATGTATGACAGGGTTTTTTTTCTAGTTATTTTATGACGATGGGTTTGAGACATGTATGTGTTGTATGGTCATATGTTTGAGGACATTATCAAGTCATTTTGAAGTGATATTAGACATTGCATCAAGTTGTATATTTATGTGTCTGTGTCTTTTTTAAGACAATGTGAAAGAAATGTAAAAACACAATGATGTTGTGAGTGTGTGAGTGTCTCATCTTGACTACTGTAATGCTCTTCTTTCTGGCCTACCAGTCTCTTCTCTATCATGTCTCCAGCATATTCAAAACACAGCTTGTCCTCAGGAGGGAAAAGTTTGATCATGCTAGTACAGTGGACAGTGGAACCTCCCTTATAAGACCTCCCATTATAAGACTCCCACATAAGACCTACTTCCAGGGATGCATCTAGAAATTTCTAAACTGGGGGGCATTGCCCCCCTTGGTGTGGAAATTTGGGGGGATCTGGAAATAGTTAGGGGGGCGGGGGTAAATCAATGCCAGTTAACGTGTCGATCAAGGGATGTAATGCGGAAATTTGTACAACCTGTGGTGAACGCATTGTTCTTTTTGCTTTGCAAGCACCAGTCACAAAACATTGCTTTTGATTCGCTGTCAAATTCTAGCCAAGGTCTGCTTTTTTTCCAACTTTCCATGAACTCATGCTTTCGCTTTTTGAAAGGTGGTGGAGCGACACTACTAGCAATGGGATCGTCGGTGACATCACAGTCCTGATCCGATGCTTCGTCATTCGATGAACTTTCCCCGTTGTCATCAAACTGCCGATGAGGAACAACAAGGTTGTTGATCAATGTTGCACTCCACAGTCGCACTGTTTTCTTTCTTTTTAGAAGTCACAGTAAAATAATCCAGAAGCGATGCCATTTTTGAGCAGGCTCGCTTACACTGCGCCCGGAAATAGTAAATGAAAGAGAAAGCCGTTGATTGGCTATGCTATTTTTAAGACCCAATCAAAATGCTCGTTCTTTACTGTCGAAAGGAAATGCAGACTCGGTACAGCCCACGCAGCCACGCAATCTAGGCCTAGTGCCGAACAAGTTATTTTCAAACGATTTTTTCGTTTGCGGGATTTCACAAAATTTGGGGGGATTTTCCCGCAGCATATTTTTATTTTTGCGGGAACATCAACAATTTTGCGGCAATGCCGCGCTCTAGATGCAAGTATTAAAATGTCCTTCCTTATAAGACCTCATTTTGGATTATTTTTTAAGGTCTTATAAGGGAGGTTCCACTGTATAAACTAAACACCCTTTGCTATAAATCTAGCCATCAAGCTGCTCCATCTTACCTCTGCGACAATATTTCCATTTATATCCAGCTCACACATGGCGTTCAGTTTCCGACCCTCTATCTCTCCAGATCCTTAGTTATACTGCTCAACCGCTTCTTAACTACCGCTTCTTAACAATGTGCATTGCTTGTTGAGCTATTGCTTCAAAAGTAATGAAGCAATTTTAATCAAAATTAAGAATTTTGTTTAATAACAATTGAATTAGACATCTTCTGAATATAAAACAATTTTAGCTATGCGTCTTGGTTTTATGCATCGTTGTTTTATGCGCTTGTGAACGAAGTGGTGCTTAACTTTTGTTGAGTAGTATATAAGCCAGCGCTCTTTTGCTGTTTCAGGACTAACCTCCTGGAACAAACTTCCTCTCTCCCTCCGTCAGCGACCGACCGTCTGCTTTCCAATCAAATCTCAAAATCCACCTGTTTCCCCGTCATTGAAGCTCATTCTATCTTTCCCTCCTCTCTCTTGCCTTTAGGTCTATTTCTCAAACATTGTGTGTGTGCATGTTATCTTTCTTGTTCGTCTTTGCATAGCGTATTTGTTTGAATGCGTTATGAATGTTTAACGTGTGTAAGCGCTTCGATTTGATTTCTATCAAGATTTAGTGCTGTATAAATAATACTGTATGTTGTTGTTGTATGTGTGTGTGCGTGTATCTTTGTGCATGTAAGCAATACATCCGGACTATGTGCGTGTGCCTGTATAACTACATGTAAGCAAGATATTTGGATGTAACAGTGTGTCTGTGAACATGTTTAATTTGCTGAACACTGAAACCAAATAAACACTCGAGTACCGTATTTTTCGGACTATAAGGCGATACTTTTTTCCCAGACTGAGACCCCTGCGCCTTATAATGTGACTGATAATAGAGTATGAAAATATAATAACAGAATCTGAATTTTGTGTCAAATTTGGCGGGTGCGCCTTATAGTCCGAAAAATAGGGTAAGATAAACACTCAAATAAGATTTTTATATTTGCTTCACATTTATTTTGTACGGAATGTAACATAGTTCTCACACCTTTTAGATAACACTTTGACTGTCAAAACCTCTTTTGTTCTTCTTTGTACGTCTGTACGTTAGTTCACATACATTTCTCAGATTTATTTTCTGTTGTAATTTTAAGGAGTTGAAGAAAAAGAGAGAAAAAAACGCCCAAGTTTAGCTGGTGGATATACTTCAGATTTTATTGATCTTTTTACGAACACATTCAAGCATGGACTAAAAGTAATGCAAAAGCTGTGCCTACCCAAGTCAAAGTTAAAATCATGAACACAGTACACGAAATTGGGAAATTGTTCATTGTAATTTTAAGGAGTAACACTCTGTCGTTCTCTGAGTTCTAAAGTCAAGAGTTCTTACTTTTATGCAAAGGTGATGAACTTGTGGGGATTGATTTTGTATAAAAGTAACAAACAATGGATGGCTAATAGTAATGTAATAACTTTGCTATTAAAATACACTATATACAGAGTATGACCATATTCAAAGAATATTTAAATGAGAAAAAGAAAAGTCTGCAATATAATCGTATCACTGTTCCTTTACTCAACAATTCAATCCTGTTTGTCATCTAAAATGTGTGTGCCTGTAAATTGGTGTTTTTTTTTTAAAGTTCATCAATTAGAAACAAATGTCCACCATTTATATGAGCAGTAACAAATGAAAGAACAAAACAGATAAATTGTACACAATTTAAAAGCACAGAAGCAAAAAGAGTCGATTGTATCACAGAAAACAATATCAAAAGATATTCAATTTACTACAGACAAACCACTATTTTAAGACTTCCAAAATGTCCGGAAAAATCGGTCGTAAATTGGAGGGGTCGTATGACGGAGGTTTTCACTGGCAGCCGTAGAAAGAAAAAGTTCAGCACAATTCATACTCTCTTCTTCATGCACACATACAATGACATATTAAAACTGGATTTGGGTCTTTCCAACTCCATAGGATTGTGCAATCGATATTACAGTTTCACTTCTTTTAATCACCTCCACTCTCGTCCAAAGTCAGTGGTTTTCTTTTTCAAAGTCAGTGGTTTTCATGCTTTTCCTACGCTCTCCGCAATCTTTTCTACAACAAGGGAAGCGACTCCGCTTTCAGGCCCTTGACCGTGGTTGTTTCCCTTTGCTCGAAGTCTATGCAGACGACAGCAACGGTCGTAAAAACCAATAAAATGGCGGTCGTAAGTCGCGTTTTAGAGGAAGTCGTTTAAGAGAGGTCGTTTACGTAGTAAAATGCATCTGTGCCAACAAATCCGGTCTCAAATGAGAGGTGGTCGCTTAACAGAGGGTCGTAAAATAGGGGTTTGTCTGTATTAGAAATCACACCCGAACGTTCTCTTTCACAATTGGTTTACTTGTGTTCCTTCCTGCCAGTAAAAGCCGTGTTCTGATATTCTTGTCGTAATTGTTCATATGTTTCACTTACTTCACTTACTTCACTCTTCATTTTTTAAATAAATATTGAACTAGTCCGTCAGTTTGCCAAAGTGGGATAAGAAAACATTGTTGGTTTTTTTTCATTTGTAAATCATAATGATCAAAGAAGAAGAAGAGTGGCTCTTTTTGTTTTAATATTAACCCCTTGACTGCCATATAACGTATCGCGTACTGACTTGATGACATCACTGATGACGTCATCAGATGAAGAGGAATAACTTGGCTTTTGCTCTAACACAGTCAAGAGAGTTATACCCCCAGACCAGTTTACCAGATTGGCTCTATCAGTTGTCTTTTTCATGGCATGATTTGTACAATGAATTTTTCTTTAATTTTCTCTGACAGTCAATAAGGGGTTAACTTTTTTTTTAAAAAGAGCCTACATTTTTACTGAGTGAAACTGTTATAAAATTCGTTTGATCAAGAAACAATAGTTATTAACACAACAGAAAGAACATGTCAAGGATGGGAAGAAGACACTCTAGCCACTATAAACGTCGCTTTATGACCAGATCCGCACAGTATTGTCACTACCCCCGGACACCAGGAATTCTCCGGATCGGTCGAAGAGCACGCACTGCACGGCATCCTCGTGACCTATCAGGGGCACCGTCTGGAAGGAAACACCACGCTTGGGGTTAAAAATAATGGGGTTATTTTTAATATACAGTGGAACCTCCCTTAAAAGACCTTCAAAAGTCATCCAAAATGAAGTCTTATAAGGGAGGGGTCTTATAAGGGGGGTAATTTAATACAAAGAAGGGCAGTGTCTCGGAGAAGTAGGTCTTATGTGGGAGGGAGTCATAATGGGAGGTCTTATAAGGGAGGTTCAACTGTAGTAAGCATGTGTGTGCATGCACACTGCATTGATATTCATTTATTTAAACACACTCACACATATGCGCTTTTATTATCTAAACACGCACATATTGTAATGTATTGAGATTCTTTGATTATCTTATACTCTCTCTCTCTCTCTCTGTCTTTCTCATGCACACACACATACACACACTCTCTCTCTCTCTCTCTCTCTCTCTTTCTCACACACACACTGTATTGAGATTCCTTGATTATCTCACACTCTGTGTCTCATGCACACACACATACTCTCTCTCTCTCTCTCACACACACACACACACAATACTGAGATTCCTTGATTATCTCACACTCTGTGTGTGTGTGTGTGTGTGTGTCTCTCTCTCTCTCTCTCTCTCTCTCTCTCTCTCTCTCTCTCTCTCTCTCTCTCTCTCTCATGCACACACACATACACACTCTCTCTCACACACACAAACACACACACACTGTATTGAGATTCCTTGATTATCTCTCGCACACAAACCACACACACACTGTATTGAGATTCTTTTACTATTGAAAAAAACCCAACACACACACAAATTAAACACTACTCACTGTTCCATTGGCGATCTCGTACATCTTGATGGTGCTGTCGTTGCTGGCTATGGACAGAACCATGCCTGCAGACAAACAAACAAACCACAACATGTGTAACTGAATTATTATCTAATATCAGTATCAAACAGACTCATTCTTTAAAGTTAGAAGAAGAAAAAAAAGAAACAGACTGCAACGTCACTGGAACATACAACAAACAAACAACTACACCACAAGTGTAAAATGACATTTTATTCACAAGAGACAAAACAAAACTACTGGATATTTCAGCGAATGCGCCTTTATCAACACAGACAAACAATTCAACAGCAAAAGGAGCAAAAAACCAACAAGATCAAAATTAAAAAAACAATACTTTTTTTTTTTTTAAAGCTTGGAGTCAAATTTTCTTGAGGCTTTAGGGGATGGGGACTTACAGCAAGTCTACCCATGCACATTAAACACATTAAAAAACAAAAAACAATGGCAGTTACAAGTCGATAAGAGCAGGGAGAAATCCTGTTGCCTAGTATGAACCAAACTGATAGCTAGGTCCCCCTCTCAACAACAAATATAAAAAAAGTGGCGCTGTGGCTGACGGCAATGCGCTCTCCAAGGTTGGAGCAGCCCGAATTTCACACAGACAAATATCAAATCTATAAATACCAAATACCCCCCAAAAGGCTATACAAGTTAGTGTTGTATACTACCATGTTTTATGGATGATGAGGCGATATTTTTTCATCAGACTGAGACCCCTGCGCCTTTATAATATGACTGATAACATAGTAACAAAACATAGTAACAAAACAGGAATTTTGTGTTAAATAGGAACTGTTCGGAAATAATTAAGGGGAGTAATTTCAAGGTGTGTCTGAATGATCCCGCCTAACGGAGTGGGGACCAGCAGGAAGTTACATTGGCTTAACGTAGCCATCGTCTCGTGTGTTTGAGTAGACAGACATGACAAAAGAACTCAGTGCGTCATTCTAAAGTTGTCGTCATTTATATTTACGTCACATTTTGCAAAGTTCAATCAGTTGTGGCCACTTGTAATCACCCCTCATTTCTCTAAAAAAGATGTTTAGAAGTCGCTCTCTCGCATCCTGGTTTATCTCTTCGACGCCACGGTTGCTATGGTTTGTCCCTCTTGGTTGATGTAAACAACTCTGATTTTCACGAAGTTCTCTCCCCTAGTTTTTTTCCCGAAAATCGTCTATTTGGGGGGAGGGGGGGGGGGGGGGGCTATAGTCTTATAAAATAAGTCTTTGCGCCTTACGGTACTTGTTCAAGACTACAAGCCTGCGGCATTCTTAAATCAAAGTTACTTTCTCTCCGTCTTGGTTGCTTGCTCTGTGTTGGATGAGTGGTACATTTAACCTTTACCGTGCTTCATGGGTCGTCCAAGACCCAGAGACGCACAAATGACTTAATATCTCAGGAACTGTTGGGACTATGATAATAAAATGTTAGGTATTTTTTTTAAAACATAGTTTGGCATATGTCAGCAAAATGGTTGGTGCCAATACAGTAAAAACTAAAGTAATAATTAGATACGTCACTTTAACATACTTCTATTTAACGCGGGTCACGGAGGACCCATACTTTAAAGAGCAGAAAGATGTCTGCAGTGCATTGAGTATGGGTCGTGGGAGACCCGCGCCATCTGGAGAAGTATAAACACATGGTGACTCTTTGACGAGTATGGGTCCTGGAGAACCCGCATCATCTGGAGAGGGATAAATACTGTTAAAATGCATGTAAAAATATGTTGGTACGAGGAGACCCGCATCATCTGGAGAAGTATAATCACAAGCAACATCTGGTTAAGGTTAAGAAACCTGCAGTTTCCTTTTAAGAGTTTTTTAAGTTTGTTCCTCTGCACAGACCTAGGTGAATCGGTGCCATAGGCAGTCTTCATAGGAGTTATGTGTCATTTAATTGACAGATTATTTTGTTATCTTTGTTATTGTATTCATATCAAAGTTACACATTTTCCACACCTATTAAAAACAGGGAGGGAGGGAGGGCAGGGTGTGAAAGGTTTATGCAAATGTACATGCATTTCCAAACTTCAAATTGTTCATCTTTTGTCTTTAAGTGTTTACAATGTTTGTTTTTTGGGGGGGTATTTTCTCCACTTATTTAAAACTTGGAAAGCCCGGTATTTTGGGAAAAGAAAAAATCATTGGTAAAGGTCAAGATGCCCCCCCCCCCCCCCCCCCCCCCCCCCCCCCCCCCCCCCCTCCTCCTCCATTCTCGGTTGTTTCCACTTTCTCAGTCTTGCCTTTCTACTGCAGATTGAGTACTTCATCCTCTATCGTTTGCTATATTTAACACTAATTTTCATCCGTTTACATAATTAACTTTTTACCATCCGGACCGTGTAAAACCGAGTTTATACACCCACCCCATTGTTGGGTTATCGCTTGGGCCGAGCGCGGTAAAAAGATGCACGCTATTTTTGTCTTTCCAAGCAAGCTCCCCAAGCTTGCCAGCGCCATACTTTTTGCGCCTGTTTGTGGACTTGAACGGTTGTTTTTGTGTGTGTTTTTGGACTGCTTGACCGACAACAAAACTCATGATGGCTGACAATGACTCAGACAGTGAAATTAGCTTGACTTTGGACGAAATGTGTGAAAATGGTGCAAGAATGCTTGATTTTGACGACGGGAATGAAAACGAGAAAAAGCTAAGTGAATAATAATGATGCGTGTTGTACTCTCTGTCTATCATCTATTTTACTAACATTTATGTATTTTTTAGTAAAAATCGCAATATAAAAAAATCAAAAATGTCACATAATTTTTTATTATCAACAAAAAAACATTGCAAGTTAAACTTTCTTCATATATACACAAAAGAAGTGACAAACCCTGAAAATTTGAAGTCAATCCATCAAGTAGTTATTTTGTAATATTTTTTTAAACACAGTACCCCATTTCGGGCCCAGTTTTCCAACATTAATTTGGTGATTACAAGGAGTAGAGTCGTCATTTAATCGGGGATAAGAGTGTTAAACACATGCATTCAATAATAATAGAAGATAAAAGGCAAGACGGAAAAACGCAATGAACCAGGACTGTGACAAATGATCCGCGGCTGTTGTGTGTACTGCACCACATAGGGGTGGGGGTCCTATTAGATAATGGCCTTTATCATGACTGCGATTAATTATTCAACAAAGATAATTAGCCGAAAAGATTCATAAAATACAGCTAAATGTTTGGTAAGAAAGGCAAGTGTGAAAATGCGGGGTGCACATCTGTACCTTTTGGTTTTACTAAATCATTGATCATACTACTACATACAATAAGCCAATGCAAAAGCCACTTTAAATATCAATAAATATTTTGATTGATTGATTGATTGATTGACTTTATTGTTCACCATTATTCACCTCTACATTAGGACCAGAAGAACATTGTGCAAGTCACATGATCAAGAAACACAACGCTTTAAAGTTTTATTTCTACAGTGTTCTTTCTTTAGATCTACAGCCACGATTAAAGCTGCTTCACATACCCTGTTTAAAACATTCGGGACTGGCTGATTTGCTTCCCCTTGTTCCGTGGGGACTGGGCATTTGATTAGGTTCGGAAAATATTCACCAAAAATACGTTATGAACAGTTAGGCATTGATATTTTCAGAAAATATTAACAACACCATGCACTAAACGATCGTAAAATATCATATTCCAAACCTTCGTAATTTGTCGCCTACTGACGAAGAAAGAATACATACAAAGAAGGAAAATTTAACATTCCGATCTTTGACACACACACACACACACACACCCCTACAGCCAAAGACTATAGTCTGCAATGGTTGGTTGATTTCAAGAGAGGCAAGGGCAAAGCAAGCTGAAAGTAGTAGATTACGACACCACACTTAAAAGCTGGCTACACACCAGAAATCAAAACCTCTTGAAAACTCTCATGAGCCGGCTCCGGCTCATTCATCCCGAGTAAGTTAACTAGCATAATTAATTCACAACTTTGAAAAAGTTTGTCTTTTAAATTAATAACATTTCAAACTTTACATTTCCCTGCTGTCAGACCCAAGTTACAGCAGTTAAGACATTAACTTAGAAACAAACACAATTTATTCAGCCAACCTGATATGCAGTTCAAAATTCAGTGGGTATGTGTATCCATCAAAATTCAAAGCTGATCTCCTCTTTTTATTTATTATTTATTTAAGAAAATGTATATAGCGCGTCACCTTTAAGCTCTAAGCGCTTTTTATTCTCAACAAGCACTTTTTTTCCCAAATGCAATCAACCAAAATACCTTTTAACAAAAGCAAGCAAATCAACCAAAACCAAAAACAGTCAACCTCTGGTAACCAAATTCCCTTTAGAACCAAAGAAAAGTGAACACATGCAGAAAATGATGTTCTACAAACCTTCTTGATAAATAACTGCAAAAAAAGAAACATACCTGATTGTTTTAAGATTATGTTCGCAGTCTGTTATAAATTGTAATATAAGAACCCAAAAGCAGAAACATTTAGGAATTTTAAAACATGTAAATGTCAGGGCTGCCAACCCTCTGTTACAGTTTCCAGGGACAAACTACAGAAAAACCAGGGACACAGACTTATTTCCAGGGACAAACATCGCAATGCCATGCATCAGGGTCAAAACGAGCATTAACTTGCAATTATTTCATGATCTAGCAACATTTCTGTGACTGTGTTTTCTGTATTCTTGATGTTTTTTGGTGCCAATGTGCTTCAATATTCAATGTCCCTTGCTGTTCAGTAACCTATGTGTTGTGTTGGGTGTTCCTGTGTTCAATACCAAGGCCAGCAAACAACACAAGTGATTGTTCTACAATTTTTTTAATTCTACTCAGTTTCCAGGGACAGCAGACAGAAAAGTGGATTCCAGGGACAGGGTGCCATTTTTTACTATTTCCAGGGACAAATACCCCTTAGGGGGGACGGCTGGCAGCCCTGAAATGTACATAATATGAAGAAGAAGAAAAACAAAGTAGAAGAAGAATAAGGACTGTCTCTTTCTTTTTCTTCTGCATTCCCAGGCCATATGGCCATAATGGGTAAGATACATTATGTGTCCAGTTTTCAGTTTCCACTGGTCTTCCCGCTGCATTCAGCTGACACATTCCGATTTCGGAGGAGCTAAAAGGAGAAACATTATTTGGAAGATTTTTTTTTTTAAAGGCAGGAGATCAGGCCAATATGTCATAAAATAGTAGATAGTGAGAAAAGGAAAAGGCAGAGTCAAAGAGTGATAGATTAGAGGAAGTTGCTAGCACAGAACTTCCAGAAGGTGGGGGGACTATTTGTACTGAAAGACCCCCCTCGGTATCCCCACGGGGAAAGACTCGTGGAGGGAGCGGGATCATCCAGCTCCCCATACGGAGACACGAGGCATCCACCCACTGTCCCGAGGAATAGAACAAGATGCTGCTGCTGCTGCTGCTGATGATGATGATGATGGTGGTGTGATGGTCATGATGTTGTGAAGAGGAAAACAAAAATAAGTATGAAGAAAAAAACGAGAGAAAAAGAAAGGTTGTACAAGGCAATAACGAAACACTCACATTAGATGGAGAAGAACATGACGAAGGAGAATATTTCTTCTTCTTCTGCGTTCCCAGGCCATATGGCCATAATGGGTAAGGTACGTATGTGTCCGGTTTTCAGTTTTCACTGGTCTCCCCGCTGCCTACAGCCAACACATTCCGATTTCGGAGGAGCTCAAGGGAGAAACATTATTTGGAAGATTTTGTTTTTTAAAGGCAGGAGAATAGGCCAATAAGTCAGAAAGATAGTAGATGATAGAAAGGGAAGGGAAAAGGCAGAGTCAAAGAGAGTGGCAGATTTGAGGAAGTTACAAGCACAGAACTTCCAGAAGGTGGGGGAACTATTTTTATGAAAGACCCCCCCCCGGTATCCCCACAGGGAGAAGGAGAATATAATGGTAAAAAGAAGTAGATAGAGAAGACAAAAAATAAGCAGAAGAAAGATAGAAAGAAGAGATGACCAACCTGTGGGGTCAAAGGCCACTTTGTTGGCAGGGTGAGGCCCCACGTTGATCTGGGACATGGAGGCCACTTTCCTCACGTCCCACAGGTGGACGATGCCCAGAGAGTCGCACGACGCCAGCATGTCGCCCTGAAACAGTCACACAACGGGCTTGGCTAGAGATACGGTGCATGCATTTTAGGATTACCGTAAAAACTGGACTAGAAGGCGCACCTGTATATAAGCCGCATCCCTTAAATTGACAAAATATTAGGTATTTATTCACATATAAGCTGCACCAGTTTATAAGCCACAGAGCAAATTGTATGTGCACAAACCAACACAAATATAGATATTCTCCTATCAGAACATGAGTATTTAATGTTCTCAGACACTTTAAACATGAGATTTGAATCTATTGATTAACAAAACCAGTTTTGATTCTAAAGAAGCTCAAAATAGGCTGAAGAATGTGGCCAGAAACAGATTTAATCATACTGATAAATGTAGAATTGAAAAAAATCCACAGATAAGCCGCATCAGTCTATAAGCCGCATGGGCCAAAGTTGAGGGGAAAAGTAGCGGCTAAATTTTCAGAGATGTGAGAGGTCCCAAAACAAAACTTGCGCAGCCGATGATATTGTCGCGCCATTCACAAAACAAAACTTTCAGACAAAAAATATCAACTTTCCGGATGAGGTCGCCTACACGGATCTTACTGTCGGGAAGTTTTATCCAGCCCAAGCCCAGTCAAATTGATATCGACGTTCTTTGTTTGATCTCCTCTTTCTTCACATCTACAGTGCAATGTACAACTTTCATGAGTGAAGATGAAACCTTCACTCAATAGCTTAAAGGGGCACCCTGACGGATGAGTTTTTGCAAGAAACACGTCGAGATCACCAGGAAAACACCCTTTACAGAGATCGCAACACTCACTTTGCTCTGGTTTCCTAGAAATCAAACCGTCAAATCGGCGATTCCTCCTTGGTGGAGGTGCTGGAAGTCAAATTCTTTCAGTGAAAGAATGGTCGCCTGAGTCGCTTAGACCAAATCACGAAATTTCCACAATACAAGCCTTTTTATTTAGTTTATCAAAAGGAGTTTCGCTCACAACAAAGGAAATAACTCTTTTTTTTTTTTTTACTGCACTACAAAGAAAAAGCTTCAACCACTCTCAGTGGCCTCCACACCCCCCGTCCAAAACGGCTTCTCTCTCCGGCAACTCTGCCAAGGAGGAATCGCCGTTTTGACGGTTTGATTTATAGGAAACCAGAGCAAAGTGAGTGTTCCGATCCTTGAAAAGGTTATCTTTCTGGTGATCTTGACGCGTTTCTTGCAAAAACTCATCCGTCAGGGTGCCCCTTTAAACACGTCCAAATCCTCCTTCAAAGAACTAGCAGAGCACATGGAATGACGCACTGCCATTGGACAAAACTGCCCAATCACAGAGAAGCTTACAAAATTCAGTCGAAGGAAAGTGCTCGTGCTACAAACTTCTTTCGATTCCACCGTGTGTGCAGAAAGTCTACAAAACTCAAAGAAAACCCAAATCAGCGAGACTCACTCTGGCGTTGAAGGTCACATGGTTGATGGAGTTGGGATGTCCGAAGAAGGAGTGAGCGCACAGACCCTGTACAACAGATAATATTGACATGATAATGATAATATAATAATATGCATTTGTGGCACCTAATCTTTAAAGAGAAAAGCACTCAGCACTTACAAAAATAAATCAATTAGTAAACAAGGGAACAAAAATATATGAATCGTAAAATCTCATAACGCACACACATTCACACAGACAGAGACACACACACACACAAGCGCACACACGTATGCACGCACACACACATACACGCATGCATACACACACACACTCTTGCACACACACACACAATTCAATTTCAATTTAATAATAATCCTTTGACCCCTCTTGGGGGCATGGGGGATAAACAGAATACAACACATATGGCCATAAGCAAAATACACACACATTCATCAAACGAAACTAGGTTGCAGTTAACTGTCAAACAACCTTTCCTGATCTTAGAAATGTTGCTATTTTCATTTGGACATAAAATTGACAAATTGACAAAAACTGTAGTTCAATTTCTTTGTTCCATTGTTTAATCTTCTTTCTCACACACAACGAATGCACAAACTTACAGTACGGGCATCCCACAAGGACAGAGTTTTATCGGCAGAGCAGGTGACCAGGGTGTTGGAGTAAGGCAGAAACTCAATGCTGTTCACTGAATCCGTATGGCCCCGCAAAGTGCTTCGACATCGCAGACTGTATGGACAGAGAAACAAAAACAGACAGAGAGAGAATGTTAATTCATTGGAACATTTTCATTGGAATATATTCAAGGTCACTGAATCTACGTGGCCTTACAAAGTGCTTCGGCTTTGCAGACTGTGTGAACAGAGACAGAGACAAAGAGAAAGAAACAGAGAGACAGAAAGACAGAGAGAGAGAGAGAGAGAGAGAGAGAGAGAGAGAGAGAGAGAGAGAGAGAGAGAGAGAGAGAGAGAGAGAGAGAGAGAGAGAGAGAGAGAGAGAGAGAGAGAGCAAGAGAGAGAGAGAGAGGTTAGATCATTGAAGTAAGGCAGAGATTCAATACTGTTTTACTGAATGCATGTGGCCTTGCAAAGAGCTTTGACTTTGCAGGCTGTGCTTAAAAGAGAGACAGACAGACAGAGAAATTGGGTCCATTTGAATATATTCAATGCTGTTCAAAGCGCTTCGACATTGCAGTTTGTGCTAAAGAGAGAGAGACACACAGAAAGAGAAGTTAATCCGCAGAAGGCAGAAACTCAATGCTGTTCACCGAACCTGTATGGCCTCGCAAAGAGCTTCGATATCGCAGACTGAGAACAAAGAGAGAGAGAAATGGAGAGAAAGAGAGAGAGAGAGACAGACAAAGAAAGAGAGAGAAAGTTGATTCATATATATTCAATGCTGTTCATGTATGGCCTCCCAAAGTGCTTTGATATGGCAGACTGAGTGGAGAGAGACAAACAGAGAGAGAGAGAGAGAGTTAATGCATTGGAACAAACTTAATGCTGTTCACTGAATCTGTGTGGCCTCTCAAAGCGCTTCGACATCGCAAGCTGTAAGTAAACACATCAGTGAGCATGCACAGATGCAGCACACACACACACAAACTCATACTTGTGTACATGTAAGCCCATATGAGAAGACACACATATGCAGATTGAGATATGCACGCTTTTGAGCACATGCACACAGACAAAAACATGAGATCTTTAGCCCTCACTCCTCACTTCAAATACATGTACACAATCCTTTCAAAAATGATCTCGTAACTTCTCAAGGAAATTTGATGAACTATTGTTTGAGTTATTATTATTGTCAAATCACATGTCTATGCAATTGAACCCTGCTTAACGGCACCCAGGTATCGCAGACAGATCTGTAATCAGAACAGTTTTACTCAGTCTCTTCTCTACTAGTTCTTCTTCTTCTTCTTCCAGGCAATGGACAGGGCCTTCCTCAAGAATCTGAAGTCCAAAGACTGGCACTTTGGCAGGCGGCGTGTGCTCACTCCTAGTAATAAAATGTTAAAAAACAGTGCAGTAGTCTACTGCTCTAAAAGTTAGCATTGAAACTTTGTACACAGGTCGATCTTCAGTTCTAGCAGAAAGAGGCCTGGTGGCTGATGTTATTGCCACCAAGGCCAGCCCTGAAAGCTTCTGGACAGGTGTTTTCTGTCAACGCTGCAGGAAGCATGTTCCATTCTCTCAGCGTGCGAGGGAAACAAGAATGGTAGAGGACTGGGTGAGCTGTTTTACTCACAACAGAACCATCAAAAAGATGATGACGGTTGTCTACTGCAAGAAGAAGAAGAAACTGTCCTTTCAAGGAAGAACCTTTGTGTTCCTCTCGTTCTGGGGCGCAGGTACTGGTTTGGGTTTAAATCGGCCAGTCCATTACCGATCTTGTGCAGTAGGCACAGGCGGTTGATCTTCCTCCGCTCTTCTAGAGCGTCCCACTGAAGCTCCTCTTGTATTTTCTCACCGCAGCCTGGTGTCTTCTCTCAAGACAAGTTTATTACTAAAAGAGTCTCCGGTATAACGACTACCTCATAATTACTGACAATTTTGACCTCTCAGTTGGGTTGGTCACAATACTGAGGTTCGACATTACTTAATTTTGTTAGAACTTTATTAAATTGTTATCTTTTCACTGTTTCCTTATTCATTAGGACAGTCGATGTTGCTGCTGCTTTTTTTGTTAAGTTTTATTGTTCTTTATTTATACATTTCAATTGCATGTTTGTGTGGTTATTTTCACAATTTCCATGTTTATACCCCCAAAGGGCTTTTGGAATTAAAATCTTGAATCTTGAACAACTCATTCAGACGATGGGCAGATGTATAAGAATAGAAATTCCACACTGAAACAATGAAACTTGTACACCTTTTTTTAAAGGTTTAAATACTTGTTCAGACAAACACAGTGATCCAAAGCTTTTAACCCTTTCACTGCCAATGTCGCATTTTAGCACCACAATGGCTTAAGACCCATGTCACTAAAAGGCATCAAATCAGGGCCTGTTATCGAAAGACCCTATTTTCTTCATTTTGGGAGGTAAGGAGAGGCCTAATATTATATATGTCAAAGAGGAATAAGCAATATTGCAGATTTGTTTTCTGTACCCAGTTTAACCCTTTCACCGCCAATGTCGCATTTATGCACCACAATGGTTAAACACCCATGTCACTGAAAGGCTTCAAATCTGCGCCTGTTATCCGAAGATCCTATTTTCTTAATTTTGGGAGGTAAGGATAGACCTTATATTGCATATGTCACAGAAGAATCCCCAATACTGCAAATTCATTTTGTTCTCTACCCAGGTACATTTAATGGAAATGTTTGGCTGAAATATGGATGGCAGTGAAAGGGCTAATGGTATTTTTTGGCTGAAAAATGGCTGGCGGCGAAAGGGCTCAAATATTTTGATCAAAAATATATTTTTGTACCTGTTGAGGTCCCAGATCTTGGCAGTGTTGTCCATGGAGGCAGTGGCCAGGAAATCTCCACAGGTGTGCCAGGAACAGCCCCACACTGCACAAAGAAAGAGGAGTACATTTGTGTAGTCGTACATCATATTTGTTATATCTAATGTATGCCATAGTCAGCCCCACACTGCCAACATGAACATAAAGTGCATTGCAAACCTCTCGCACAGAAATATTCACACAAACACACACATATACACACATGTGCACACACACACACAGACACATACACACACACACATACACATCATACCTGCCAGGGTGTGGTCAGTAAAGGTGTGTTTACAGGTGGGTTCAGACAAATTCCAGATTTTCACCGTCGTGTCGCCGCTAGTGGTAGCCAGAGTAGAGCCCCTGACAGACAACAGAATACTTTTGTTTATAATTCTTCTTCTTCTTTTTCTTCTGCGTTCCCAGGCCATATGGCCATAATGGGTAAGGTACATATGTGTCCGTTTTTCAATTTCCACTGGTCTCCCCGCTGCGTACAGCCGACACATTCCGATTTCGGAGGAGCTCAAAGGAAAAAAATTATTTGGAAGATTTGGGTTTTTTAAAAGGCAGGAGAACGGGCCAAAATGTCAGAAAGATAGTAGATGACAGAAATCACAGGGAAAAGGCAGAGTCAAAGAGAGTGGCAGATTTTTTTTTTTAAAGGCAAGAGAAGTCAGAAAGATAGTAGATGATAGAAAGCAAAGGGAAAAGGCAGGGCCAAAGAGAGTGGCAGATTAGAGGAAGTTACAAGCACAGAACTTCCAGGTGGTGGGGGAACTATTTCTTTACGAAAGACCCCCCCCCCCCCCCCCCCCCCCCCCCCCCCCCCCCCACCACCCCGGTATCCCCAAGGGGAAAACTTGTATTAAATTATTACAACTTGTCTAAACATAAAGCAGAGAACACTTTGGGGTAACTTCATTCATTATAAATACCTGAGCAATTTTATCTATCTTGCTCACTCATCATGCAACCCACCACCACTTCTGCCTTCATTTTTAACCCTTTCTTTTCTTTTCCCTCCCCCCCCCCCTTCTTATTATTTTTTTTTTAATATTTTTAGGTAGGCTTTTCCCTGCTCTCTTTCATCCTATTGTCTGTGTGGCTGACTAAGATGGACATTTCCAAGAGCCTTAAGTGTTGTTATTTGATTTATAAAAAGTCTGGGTTTCTGTGTGACCTAGTGTTTGGCGTAAAACTCTAAATAAACCCCACTCACGTAGGATGGAAGTCACAGTCGGACACCCACTCCGTGTGCCCCTCGCCGGACAGGATGATCTCCCCTGAGGGGACGAACCAGATCTTCCAGGTGTGGTCGTCGCTGGTTGTGGCCAGGATCTGTTTGCGAGGGTGGAGAGCCAACCTGTGAAACGACAGCACATGAGACAGTGGAAATCTAGGTATTAGGTATTGGGTGCTTTATAGTCACAGAGGCGCCTCTGTGAAATTCGGGTTGTTCCCACCTGGAGAGCGCGTCGCAGCCAGAGGCACGCCACCCAATTTAAAAAAATAAATTTTGCATGCGATTTTTGTGTGACTGATGAGGAAGGAAAAAGGGGAAGACATTGAGGGATATATTTCATTTTTCGGATTATAAGGCAATACATTTTTTCCCAGGTTGGGACCCCTGCGCCTTATAATATGATTAAAAATATAGTAAGAATCTATCAAATTTGGAAGGTGCGCCTTATGATAAGACGCGCCTTAAAGCCAGAAAAATACATTACCGTAATTTTTGGACTATAAGACGATATTTTGTTCTCCAATTTCGACCTATGCGCCTAATAAACAAGGGCGCCCTATTAGTGAACAAAATCGTGAGAAGAGAGGCAACAGTTGCCATGTTCAGTACAGTCTACTGTGAGTCACAACATCGAAAGTGGTAACGAGTCGCCGATATGACGAATGCTCACATTAAAATGCTTCAAAATCCTTGTTATCGTCCGAGATACCGTCCAACATATGCCACAACCCTTCATTGGATGTAAAAAGCATCGTTGTAGAGCTTAAAATGCCATAATTCTACCAGTTTTCGCGAAGAATGTCCAAACACAACAACCGGAAGTCGCAAAAACGCAAGTTTCGATTATTTGAGAAGGGAGCCAACTCTCGTTTACGACAACAATAATGGCGGTCGGTAAGTGTTTACAGGACGTGTACGGGCTTCAAACTTCGACTTTCTGTTGCGAGGTGTGTATTGCCTTATAAACGAGGGCGCCTTTTTTATACTTGGATTTTGTCAGATTTTTCTTGAAAATTGCCCTATTCGCCTTATACACAGCAGCGCCTAATGAGCCGAAAAATACATTACATGGAATGAAATAATTCTGAAGTGCGCGTGCACTAAATCTGTACTGTTCCACAACACATCAATCAATAAAGTCTACATATGATTGGCTGCTTTCAAGAGGGGAAAGGTCACAGAATACTACAAGTAGATTATAACATCACTCTAGTATATACACAATAACACACATATGTGACCCAGCACCTCGAAAGGGACATTAAGTCGCTGAGCATGTTTCTCACAACAAGTTTGTTAAGTCAAAAATATTATTTTGATCTTGATGGTTTTTACTCCTTCTGTTGCCTGCTTTTTGCTCCATTTGCTGTTTAATTGTTTGTCTGTGTTGATAAAGGCGCGTTCGCCGAAATATCCAGTAGTTTTGTTTTGTCTCTTGTCAATAAAATAACATCACTTTACACTTGTTGTGTAGTTGTTTGTTTGTTGTATTATTTTTATCAATTTTAAGTCATTGGTATTTTCGTGCTCTCTAACAAATCTTTCATATTTATACATAACAATCTTTGTTATGGTCTCTAAATACTCAAAGAAGTGCAGTAAAATGAGTAGGTCGGTGCATTTTCTTAAGCAAGGCTAAATTTCAGATTGTGATTTATAAAAATAAATTTTTTAAAAAGACAAAAAAAGACTGATTTATCAAAATGGTCGACAGTCACCTTACTAACTTGAAATGCTCATAACTCTAAAACAGAAGTTACAAGAATGGTTCTTATACCATTAGATAGAGACTTGTCTGAAGTTTCTAACTGTACCGTTATCTCAGAATGGTCATTTTAAGTTACAAGTCATAAGTTTCTTTATTGTCCATTGGCATTGTACAACGCACATAGAAACTTGTCTTCCACCATGTAAAATAAGATGAGATATATCAAAAATAAAAATATTAAATAAAAATATGATACATGAATTTACATTAAAACAAATATGTAACTCTCACACAATCATTCATCCGCTCTCCGCTATCTTGCTCACTCATCATGCAACCCATCACCACTTCCGCCTTCATTTTGAACCCTTTCTTTTATTTTGTCCTTCCTTTCCTCCTTTTTTCCTTGTTCCTTTTCTTTTTTTTTCCTCCCCCCCCCCTTTTTGGGACACTTAATGTCCCTTTTGTGGTGCTAGGTCACATATATCAGGCATGAAAACTACTGTTCCCCCAAAAAGAGGAGATTTTTTTCAGCCGAGAAATCCTTCCACCCGGATTTTCAGCTGACGTCAGAAGTTTTGTTGAACGGGGAAGGGGGGGGGGGGGGGGGGGGGGGGAGACTGTTATCAAAATAATTTTCCGGCACAAATAACTAACGTCAGAACTTTTGTTCAGCAGGGAGGGGGGGGGGGGTGCTAATCTGTTCCCCAAAAATGGAATCGGCGGAGCTGTTTTCATGCCTGATATTTTTTTGGACCCATTCTTCATGTACGGCTTGCTCTTCAGACGCCATTTTGGAAGTGATGACGTCGGGAGGAGGAGAAGGCGCGAAATGATGATCGTGCCATTTAAAGACCCAGCATGCTGAGTTGTTATTCGATTTTCAAATTATATTTTTTTAGGCGGAGATTTTTTTTTTTAGGCGGAGATTGGTCGATTTCGGAAAAAAAATTAGGCGGAGAAGGCGGAGAAAACGGAGATGTTTTCATGCCTGATATATAGACAGACAGACTGACAGACAGGCAGACAAACAAGGCAGACGTACCCACTGACGGGCTGGCTATGGTGGTGGAAGGTGTTGGACAGGCGGAACCCTCCGGTGCGGGTCAGATGTCCAGGGGGTTGTTTCTTGGCCAGCTCAGGGTTCACCCCAGTGTCCAGAGGGAACTCAGAGTCCTTGAAAAACACACGCAGCACCGAAGACATTGCTTTAACTCATTCGCATTTTGAATTATTAAGAAAACTCACAAATCACTCCAGCCATGCACACAAACAAAACATACATAAACAAAAGGAGAAATGAAAGAAGATTACGGGTTTTTTCTTCAGGTTTAGACATAGGGAAGTGGTAGATCAGACTTTTTTTTATATATAGACTTTATATAGAAAAACTCTCTACACCAATTGGTTCCCCCACAACGAACCACTACAAAAGCAAAGTCAGGGGCAAAATTGTGGTCTAAGAGAATGAAGCGAGTTTAGAAGTGACCAAGGTATGGTGTGCACACAGATTTACTTCCCTTGAAGCAAATGCATGAAATTGACAGCTATCTATTAATTCCGGACATATATGGCCGGAACGACTTGAATGAGTTAATTTATATTGTTGCTATACAAAACAATACAGGTAGGTAGGCATAGGTAGATTATAGGGCTGTTTATAGGCCTCGTGGCCCTTTTACGCCCCATGGGGTTACCGGGGGGTCTTTTGCATAAATAGTTCCCCCACCTTCTGGAAGTTCTGTGCTTGTATCTTCCTCTAATCTGTCACTCTCTTTGACTCTGCCTTTTCCCTTTGCTAACTGTCATCTACTATCTTTCTGCCTTACCGGTCCATTCTCCTGCCTTTTTTCACGAAACACTTACAAAGACATTTCCTTCAGCCGAAGTCGGACTTACTGGGCCTAACTATTTCTTTAGTTAGGCGCATAATGGCAGCACGACGCATCTGCGCTCATAATTGACAGGAAACTGTCCGAGCGATCGAAGGAGAAAGAAGAAGAAGTGAATTTGACTTGGTTAGGAAACTAGAGAGAGAGGCCTGTGTATTTCTTTCTTTTTCTGTCTTTCATAGTACAGTGGAACCTCCCTTATAAGACCTTCAAAAAACATCCAAAATGAGGTCTTATAAGGGAGGGGTCTTATATATATGGGAGGTCATTTTAATACTTACAAAGAAGGGCAATGTCTCAGAGAAGTAGGTCTTATGTGGGAGGGAGTCTTATAATGGGAGGTCTTATAAGGGAGGTTCCACTGTATTGCTATGTAGACTTATTTAAGTACTATACCATTTGCTTATTGGTTTCAATGTTATGAATGTGGGGTTTTTTGTCATTGTAAAATGCAAAAAAAAAGTGGTAATAAAAAGAAAAGGTTGTGCCACACATTACACACAGAAACCACATGTGCTTATCCCCGTAAATAACTAAAAAGGCAGAAAAATAACTGCATACGTTTTCACATGCGCTTATCCCAACCACATACTTTCTGACTCTCTTTTACTTATTTGCGGATAAGCGCACAAATATGTGTAATATGTGCATGGCCATATAGTTTGCTCAGACAGTTTCCTGTCATATGAGTGTAGATGCGTCATGCTGCCGTTATGCGCCTAAATAAGAAATAGTCAGGCCCAGCATGTCCGACTTAGGCTGAAGAAATCTTTGTAAGAATTTATAGAAAAAAGGCAGGAGAATGGACCAGTGAGATAGAAAGATAGCAGATGACAGTAAGCAAAGGGAAAAGGCAGAGTCAAAGAGAATGACAGAATTAGAGGAGGTTACAAGCACAGAACTTCCAGAAGGTGGGGGAACTATTCGTACAAAAGACCCTCCGGTATCCCCACAAGGGAACGGCCATATACAAAAACTATGATAACAAAATTATAATAATATTACAAATACGTCAAAAATTGTAATAAAAATCATTTGATTCGGTATTAAATCTTAAAAAACCTTCCGCACATTGGGGTGTCTCTTGAAGTCCTTGGGGTATTCGCCCACGTCCTGAGCGGCCTCTGTCTTCTTCCTCATCTCCAGCAGGGTGCGCTGGGTGGGGCCCATCCCCCGCTCGTCAACCATGTAGCGGTGACGAGGGCCCCCACTGGCACACTGCTCCACACCTGTGGAATAGAATTTAAGGCGTTGGAAATGTCAGAAGTCCAATCCTCTGAAAACTGTGATACATTAGGGCCATCAAGAACCCAGAGACTAGGTGTGCAACACTGAACTCAGGGCTCCCAGGGACCCCCATTTGGGATTCTACCCACCCCTCTCAGTCCCGGCGCTGCTCTTCATATTCTCCAAATTCTTCAAGGTGCTCTGGAGCTCTGAGGCCTGCCCCATGGCCCTGTCTCTCTTTCTCCTGCTCTATTTCTCCCCCCCTCTCTCTCTCTGTCTCTCATTCACTCTCTCTCTCTCTCTCTCTCACCCCCTCTCTCTCACTCCACCCACCCCTCTCCATCCCGGTGCTGCTCTTCATATTCTCCACTCTTCAGGGTGCTCTGGAATCCCGAGGTCTGGCCCACGGCCCTGTCTCTCTCCTCTCTTTCTTTTTACATCTCTCTCTCTCTCTCTCTCTCTCTCTCTCTCTCTCTCTCTCTCTCTCTCTCTCTCTCTCTCTCTCTCTCATCTCTCTCTCTCTCTCTCTCTCTCATTCACTCTCTCTCTCTCACCCCCTCTCTCTCACTCCACCCACCCCTCTCCATCCCGGCGCTGCTCTTCATATTCTCCACTCTTCAGGGTGCTCTGGAGCCCCGAAGCCTGCCCCATGGCCCTGTCTCTCTCCAGCTCTCTTTTTACATGTCTCTCTCTTCTCTCTCTCTCATCCTCTCTCTCTCTCTCACCCCCGCTCTCTCACTCCACCCACCCCTCTCCATCGCAGCGCTGCTCTTCATATTCTCCACGCTCTTCAGGGTGCTCTGGAGCCCCGAGGCCTGCCCCACGGCCCTGTTTCTCTTTCTCCTGCTCTCTTTCTCCCTCTCTCTCTCTCTCTCTCACCCCCCTCTCTCTCTCACTCCACCTACCCCTCTCCATCCCAGCATTGCTCTTCATATTCTCCACGCTCTTCAGGGTGCTCTGGAGCCCCGAGGCCTGCCCCACGGCCCTGTCTCTCTTTCTCCTGCTCTATTTCTCCCTCTCTCTCTCTCTCACCCCCTCTCTCTCACTCCACCTACCCCTCTCCATCCCGGCACTGCTCTTCATATTCTCCACACTCTTGAAGGTGCTCTGGAGTCCCATGGTCCTGTCTCTCTCCAGCTCTTTTTTACATGTTTCTTTCTCTCTCATCCTCTCTCTCTCTCTCTCAACCCCTCTCTCTCACTCCACCTACCCCTGTCCATCCCGGCACTGCTCTTCATATTCTCCACGCTCTTCAGGGTGCTCTGGAGCCCCGAAGCCTGCCCCATGGCCCGGTCCCTCTCCAGCTTGGCCAGCATCTTCTCCTTCATGGCCACCTCGTATTTGCTCTTCAGGGTCTGCAGGGTGGGCTCGAACTGGGCGTAGTGCCTCTTGAGGCGCTTCAGGTCATCGATGAGGCGGTTCTTCTCCTGGACCACGCGCTTGTGGTGCATGCGGTGGTAGTCGCGCTCCTTACGCAGCTTGACATACGTCTCTTTGGCTTTCCTGCGCAGGGGGAGAGAGAGAGAGAGAAAATTGTGATGCATGCGGTGGTAGTCACGCAGCTTGATGTACGTCTCTTTGGCTTTCCTGCGCTGGGGGAGAGAGAGAGAAAACATTGTGGTGCATGCGGTGGTAGTCGCGCAGCTTTACGTACGTCTCTTTGGCTTTCCTGCGCTGGGGGAGAGAGAGAGAAAACATTGTGGTGCATGCGGTGGTAGTCGCGCAGCTTTACGTACGTCTCTTTGGCTTTCCTGCGCTGGGGGAGAGAGAGAGAAAACATTGTGGTGCATGCAGTAGTAGTCGCGCTCCTTGCGCAGTTTGACATACAGATTGGGCTTTCCTGCGCAGGGGGAGAGAGAGAAAACATTGTGGTGCATGCGGTGGTAGTCACTCTTCTTGACGTATGTCTCTTTGGCTTTCCTGCGCTGGGGGAGAGAGAGAAAACATTGTGGTGCATGCGGTGGTAGTCACGCTCCTTGCGCAGCTTGACGTACATCTCTTTGGCTTTCTTGCGCAGTTTGGGCTTTCCTGCGCAGGGAGAGAGAGAGAAAACATTGTGGTGCATGTGGTGGTAGTCGCGCTCCTTGCGCAGCTTGACGTACGTCTCTTTGGCTTTCCTGCGCAGTTTGGGCTTTCCTGCGCAGGGAGAGAGAGAGAAAACATTGTGGTGCATGTGGTGGTAGTCGCGCTCCTTGACATACGTCTCTTTGGCTTTCCTGCGCAGGGGGAGAGAGAGAGAAAACATTGTGGTGCATGCGGTGGTAGTCGCGCTCCTTGACGTACGTCTCTTTGGCTTTCCTGCACAGGGAGAGAGAGAAAACATTGTGGTGCATGCGGTGGTAGTCGCTCTCCTTGACGTACGTCTCTTTGGCTTTTATGCGCAGGGGGAGAGAGAGAGAGAAAACAATTGTGGTGCATGCAGTGGTAGTCGCGCAGCTTGGCGTACGTCTCTTTGGCTTTCATGCGCAGGGGGAGAGAGAGAGAAAACATTGTGGTGCATGCGGTGGTAGTCGCGCTCCTTACGCAACTTGACATACGTCTCTTTGGCTTTCCTGCGCAGGGGGAGAGAGAGAGAAAACATTGTGGTGCATGCGGTGGTAGTCGCGCTCCTTGCGCAGTTTGACATACAGTTTGGGCTTTCCTGCGCAGGGAGAGAGAGAGAAAACATTGTGGTGCATGTGGTGGTAGTCGCGCTCCTTGACATACGTCTCTTTGGCTTTCCTGTGCAGGGAGAGAGAGAGAAAACATTGTGGTGCATGCGGTGGTAGTCGCGCTCCTTGACGTGCATCTCTTTGGCTTTCCTGCGCAGGGAGAGAGAGAGAAAAAATTGTGTGCAGACACAGACGCAGGGCAAGAATAAACACACAAATGCAAAGGCTTGGATACACACACACACACACACACACACACACACACACACAAATTCACACATATACCCTATTTTTTAGACTATAAAAATAATGCGCACCCGCCCCAAATTTTACACAAAATTCAGATTTTGTTACGACACTTTCTTACTATATTATTAGTCACATTATAAGGCGCAGTGCTCTCTCAGTCTGGGAGAAAAAAAGTACTGTCTTATAGTCCGAAAAATACTGTACCATAAACAGGAAAACTTTTGAGTAAATAAATAAACCTAAAGAGTTACATACATTACCACTAAAAGTAAAACAGGTCATTTAACCTAACCTTAACCCTTTCGCAGCCAGCCATTTGTCAGCCAAAGAATACCATTAAATTTAACTCAGAAGAGAAAAACAAATCTGCAATATTGGGAATTCCTCTGTGACATACTTAACATAAGGCCTATCCTTACCTCCAAAAGTAAAGAAAATAGGGTCTTTGGATAACAGGCCCTGGTTTGATGCCTTTTAGTGACATGGGTGTTTAACCATTGTGGTGCATAAATGCAACATTGGCGGTGAAAGGGTTAAATCTATGCTGCAATTCCTGTCTTTGGACTCTCAAATGTTGAAATTCTGTTGTTTGCGTGAATAAAGTGTGCACAGAACATCCAAGAGGAAAACAATATAACCTAAGTTTGTTTCCTTTATGAAAAGAGTGATACAATTTTGTTAAACAAATATAAAAAATAAAAAATAAAACAAAGATCATTCCATCACACAAGATATGCAACAACAAATTTTTTTTTTAAATTGTGAAGGTGCAGACTTGATAAAAGTTAAATCAATGAGGCGTTATACTACTCCTTGCAGACACGAAAGGGCAATAATTTTAGGCCCGAACTGCCGATGCCCCCTGGTGACGATTCAGGAGCACATAATTTTCTGTCACTATATACTACTAGTTCCTGACAGGCAAGGGCGATCATCTTAAGTAGGTGGTGTTCGCATCTCAGGGTACGAGACAGGGGCAGAGAATTTTCGGTATAAAGCTTCATTGTCATGACTTACAGAGCGGCGTTTCTGAACTTGTTGACCTCGACCTTGAGGAACTTGACCTCGGAGTCAAGGTCACTGTTGCGACTGTAGATGTCGGGGACCACTCCGATGTCTTCATCGTGCAGCAAACCCCTCTGCTGGAGCTCATACCTGAGAATGAAACAGACACAAACAATGCACCATTAAAAAAAAAGAAGGATAATTTTCAAACTGCAGAGATTGTTGTGGCGGCTCATGTACCTCACAATGAAACAGATATCCCCAAGGGAACCAGAAAGTTGTGCTCAAAAAGAGGCAGACAGACAGAGTGATTCAAACACAGACAGACAGACAGAGTGATTCAAACACAGACAAACAGACAGACTGATTCAAACACAGACAGACAGACAGACTCACCACTCAGTCTGGAAGCAGTCCAGGGTACGGGACATCCCCATGTGAACCAGAAAGTTGCAGACACACAGAAACTGACAGACAGACTGATTCAAGCACAGACAGACAGACAGACAGACTGATTCAAGCACAGACAGACAGACAGACATACAAACAGACACACTCACCACTCAGTCTGGAAGCTGTCCAGGGTTCGGGACATCCCCATGTGAACCAGAAAGTTGCAGACAAACA
>CM065703.1:15091076-15130481 GCA_017654935.2 Phymorhynchus buccinoides | reverse complement strand
AAGACTGCTGTGAAAGTGTAGAATGTGTTGTGTTTGGGGTTGATATCATTATTTATATGAGCCTGGTGCTTAGAATGTTTGGGTCATGTTCTATGTCATTGATTCGGCTTTGAGAGAGTAACTACAAAGGTGCATGACTACTGTGACGGGGGGTCATTGTACTCCTAAGAAATGGCTGCTATAGAGGGTCTCCAAAAGGGTGCCGTTAAGTTGCCTTTTCCTATGGACTAATTTTGCTGCGAACATTGGAATTTCTTAGCTGTGTTCTTTCAGGAGAGTATTGCTGTTTATAAGTGTAGTGTGTTCGCCTAGTCTTACTCTACTTGGGTTGTTTTTTTTCGGTTCACGTACAAAGTGTGGGAAGATAGGCTGGCTGGGAATCTAATCTGTCCTGAGTGTCTGTCGTCCTTGAATGTGGCTGTACGGGCAGTCTGCTCTGTTTTCGTCCTTATATTATTTGTGCTGTTCGGGATGATCTGTTTTCATTAATTGACTACTCACACTTCGATGCCATTTGCTGGTTGTTTACCATCGTAGGTTCTTTTAACGTCCTTTCGCGGCCAAGGACCCGTATCGCCAGCAGCCGTTTTTATAGCGCCCTCAAATGACCTATTAAACTTATGTGTGTAGAGAGAAATAATGATCTGAAATGGGGTGAATGCTTCTGTGTGAATATAATTTTATCCTTCTGTGGCATTGCATAGCATTGGCCTGTCTCTTACCTCCCAACATTAATGATCTGAAATGGGGTAGGTGAACTTCTTCTGGGACATGCATCAATATTGGGCCTGTCCTTACCTCCCAACATTAATGATCTGAAATGGGGTGAATTCTTCTGTGGCATGCATAGCATTAGGCCTATCCTTAACCTCCCAAAATTAATGATCGGAAAATGGGGTGAATTATTCTGTGGGCATGCATAACATTGGGCCTGTCCTTACCCACCCAACATTAATGACTTGACATGGGGTGAATTCCTCTGTGGCATGTATTAGCATTAGGCCTGTCCTTACCAACCAACATTAATGATCTGAGAAATGGGACCGTGGGTGAATTCTTTCTGTGGCATGCATAGCATTAGGCCTGTCCTTACCACCCAACATTAATGATCTGAAATTGGGGTGAATTCCTCTGTGGCATGCATAGCATTTGATCTGAAATGGGGGGCCTGTCCCCTTAGGCCTGTCCTTACCACCCAACATTAATGATCTGAAATGGGGGGGAATTCCTCTGTGGCATGTATAGCATTAGGCCTGTCCTTACCTCCCAACATTAATGATCTGAAATGGGGGTGAATTCCTCTGTGGCATGTATAGCATTAGGGCCTGTCCTTACCTCCCAACATTAATGATCTGAAATGGGGGGGAATTCCTCTGTGGCATGTATAGCATTAGGCCTGTCCTTACCACCCAACATTAAGAAATAGGATTCTTGGATAACAGACAATGATTTGATGCATTTTTAGTGACATGGGACAGTATTCACGTGAGATGCATGAGATTAGCATGATGCTAACGTAGAAGCTCTTCCAATGTCCTATAGGATTTAATAGGACTTTTGGAAGAGCATTCTAAGTTAGCATCATGCTAAGTAATCATGCTATCTCGACATCGTGTGGAATACGTGAATACAGTCCCAGGGGTGTTAAAACCATTGTGGTGCATCATAAATGCGACGTTGGCGTTTTTTTGGTGATGTTCTGGGGGGCTTAGAAAGTGTTTGTTGTTTTTAAATTGTGTAAGTTCATGAAATGATGGTTGAAAAGATGAAGTATCACTGTGTCTGTGTGTCTGTCAGTCTGTCAATATGCAATTATTTATAGCGTCTTTATTTCTTATGTCTTGCTGTGTCTCTGTAAGAGTTTACATGCGTAATGTATGCATGTGTGTTGGGGGGTTTTCAATGTGTGTGTATTTGCTATCCTTGTTTGTGTGTGTGTGTGCTCGTGCTTTATGTGTGTGTTTGTGTGTGTGAGTGGTGTGTGTGTGTGTGATTGTGTTGTGTGTGTGGTGTGAGCTGTGTGTGTGTGTGTGTGTGGTGTGTTTGCATCTCTCTTATCTTCCTGGCTAATGTATGTCATGTGAATTGACTTTGTACTCTCATGGGCATAATTATGCTCAAATGCCTCAAGTTGGACGATTAACACATGGAGCAGGGCCCAACTCTCTTCTCTCTGTCTCTTCTCTCTCTTCTCTCTCTCTCTCTCTCTCTCTCTCTGTCTCTTATCTCCTCTCTCTCTTCTCTCTCTCCTCTCTCTCTCTCTCTTTCTTTCTTTGTCTGTCTCTCTTTGTCTGTCTCTGCCTCTATCATTCGTAGAGCCTTCCCCCGGCTATTTTAATTGAGCATGAGCATGCAACTTCTACATTATGATTATGTTATGATATTAACGTGACAGTGGAACCTCCCTTATAAGACCTTTCCCTTACCACATAAGACCTACTTTCTCTGAGACATTGCTCTTCTTTGTAAGTACATTAAAATTACCTCCCTTATACAACTCCCTCCCATTTAAGACCTCATTTTGGATTATTTTTTTAAGGTCTTATAAAGGAGGTTCTACTGTATTTGTCATACATGTTTTGTATGTTGTGTGTTCGGATCTTACCTTCAAATTTGTGACCCAGCACCACGAAAGGGACATTAAGTGTCAAAATGACCATTCTGAAGAAAATGGTACAGTTAGAAACTTCAGGCAATTCTCTTTCAAATGAGATAAGAACCATTCTTGTAACGTTTTCCGTTTTAGAGTTATGAGCAGTTGAAGTTGGTAAGGTGACTGTCAGCCATTTTGAGAAATCACAGTCTAAAATTTAGCCTAGCTGAAGAAAAATGCATCAACCTACTCATTTTAAAGCACTTTTTTGGAGTATTTTATAGAGACAATAACAAAGATTGTCCTTTATAAATATGAAAGATGAGATGTTAGAGAGCAGCGGAAATACACATAACTCAAAACTGACCCAACAAATGTGACTTTCCAAGCCTGTTGCAGACCTGTTTACCCCCTACACAAAACTTGAGTAGTCTGGATAGCTGAAATAAGTAGTTTGGGTGCAAAATGTGTAGTTTTATTCATTAAACCATCAAACAATGTTCACTGAAAATGAGTAGTAATCAAGAATTAAAGAGCATTATTTTCAGTTTTGAAGAGTAGTAGAGGTCCAAATTGAGTAGAATACTACTCGAAAAGAGTAGAGTAAACAGGTCTGCTGTTGTGAGAAACTAGCCCTTTCGTGGTGCTGGGTCACATTTTTGATTTTTGTCTGGGGCTTTTTTGGTGTGTGTTGTGTGTGTGTGGTGTGTGTTGTGTGTGTGTGTGTGTGATGAAGGTGGTTATACATAATTATGTGCTGTTATTGATAAATGTTCACCTAGCCTTGTTGTTATGTGGCATTATGTGGTAATGTATGTGTCACCTGACAGAATGCCTTGTTGATCTCGCCTCCTTCCTCTGATCTGTTATGTGGCATTTATGTGATAATGTATGTGTCGCCTGACAGAATGCCTTGTTGATCTCGCCTCCTTCCTCTGATCTGTTATGTGGCATTTATGTGATAATGTATGTGTCGCCTGACAGAATGCCTTGTTGATCTCGCCTCCTTCCTCTGATCTGTTATGTGGCATTTATGTGATAATGTACGTGTCGCCTGACAGAATGCCTTGTTGATCTCGCCTCCTTCCTCTGATCTGTTATGTGGCATTTATGTGATAATGTACGTGTCGCCTGACAGAATGCCTTGTTGATCTCGCCTCCTTCCTCTGATCTGTTATGTGGCATTTATGTGATAATGTACGTGTCGCCTGACAGAATGCCTTGTTGATCTCGCCTCCTTCCTCTGATCTGTTATGTGGCATTTATGTGATAATGTATGTGTCACCTGACAGAATGCCTTGTTGATCTCGCCTCCTTCCTCTGATCTGTGTTGTGTTAGTTATGTGGGCATTTATGTGATAATGTATGAAATAGAATGCCTTGTTGATCTCGTCTCCTTCTTAACGACCCCCCCACGTCACGTGTCAAAATCACGGTTTTCACGTGTTTTCCCTCTTTTATATAGCTGGTAAGAAATCTTAAGAAATCTTCCTGTGCATAAGAGGGAATGCGACACATGATGCGGGGGGTCTTTATTCCTCTGGTCTGGTTTTTGTGTGTGTTAGTTATGTGGTGCAATGTGGCAATATACGGTTTCACCTGACAGAATGCTTTGTTGATCTTGCCTCCTCCTTAATATTCCTGTGATCTGTTTTGTGTTAGTTATATGTGGTGCAATATGGCATTACGCTATGTGGTATTGAACGTTGACCTCCATCACCTCTTGACGTGCCTTGATGACCTGACCTTTTTTCATGTATGTCATTTTTTTCCCTGTGCTTCCTCCTCTCTTCTCCCAGCCGCACATATGTCGTCTAAACGTCGTCGCTCAGGTAACCGCGGTAACCATTTTTTTAAAGTCTCGTGTCCGTTTTGTGGTGATGGTTTCCCCCCTCATCCATCCCTCCCTCCCTCATCCCTTCCCCCTCCCTTCCCCCCACCTTTTTTTTCCAGTTTGCCTTGCTTTTTTGTTTAGTGGGGTTTGTTTTCCTGTTTTGTATATAATATTTTGAGGTGCCGTAAAATGTGGACTATAAGCCGCTACTTTTTCCCCTCAACTTTGGCCCATGCGGCTTATAGACTGATGCGGCTTATCTGTGGATTTTTTTTCTCCATTCTACATTTATCAGTATGATTACATCTGTTTCTGGCCACATTCTTCAGCCTATTTTGAGCTTTAGACTTGGTTTTGGGTAATCAATGAAGAAAATAATGTTTTACGCCCTCTTTTGGCCTTTCGGCCATGTGGGGCGAAGGTAATCAATCGATTCAAATCTCATGTTTAAAGTGGCTGAGGAGTCATTAAATACTCGCGTTCTTATAGGAGACTTTCTATAGTTGTGTTGGTTTGTGCACATACAATTTTCCCTGCGGCTTATAAACTGGTGCGGCTTAAATGGGAATAAACACCTAGTATTTTGTCAATTTAAGGGGTGCGGCTTATATACAGGTGCGTCTTATAGTCCAGTTTTTACGGTAATAGTTTTTCGAGTCCGACTTATTGTAAGGTTTTCTTTCTTTTCTTTTCTTTTTTTCTTGTCTATTTTTTTTTTATGTTGTGTTTTTGTTTGGCCTTTTTTATTTTCATTGGTGTTTTTGGGGTGTGTTTTTTTTCTTTCTCATTTGCCCGTTTTATGCATTTCAAATTCTGTTTTATCAATCAGAAAAACGATCTTATGATTCTGATGATCTTCCTCTTTGATTTACGACTTAATTATTTTGGTGGTCTCAAAATTCGTAAATTTAGATTATGATCGTAAATCGAATATGGATTTAAACTCAGTTTTACACTACATGGGTGGGGTTTTTTCTGTTCTATATACAAATTAATTATTAGTTGCTACTAGTTTTAATTGACATTTTACATCAAAGGAAAACAAGAATGGAAAAGAAGTACTGGCATTTTAAAGAATGGACAAGACCTTGCATTTCCTCCCCACAGACTGATTTTAGATTTGAATAGGGCATTTGCCACGTGAGGACCACCTTGAAATTCACTGAGTTGAATTTAGAGAGTTGAATTAGAAAGGTCAGCGTAACTCGGGCCGAACGAGTGCGGGCAAATTAGTAGTCTAGTATTGAGAACGAACACTCGTGGCAAATGCCCTTTTGGAATGCACTATAATGCTATTGCGCTCAAAACCCTGCATAACATTTGGATATATTTCTTTTTAGCTTTTTGCTAACGAGTCCCAATGGATTTGAAAGTTGGAATCCAATCTTCCACAAAATTGGAAGGATATCTATTTTTGAGGCATTCTGTTTTTGTCAGGGTTCCTGAAAACGTAGAGATTGTGCGTATTTTACGCACTAGACCTCTCAAATCACCCCATAGAATCTCAAACCATGATGATGCTTACCTTTTGAAATCTCAAGTAGGGGGTGAGATGACGCATTCAAATAATGATTTGTGCTTTAACACAGTTGGTTGCTTTTCAGTCAGCTAAGCTAACGACATATTTAACCCTTTCGCCGCCAACGTCGCATTTATGCACCACAATGGTTTAGCACCCATGTCACTAAAAGGCATCAAATCAGGGCCTGTTATCTGAAGACCCTATTTTCTTAATTTTGGGAGGTAAGGGTAGGCCTACTGTTATACATGTCGCAGAGGAATTCCTAATATTGCTGACAATTTTTTTTCTCTATCCAGTTAAGTTTAACAGACCTGTTTACTCTACTCTTTTTTTGAGTAGTATTCTACTCAATTTGGACCTCTACTACTCTTCAAAATTGAAAATAATGCTCTAATTACTCATTTTCAGTTAACATTATTTGATGGATTAATGAAGAGGACTACTCATTTCACACCAAAACTACTCATTTCAGCTATCCAGACTACTCAAAACTTGTGTAGGGGGTAAACAGGTCTGGTTTAATGGTATTTTCTTGGGATGAAAAAATGACTGGACGGCGGCGAAAGGGTTAAATCGTATCTGCGAGGCCTATCTAGGCTACTGCCACTACGAGCTGGAGTCGCTAGACTTGACTTTAAATTCTACAAGATGTTGCAGAAAACACCATGGTGGTTAAACGCTCAATGCTCATTGGTGTCTGACCCTTCGGCATCTGAACATCTTTTTAATGCGCTTCATATTCCTTTGATCAGCATGGCTCTTAACCCTTTCACTAGCCAATGTCACATTAATGCACCACAATGGTCACCTCAATCCATGTCACTAAAAGACATCAAATCAGGGCCTGTTATCCAAAGACCCTATTTTTCTTAATTTTGGGAGGTAAGGATAGGCCTAATGTTATACATGTCACAGAGGAATTAGCAATATTGCAGGGTATTTTTTTTCTCTACCCAGCTAAGTTTAATGGTATTTTTTGGCTGAAAAATGGCTGGCGGCGAAAGGGTTAAAGCTTTTAAGCATGTGTTTTATAAGTGTCCGCACACAGCACACGCATTCCCAAAGTTATTTCCTTTAACGGAGGCAAATATTCTTTGTCATTGATTTTGGTTTAAAGGCACGACAGGACTATAAAAGGAGGGAGGCGAGCAAAAACGGCTTTTATTAGTAATACATTTTATACTGATCGCTTCTCGGCCTTTTGGCTGGGACAGTGATTCAGGAACATAAATTTTTGTTTATACCGTGGTTGGTTTGTTCAGCCCGTCGTACATGGCGAAAGCCGATGCGCGACGTTAAACTGAACTTCCATCCCAAAAACGGCAGTTTTCGCCACACGCTGCGAGCAAACACTTTTTTTTCTCCTCTTGCTGGTAGAGGGCGTGTGTCTAAAAATAGCACTAGAATCGGGTGCTGAGCCTTTAACTACCTTTCATCGCCACTGTCGCCTCTTGGCACCACACTGATTAAATGACACCCATGTCACTGAAAGTTAATCAAATGAGGGTCTGGTATCCAGTTACCCTAAGTTCTTTAACCCTTTCATCGCCACTGTTGCCTCTCTTGGCACCACACTGATTTGACACCCATGTCACTTAAAGTTAATCAAATGAGGGTCTGAGTATCCAATTTTTACCCTAAGTTCTTAACCTTTTCATCGCCACCACTGTTGCCTCTTGGCACCACACTGATTTGACACACCCATGTCACTTAAAGTTTAATCAAATGAGGGTCTGGTATCCAATTTACCCTAAGTTCTTAACCCTTTCATCGCCACTGTCGCCCTCTTGGCACCACACAATGATTTAACACCCATGTCACTTAAAGTTAATCAAATGAGGGTCTGGTATCCAGTTACCCTAAGTTCTTAACCCTTTCATCGCCACTGTTGCCTCTTGGCACCACAATGATTTGACACCAGCCATGTCACTTAAAGTTAATCAAATGAGGGTCTGTTATCCAATTACCCTATGTTCTTAATTTTGGGAGGTAAGGAATAGGCCCTATTTTATGCATGTCACAGAGCAATCCTCAGTATTGCCAATCTTTTCTCTACCCAGCTAAGTTTAATGGAACGTTTCTGCTGAAAAATGGCTGGCATTGAAAGGGTTGGTTGGATGGTTGGCTTACCCTGGCTAAAAGACTCCAGGGATCATCCCAACAGCGAGAAGCACTTGAACACTTAAAGGTACAAATGCATCAGCTAGGGATGAGAACATTACGTGTGTGACCGTTTTTGATTACCCCGCCATGGTGGGCAGCCACACTCCGTCTTCGGGGGAATTGAAAGGGTTAAGGGATAGGAAAAGACCTTACAGGTGGTATACCACTATGGAACAATGTAAGCCTAAATGGATTTAAATTGGTTTATGCTGGTGATGAGTGTTAGCAAAAGGCACGAACTAAAAGGAGTCGAAACCAGGTGCTGTAAAATATAGGGCCTAAATGGAGTAGAGTTTCTTATAATGTTTTTCGTCTTGACCCTTTAAATTTGTAAACAGGAGGTGAGCATAGTACAGGGGAACCTCCCTTATAAGACCTCCCATTACAAGACTCCCTCCCACATAAGATCTACTTCTCTGAGACATTGCCCTTTGTAAAGTACAGTGGAACCTCCCTTATAAGACCTTCAAAAATCATCCAAAATGAGGTCTTATAAGGGAGGTAATTTTAATACTTACAAAGAAGGGCAATGTCTTAGAGAAGTAGGTCTTATGTGGGAGGGAGTATTATAATGGGAGGTCTTATAAAGGGAGGTTCCACTGTATTAAAATTACCTCCCTTATAAGACCCCTCCCTTAATTACCTCCCTTATAAGACCCCTCCCTTATAAGACCCCTCCCTTATAAGACCCCTCCCTTATAAGACCCCTCCCTTATAAGACCCCTCCATTATAAGACCCCTCCATTATAAGACCCCTCCCTTATAAGACCTCATTTTGGATGATTTTTGAAGGTCTTATAAGGGAGGGTCCACTGTATCTCAATAAGGGCCTGCTATGCACTCTGTACGAATCGCTGTCAATGCGATGCAATGAGGCTTTATACTGAAAATTATCTTCCCCTGATTCGTCACTAGGTGGCGCTTGCACTTGGGCCCTAAAGCCTGCACGGCCTAGGCATCCATTGTTGCTAGGTCTTCTCTCTCTCTCTCTCTAGCTCATCTCTCTCTCTCTCTCTCTCTCTCTCTCTCTCTAGCTCATCTCTCTCTCTCTCTCTCTCTCTCTCTCTCTCTCTCTGTCCCTCTCTCTCTCTCTGTCCCTCTCTCTCTGTGTCTCTCTCTCTATCTCTGTGTGTGTGTGTCTCTCTCTCTCTCTCTCCCTCTCTCTCCCTCCTCTCTCTCTCTCTCTCTCCCTCCTCTCTCTCTGTCTATCTCTCTGTCCCTCTCTCTCTCTCTCTCTCTCTCTCTTCTCTCTCTCTCTCTCTCATCTCTCCTCTCTCTCTCTCTCTCTCTCTCTGCTCTCATCTCTCTCTCTCTCTCCCTCTCTCTCTCTCTCTCTCTCTCTCCCTCTATTCTCTCTCTCCCTCCGTCTATCTCTCCGTCTATCTCTCTGTCCCTCTCTCTCTCTCTCTCTCTCTCTCTCTCTCTCTCTCTCTCTCTCTCTCTCTCTCTCTCTCTCTCTCTCTCTCTCTCTCTCTCTCTCAAGTGAAACAGAGGGCCTCACTTGAAAGCGCCACCTACTTAAAATGATCGCCCTTGGGCAACACGAAGAAGCAGTATAAAGCCTCATTGTGGCGATGCAGAGTCATGATTCACGTGAAATACTTCCGTCTAAATATAATTCTACTGTACTTCTGACACTCTACATGCATTAACTCAAGTAAGACCCAATACACAAATTTCACGTGAATCATGACTCGCATCGTCACAATCGCATCGCATTGACAGCGAATCGTATGTAATGTAGCAGGCCGTTTTGAACGTTTTTTTGGTGATGTTTTGCATACTGAAGTGAATGAATGAAAAATGGTGTTTTACGTCCTCTCGGTCTGGAACAGACACATATGGGACATTTGTAGATACAAAGATGGTGGGAACAATACTGGAGGCAATGCCTGGAGGCAGTGCAACACCAGTAAAGTCCCGATTTTTTGAACAATACAGATAGGTGTAGCGGTAGCCACGCCTCGGTTAAACACAAAGATACAAAGATGGTGGGAACGATACTGGAGGCAATGCCCGGAGGCAGTACAACACCAGTAAAGTCCCGATTTTTTAACAATACAGATAGGTGTAGCTGAGTTAAACCACGCCTCGGTTAAACCTCATCGGCTATAAGGTACCGCCACAATCTCGAGTACGAAAAGCTGTCTAAATACCGAAGTGCCTAAATTGCGTGTGTTTTATTGTTTGTTTGATCATTTCTGTCTTCAGGTGTTAGATTTTGTTGATGTTGTAATGTTGCAGTGTTCATCCAACCTTCCACCCATTTAACCCTTTCGCCGCCAGCCATTTTCAACCAAAGAATACCTTTAAACCTAACTGGGTAGAGAAAATTTTTTAACCGCAACATTGAGAATTCCTCTGTGACATGCATAACGTTAGGCCTATCCTTGCCTCCCAAAATGAAGAAAAAATAGGGTCTTTGGATAACGGGCCCTGATTTGTTGCCTTTTAGTGACATGGGTGTTAAACCATTGTGGTGCATAAATGCGACATTGGCAGTGAAAGGGTTAATTACTAAACACACGTTGCGTTGTCTCCCCTCTTATTTTTGTTTCTCCCTCTCAAGTCATCCTCTTCCCCCTTCCCCTTTCCTACACCCTTCTTTCTACTTGTTTGTTTTCCTGAAATGTCATTGAAGTTGTGATTGAGTGTATCATGAACCCGAGATTGTGTTCTTGTATTTCCGTCGGTTGGTGTTTGTTTGCTTTATTTGTTTATATATTTCAGTATAAACTGCCTGCTTTTTGCTCCTTTTGCTTATGTTTGCCGTTTTCTTGTTTGTCTGTGTTGATAAAGGCACATTCGCCGAAATATCCAGTAGTTTTGTTTTCACATAAAATCTATCAACCCCCAAAAAAGGAATGGTTCCAGCAAAAAAATAGTATATTTGATTAAAAAAAATCCATAACAAAATACTTTTCTTTTGCCACATTAGCATCGAGCTTTGTTTGTGCTCTAATTGTCTTTTTGTTTGATTTTTTTCCGAGTGAGTGAATAAAGATTTGTTTAAACCACAAGCATCTGTTTTTTTGGTCAAAATCATCTGGGGTGTTTTTTTTAGCATCAATCAATCGCTGCCTTTTGTTTTTTGTTCTCTTGTGAATTTAACGTCACTTTACACTTGTGGTGTAGTTGTTTGTTTGTTGCTTGTATATATTTCAATGTCAAGTTTATATCTGTTGTTTTCTTTGTAGTTTTTCTCTCTTTCTTTTTGAGGTTTCGAATGCTTGCGCGTACATTTTATTTTATTTTTTTAAAAATACCCGGTAGGTGTTTGTGGTGTTTGAAAAGTATCAGATTTAGTAGTGGGGATTATAATTTGATTCTGTCCTTTTTCCTTTGTCATTTTTGGTTAGTTTCGTTCTCGAGTTTTCGTTTGCTGTTGTGAATGGTGGTGGTGGTGGTTTCTTTCGGTGTGTTGGGCGGTTTGCTATCCTGGAAGAAAAAGAACGAGTGAACAGACGAAAGAAAATCTGACGGAGAGACAGATCGAGGGGGGAGAGAGACAGAGAGATGCAGAAAGAAAGAAAGAGAGGGTGTGCTTTAGAGAGGAGAGAGAGAGAGAGGAGGGGGGGAGAGAGGGTCACAGGGTGAAGGAATGACAGAGGGGGTGAGGCGAGAGAACAAATGCACATGTGTGTGTGTCAAGTCAAGTCAAGTCAAAATCATCTTTATTGAGGGTTAAAGAATAAGCTGACAAAGCATTTTTTTTCATCCTGCCCTCATAAAAAAAAGCCACATCAATCAAAAATCAATGCCCTTAACATATTTACAGGAACACAAAACATAGAAAACATTATGATCAGTATAATGAAAGAAAAAAAAAACAACAAAGAACCAAACAGAAGAGAGAGAAGGGTGTGTGTGTGTGTGTGTGTGTGTGCATTTTCTACTACTTTCTTCGTGGTTTGTATTGTTTAAGCTTCCTGTGATACCGATTACCGCCCTTGTTGCTGTTTGTGATTTGTGTATTTATCAATTTATTTAATTCATTAATTCATTCATTATGCCTGTGTCAAGTATGTGGAAGCATGTGTGTAACTTATGTGTGCAGGTTGTCTGTGTGTGTGTGTGTGTGTGTGAATTTCATTTCACTTACAATCTTTTATTTCTAACAAAGCGATATTTCTCGTGTACATTGTGTTGTGCATGCATTGTTTGGTATTAAACAGCAGGCAAAATTTCCATTTTAATATCGCCGTCCGCATGCAAAAGAGACAGTAACTCAAAATTGGTCATCTTCGATGTGTTGGACTTACCAGTTGATCTAGACAAGCTGCATCATCTAACAAAGCTGTAAAACGAGAATTTGCACAGATAAATCACTGGTGGTGATGCTACATTAACAAAAAATGACGTCATTTGACCCGAAATGACCAAAGTATGGAGTTTTCCATTTCTCAAGTGAAGTGATGTCTTTCGACTTGCATCTCTTTTGCATGCGGACGGCTAGAGCGGGCGCTATCTTCTCTTCTTCTTCGATCTGCTCAGACAGTCAATTATGGGCGCAGATGCGTCATGCTGCCGTTATGCGCCTAACTAAGAAATAGTTAGGCCCTGAGCAAGGTCCGACTTCGGCTGGAGGAAATCTTTTTGAAAGCGTTTCGTGAAAAAAGGCAGGAGAATGGACCGGTAAGGCAGAAAAAGATAGTAGATGACAGTAAGCAAAGGGAAAAGGCTGAGTCAAAGAGAGTGACAGATTCGAGGAAGTTACAAGCACAGAGGACTTCCAGAAGGTGGGGGAACTATTTATACAAAAGACCCCCCGGTATCCCCACGGGGAGGGACGGCTATATAATAACCAGGATAATAAAGGTTGATTGATTGATTGATTGTGATGTGTTGTCTGTGTGTTGTGTGTGTGTCTGTGTGTGTGTTACAGCCAGCAGCGCAGGCGCGGGGGCGGCCGACGAAGAACTGTTCATCAAGTCCTTCGAAGATGTCCCCAAGGTTAAGGTGAGTCTGTTTAATTCGATATAATTATGATAGGGGAAGACGGGGTAAAAAAAAAAAGCCCATGGGCGGGTAAGAAGCCCATGCCAATTATCTCATGAAATAAAGCACATTTCAGTCACATTTTGCCCCATCAGACGACTATTCATGTTTAGCATTCATCTTATATAATTATCATAGGGGAAGACGGGGTAAAAAGCCCATGGCGATGATAATGATGATGATGATTTGGTTCAGTTATCCTCGTCAAGGGACAAATTGTTGATCACATGTCAAAGGTCAATGCAGTGTTGTCATTGATGATGAGGATGGTGATGATGACGATGATGATTTTTGTTTCAGTTTTTCTCTTCAAGGGACATGGTCGATCACATGTCAAAGGTCAACACAGTGTTGTCGGATGTCAACGCGGATTGGGAGAAACGGGTGGATAATGTTTTCAGTTTGAGTTGGACTGTGTGATGTGTGTGTGTGTGTGTGTGTATGTGTGTGGTGAGCATTGTGTGTGTGTGTAGTGTGCTGTGTGCATGTGTGTGTGTGTGTGTGTGTGTGTGAGCTTGTGTGTGTGTGTGAGCATGTGTGCATGAATGTGTGTGTGAGCATGTGTGTGCGTGTGTGTGTGTGAGCATGCATGCATGGATGAATATATGAGTGTGTGTATGTGTGTGCTCGCGCATGTGCTCGTGTGCACATTTCTATGCATATATAGGTATTTTTCTTAACATTTATATTACATGTTTGCCTCTTATCACGTTATGAAGTAACCCATCAGCATTGCAACCTTATCTGGTTGCAGTTGAAAATGTTGCAAGCTCTGGTGATGAGCGGTGCAGCAGATTGCGATGATTTTCACCAGCAGCTCAGAGCCATGGAACCCGCCTTTGCCTGAATGCTGTTATTGTATTGAACCACACTGTATTGTACTGTATTATTATGCTATACTGAACATTACTGTATTTTGTTCTGTGAGCAGTTGAAAATGTTGCAAGCTCTGGTGATGAATGTGATCACAATGATTTTCATCAACAACGCAGAGCCATGGAACCCGCCTTTGTGAGCGCTGTTATTGTATTGAACCACTCTGTACTGTACTGTGCTGTATTATTATGCTATGCTGAACTGTACTGTATTTTGTTCTGTGCAGTTGAAAATGTTGCAAGCTCTGGTGATGAATGGCAGATCGCAATGATTTTCATCAACGCAGAGCCATGGAACCCGCCTTTGTGAGCGCTGTTATTGTATTGAACCACTCTGGACTGTACTGTATTATTATACTATACTGAACAGTACTGTACTTTGTTCTGTGTGCAGTTGAAAATGTTTTGAGCGCTGGCAGATCACAATGATTTTCACCAGCAGCTCAGAGCCATGGAGCCAGCCTTTTCCTGAATGCTGTTATTGTATTGAACCACACTGTACTGTACTGTATTATTATGCTATACAGAACTGTACTGTACTTTGTTCTGTGCAGTTGAAAATGTTGCAAGCTCTGGCAGACCACGATGATTTTCACCAACAGCTCAGAGCCATGGAACCAGCCTTTGCCTGAATGCTGTTATTGTATTGTATTGAACCACACTGTACTGTACTGTATTATTATGCTATACGGAACAGTACTGTACTTTGTTCTGAGCAGTTGAAAATGTTGCAAGCTCTGGTGATGATGAGCAGGGCGGCAGTTCACGATGATTTCCACCAACAGCTCAGAGCCATCGAACCTGCCATTGTCAGCACTGTTATGGTATTGAACCACATTGCGCTGTACTGTATTATTATGCTATGCTGAACAGTACTGTACTTTGTTCTGTGCAGTTGAAAATATTGCAAGCTCTGGCAGACCACGATAATTTCCACCAACAACTCAGAGCCATGGAACCAGCCTTTGTCAGCGCTGTTATTGTATTGTATTGAACCACACTGTACTGTATTATTATACTATACTGAACAGTACTGTACTTTGTTCTGTGCAGTTGAAAATGTTTCGAGCGCTGGTGATGAACGGGGCGGCAGACCACGATGATTTCCACCAGCAGCTCAGAACCATGGAACCCGCCTTTGTCAGCGCCGTCAAGGACCTCAGGTCTCAGGTTGTCCGAGAAGCCTGCATCACTATTTCGTGAGTACCGTCTCTGTCTCTGTCTCTGTCTCTATGTCTGTCTATCTGTCTCTCCTTGTCTGAAACTTAGGTAGAGAAAACAGCAAAAAATAATCGTGCCAAAATAGGCTACGTAAATTGCTTGTCACTGATTCTCTTTATGTGTCATCAGACCTGTTTACCCATAAGATTTCACCATATTTTGTACACATATTTGTCACAAATATGATAAATATGGTACATGGGACAAAAATATGGTGAAATGGTAAAAAAAATTAGAAACTGTATATAATTTAGAGCTGTATATTGCCTGATTCAGGAAACGGGTGCGCTCTGTGTGAGTGTGTTGTTCTTGTAAATTTAAATGGATTATACTTTTGACACAGTTTTTCAACAAGTTCATGTATGCATGTTTACACTTCGTTGTGGAAACTTTCCTGTTGGAGTACTCCTGTTTTGTGCAAAATACACTTAGTTTGGATTTTGAATACCTGAAGCCCCATTTCAGGGTAAGGTCGATTATGCTTAACGTCCTCCCGCTCTTAAAAAGAACATATGGGACATTAGTTATTATAAAGTTGTGGGGATGGGGGGTGAGAGGAAAAAATTTGTAAGTATTTAATGCTGTTTATATGAATTGAATAAAGTTTATATTGGTGCCATTCGTATTTTTTTGACCCGTTCCCTAGCTAGCTGTTATAATTTTTATTTTGGTATAAAACTTAAAAGGCCTAATAAGATTGTATTTGAGCAATCAGATTAAAATTTTCAGGACCACCATTTAAATTGATTTCAAATTTTTTTTATCATTTAAGGTCTGCGTAGGGTAAACAGGTCTGTGTTATTTATGCTGTGTTCGTGAAAGGTTTCCATTTGTGAGTATGTATGCTATTATATGACCTTAGTTTACTTAGATCACAGGTCCCATCAGAGAGAGAGGCCTGCCTTAATGGTGCATAAGGTATTGTTAATCCGCTTAAAATGATTCATGTGTCTGTCTGTTTGCTTGTCTGTCTCTCTCTCTCTCTCTCTGTTAGATGACCATGTAACCAGCCTTCATATTGTCGGTCAAGTACCTTAGGAGTTAATCACCTCAGGTCAGAGAGAGAGGCCTGCGTTAATGGTGCATAAGTATTGTCTGCATCATTATTGTGTGAGCATTGTCTGTCTGTCTCTGTCTCTCTCTCTGTAGATGACCATGTAACCAGCTTCATATTGTCGGTGCTGTAATTAGAGTTAACCCACTCAGGTCACAAAATGGTCAGATACGCCTGCATCATTATTGTGTGAGCATTGTCTGTCTCTGTCTCTCTCTGTAGATGACCATGTAACCAGCTTCATATTGTCGGTGCTGTAATTAGAGTTAACCCACTCAGGTCACAAAATGGTCAGAGACGCCTGCATCATTATTGTGTGAGCATTGTCTGTCTCTGTCTCTCTCTTTATGTCTGCCTCTCTCTCTCTGTAATGACCACGGAGCCAGCTTCATATTGTCTGCGCTGTTAAAGGTGGACCCTGACGGATGAGTTTTTTTTTTGCAAAAAACATATCAAGATCACCATGAAAACGCCCTTTACAGAGATCGCAACACAGCACTTTGCTCTGGTTTCCTAGAAATCAAACCGTCAAAATCGGCGATTCATCCTTGGCGGAGGTGCTGGAAGTCAAATTATTTCACTGAAAGAGAAGGCATGTGCCGTCTCTTTTGTAATGGCGACCAAATTGTTTGCACGAAATGTTCGCAATACAAGCCTTTTTATTTATCTTTTTTTTCAATTTTATGCAGTTTATCTAAAGGAGTTTCGCTCACAACAAAGGAAACAGCTTTGATTTTTTTTTTACTGCACTACAAAAAAGGAAAAAGCTTCAACCACAATGGGTTTGGCCCCCACCCACCCCATCCAAAATGGCTTCTCTCTCCGGCATCTCCACCAATGAGGAATGGACGTTTTTTTTGACGGTTTGATTTCTAGGAAACCAGAGCAAAGTGAGTGTTCCGATCCTTGAAAAGGCTGTCTTTCTTGTGATCTCGACATATGTTTCTTGCAAAAACTCATCCGTCAGGGTCCACCTTTAAGGACCTCAGGTGTCAAATGGTCAGAGAGGCCTGCATCATTATTGTGTGACTATTGTCTGTCTGTGTGTCTCTCAGGGATGTCTGTTTGTGACTGGTTGGTTGGGTGAGTGTGTGATTCATTCATGTTCGTTGACAGGTACATGGCCCAGACGCTGGGTCATCGGATGGACCATTTTGCTGAGATGGTTCTCCCTTCTCTGTTCATCCTCCTGCCCAACTCTGCCAAGATCATGGCCACCTCCGGGTCTGTCTGCATCAGGTTCATCGTTCAGGTGAATTGTCGTCTGTGAGAAGGGTGGAGCCTGTAGTAACTATAGTATATCGTCGGTGACATTCAGAAACCTTGTATCTCAATTTTTGTAGTTTTGAGAAAAAAAAAAAAAAATTGAAAAAACTTAACCGCGTTTACAACAATTGATTAACTATGATGAATATGTTGTTCAAGACGTTGCGAATTTAGTCCTGCATTTTGATAAAATTACTTCTTTTTTTTCTTTCTTTTTTTAATACTTGAATAGAACGAAGATACAAGATTTTTGTCTTTAAATTAGGTCTGAATTTAGGACTTACGAGTTTTTCGTCAATTTACACAACCTCATTTACCTCCAGATAGAAAGTCGTTAGAGATACGAGCTTTTGGTGGAAGGTGGCGGGAAAAATTAGAGAGCTGACTATGTATGTAACTCAAAACCCCCAAAAATCGAGATACGAGGTTTTTGAATTTCACTGACGATATGCACTATGAATTGGTTTTAGAAACTTACACCTCACCTTTTTTGGGGGGCCAAACCATACACGTCTTAACATTGTGGAAACAGCATTCATAGACAGTTCTCCCCGCTCTGTTCATCCTGCCCAACTCTGCCAAAATCATGGCCACCTCCGGGTCTGTCTGCATCAGGTTCATCATTCAGGTGAATTGTCGTCTGTGAGAAGGGTGGAGCCTGTAGTAACTACTACAGTGGCACCTCCTTTATAAGACCTTCAAAAATCATCCAAAATGAGGCCTTATAAGGGAGGGGTCTTATAAGGGAGGTAATTTTAATACTTACAAAGAAAGGCAATGTCTCAGAGAAGTAGGTCTTATGTAGGAGGGAGTCTTATAATGGGAGGTCTTATAATATGTGGTGCCAAGAGGCGACAGTGGCAATGAAAGGGTTAAAAATTAACCGCGTTTTCAAACAGTTGATTAACTATGATGAATATGTTGTTCAAGACGTTGTGAGATTAGTCCTGCATTTTGTTAAAATTACTTTTTGTTCTTTTTTTTTTAATACTTGAAAAGAACGAAGATATGAGGTTTTTGTCCTTAAGTAGATCTGAATTTGGGACTTAATGAGTTTTTCTTCTATTTACACAACCTCATTTACCCCAGATAGAAAGTCGTTAGAGATACGAGCTTTTGGTGGAAGGTGGCGGGAAAAATTAGAGAGCTGACTATTTATCTAACTCAAAAATTGAGAATTTTTTTTTATACTTCCAAGAGGAACTAGGCCTCAACCCAAAAAAAAATTCGGTAAAGGTAAAGATGCGCCCCCCCCCCCCCCCCCTCCTCCATTTCTCGGTTATTTCCATTTTTTCAGTATTGCCTTTCTTACTGCAGATTGAGTACTTCATCCTCTATCGTTTGCTATATTTAACAGTAATTTTCATCCATTCACATAATTAAACACATGCATTCAATAATAGTAGAAGATAAAGGCAAGACGGAAAAACGCAATGAACCAGGACTGTGACAAATGCTCCGCGGCTGTTGTGTGTACTGCACTACATGGGGGGTGGGGTGGGGTCCTATTAGATAATGGCCTTTATCATGACTGCGATTACTAATTCAACAAAGATAATTCTCTGAATAGGTTCATAAAATACAGCTTAATGTTTGGTGAGAAAGGCAAGTGTGAAAATGCGGGGAGAGCCGAGAAATGTAGGGGAGGGGTGGCACATCTTGACCTTTACCAAACTTTTCCCTCCCGTTTCAGTATGCGCACACCAACCGTCTGATCCCCATCGTGACCGGCAACATGACGGCAAAGTCCAACGTGATCCGGCGGCAATCCTGCGAGTTGCTGAACCAGCTGCTGCACTCCTGGGCCACCCACACTCTGGAGAAGCACATCGCCCTCCTGCAGGACTCCATACGGCGGGGCATCAGCGATGCTGACTCCGAAGCCAGGGCGTTCTCTAGGAAGTAGGTTGAGAGAGAGAGAGAGAGAGAGAGAGAGAGAGAGAGAGAGAGAGAGAGAGAGAGAGAAGTTTAGAGAGAGAGAGAGAGAGAGAGAGAGAAAAATTAGAGAGAGAGAGAGAGAGAAGTTAGAGAGAGAGAGAGAAGTTAGAGAGAGAGAGAGAAAAGTTTGAGAGACGGACTGACAGAAAGACACGCACACCCTGGTGAAGCACATCGCCCTGCTCCAGGACTCCATACGGCGGGGCATCAGTGACGCCGACTCCGAAGCCAGGGCCTTCTCCAGGAAGTAGGTTGAGAGAGAGAGAGAGACAGAGAGAGAGACAGAGAAGTTAGAGAGAGAGAGAAGTTAGAGAGAGAGAGAGAGAGAGAAAAAGAGAGAGAGAGAGAGAGAGAGAAGTTAGAGAGAGAGAGAGAGAGAGAAATGTTTGAGAGAGAGAAGTTAGAGAGATTGAGAGAGAGAGAAGTAGAGAGAGAGAGAGAGAAGTTAGAGAGAGAGGGAGAGAGAGAGAGAAGTTAGAGAGAGAGAGAAGTTGGAAAGTCTAATTGTAAGGCCACAAGTGAGAGAGAGAGAGAGAGAGAGAGAGAGAGAGAGAGAGAGAGAGAGAGAGAGAGAGAGACACTCACATCTTGGAAAAACACATTGCCTTGCTCCACGATTCAGTATGGAGAGAATCATCAGTGATGCTGACTCTGAAACTAGGGCCTTCTCGAGAAAGTTAGTAATGTTGAGAGAGACACAGAGAGAGAGAGACAGAGGGATAGAGAAAGACACGGAGAGAGAAAATTACAGGATCACACACTCTCATCTTGGAGAGAGGAGATAACAAAATTGAACAAAAGGGGGATAACTCTCTTAAATTAACTCCCCCCTTTTTTTTTTTTTTCTTCTTTCTCCCCGCAGGGCTTTCTGGGGTTTCGCGGACCACTTCAAATCCCAGGCGGACGCGTTGCTGAGCTCTCTGGACCCGGCCAAGCAGAAGCTGCTGCAAGGGGAGCTGAGCAACTCCTCGTCCAACAACTCCCTCAACTCCGCGGAGGGCCTGCGGCCACCGGGCGGGAAGTCGCGGGCCAGGTCGGCCAGCCACGACCGGGCCATTCCAAAATACACCGCCCTGGAGTGAGTTCCTCCCCCCCCCCCGTGGGGATATAGTAGTAGTAGTAGTAGTTTGCTGTCATTTCTGGCTCTGCTAGTACTTACCTGTCGATCTACTTCATACTTACATTCATCTCGTCAGCTTCGTTCTTCTTCTGATTCTCGTATTCTACAGCCTCCCTCACTTAAAACCTCTTTTTTTTCAGGCCCCAGCTACTTGGAACAAACTCCCTCTGTCTCTCAGACACCAACTCCCTGTCAGTTTTCAAAACCAACCTGAAAACTTCTATTCTCTGAACACTACTGTCCTCCTCGGATTGTGAGAATGAAAGCGTGTGCGGATGAGGAATGGCGACAGAAAGTGTGTGTGTGCATGCGCGCGCTCATGTGCTTATGCAATGTGTGTGTGTTGTGTGTCTGTTTATGTATGTATGTTACGTACCATGCGCATGTAAATGATATGCTATGTTCGTGCGGGCATGTGTAATGATTTGATTTGATTTTTTTTTTTTTAAAGCGCCATGAGCAGCTACTGGAATGTGCGCATATATAAGTTTTCTTCTGCTTATTAGTACAGTCGACCCCCTCACGAACGGCCCTCTGATTTACGACCTCCCCTCTTTTGCATCGTTTTTCTTCAAAACTTGCCTCCTCATTTACGACTCCCCCTCAAATTCTACGACCGTAAATCTTGTTGATTTTACACCGTCGCAACAAACAATTATCAGTCGCAAAAACGTATATCTATCCTTCTCGGCCTCAGTTCGAGCCGACGCACAGCTGGGGTACCACTGTTGTTAGCCAATGTCAATTGAATTAGCGCAGAGAAATCTCGCGAGATCGGACCCTCGCGAGATCGGACCCTCGCGAGATCGGACCCTCGCAAGATTGGACCCTCGCGAGATCGGACCCTCGCGAGATTTCTCTGCGCTAATTCAAGCCGCGCTACTCCGGATGTTTCATTCAAGAATGGCGGAGAAAGCACAGTGTAGCGATGTGGGTAAAAAAAAGGAAACGTGTGACGCTCACTCTTGAGCAAAGGGTGAAAGTAGTGAGGAGACATATGCTTGTGCTGTGCGTCATATACGGTGTAGTGAGTGCATTGTTTTGGTCACCCCTGATTTAAGACCCCCCTCTTTTACGACCGATTTTTCAAGATTTTTTGAAGGTGTTAAAAGAGGGGGTCGACTGTAGTAGTAATTAGGACTAGAAGTGGGCCTCGCTCGGCCCTTTTACGCCCTTTCTCGTTTGTGACTTTGATTTGTTTCAGGGTGGCTTGCTTTCTACAGCTAAACTATGAAGTTTAACAAAAATATGGAATGGACTTTTTCTTCTTCTTTTTTATTCATCGAAAGTATATAAAACTTTGACATCATTGTGTCTTTGTCCAGAATATTTTTGAATATATTTATGTTAGGTGCAGCCTTAATGTTAGTTGACAAATTATTCCAGTATTGGACAACTCGGTTAGAAAAGTAAAACTTGCGGATGTTAGTAACTGATCGTCTTGAAATATATACCTGGGGGCGTCTTTTGTGTAAATAGTGGAGAGTGGCACAGTGGTAAACGCGTTCGCTGCGTGTCAAGTAAACCCGAGTTCGAACCTGGGTACAGGGGATTTTTCCCTCTCACTTTGCACTAGGCCTTACGGGTCTGAACGTGGAGTCTTTCGGATGAGACGATAAACCGAGGTCCCGCCCATGTGCCCATGCACTTAGCACATGTTAAACCCAGTGGCAATTGGGAAAAAGTTGTCATTTGGTCAAAATTTGTTACCTCAAACCCCCCCCCCCCCCCTTTCCTTCCTCATCAGTCACACAAAAATCGCATGCAAAAGGAAAAACAAAATTGGGGGGAATTTGCATCTTGATGGAGCACTAGAATGAGCCGGCTGAAGAGGCAGAACTTCTGGAAGTTCTGTGCTTATAACTTCCTCTAATCTGTCACTCTTTGACTCTGCCTTTTCCCTTTTGGCTTACTGTCATCTACTATCTTTCTGCCTTATCCCCGGTCCATTCTCCTGCCTTTTTTTCTCTTCAAGAAACGCTTTCAAAAAGATTTCCTCCAGCCGAAGTCGGGCTTTTTGGGCCTAGCTATTTCTTAGTTAGGCGTATATAACGGCAGCATGACACATCTGCGCTCATAATTGACAGAAAAACTGTCTGAGCGATCGAAGAAGGAAGGAGTTTTGAGATAACATTGGTTCTTCGTTTTTTCACTGATCTATCTTCTTCTTCTTCTTCGCTGATCGAGTGCTCAGACAGTCTCCTGTCATATGAGTGCAGATGCGTCATGCTGCGGTCGCTGCGTGTCTGACTTGAGAAAACAGTTAGGCCCGGCATGTCCACATCTTCGGCTGGAGAAAATATTTGTAAGACTTTCTAGGACTTTTACAAAGGCAGGAGAATGGACCAGTAAGGCAGAAAGATGGTGGATGATAGTAAAGCAAAGGGAAAAGGCAAGAGTCAAAGAGAGTGATAGATTAGAGAAAGGTACAAGCATGAAGCTTCCAGAGGGTGCAGGAACTATTTGTACAAAAGCCCACCCACCCCCCGATTGGAGGAGTGATATTTAGATAGCATGAAACTTCCAGAGGGTGCAGGAACTATTTGTACAAAAGCCCACCCACCCCCCGATTGGAGGAGTGATATTTAGATAGCATGAAACTTCCAGAGGGTGCAGGAACTATTTGTACAAAAGCCCACCCACCCCCCGATTGGAGGAGTGAGATTTAGATATGGTGTTTTTGTGGTTTTTGACTCATGTTCCATATTGGCCACTGCAAGTAGGGTTATTAACGCCCTTGACAGCAAGAGTTAAGCCCCTGTTGGTCAGTATCCAAAAAGGGCATCTCACTCTTGCAAAAGGCAGCCATTCAGTGGCCTCAAATAGGGTTATTGGTGGAGAGTTATTCCCTTGTTTGGTCAGTACTCAAGCATCTTCCCCCACCCACCAAGGGCATTCACTCCTGCAAAAGGTGTTCTTAACCCTTTTCAACCGCCAGCCATTTTTCAGCATTAAATTTCCATTAAACTTACCTGGGTTGAGATAAAAAATCTGTCTGTAATATCGGGGATTCCTCTGTGACATATTGAAAGTAAGGCCTATCCTTGAGAATAGGGTATGAAGAGAATAGGGTATTTGGATAACAGACCCTGATTTGATGCCTTTTTAGTGACACAGGTGTTAAATCATTGTGGTGCAAAAATGCGACGTTGGCGGTGAAAGGGTTAATAGGCTTGGTCTCTGGGTTTTGGGGGGGCTTTTTTTCTACCCTGGTAAGTTTAATAATGGCATTTTGGGGGCTAAAAAATGGCTGGCGGCAAAAGGGTTAACGTGTAGCTGACTTGTATTTTCAGGCGAACAGGCTCCATAAGAAAAACGGGTCCCTCGCGGCTTAGCTCATCACGCAGTGATGCTGGCAGCGGTGAGCATTTTAATGTTGTTGGTTTCTAAGATTAACACTTTTTTTTTAATAATTTTTTTAATTATAGTTTGTAGTGATTATTGTCCATGTGTGTCTTGTCATCGTTTCTGGTATTGAACAAAGAAAAAATAAATGCTTTTTAAATGCAGCTGGTGATAGATGGGGAGTTGGTAATTTTTGAAGAAATTGCAGCTAGTTTTACAGACTTGCCTACGCACATAATATATATGTGCACATTCATGCTTGAAAGTTACATCGCTTCTATAACTGGCTTTGGTTTTTTCCTTATTTTACACATCTTAATAGTAAACATGTCCCATATGTGCCTTCCCGGGTCGAGAGGACGTTAAACACCAACATTTCTTCTTCTTCTTCGGCTTTGGTTAGGGTGAGTAAGTATGGTACAGTGAATCGCCTTTCTGTTTTTCTGCTCTTTTTTTTCTTGCTTTTTTCTTTTAGTATGAATATTTGTGTACATTTGAAGCAGTTCATGGTAGTCAGGAGATCAAATGAAAAGGGAAATGGGAAAAAAAAATTGTATTAATTTAACGAAGAAGAAAGCATTCGCTCACTGATTCTGTGAATGGATATGTCAGATCTGGACACAGAAACTGATCATCTTCAGTGGGAAGGTAAGGCAGTGTCCTAACGCGTTCAGCTAGTTGACATTATTTACAGCACTATGCGTTTCTTGGCTGCAGTTCAGCTGTGCGTGCCTAACCCTAACCCTGCTCTCCAAAGCTGATAGTACTTATGCCTATTGGCCACTGCAACTAGGGTTATTAACGCCCCTGACGGCAAGAGTGAATGCCCTTTTGGATACTGACCAACAAGGGCTTAACTCTCGCTGTCAAGGGCGTTAATAACCCTAGTTGCAGTGGCCAATAGGCATAAGTACTATCAGCTTTGGAGAGCAGGGTTAGGGTTAGGCACGCACAGCTGAACTGCAGCCAAGAAACGCATAGTGCTGTAAATAATGTCAACTAGCTGAACGCGTTAGGACACTGCCTTACCTTCCCACTGAAGATGATCAGTTTCTGTGTCCAGATCTGACATATCCATTCACAGAATCAGTGAGCGAATGCTTTCTTCTTCGTTAAATTAATACAATTTTTTTTTCCCATTTCCCTTTTCATTTGATCTCCTGACTACCATGAACTGCTTCAAATGTACACAAATATTCATACTAAAAGAAAAAAGCAAGAAAAAAAAGAGCAGAAAAACAGAAAGGCGATTCACTGTACCATACTTACTCACCCTAACCAAAGCCGAAGAAGAAGAAGAATGTTTGGTGTTTTACGTCCTCTCGACCCGGGAAGGCACATAATATGGGACATGTTTACTATTAAGATGTGTAAAATAAGGAAAAAACCAAAGCCAGTTATAGAAGCGATGTAACTTTCAAGCATGAATGTGCACATATATATTATGTGCGTAGGCAAGTCTGTAAAACTAGCTGCAATTTCTTCAAAAATTACCAACTCCCCATCTATCACCAGCTGCATTTAAAAAGCATTTATTTTTTCTTTGTTCAATACCAGAAACGATGACAAGACACACATGGACAATAATCACTACAAACTATAATTAAAAAAATTATTAAAAAAAAAGTGTTAATCTTAGAAACCAACAACATTAAAATGCTCACCGCTGCCAGCATCACTGCGTGATGAGCTAAGCCGCGAGGGACCCGTTTTTCTTATGGAGCCTGTTCGCCTGAAAATACAAGTCAGCTACACGTTAACCCTTTTGCCGCCAGCCATTTTTTAGCCCCCAAAATGCCATTATTAAACTTACCAGGGTAGAAAAAAAGCCCCCCCAAAACCCCAGAGACCAGCCTAATTAACCCTTTCACCGCCAACGTCGCATTTTTGCACCACAATGATTTAACACCTGTGTCACTAAAAAGGCATCAAATCAGAGTCTGTTATCCAAATACCCTATTTCTCTTTCATACCCTATTCTCAAGGATAGGCCTTACTTTCAATATGTCACAGAGGAATCCCCGATATTACAGACAGATTTTTTATCTCAACCCAGGTAAGTTTAATGGAAATTTAATGCTGACAAAAAATGGCTGGCGGTGAAAGGGTTAAGAACACCTTTTGCAGGAGTGAATGCCCTTGGTGGGTGGGGGAGAGATGGTTGAGTACTGACCAAACAAGGGAATAACTCTCCACCAATAACCCTATTTGAGGCCACTGAATGGCTGCCTTTTTGCAAGAGTGAATGCCCTTTTTGGATACTGATCAACAAGGGCTTAACTCTTGCTGTCAAGGGCGTTAATAACCCTACTTGCAGTGGCCAATATGGAACATGAGTCAAAAACCACAAAACACCATATCTAAATCTCACTCCTCCAATCGACAGGGGTGGTGGGCTTTTGTACAAATAGTTCCTGCACCCTCTGGAAGTTTCATGTTATCTAAATCTCACTCCTCCAATCGGGGGGTGGGTGGGCTTTTGTACAAATAGTTCCTGCACCCTCTGGAAGTTTCATGCTATCTAAATATCACTCCTCCAATCGGGGGGTGGGTGGGCTTTTGTACAAATAGTTCCTGCACCCTCTGGAAGCTTCATGCTTGTACCTTTCTCTAATCTATCACTCTCCTTTGACTCTTGCCTTTCCGATCCCTTCGCTTTACTATCATCCTACCATCTTTCTGCCTTACTGGTCCATTCTCCTGCCTTTGTAAAAGTCCTAGAAAGTCTTACAAATATTTTCTCCAGCCGAAGATGTGGACATGCCGGGCCTGACCCCCCTGTTTTCTCAAGTCAGACACGCAGCGACCGCAGCATGACGCATCTGCACTCATATGACAGGAGACTGTCTGAGCACTCGATCAGCGAAGAAGAAGAAGAAGATAGATCAGTGAAAAACGAAGAACCAATGTTATCTCAAAACTCCTTCCTTCTTCGATCGCTCATACAGTTTCATGTCATTATTAGTAGAGCGCAGATGCGTCATGCTGCCGTTATGCGCCTAACTAAGAAATACTAGGCCCAAAAAGCCCGACTTCGGGCTGGGGGAACATTTTTTTGAAAGATCTTTTTGAAAGCGTTTCTTGAGAGAAAAAAAGGCAGGAGAATGGACCGGTCGGTAAGGCAGAAAGATAGTAGATGACAGTAAGTCCTCAAAGGGAAAAGGCAGAGTCAAAGAGAGTGACAGATTAGAGGAAGTTATAAGCACAGAACTTCCAGAAGTTTCTGCCTCTTCACCTGGCTCATTCTAGTGCTCCCATCAAGATGCAAATTCCCCCCAATTTTTTTTTTTTTTGCATGCGATTTTTTGTGTGACTGATGAGGAAGGAAGGGGGGGGGGGGGGGGGTAAATTTTGACCAAATGACAACCTTTTCGTTGCCACTGGATTTAACTTGTGCTAAGTGCATGGGCACATGCGGAACCTCGGTTTATCGTCTCATCCCGAAAGACTCCACGTTCAGACCCGTGCGGCCTAGTTCAAAGTGAGAGGAACAAATCACCTGTTAGCCAGGTTCGAACTCGGGTTTTACTTGACACGCAGTGAACGCGTTACCACTGTGCCACTCTCCACTATTTACACAAAAGACGCCCCCAGGTATATATTTCAAGACGATCAGTTACTAACATCCGCAAGTTTTTGCTATCTAACCGAGTTGTCCAATACTGGAATAATTTTGTCAACTAACATTTAGGCTGCACCTAACATAAATATATTAACAAATCTTCTGGACAAAGACACAATGATGTTAAATTTTTTATAATACTTTCGATGAATAAAAAAAGAAGAAGAAAAAGTCCATTCCATATTTTTGTTAATTTTTATAGTTTAGTTGTAGAAAGCAAGCCACCCTGAATCAACTCAAAGTCACAAACGAGAAAGGGCGTAAAAGGGCCGCAAGGCCCACTTGCTTGTGGAAGTTGCCTAATTACTGTACTGTACAGTCGACCCCCTCTTTTAATACCTTCAAAAAATCTTGAAAAATCGGTCGTTAAAGAGGGGGGTCTTAAATCAGGGGTGACCAAAACAATGCACTCACTACACCGTTTATGACGCACAGCACAAGCATATTTCTTCTCACTACTTTCACCCTTTGCTCAAGAGTGAGCGTCACACGTTTCCTTTTTTTTACCCACATCGCTACACTATACTTTCTCCGCCTATTCTTGAATGAAACAACCGGAGTAGCGCGGCTTGAATTAGCGCAGAGAAATCTCACGAGGTTGGTCCGATCTCGCGTGGTCCCAATCTTGCGATGGTCCGATCTTGCGAGGGTCCGACGATTCTCGGCGAGGGTCCGTCTCTCGCGAGATTTCCTCTGCGCATAATTCACTTTGACATTGGCTAACAACAGTGGTACCCCAGCTGTGCGTCTGCTCGAACTGAGGCCGAGAAGGATAGATATCATACGTTTTTGTGACTGTTAATTGTCAGAATGTGTTGCATCGGTCGTAATACCAACAAGATTTACGGTCGTAAAACGCGTTTGAGGGGGAGTCGTAATTTGAGGAGGCAAATTTAGAAGAAAAACGATCCGTCTTTCATATTTCGGTCTTAAAAAGAGGGGAGGTCGTAATTCAGAGGGCCTTTCGTGAGGGGGTGCGACTGTACTACTACTACTACTACTAGCTACTACTATCCCCACGGGGGGGGGGGAGGAACTCACATCCAGGGCGGTGTATTTGTGGACTTGGCCCGGTCGTGGCTGGCCGACCTGGCCCGCGACTTCCCGCCCGGTGGCCGCAGGCCCTCCGCGGAGTTGAGGGAGTTGTTGGACGAGGAGTTGCTCAGCTCCCCTTGCAGCAGCTTCTGCTTGGCCGGGTCCAGAGAGCTCAGCAACGCGTCCGCCTGGGATTTGAAGTGGTCCGCGAAACCCCAGAAAGCCCTGCGGGGAGAAAGAAGAAAGAGAAGAAAAAAAAGGGGGGAGTTAATTTAAGAGAGTTATCCCCCTTTGTTCAATTTTGTTATCTCCTCGCTCCAAGATGAGAGTGTGTGATCCTGTAATATTCTCTCTCTCTTTCTGTCTGTCTGTCTCTGTCTCTCTCTTCTCTGTGTCTCTCTCAACATTACTAACTTTCTCGAGAAGGCCCTAGTTTCAGAGTCAGCATCACTGATGATTCTCTCCATACTGAATCGTGGAGCAAGGCAATGTGTTTTTCCAAGATGTGAGTGTCTCTCTCTCTTCTCTCTCTCTCTCTCTCTCTCTCGATCGTCTTGGCCTCTCTGCTCTCTCACTTGTGGCCTTACCATTTTAGACTTTCCAGACTTCTCTCTCTTCTCTAACTTCTCTCTCTCTCTCGCCTCTCTCTCTAACTTCTCTCTCTCGTCTCTCTACTTTCTCTCTCTCTCAATCTCTCTAACTTCTCTCTCTCAAACATTTCTCTCTCTCTCTCTCTCTCTTTTTCTCTCTTTTTCTCTCTCTCTCTCCCTTTTCTCTCTCTCTCTCTCTCTCTAACTTCTCTCTCTCTCTCTCTTCTCTCGTGTCTCTCTCTGTCTCTCTCTCTCTCTCAACCTACTTCCTGGAGAAGGCCCTGGCTTCGGAGTCCGTCGTCACTGATGCCCCGCCGTATGGAGTCCTTGGAGCAGGGCGATGTGCTTTCACCAGGGTTCGTGTCTTTCTGTCAGTCCCGTCTCTTCAAACTTTTCTCTCTCTCTCTCTAACTTCTCTCTCTCTCTCTAACTTCTCTCTCTCTCGTCTCTCTAATTTTTCTCTCTCTCTCTCTCTCTCTCTCTAACTTCTCTCTCTCTCTCTCCCTCTGCTCATTCGATCTCTCTTATCACTCTCCTCTCTTCTTTCGCTCTCTCTCCTCTCTCTCCACTCCTACTTCCTAGAGAACGCCCTGGCTTCGGAGTCAGCATCGCTGATGCCCCGCCGTATGGAGTCCTGCAGGAGGGCGATGTGCTTCTCCAGAGTGTGGGTGGCCCAGGAGTGCAGCAGCTGGTTCAGCAACTCGCAGGATTGCCGCCGGATCACGTTGGACTTTGCCGTCATGTTGCCGGTCACGATGGGGATCAGACGGTTGGTGTGCGCATACTGAAACGGGAGGGAAAAGTTTGGTAAAGGTCAAGATGTGCCAACACCCCCCCTACATTTCTCGGCTCTCCCCGCATTTTTTACACTTGCCTTTCTTACCAAACATTACATTAAGCTGTATTTTATGAACCTATTCAGAGAATTATCTTTGTTGAATTAGTAATCGCAGTCATGATAAAGGCCGATTATCTAATAGGCACCCCACCCCACACCCCTATGTATTGCAGTACACACAAACAGCCGCGGAGCATATGTCACAGTCTTGGTTCATTGTGTTTTTTCCGTCTTGCCTTTATCTTCTTCTTACTATTATTGAATGCATGTGTTTAATTATGTGAATGGATGACAATTACTGTTAAATATAGCAAACGGTAGAGGATGAAGTACTCAATCTGCAGTAAGAAGGCAATACTGAAAAATGGGAAATAACCGAGAAATGGAGGAGGGGGGAGGGGGGGGTGGGGCGCATCTTTACCTTTAACCGAATTTTTTTTTGGGTGTGATGCCTAGTTTCCTCTTGGAAGTTGATAAAAAAAAATTCTCAATTTTTTAGTTAGATACATAGTCAGCTCTCTTAATTTTTCCCGCCACCTTCCACCAAAAGCTCGTATCTCTAAGTCTAACGACTTTCTATCTGGGATAAATGAGGTTGTGTAAATTGAAGAAAAACTCATGTAAGTCCCAAATTCATATCTACTTAAGGACAAAAACCTCATATCGTCGTTCTTTTCAAGTATTAAAAAAAAAAAGAACAAAAGTAATTTTAGCAAAATGCAGGAGTAAACTCGCAATGTCTTGAACAACATATTCATCATAGTTAATCAACTGTTGAAAACGCGGTTAATTTTTAAACCCTTTCATTGCCACTGTCGCCTCTTGGCACCACATAGTTATAATGACATCACATTATAAGACTCCCGCCTACATAAGACCTACTTTCTCTGAGATATTGCTCTTCTTTGTGAGTATTAAAAATACCTCCCTTATAAGACCCCTCCCTTATAAGGCCTCATTTTGGATGATTTTTGAAGGTCTTATAAATTAGGTGCCACTGTAGTAGTTACTACAGGCTCCACCCTTCTCACAGACGACAATTACACCTGAATGATGAACCTGATGCAGACAGACCCGGAGGTGGCCATGATTTTGGCAGAGTTGGGCAGGATGAACAGAGCGGGGAGAACTGTCTATGAATGCTGTTTCCACAATGTTAAGACGTGTATGGTTTGGCCCCCCAAAAAAGGTGAGGTGTAAGTTTCTAAAACCAATTCATAGTGCATATCGTCAGTGAAATTCAAAAACCTCGTATTTCGATTTTGGGGGGGTTTGAGTTACATACATAGTCAGCTCTCTAATTTTTCCCGCCACCTTCCACCAAAAGCTCGTATCTCTAACGACTTTCTATCTGGAGTAAATGAGGTTGTGAAAATAGAAGAAAAACTCATAAGTCCCAAATTCAGAGACCTAATTTAAAGACACAAAAAAAATCTTGTATCTTCGTTCTATTCAAGTATTAAAAAAAGAAAGAAAAAAAAGAAGTAATTTTATCAAAATGCAGGAACTAAACTCGCAATGTCTTGAATAACATAATTATTCATATCATAGTTAATCAATTGTTGTAAAACGCGGTTAAGTGTTTTTTTTTTTTCAATTTTTTTTTTTTCTTTCTCAAAACTACAAAAATTGAGATAAAAGGTTTTTCTGAATGGGTCACCGACGATATACTATAGTTACTACAGGCTCCACCCTTCTCACAGACGACAATTCACCTGAACGATGAACCTGATGCAGACAGACCCGGAGGTGGCCATGATCTTGGCAGAGTTGGGCAGGAGGATGAACAGAGAAGGGAGAACCATCTCAGCAAAATGGTCCATCCGATGACCCAGCGTCTGGGCCATGTACCTGTCAACGAACATGAATGAATCACACACTCACCCAACCAACCAGTCACAAACAGACATCCCTGAGAGACAGACAGACAGACAATAGTCACACAATAATGATGCAGGCAAGTCTCTCTGACCATTTGACACCTGAGGTCCTTAAAGGTGGACCCTGACGGATGAGTTTTTTGCAAGAAACATACTTCGATATCGAGAGTCACAAGGAAAAGAAGACAAGAAAAACACAGCCTTTTCAGAGATTGGAACATTCATTTTTTGCTCTGGTTTTTTCCTAGTAAAAATCAAACCGTCAAAAAAAACGTCCATTCCTCATTAGTGCAGATGCCGGAGAGAGAAGCCATTTTGGATGGGTGGTGTGGCCAACGAAGGGGGGGTGGAGGGGGCCAAACACATTGTGGTTGAAGCTTTTTTTTCCCTTTTTGTAGTGCAGTAAAAAAAAAAAAAGCTGTTTCCTTTTCCAAAGCTGTTTTCTTTTCCTTTGTTGTGAGCGAAACTCCTTTAGATAAACTGCATAAAATTTAAAAAAAAAAAAAATAAAAAAGGCTTGTATTGGCGGAAAAAGCATTTCGTGCAAACGATTTTGGTCGCCATTAGAAAAGAGTACGTCACAATGCCTTCTCTTTCAGTGAGAATAATTTGGACTTCCAGCACCTCCGCCAAGGATGAATCGCCGATTTGACGGTTTGGATTTCTAGGAAACCAGAGCAAAGTGCGTGTTGCGATCTCTGTAAATGGCGTTTTCATGGTGATCTCGATGTGTTTTCTTGCAAAAAAACTCATCCGTCAGGGTACACCTTTAACAGCGTCACGACCATATGAAGCTGGCTCCGTGGTCATTACAGAGAGAGGGAGAGAGGCAGACATAAAGAGAGAGACAGAGACAGACAATGCTCACACAATAATGATGCAGGCGTCTCTGACCATTTTGTGACCTGAGTGGGTTAACTCTAATTACAGCACCGACAATATGAAGCTGGTTACATGGTCATCTACAGAGAGAGGCAGACAGACAATGCTCACACAATAATGATGCAGGCGTCTCTGACCATTTTGTGACCTGAGTGGGTTAACTCTAATTACAGCACCGACAATATGAAGCTGGTTACATGGTCATCTACAGAGAGAGACAGAGACAGACAATGCTCACACAATAATGATGCAGGCGTATCTGACCATTTTGTGACCTGAGGGGGTTAACTCTAATTACAGCACCGACAATATGAAGCTGGTTACATGGTCATCTACAGAGAGAGAGAGACAGAGACAGACAAGCAAACAGACAGACACACAGACAATACTTATGCACCATTAACGCAGGCCTCTCTCTCTGATGACCTGTGATCTAAGGGTGGTGTTCCTAAGGTCCTTGACAGCAACGATAAAGGCTGGCGCCATGGCTTTAAACAGAGACAGAGAGAGAGATAGAACGAACGAACGAACGAAACGATACGAATCATTTTAACGAGTAGGCCTTTCTGCCCATGGCCCATAAAGGAAGCAGGGGGGGAAGGGAGACGGGGGGAAAAAGAAGGATAAACCAAAATCATATAATAGCATACATACTCACAAAATGGAAACCTTTCACGAACACAAGCATAAATATGACACAGACCTGTTTTACCCTGAAATGGGGCTTCAGGTATTCAAAATCCAAAATAAGTGTATTTTGACACGCACAAAACAGGAGTACTCCAACAGGAAAGCTTCCACAACGGAGTGTAACATGCATGCACACATGAACTTGTTTGAAAAACTGTGTCAAAAGTATCATCCATTTAAATTTACAAGAACAACACACACTCACCACAGAGCGTCGACCAGCTCGTTTTCCTGAATCAGGCAATATACAGTTCTAAATTATATACAGTTTCTAAATTTTGTTACCATTTCACCATATTTTTGTCCCATGTACCATATTTATCATATTTTTGTCAAATATGTGTACAAAATATGGTGAAATCGTTATATGGGTAAACAGGTCTGATGACACATAAAGAGAATCAGTGACAAGCAATTTACGTAGCCTATTTTGGCACGATTATTTTTTGCTGTATTCTCGACCTAAGTTTCAGACAAGGAGAGACAGATAGACAGACGTAGAGACAGAGACAGAGACAGAGTACGGTACTCACGAAATAGTGATGCAGGCTTCTCGGACAACCTGAGACCTGAGGTCCTTGACGGCGCTGACAAAGGCGGGTTCCATGGTTCTGAGCTGCTGGTGGAAATCATCGTGGTCTGCCGCCCCGTTCATCACCAGCGCTCGAAACATTTTCAACTGCACAGAACAAAGTACAGTACAGTTCAGTATAGTATAATAATACAGCACAGTACAGTGTGGTTCAATACAATACAATAACAGCGCTGACAAAGGCTGGTTCCATGGCTCCGAGTTGTTGGTGGAAATTATCGTGGTCTGCCAGAGCTTGCAATATTTTCAACTGCACAGAACAAAGTACAGTACTGTTCAGCATAGCATAATAATACAGTACAGCGCAATGTGGTTCAATACCATAACAGTGCTGACAATGGCAGGTTCGATGGCTCTGAGCTGTTGGTGGAAATCATCGTGAACTGCCGCCCTGCTCATCATCACCAGAGCTTGCAACATTTTCAACTGCTCAGAACAAAGTACAGTTACAGTTCCGTATAGCATAATAATACAGTACAGTACAGTGTGGTTCAATACAATAACAGCATTCAGGAAAAGGCTGGCATCCATGGCTCGGAGCTGCTGGTGAAAATCATCCGTGTTCATCTGCCAGAGCTTGCAAACATTTTCAACTGCATGGAACATTGGTGTAAGACTGCACAGAACAAAGTACAGTACTGTTCAGTATAGCATAATAATACAGTACAGTACAGTGTGGTTCAATACAATAACAGCGCCTCACCTTCAAAGGCGGGTTCCATGGCTCTGAGCAGTTGATTGAAAATCATTGCGTCCTGAAATTCATATACAACCAGAGCTTGCAACATTTTCAACTGCACAGAACAAAATACAGTACAGTTCAGCATAGCATAATAATACAGCACAGTACAGTACAGAGTGGTTCAATACAATAACAGCGCTCACAAAGGCGGGTTCCATGGCTCTGCGTTGTTGATGAAAATCATTGTGATCACATTCATCACCAGAGCTTGCAACATTTTCAACTGCTCACAGAACAAAATACAGTAATGTTCAGTATAGCATAATAATACAGTACAATACAATGTGGTTCAATACAATAACAGCATTCAGGCAAAGGCGGGTTCCATGGCTCTGAGCTGCTGGTGAAAATCATCGCAATCTGCTGCACCTTTCATCACCAGAGCTTGCAACATTTTCAACTGCAACCAGATAAGGTTGCAGTGCTGATGGGTTACTTCATAACGTGATAAGAGGCAAACATGTAATATAAATGTTAAGAAAAATACCTATATATGCATAGAAATGGTGCACACGAGCACATGCGCCGAGCACACACCATACACACACCTCACACACACTCATATATACTACCATGCATGCATGCTCACACACACACACGCACACAAGCTCACACACACATTCATGCACACATGCTCACACACACACACAAGCTCACACAAACACACACACACACATTCATGCACACCTGCGCACACACAGGCTTCACACACACATCACACACACACACACACAACACACACACACACACACAAACTCACATTATCCACCCGTTTCTCCCAATCCGCGTTGACATCCGACAACACTGTGTTGACCTTTGACATGTGATCGACCATGTCCCTTGAAGAGAAAAACTGAAACAAAAATCATCATCAATACCATCCTCATCATCAATGACAACACTGCATTGACCTTTGACATGTAACCAATTTGTCCCTTGACGAGGATAACTGAACCAAATCATCATCATTATCATCGCCCATGGGGCTTTTTTACCCCCGTCTTCCCCTTATGAATAATTATATAAGATGGAATGCTAAACATGAAATAGGGGCGGTCCTCTGTCTCTGAAAATATGCTTTATGCTGAGAAAAGAAAATGTGACTGAGTTAAAATTAACCATGCTATAAATTTTTTTTTTTTCATGAGATAATTGGCTTATAATTGGCAAATTCTTACCTTTTACTTATTACACCCACCAACTACATATTTTACTTTTGGGCTGTTACCCACCCCCCCCATTTACCCGCCCATGGTGCTTTTTACCCCGTCTTCCCCTATCATAATTATATCGAATTAAACAGACTCACCTTAACCTTGGGGACATCTTCGAAGGACTTGATGAACAGTTCTTCGTCGGCCGCCCCCGCGCCTGCGCTGCTGGCTGTAACACACACAGACACACACAGACACACACACACACAGACACACATCAATCAATCAATCAATCAATCGAACCTTTATTATCCTGGTTATTATATAGCCGTCCCTCCCCGTGGGATACCACCGGGGGGTCTTTTGTATAAATAGTTCCCCCACCTTCTGGAAGTCACTGTTCTGTGTTTGTAACTTCCTCTAATCTGTCACTCTCTTTGACTCAGCCTTTTCCTTTGCTTTGCTGTCATCTACCATCCTATCTTTCTGCCTTACCGACCCCGGTCCATTCTCCTCCTGCCTTTTTTCACGAAACGCTTTCAAAAAAGATTTCCTCCAGCCGAAGTCGGACTTTGTCAGCGAACTGGGCCCTAACTATTTCTTATTTAGGCATATAACGGCAGCATGATGCATCTGCGCCCATAACTGTCTGAGCGATCGAAGACGAGAAAAAGAATATAGGCCGTCCTCATGCAAAAGAGATTCAAAAAAACAGAAACTCCTCAAAACTTCACTTGAGAATGTGGAAAGCCCTCCAACTTCTCTGGGGGTCATTTCGGGTCAAATGACGTCACTTTTTTTGTTAATGGGTAGCAATCACCACACCAGTGACTTTGGTCATTTATTTTCATCTGTGCATTCCCATCGTTTGTTGAAACAATGTAAGCATGAACAAATCCTTAGTGATTTATTTAAAACAAAAAACTTGTTGTTTTACAGCTTTGTTAGATGATGCAGCTTTGTCTAGATCAACTGGTAAGTCCAACACATCGAAGATGACCAATTTTGAGTTACTGTCTCTTTTGCATGCGGACGGCGATATTAAAATGGAAATTTTGCCTGCTGTTTAATACCAAACAATGCATGCATAACACAATGTACACGAGAAATATCGCTTTGTTAGAAATAAAAGATTGTAAGTGAAATGAAATTCACACACACACACACAGACACAGACCAACCTGCACACATAAGTACACACATGCTTCCACATACTTGACAAGGCATAATGAATGAATTAATGAATTAAATAAATTGATAAATACACAAATCACAGAAAGCAACAAGGGCGGTAATATCACAGGAAGCTTAAAACAATACAAACCACGAAGAAAGGTAGAAAAAATGCACACACACACACACACCACACACGAACCCTTCTCTCTCTTCTACTCTGTTTGGTTCTTTGTTGTTGTTTTTTTTTTTTTTCTTTCATTATACTGATCATAATGTTTTGTGTTCCTGTAAATATGTTAAGTTCATTTATTTTTGATTGATGTGGGGTTTTTTTTTTAATGTAGGGCAGGATGAAAAAAAGCTTTGTTAGGCTTATATCTTTAACCCTCAATAAAAAGATGATTTTGCCCCACTTTTAAATACTTGACTTGACACACACACATATGCAGTTGTTCTCTCGCTCAATTATGTCATTCCAGTCACCCTGTGTACCCCAGCCCCCACACCCCCCCCCCCCCCTCACCCCTCTCTCTCTCTCTCTCTAAAAAGCCCACCCTCTCTTTTCTTTCTTTCTGCATCTCTCTGTCTCTCTCCCCCCTCGATCTGTCTCTCCGTCAGATTTTCTTTCGTCTGTTCACTCGTTCTTTTTCTTCCAGGATAGCAAACCGCCCAACACACCGAAAGAAACCACCACCACCACCATTCACAACAGCAAACGAAAACTCGAGAACGAAACTAACCAAAAATGACAAAGGAAAAAGGACAGAATCAAATTATAATCCCCACTACTAAATCTGATACTTTTCAAACACCACAAACACCTACCGGGTATTTTTAAAAAAATAAAATAAAATGTACGCGCAAGCATTCGAAACCTCAAAAAGAAAGAGAGAAAAACTACAAAGAAAACAACAGATATAAACTTGACATTGAAATATATACAAGCAACAAACAAACAACTACACAACAAATGCAAAGTGACGTTAATTTATTTTATTCACAAAGAGACCAAAACAAAGGCAGCGATTTGATGCTAAAAAAAAAAAAAACCCCCCGATGATTTTGAACCAAAAACAGATGCGTGTGGTTTAAACAAATCTTTATTCACTCACTACTTCGGAAACGATCAAACACAAAGACAATTAGAGCAACAACAACTCGATGCTTGTGGCAAAAAGAAAAGTATTTTGTTATGGATTTTTTTTTTAAAATCAAATATACTATTTTTTTGCTGGAACCATTCCTTTTTTTGGGTTGATAAATTTTAAGTCAAAACAAAACTACTGGATATTTTCGGCGAATGTGCCTTTTATCAACACAGACAAACAAGAAAACGGCAAACATAAGCAAAATGAGCAAAAAGCAGGCAGTTTATACTGAAATATATAAACAAATAAAGCAAACAAACACCAACCGACGGAAATACAAGAACACAATCTCGGGTTCATGATACACTCAATCACAACTTCAATGACATTTCAGGAAAACAAACAAGTAGAAAGAAGGGTGTAGGAAAGGGGAAGGGGGAAGAGGATGACTTGAGAGGGAGAAACAAAAATAAATAGAGGGGAGAACAACGCAACGTGTGTTTAGTACAATTAACCCTTTCACCGCCGCCAATGTCGCATTTATGCACCACAATGGTTTAACACCCATGTCACTAAAAAGCAACAAAGTGGGCCAGGGTCTGTTATCCGAAAAGACCCTATTTTTTCCTTCCCCTCTTCATTTTGGGAGGCAAAGGATACGGGCCTAACGTTATGCATGTCACAGAGGAATTCTCAATGTGTTGCGGTTAAAAATAGTTTCTCACTACCCAGTTAGGTTTAAAGGTATTCTTTGGTTGAAAATGGCTGGCGGCGAAAGTGTTAAATGGGTGGAATGTTGGATGAACACTGCAACATTACAACATCAACAAAATCTAACACCTGAAGACAGAAATGATCAAACAACATAAAGTAAAACACACTACGCAATTTTAAGTGCACTTCGGTCGGTATGGTAGACAGCGAACAAGCTTGTTGACATACCCCGTACCTCGAGATTGGGGCGGTACCTTAGTATAGGCAATAGGTTTAATTAACGCGATGCGTGTTTTAACTCATCTCACACCTATCTGTATTGGTTTGAAAAAATCGGGACTTTCCTGGTGTTGTGCCTGCATCCGGGCATTGCCTCCAGTATTCGTTCCCACCATCTATCTTTGTATCTTTGTGTTTAACTGAGGCGTGGTTACCGTTACACCTATCTGTATTGTTTCAAAAATCGGGACTTT
>CM065703.1:15083076-15090576 GCA_017654935.2 Phymorhynchus buccinoides | reverse complement strand
AGAGAGAGAGAGAGAGGCACATGTAGAGAGAGAGAGAGAGAGAGAGAGAGAGAGAGAGAGAGAGAGAGAGACGCACATGTAGACAGAGAGAGAGAGAGGGAGAGAGAGAGAGAGAGAGAGAGAGAGAGGGGCAAACACAAATAACAGAACAGATCATTTACCAACACTAAGAGACAGTGATACACTTTGAAGAGAGGACAGAAGAGAGTTCTAAGCATGGATATAAAGTCTGTGTTCCACTTCGAGAGAGAGAGAGAGTGCTTACTAGAATGCACAATCATGATCAGACTAAGAATTGTGATATTTCTATTCCTCTATCAATTCATTCTGCTTTTCAATTTTTCTCAAGCGCCAGCCAGAAATTTCACAACGGCGCGCACACACACACAAAAATTAGAAACAAAAGCTGCAGCTAAATCCCAGAGTTTGAAAAAAAAAGAAAAAAGAAACACAGGTGTTCAGTCAATGGATCAAGTTCTTTCCGGGATCCTGAGAAGAAAAAATAATATAAAAACCTGATAAATTTACCATACCAACCACCCCCCTTTACCCACATTTACATTTATACATCTCTTAAGGGTCAGACATACTGTATACGGTTCAATCCGATTGTGGCATTTCTGAAACATGATTCTCGTGAAGTTCTACCGTCTAAATGAAACTTATGAAATCCTACTAGTTACGTTCACTATATTTTGTACTCACCCCGTACACGAATCGTATTAAATATGTCTTTTTGTATCAGACAGTTTAGTTGATTTGCGTATTGGGATCTGCTCGAGTATATTAGGTATTATTAGGTATTGGGTACTTTATAGTCACAGAGGCATCTCTGTGAAATTTGGGTTGCTCCCACCTGGAGAGCGCGTCGCAGCCACCAGAGGCGCGCCACCCATATATATATAGTAGTATAAAGTATATACATAGTGAGCGAAAATAGTAGAATTATTCTTAGATGGAAGTATTATTTTTACATGAATCACGACTCGCAGAATTCGTCCCAATCGGATCGCATTTGGGATAGAATTGTCAGGCATGGTAGTGGGGGCAAAGTGGTTTTCAAGGAAAATGGCCGGGGGTCTAGGGGGCCGAAGAAAATTCAATAAAATTCAATAAATGAGTGAAATTTTCACTTTTTCATGCCATTTCAATGCATTTTTTAACAATTTTGTTTCAAACTGTTTCGCGGATTTTCCGCGATTCGCAGGTCTACCATGCCTGATTGTATGCAAATTGTCTGCTCCTTTTACTCCCTCACACCCTACCCACATTTACATTTCCACATCCCTTACCCACCCACCCACCCACCCCTGCCCCCTTTCCTTAACATTAACTGCACTTGCACTTGGCATGGTGGGGGTCAGCAGGCGAGGAAGAAGAATCCGGCATCATCCCGCGAAGGTCCAGGTTCCTGGCCAGGTAGAGGTACAGAGAGTACCCGACAATCACCGCCGTGTTGACCACCAGGATGATCGCCATGGGAATGAAGCTGGTGCCCAGGTCGAAGGTCATCCAGCGGGAGACCACCTCCCTCCTCTCCTGCATGTCCAGCAGCAGAGCCTGCAGCGAGTCCATGACTCCGAGGATCGTCGTCACATGGAAGAGCTGATGGCTGTGGCCGATGATGTCGAAGTGTCCGGGCTTCAACCGCTCGGGGAAGTGCGAGGCGTAGAGGAACGCCGAGAGGGTGGCGAAAACGAACTGGCGGGCGTGCAGAGTATTGGCTGAAAGCTCGCCCTCCTCCTCGGAGCCGAAGAACAGGCGGTAGATCACGGGGGCGCATGTGAAGAGGTAGGGGAGGCTGAAGGAGAACAGGCGAAGGCACTGACGGAACGCGCTGGGGCGCATGAACCGCGTCCCGCACGACGAGAAGGTGCAGAACACCGCTGCGCACCCGGCCCCGAAAACGTACCACGAGCGCAGCCCCGTGTCTCTCAGCCCCTCAGGGAAGGAGTATGCGCGGATGGATACGCACACGCTGAATGAGAAGAGGCTGAGCGCGGAGTAGTCCAGGAAGAAGCAGACGTGGCGGGCGCGCTCGGACATGACGTTGAAGGTGTGGGCGATGGCGCTGGCCAGGGGGAACATGCAGCAGGCGAACATGAAGCACAGCATGGGCCAGGTGTAGGAGTCGTGGCGGAAATCCAGCGTCTCCGACAGCCCCTTCAGCACCCACATGAAGTACCAGCTGGGCAGGAAGTGGGTCCAGAAGTTGAACGTTTCGTTGGTGGCGTCAAACAGGCTCAGGATGCACTGCCAGGCCGAGGACTTCGGGTGGCGGTACCCGGTCACGATGAAGTGCTCGTGGAAGTGCTCCGGCATCTGGTCCTTGTGGTAGAGGGGCCCGCCCAGCCCGCTGCTGGGGAAGGTGGTGGAGGGAAACATTCTGGACAGGGGAGGGTGGGGGAACAGAGTAGAAGCTCCAGAATAAGATGAAGGTGTGGTGGGTAAGGAAGGAGAAGGAGGGAAGGTAAGAATAACGGAAGCTCCAAAATTTGATGAGGATGTGGTGGATAGGGTTGGTGGTGGGTAGTGGTGATGTCAGCAGCTGAAGCAATCGCGGCCGGTTTCAATCTCTGTTGGTCAGTTTCAATCTCTGTTGGTCACCTCCTGAAGACACAAGAAAAGACACGCTGCTTGTTAAGATTTTAATATTATCAACATTATAAAATGATAAGTATTAAGCAATAGAGATGATAAGTTATAATAAGTTATTATGATTGGAATTTTTTTTTTTTTAAAGCCAAGATAACAGAGAGAGAGAGAAAAACAGACAAAAACATTCATAACACCCTCTATTCAGGAAGATTAGGCAGAGAGCTGAAGAAAGAAGAGAAGAGGAAACAAAACAAACGCGTAAGAAATACCATATAACAGCAACATGAAAGAGAAAGTTTCTTCATCCAAACTGTAGTAGACACTCGCAGTAATACTTCACAAAATAAATTCCTATCACAACTTTGTCTGTGTATTGGCGCATAGGACTTGCAACTCTACGCGAGATCATCCAGGCTCGGAGATGGAGGTGGTTTAACTCATTCAAGTCGTTCCGGCCATATATGTCCAGAATTAATATAGCTGTTAATTTGATGCATTTGCTTCAAGGGAAGTAAAGCTGTGTGCACACCATACCTTGGTCACTTCTAAACTCGCTTCACTCCCTTAGACCACAATTTTGCCTCTGACTTTGCTTTTGTAGTAGTTTGTTGTGGGGAAACCAATCAGTGTATAGTTTTCCTATATAAAGTATATATATAACAAAAAGTCTGATCTACCACTTCCCTATGTGAGTATGTGTAAACCTGAAGTAAAAACCCGTAATCTTCCTTCATTTTTCCTTTTCTTTATGTATGTTTTGTTTGTGTGTATGGCTGGAGTGACTTGTGAGTTTCTTTAATAATTCAAAATCATTGCAATGCGAATGAGTTAACGGGAAAATTCTTCTCGCCTCGCACAAACAAAGACCAACGCACAATCGTCGCATGTCAGCTCCCAGCAACATAGCTGCAAGCACACCAATGATAAAAAGAGAGCATTGATTGTTTCCCTCACCCCATTAACCCTTTCGCCGCCAGCCATTTTTTCGCCAAAAGATACCATTAAACTGGGTAGAGAAAATAAAATATCTGCCATATTGCGAATTCCTCTGTGATATATATATAACACATTAGGCCTGTCCTTACCTCCCAAACTTAAGAAAATAGGGTCTTTGGATAACAGGCCCTGATTTGATGCCTTTTAGTGACATGGGTGTTAAACCATTGTGGTGCTAAAATGCGACATTGGTGGTGAAAGGGTTAATAGGAGCAGCAGTGGGGGGAGGGGGGTTCTTTCTTTCCCTACCCTCTAGGCTTGAAGTGGTCGGTTGATTGAATCCCAACGAGGGCCATTCAAAGCAATCAAAGCGGTGTTGTACCTGCACCCGATGGCAGTTAGCATAGCTCTATAGCAACGTAACACACACAACATTAGCTCTGGACAGAAATAGCAACTACTGTATGAAAACTTTATGGAGGGAGCTTTTCGACCGTAAAGTAAATATTCAGATTTTTTTTTTATCCTGCGCCCCCCGCCCCCCTTTTTTTTATAAAAAGGAAAGTAGGATAGTGGTGAGCAACATAATTTATCTTGCGCTTCATCTTGCTGATTCCATGTGCTTTACATCAAATACATAAATTCATAAAACAGTTCAATCATTTTATTGTCTTCACAGAAAGGAAAGAAATTCGCTGCCTGGCATCCACATTTTATAAGTAATAAGACACGACACAAGTAATGCTTAGGAAGACAACTTAAATAAGACAACCAAATTTTAAAACACACACACACACACCAATCCAATTAGGCACTGTTCAGACAAATATTATGCATAAAATTATAAAGTATTACTGGTGAAAGCAAAACATTTGACACTCAGTCGCACACACACCCCTTTGGGCTATCGGAATAAAATTAATCAGAGCAAACAACATCCCCGTGGGTCTTTTGTACAAATAGTTCCCCCACCTTCTGGAAGGTCTGTGCTTGTAACTTCCTCTAATCTATCAGTTCACCCTCTTTGATTTTGCCTTTTCCCTTTGCTTACTGTCATCAGCTATCTTTCTGCCTTACCGGTCCATTCTCCTGCCTTTGTTCAAGAAATTCTTACAAATATTATCTCCAGCCGAAGACGGACATGCTGGGCTTCATTATTTCTTAGTCAGGCATTAGGTGCATAACGGCAGCATGAAGCATCTGCCCTCATATGACAGGAGACTGAGTGATCGAAGACAAAGAAGAAGAATCTCATTTGTAGCCCTACCTGAACCCTTAGGGTTTATTTACAGACACCACAAAATTGGTTGCACATGTCACTTGAACAGAAAACTTAAAGAGCTTACGGGCACAAGTTTCAATGCAATCTTATAATGCAATATGCGTAGACTCTGTGAACTTGAGAACCTGAGAATCACGGAACATGCTTTTGCGATTAGTGCTTATAATGGTAGGGGAGAAAACCCTAGCAGGCTAGACATTTAACCCACATTTTAAATATTTGTTTTTAGTCTTTGTGAATGCTTTTTTTTTTCTTTCTTTTTTTAACAAGGAGACATATTTTTGCAATAAGTGCAAACATTTTGGGGGGAAAAAGAAAAGAAAAATCATGCCCATCAGGTCTATCAACTGAAAGATTTAGGCAAGCTACCAATTTTCGATTAATGATTTTTAAAAAGTGCCATATCAATTTCTAATTTACTTTTAAAACACATTGCAATTAATTCAAATTAAAACCTGTCACCATTATGAATGTAAGCTGCTGTATTGAATTGTATTGTATTGTATTGCATTGTATTCATTGTACAGTGGAACCTCTCTTATAAGACCTCCCATTATAAGACTCCCTCCCACATAAAGACCTACTTCTCCAAGACATTGCCCTTCTTTGTAAGTATTAAAATTACCTCCCTTATAAGACCCCTCCCTTGGGATGATTTTTAAAGTCAAGGGCGGCTCCACTGTATATGTATTACCGCTACAATCACAGAAAATCATCAACATAAAAGTTGAGATACCCTCACCTGGAAAGAGTGTCGCCTCCAGAGCAGCACCACGCTTTTCTTTTAATGCTAATCCAAACAATCGAAATCTTCTTGTATTAATTACCATGTTCTTCGCATCCTTCATCTATCAGATAGAACTTGCTTCTTTTTTTTTAAACCTTATACCCTCTTTTTATTAATAATAATATAATATACTGATAACAATGAGCATTTATATGCCCTTATTCTTAAACAAGCCCTAAGCGCTTACAATAATAAACAAATAAATGAATAATGCCCCCCCCCAAAAAAAAAGAACAAAAAAAGAAAAAGAAAACTAAAACAAAAAAAGCAGTACAAAAAATAAGAATGTCAAATTAAAAATTAAAAATAAATCCTTTTTTTGCATTTTACAAATCAAATGGTTGAAACACGCAACAAAACACATAAACGCTCGCACACACACACACACACACACATACACTAACCCTAGAATGTCCAAAATTGCTTTGCACACACACATACACACATAAATGCGCACACACGCATACAGAAACCAAACACACACACACACACACATTCAGCATAAAGAGTAAGTTAGATAGTCGCCTTTAGTCCCTGACACAGCTACGGTCACACCAGGACTCAGTCCCCACATAAGGTTCAAACCACAGACATCATCACAACAAAGAAATCTACCGTAACCACGTTACATATTCTGAAAACACAACATAAAGTCTTGAAGCATCATGTTTTTATTTGCTGTTTTTGTAACTTTCTTGGTTGTGCGTTGCATCTCAACTGACAAGAGAGGGTTAACTATTTTATTGAGTTCGCACGCGTTAACGCTTTAACGGGGAAAAATCACTGACATAAGCTCTGAAAATAGATAAACGCATGGCAGGGTGCTTGGCAGCGAATGCCTTTGCATTTGGTGGGAGTGAAGAGTGACGTCTTGGGTGAATGTATTCGCCCATGGTGCTAGAAGAGTTAAAAAAAACACCACAAAACGATTCACATGGCATCTTCATCACTGTACCACCCACCATGGGGATACCGGGGGGGTCTTTTGTATAAATAGTTCCACCTTCAGGAAGTTCTATGCTTGTAACTTCCTCTAATCTGTCACTCTTTTTAACTCTGCCTTTTCCATTTGCTTTACTGTCATCTACTATCTTTCTGCCTTACTGGTCCATTCTCCTGACTTTTTACACGAAACGCTTTCAAAAAGATTTCCTCCAGCCGAAGTCGGACTTGCTGGGCCTAACTATTTCTTAGTTAGGCGCATAACGGCAGCATGACGCATCTGCGCTCATAAGTGACAGGAAACTGTCTGAGCGATCGAAGAAGAAGAAGAAGAATCACTGTGCCATATTCTGCATAAAGAGATTACCATATTTTTTGCACTATATAATGCGCACCTTATTACAAAGCGCACACCCCAAATTTTACCCAAAATTCAGATTTTCTTTATCACCCTTTTTTAATAATAATAATGGGAATTTATATAGCGCTCTTTCTCACATGAGCTCAGTGCGCTTTACATTGATAACAAAAACATTATAAGGCAATCAAATAATTAATCATTAGAAAGTAAAATAAGCATGATGCTTGCACGCAACGTTCTCTTACTTCCTTACACACACACACACACATACACACATTCTTACTATTTTGTTCATCATATTATAAGGCACACCCCCCAAATTCAGATTTTGGTAAAGGTCAAGATGTGCCACCCCCCCTACATTTCTCGGTTAATTGTATTTTTCCGTTATTGCCTTTCTTACCATACATAAAGCTGTATTTTAGGAACATTTTCACCAAATTAGGTTTTTGGAATACTGACCCTAACCCTAACCCCCCACCCTATAAGACAGAAAAACACAACGAACCACAACTGTGACAAATCGCGGTGTACTGCAGTACATAGTGGGGGTTAGGTTTAGGGCTTAGGGTTAGGGATAGGGTTAGTATTCCA
>CM065703.1:15053076-15080576 GCA_017654935.2 Phymorhynchus buccinoides | reverse complement strand
AAAGTCGGTAAGAGCAGGGAGAAATTCCGCTGCCTGGTATGGCCAAATTGATAGCTAGGTTTTCCAAGTGTGCACCCCCCCCCCCCCCCCCCCTTAAAAAGTTTTTAAAAAATTGGGTAGACACTGCACTTGCGGCGACGCGCTCTCTGGGGGGAGAGCAGCCCGAATTTCGCAGAGATGAGTCTCTGTGACTAGAATATACCAAACACCAAATATATAATTGTGAGCTTAGTCTAATTTACATACAGTATTCCCCGTGTTGACTGTCTAGTTCGTACTCATGACTACAGGGGCGGGAAACTAACACAGTCACAGCCTGCTGTTGGTAAACACTGTGACATTCAACAACAGTGTTCTCCATCATGTTACAAGCCTACGCAACATAATCTTTACGTCCACTTGAGATGGGGGGGGGGAAATGTGAGCTATCATCTATACACGACTCCTCGAAGCAAACTTGTGCTCTCAAAACAGTCTGTGACACTCAAATGATTGTTCATCATCGAATCTTTAAACCCTCTTAAGCAAAGATGGAGATTACACACACACCCCACCCCTTTCATTTCTCAGTTCTTTCCGTTTTTTCAGTTTTGCCTCTCTTACTGCAAATAGACGATTTTCGGAAAAACTAGGGGAGAGCACTTCGAGTTGCTTACCTCCATTACTCGGTCAAATACCATAGCAACAATGCAATAACGGTGTCGAAGCTTGAAACCGCAGGATGCGAGTCAGCGACTTGCAAACATTTTGTTTAGAAAAATTAGGGGTGGCCAGTGGCCACAAACTGATAAAACTTGCAAAATGTGACGTAAAAATATAAATGACATAATTTGTTTAGAATGACGCACTGTGTTCTAAGTGCTGTATGTCTGCTCAAACACACAAGGCGAGAGCTGATGGCAGAGTGACTTCCCCTGTTTGACCGATTGAATTAGGGAAGATCACTCCCACACACCACGAAATTACTCCCCTTAATTATTTCCGAACAATTCCTATTGAGCACTTAAACCTCTATCGTTTTCTATATTTAACATAAAATTTCATCCACTGAAACAATTAAAACAAGGGCATCGCCGAGCGGCAGCAACGCATTGTGACGATGCAAACCCGGCCAGAGTTATGTCCTCTCCACCCCACCCCCCACCCCCCAATAAACACACCACTTTCCACCCTTACAGAACGCATAAAATACATAGCCCAAAATTTGAAGCGATTCTGTTCAGTAGTTCACGAGATACAGATGAACTTTTATATAAACTTCCTTGCAACATGGTACACCACCACACAAAATTTGAAGCGATTCTGTCGACTAGTTCACGAAATAAAGCTGGGGGGAAATTACATAGCCCAAAGAAGGAAATTTCGGTTTTCAAGGTCAAACTTCAAGGTCAAGGTCAGCACGGTGTTGATTAACGAAAGGAAGCTTCCTTTTCAAGCTGTCTACCCCTCTGCCAATTTTAATCAAAGTGCAAACAGTAGTTTTTAAAATAATCGATACACAGACACACAAACCGATCGCAAAACCCCGGCCTCTGGCCGGGTAAATATGCATTCGCTAACAGTAGAAAACTGAGACAAGACTGAAAAAAACGGAAAGAACTAAGAGTGTGAGAGGGGTGTTAATCAGCACCTTTATCCCCACTTGAGATGGAAAAACAAACAACTACACGACAAGTGTAAAGTGACATTATTTTATTCACAAGAGACAAAACAAAACTATTGGATATTTCGGCGAATGCGCCTTTATCAACACAGACAAACAATTCAACAGCAAACGGAGCAAAAAGCAGGCAACAAAAGGAGCAAAAAACCAACAAGATCAAAATGAAAACAATACTTATGCATTGGACTGTAGAGGGGAAGTATTGTTTTCATTTTGATATTCTTGGTTTTTTTGCTCCTTTTGTTGCCTGCTTTATGCTCCTTTTGCTGTATTTGCTGTTGAATTGTTTGTCTGTGTTGATAAAGGCGCATTCGCCGAAATATCCACTAGTTTTGCTTTGTCTCTTGTGAATAAAATAACGTCACTTTACACTTGTTGTGTAGTTGTTTGTTTGTTGTATGTTCCAGTGACGTTGCAGTCTGTTTCAGGTTTTGGGTTTTTTGGGGGGTTTTCTCCCCCACTTGAGATGGGGAAAAAACCCAACCTGTGTGGTATGGGTACGACATGTACAGAAAAACATGTACTTGCTCTCTCCAAACACTGTGATACTCAATGATCGTCGTGCACCAGCTTGTAAGCTTGTGCAGATTAACCCTTTCACCGCCAATGTCGCATTTTAGCACCACAATGGTTTAACACCCATGTCACTAAAAGGCATCAAATCAGGACCTGTTATCCAAAGACCCTATTTTCTGAATTTTGGGAGGTAAGGACAGGCCTAATGTTATATAACTATGTCACAGAGGAATTCGCAATATTGCAGATATTTTATTTTCTCTACCCAGTTAAGTTTAATGGTATTTTTTGGCTGAAAAATGGCGCTGGCGGTGAAAGGGTTAATCGTTAAACCCACTAATGAGATTATTATTATTATTATTATTATTATTCAGACAAAATTATTTAGCGCATTACCTTAAAGCTCAATGCGTTTTACAAAATCACTAGGAAGCTAAAAAGCGAATAAAAAGGCATATGACACACACAGTCACACACTCACGTGCACACACTCGCGCGCGCAAGCGGACATAATGCAGAATACTTACACATAAACATACCATAGATGGGGGGAAAACTGTGCATAGAAAAGCGAGCGAGCTTGTACCCTCAAAATGATAGACACTCAATAATAATGCATCAATAAGACAGTAAGCCTAAAGCAGAGTAACTTGAAGATTACTCTAAATTTCCACTAAATATGGAAACAAATATGGTGTGCTGTGTATAAAAAGCAGATTAATCTTCAAGTCCACGAATTCAACCCGACGGATCAGACCTCGTACAGTGGAACCTCCCTTATAAGACCTCCCATTATAAGACTCCCTCCCACATGAGACCTACTTCTCTGAGACGTTGCCCTTTTTTGCAAGTATTAAAATTACCTCCCTTATAAGGCTTCATTTTGGACGATTTTTGAAGGTCTTATAAGGGAGGAACCACTGTATTGCGCAGTACCTCCAGGATCTGTTCCGGGCTTTGAATGATGGTTGGTTGATGGTTCATCCCAATTGTGCTGCTTTGCAGCCGAGTGGACATAAAACCTAACTTTCAATAAGGAAAGCAAATTTTGTGCTACGTATTACATGAGGAAGCAAAGTTATGCTCTCCAAGCACTGTCACACTCGATGATTGTCCACTATCATGTAAGCCTGTGTAAACGAATCCGCTAAAGCCCACTTAAGCAAAACATTAGGCGTTAAGAACACACACCCTTAAAGGAAGCAAAACGTGTAATCTGTCGAGCACTGTCACTCCATGATCGTTCCCCATCACTTATAATATTAGGCCTGCGTTGATGGATTTGTCAGCCACTTGAGGAGAGACACAAATCATCCCTGTAGGAGAGGAAAAACTGCAGCAAGGGTTTTAGTCACACACGCATGCACACGTGCACGCACGCGCACACACACACAAACACAATCATAATTATCTCATTGACATTCCTCGAGTGTCTGCGTTGTCCCACCTTTTTTTTTTAAAGCCCCCAAAGTGGTTTTCTTGCTTTCCAGGTTATCTTTTATTTCCCCCTTAAAATGTAATTCTATATGTCTTCTTCCTGAATTGCTTTCTTGGATAGAGTTTCACCATTTTTCTCTAAATATTATTTCTTTACGTGACCAAGCTTACCTGTCAGTGAATGGCTGTCTTAACCCTTTGTCCGCCAGCCATTTTTAGCCAAACATTTCTGTCAAACTTACCTGGGTACAGAAAAGTTGGTGTCAGCAATACTGTGAATCCCCCTATGACATGTATCAAATAAGGCCTTTCATTATCTCCACATCTGCAATACTGTGAACCCCCCTATGACATGTATCAAATAAGGCCTTTCCTTATCTCCACATCTGCAATACTGTGAACCCCCTATGACATGTATCAAATAAGGCCTTTCCTCATCTCCACATCAGCAATACTGTGAACCCCCTATAACATGTATCAAATAAGGCCTTTCATTATCTCCACATCTGCAATACTGTGAACCCCCCTATGACATGTATCAAATAAGGCCTTTCCTTATCTCCACATCTGTAATACTGTGAATCCCCTATGACATGTATCAAATAAGGCCTTTCCTTGTCTCCACATCGGTAATACTGTGAATCCCCTATGACATGTATCAAATAAGGCCTTTCCTTGTCTCCACATCTGCAATACTATGAATCCTCTTATAACATGTATCAAATAAGGCCTTTCCTTGTCTCCACATCTGCAATACTATGAATCCTCTTATAACACGTATCAAATAAGGCCTTTCCTTGTCTCCGAAAATTAACAACATAAGGTCATTGGATAACAGATCTTACTTAATTCACACCTTTCAGTGACTTGGGTCATAATCAGTGTGGTGCTAAAATGCGACATTGGCAGTGAAAGGGTTTAAAGACCCACTACCACGTCATGTGTCAAGATCACGGTTTTCACCTGTTTTCCCTCTTATAGTTGATAAGAAATCTTAAGCAATCTTCCTAGCATAAGATGGAATGTGGCACGTGACGTGGGGGTCTTTAAATAAGACTGCCTTACCACAATCAACCCCACTCTGTCATGTCAATTTCATGCACTCATGACCCTCTCTTGTGTATAGTCCAAATTGTTATCCCTCTCTCTCTCTCCCAATTGTTCTCTCTCTCTCTCTCTCTCTCTCTCTCTCTCTCTCTCTCTCTCTCTCTCTCTCTCTCTCTCTCTGGCCTTCTCAATTCTCTTGGCCTTACAATTAGTTTCAGAGTTCTCAGAGTTCTCTCTCTCTCTCTCTCTCTCTCTCTCTCTCTCTCTCTCTCTCTCTCTCTCTCTCTCCGGTGGCCTTACAATTAAATTTTCAGAGTTTCAGAGCTCTCTCTCTCTCTCTCTCTCTCTCTCTCTCTCTCTCTCTCTCTCTCTCTCTCTCTCTCTCACATATCTGCAATGTGCTTAGGAAAGCGGTTGGACAGGTTCTGTTGGGTTACAGGGATCAAAACATTGTGTTAAAACATAGTGCATTAATTTGACTGTAGAGCTTCTCTTAGCAAGATGATTAAAACCAGTTACATCCTGTTCACTGTGCAACACTTTCTATCACTGTGCCTCAGCTATAATCATCGTAAGTCTTACGTTGTGTACAAATACACACACACACGCAGAGACAGTAGCACACACACACTCTCTCTCTCTCTCTCTCTCTCTCACACACACACACACACACACACACTATCTCACACACCTTCACACTCACTCTCACACTCTCTCTCTCTCTCTCTCTCTATCTCTCTCTCTCTCTCTCTCTCTCTCTCTCTCTCTCTCTCTCACACACACAGTGTGACAAACACACACATGCACACACACACACATGCTCTCTCTCTCCTTCTTTCACACACACATATACACACACCTACACACACTATCTCTCTCTCTCTCTCTCTTTCTCTCTCACACACACACACACACACACACACACACACACACACACACACACACACAGAATGTGACAAACACACACATTGGTTTGACGTCATCACAATTACTGATTAAAATAAAAAAATCCTTTGTTTTTACTGTCATGACTATAAATCCGAACTTGAAGAAGAAGAAAAAGTTTAGCTGGTGGGTATGCCTCGGATTTTATTGATCCTTTTACGAACACACTCAACCCTGGACTAAAAGTAAATCCGCACAGAAAAGGTAACAGTAAGAGTAAGACGATCAACGGCTATCATGTGACAGTGACAACTTCACCGTTTGCCTGCAGGAAATATCGACAAGTCGGAAACAAGGGTATTTCGGTATATTCTAGTCTCAGAGACTCATCTCTGTGAAATTATATGTGATTACTTTCAATGATCGGTAAATAACGATCGGTCCATTTTAATTTGTTTGCTCAAACTGTGTAATGGATCCATATAATATATAACAGCCATATAGCGTTCAGTCTTATACCTATCTTCTAGCAAAGCGATGAATTGCTGCTCAATTTTGTTTAATTAAACCGAAAAAATAGAAAGAGAAAAGAAAAAAAAAGAAAAAGAAAAAGAACCTTGAGTTCAGGCACAATTAGTTTAACCCTTTGACTGCCACCAACGTATTACGTACTGACCTGATGACATCACTGATGATGTCATCAGATGAAGAGGAATAACCCTGATATGCTGGCTTTTGCTCTAACATAATCAAGAGAGTAATATCCCCAGACCATTTTCTCAGATTGGCTCTATCAGTTGTCTTTTTCATGTCATGATTTGCCCAATTATTTTTTCTTTTATTTTCTCTGGCAGTCAAGGGGTTAGGGAAACACACAAGTCCCATTATGAGTGTATCATGTGACAGGCAGGCAGACCAATCAGCTCTGTGAAGTTGTATTGGTGGAGGTTTGATGAGGTCAATCACCTGTAGAGTGTAACCACACCCACTGTCACCTGATAAGATAACTCCTGGCCTTGAGATGCTTCTCTACATATCTGTCTGCCTGCCTCTTTGTCTGTCTGACTCTGTACATGTGAGAAAGTGTGTGGGGTGTGTGCATGTGTGTGCTTAACCCTTTCACCGCCAGCCATATTTCAGCCAAAAATGTCCATTAAATTTACCTGGGTAGGGAAAAATCCATCTGCAGTATTGGGGATTCTTCTGTGACATATCTAAAATAAGGTCTATCCTTACTTCCCAAAACTAAGACAATAGGGTCTTTGGATAATAGACCCCAATTTGATGCCTTTTAGTGATATAGGTGTTAAATCACTGTGGTGCTAAAATGCGACTTTGGCGGTGAAAGGGTTAAGTATTAGGTACTTTATAGTCAGAGGCATCTCTGTGAAATTCGGGTTCCTCCCACCTGGAGAAAGGGTGTAAATCTTGACCAAATGACGTTGCCAGCGTGTGCTAAGTGCATGGCACACCACCTCTTTATCGTCTCATCCGAAAGACTCCACATTCAGACCGTAAGGCCTAGTGCAAAGTTCCCCTGTACCCAGGTTCCAACTCAGGTTTACTTGACACGAAGCGAACACATTACCACTGTGCCACTTTACACTACGCTTAGTCACTAAAGTTTTTATAAAAAATAAAAATAATAAAAAATCGACCAAAAAAAAGTACCACTACACATGTACCAGTCAGAAGTTTTATTCATTTACACAGTTGTCTTTGTATTCTCAAAGAAACACAAGAAAAGAAATCAGACCCCCCAAAATAAAATTCAAACAAACAAAAAATCTTGTCTGAAATTTATATTATCCATAAAGATTTGTCCATGTCTTCCTATTACCAGAGAAATATTTAAATAAAAAATAAAAAAGTGAGTGATGATGACATTTTACTTAACGTCCTCCGGTCTGGAACGGACATTAGTAGACATAAAGATGGTGGGAACGATCCTGGAGGCAATGCCCGGAGGCAGTGCAACACCAGGAAAGTCACGATTTTTTAGCAATACAGATATGTATGAAGACATCTAATAAAAAGTGAATGATAATAATAATGGTGTATATGATGGTCTGTAAAGGTGAGAGATAATAATGATGGTGTATATAATGGTCTGTAAAGGTGAGTGATAATAATGATGGTGTATATGATGGTCTGTAAAGGTGAGTGATAATAATGATGGTGTATATAATGGTCTGTAAAGGTGATAGATAATGATGATGGTGTATATGATGGTCTGTAAAGGTGAGTGATAATACACTACGCTGTAGTGACTAAATGATGGTTTATATAAAGGTGAGAATAATGAAATAATAAAGGTGAGTGATATAATGATGGTGTATATGATGGTCTGTAAAGGTGAGAATAATGATGTATATAATGGTCTGTAAAGGTGAGTATACATGTATATGATGGTCTGTAAAGGTGAGAGATAATAATGATGGTGTATATGATGGTCTGTAAAGGTGAGAGATAATGATGATGGTGTATATGATGGTCTGTAAAGGTGAGAATAATAATGATGGTGTATATGATGGTCTGTAAAGGTGAGAGATAATAATGATGGTGTATATGATGGTCTGTAAAGGTGAGTGATAATAATGATGGTGTATATAATCTGTAAAGGTGAATAATAATGATGGTGTATATGATGGTCTGTAAAGGTGATAATAATGATGGTGTATATAATGGTCTGTATGAGAGATAATGATGATGGTGTATATAATGGTCTGTAAAGGTGAGAGATATTACCAAAGAGATGGTGTAATATGGTCTGTAAAGGTGAGAATAATAATGGTGTATATAATGGTCTGTAAAGGTGAGTGATAATGATATAATGGTCTGTAAAGGTGATTTTACTATATGACGGTCTGTAAAGGTGAGTGATAATGGATGGTGTATATGATGGTCTGTAAAGGTGAGAGATAATAATGATGGTGTATATGATAAAGGTGAGAGATAATGATGATGGTGTATATAATGGTCTGTAAAGGTGAGAGATAATAATGATGGTGTATATAATGGTCTGTAAAGGTGAGGATAATGTGATGGTGTATATACCTGTAAAGGTGAAATAATGTGGTGTATATTGGTCTGTAAAGGTGAATAATGATGATGGTGTATATGATGGTCTGTAAAGGTGAGAGATAATATGATGGTGTATATAGGTCTGTAAAGGTGAGAGATAATAATAATGGTGTATATGATGGTCTGTAAAGGTGAGAGATAATAATGATGGTGTATATAATGGTCTGTAAAGGTGAGTGATAATAATGATGGTGTATATGATGGTCTGTAAAGGTGAGAGATAATGATGATGGTGTATATGATGGTCTGTAAAGGTGAGTGATAATATGATGGTGTATATGATGGTCTGTAAAGGTGAGAGATAATAATGATGGTGTATATGATGGTCTGTAAAGGTGAGAGATAATGATGATGGTGTATATGGTCTGTAAAGGTGAGTAATGTAAAGGTGAGGTGATAGATAATGATGATGGTGTATATGATGGTCTGTAAAGGTGAGAGATAATAATGATGGTGTATATAATGGTCTGTAAAGGTGAGAGATAATAATGATGGTGTATATGATGGTCTGTAAAGGTGAGAGATAATGATGATGGTGTATATAATGGTCTGTAAAGGTGAGAGATAATAATGATGGTGTATATGATGGTCTGTAAAGGTGAGAGATAATGGATGGTGTATATAATGGTCTGTAAAGGTGAGAGATAATAATGATGGTGTATATAATGGTCTGTAAAGGTGAGAGATAATAATGATGGTGTATATAATGGTCTGTAAAGGTGAGAGATAATAATGATGGTGTATATAATGGTCTGTAAAGGTGAGAGATAATAATGATGGTGTATATAATGGTCTGTAAAGGTGAGAGATAATAATGATGGTGTATATAATGGTCTGTAAAGGTGAGATGATAATGATGGTCTGATGGTGTATGATGATGGTGTATATGGTCTGTAAAGGTGAGAGATAATAATGATGGTGTATATGATGGTCTGTAAAGGTGAGAGATAATGATGATGGTGTATATAATGGTCTGTAAAGGTGAGTGATAATAATGATGGTGTATGAGTGAATGGTCTGTAAAGGTGAGAGATAATGATGATGGTGTATATAACGGTCTGTAAAGGTGAGAGATAATGATGGAGTATCAAAACTACAGTGCGATGGCTTGGAGTTAAAACAGACTATCTTTAGATAGTCCAATGACATATATTATTATTGAATTTATTACGAAAACTAATAACTTGTATGCCAAAAAAAGACTGCTGACATATAAAAAGAAAAAAAAAACTTTTTACATTTCTGCAGTCATTGTTTGATACAAGTTATTAGTTTTTGTAATACATCCAAATAAACGTCAATGGACTATCTAAAAATAGTCCGTTTTGACTCCAAGCCATCGATTATTTATTGTCATTGTCTGTGTCAAGTGAGCACTACAAACTGAGCGACAAGAAAAAACAACAAAAACAACAACAACAAAAACAACAACAAACAAAAGCAATACTTCCCGAAGCTTCACTCGGGAACTAAAAACGTACAGTGCAGCCTCTCTTACAAGATCTTCAAAAATCATCCAAAATGAGGTCTTATAAGGGAGGGGTCTTATAAGGGAGTCAGGGCTCCCATGGACCCCCATTTGGGGGTTTATGAAGTACTAACATTCTAAAGGACCCTCCCAAAAAATGTGCAGGGGGTCCCAGGGATGCACTAGAAAAAATCTTTTCAGCATTCGCAATGCCACTGGGACCCTCTATCCCGCCTCTAGGACTGGACCCTCTATCCCGCCTCTAGGACTGGACCCTCTATACTGTAAGTGAAGGAGTCCATGGGACCCCTTGTTTTGCAGAACGATTGGGAGCCCTGGGAGTTAATTTTAATTCTTACAAAGAAGGGCAATGTTTCAGAGAAGTAGGTCTTATATGAGAGGGGGTCTTATAAGGGAGGTTCCATTGTACTAACAACAAAAAAGAGAACAAAACCAGGCGGCTCTGCCACTTCGATTGATTGGAAGATCCCCTCTTACATGGGTGCTAAGTTCATTTGCAATTCAGCACAACCCACCCAGACACAAACCACTGTGAAGCCTTGCGGCACGCGCCAATGCCAATGGCAATGCCATTACGGAGGCCCCTGCATTATTCATGAATGCCAGTCGAAACAATCTGAGCAACAATTCGGTCACGCTATTTCGCGCACTAATTCAAAGGGGTTCATTCATGCTTGTGCGCAACTTGTAGCATTCTCTTTGTTTTTGCACACGACGAAGTAAGATAGCATAGCATAGCAATAGAGCATTTGCCACGCGCCGGTGACCTTGAATTTCACTGAGTTGAATTTAGAGAGTTGAATTAGAGAGGTCAGCGCAACTCGGGCAGAACGAGCTCGGGCAAATTAGTAGTCTAGTATAGTGAACGAACACTCGTGGCAAACGCCCTATTTGGCACTGTTATAGGCTTATGTTTGAAGCCTTTTGCCCTCTTGATATAATTTCTAGTGATATCAATGTACTTTGTTTTTACATATTTAAAACACCAAGGTGCTTACTGACTCGATCTCTTGCTGACTCGATCTCTTGCTGACTCGATCTCTTGCTGACTCGATCTCTTGCTGACTCGATCTCTTACTGACTCGATCTCTTGCTGACTCGATCTCTTACTGACTCGATTGACTCGATCTCTTACTGACTCGATCTCTTTCTGACTCGATCTCTTGCTGACTCGATCTCTTGCTGACTCGATCTCTTGCTGACTCGATCTCTTGCTGACTCGAACTCTTGCTGACTCGAACTCTTGCTGACTCGATCTCTTGCTGACTCGATCTCTTGCTGACTCGATCTCTTGCTGACTCGATCTCTTGCTGACTCGATCTCTTGCTGACTCGATCTCTTACTGACTCGATCTCTTGCTGACTCGATCTCTTGCTGACTCGATCTCTTACTGACTCGATCTCTTGCTGACTCGATCTCTTGCTGACTCGATCTCTTGCTGACTCGATCTCTTGCTGACTCGATCTCTTACTGACTCGATCTCTTGCTGACTCGATCTCTTACTGACTCGATTGACTCGATCTCTTACTGACTCGATCTCTTGCTGACTCGATCTCTTTCTCCCTTTCTCTTGGAAGTTTGTGGCATTCTCAAAATGGATTTGTTCTCAACATGTCTGCGCATGTGCAAAATCGATCATGACGTACCATCAAATTTTATCTTTTGTGTATTTGACACTAAATGGTCAACCTATGGCGATATTTTTCACGCCAAAGGGCAGTCAATGCACTAGGGGCTTATCAAGCGATTTTCTTACTTGGGCGTAGTGAGAGAGAGAGTGATGGTAGGACCACTCACTGTCTCTCTCTCTTTCTTTATCCCCAACTAATAATATAGAGAGGATTAGCCCCACACAAGCATCATGCCCTCTGGCGTGAGAAAAATCGCACTAAGTCTCTCATTGACCCTAACCCTATTCCTAACCCTATCCCTAACCCTAACTCTTCGCGCACATACAGCACGTTAAAGAGCCAACAGGCAACCAAGGGAATGTCCATGGTCAAAATGTATTGCCCTCCCAGCCATTGCCCCCACCCCACCCCACCCCACCCCTATGATCTGTGCCACCCTGTTTTATAAATCACATACATTTTTAGAGACACCCCCAGATAACATTTTACAGATAAAAATCAATAAATTAGTAGCTTTGTATTCAGAGGATGTCACCATGACCAAATCTCAGTTCCATGCAAAAAAACCATTCTAAACGAAACACTTCCTATCACTATGGTAAAAACATTCTAAACGAAACACTTCCTATCACTATGGTAAAAACATTCTAAACGGAACACTTCCTATCACTATGGTAAAAACATTCTAAACGAAACACTTCCTATCACTATGGTAACCAAACGAACTGGTAAGTGAATGCCGAAAAAAATGTTAACACCATTCTCTTTTCTTTCTTTTAAAAATTTGTTGTCCTCCATGTTTTTGCAAATACCACAAGCAACAAGGAGTGGTTGGTCAATTACTATGCAAATGAGGAAAGACGCAGTCGCCAGAAGGAAGGGTAGCGGGGTGCATAGTCCCTTGGTTAGGGGTTGGCTGAATTAGAATAGAGGCACAGATTTCTTCTTTCTTCTTCCTCCAGTTGGGGATGTTTATCCTGCCCCGCGCTCACCGGTCTTCATTCAGACCATTAATAGCGCACAGGATGCGTGCTATGTGAATTCATTCCTAGTATAAATTAGTTACATAAACCGCAATCACTTTTTAAGCTACAGGGACAGAATTCATCAAGTGAGAAACTCACAGCCATGGTAATTAAACAGGGCTTTAAGCACTGCCCAGGGCCTGTATTCACGTTGAGATAGCATGAGACTTAGCATCATGCTAACTTAGAAGCTCTTCCAAAAGTCCTATTAAATCCTATAGGACATTGGAAGAGCTTCTAAGTTAGCATCATGCTAAGTCTCGTGCTATCTCAACGTGAATACAGGCCCTGGTTACCTGACGGCTATATCCATTCCCTCTCGCCTTGGCTTAAGGCTATGTCAGACCAATTGACATAGGCTAGAACACCAAGGCTACATCATAATGTTGCTATGCTAAGCATAGTTATGCGGGGATTGTCTTTAGCCATGACAAGCTCATAGCATAGCATCCCCAGTCTCCAAAATCCTCCGAAGTTGGAGTGTGGCTACCCACGTGGCGGGGTAATCAAAATCGGTCACACACGTAATGATCTCATCCCTAGCTGATGCATTTGTACCATAGTGTTCAAGTGCTTCGGCTGTTGGGGTGATCCCCGGAGTCTTTTAGGTAGGGTACGTCAACAACGAAACAAATCAATTCCCTCTCTCTATCTCCCCCTCACTCTTTTTCTGTCTTTCCACTCCTCTCTCTCTCTTCTCTCTCTCCTATTTCTCACACCTCTCTCTCTTAGTCTCTCCCACTCTCAACTTTCTCTTTCTTACAGTCTCTCTCTCTCTCTCTCTCTCCCCATTGCATGGGCATGGCCTAACAATAAAAAAACATTCCTGGCTCCTGGCTCACTCTCTCTTTCTCTCTCTCTCTCTCTTACACACACACACACACACACACACACACACACACACACACACACACACACACACACACACACACACACACACACACACACACACACACACACACACACACTCTTTCTACCTACATTCCCCGCTCATTCTTTCTCTCACCTCATTCTTTCATATCTTTTCACTCCCTCTAGCCCCTCTCTTTCTTACTCCATCTCTCTCTGTCTCTCTCTCTGTGCCTAAGTCTCCCTTTCTCTCTCTCTCACTCTGCCTAACTCTCCCTTCCTCTCTCTGTCTCCCTCTGTGTGTGTGTGTGTGTCTCTCTCTCTCTCTCTCTCTCTCTCCCCCACCCCCCTCCCATTACTAGAGTTGAAAACTGGTTCAAAAATCCGAACCGGTTCAAAAACCGGTTTTCCCTCTTCGAACCGGTTTTACCGAACCAGTTTTTTTAACCAGTACTCGCATCACTAGTTTCACCTATGCAAACACATATTTATTTGTCAGAATATTCACACACACCACGCACGCGCACACATTCCACACACACACACAATAAAGAAACCCACACACACACACTCAACTCAAAGTCAAAGCCATACACCACCCAAACTAGAAACAGCTACTCTTGGCTCTGCGCTGAGAATCCGAAAAGAATGCGGAAAAATCTTTCAGTTTGCAGTTAAAAAAACAACTCGATTTTTCGAACTCACCGGTTTTTCGGTTCAAACCGGTTTTTCCCCCCACCTCTACCCATTACCCCCCTACCCCCACCCCCTTCTCTCTCTAGTCCCAATGGGGAATCAGAAACAATATTTACTCTGGCATGTCATCAGTAGCTCTAAGGTCAAATCACAGCTGGGGAACCAGCAATCAGCAGGGGGGGAATTAGTTACACGAACCACAAACATTTCAGTTACATCACCCGGAACAACCTGGCGGCCATTTAACTGGTGAGGCTGGCTTATTATATACCTGGGTATCTCAGAGCAACAATACCTGTGCTCTGCATGCTCAGAATAATATCCAGTCTTTTGCATGCAGTTGTGCATACGTGTGAGAGTGTTCTCCAGCTCGGTCAGTAAAACTGCACGCAAATTTATTTTAAAAAAATAAAAAAGGGTGGCACGCGCCTCTGGCTGCGACGCTCTCTCCAGGTGGGAGCAACCCGAATTTCAGAGAGACGCTTCTGTGACTATAAAGTACCAAATACTAAGTACCAAATTTAACTTAGTATGACCCTCAAACTTAATGAGGCAACTTGCACTGGCTCTTACAGTCTTAGTGCTGCAGCCAAAGGGATTAGTTGGCCATTGATGACCTTCTCCCGGGGCAGTGAGTGGATGCCTCATGCCTCCATAAGGGGCGCTAGACGATCCCGCCGACTCCACGAGTCTCTCCCTGTGGGGATACCGGGGGGGTCTTTCGTAAAAATTGTTCCACCTTCTGGAAGTTCTGTGCTTGTAACTTCCTCTAATCTGCCACTCTCTTTGACTCTGCCTTTTCCATTTGCTTGTACTGTCATCTACTATCTTTCTGACTTATTGGCCCATTCTCCTGGCGATTTCACGGGTCAGATGACCCCTGGCTGCATAAAATGAGGGGTCAAATCACCTTCAATATGGGTCAATGACCCGGGCCCATTGACAATCCGAAGCTCTGCAAGCACACACATGCTCACACACTCACACACCAGTTAGGCTAGTAAGTCAAAGACACTGTAAGGGAATGCATCTAAGCTTTCTGGTAAAGTTAGCCCAGGGGGTCACGAGGGATATCATTGATCTGACTGACCTCAGCCTGGACAGTCGACTGTCCACTCTGACTGATAATCTATTCAGCCCTGAACCCATCCAGCGAGAATAATCCATCAACAACATGGCAACACCAGGTAAACGTAGTCCCAGTTACCAGCAACTCACACACACATATACTCCCTCTCACACACACGCATGCACACACACGCACGCACACACACGCACGCACACATATGCACACACACATACACACGTACGCACAGACACACACTTACTTTTGGAGCCCCTTGTGCTATTGGCTCCTTCAAAATGTTATGCATTAGGTATTAGGTACTTCATAGTCACAGAGGCGTCTCTGTCAAAATTCGGGTTGCTCCCACCAGGAGAGCGCGTCGCAGCCAGAGCCGCGCCACCCAAATTTTTTTTTTAAAAAATTTTTGCATGCGATTTTTGTGTGACTGATGAGGGGGGGGGGGGGGGTAAATTTTGACCAAATGACAACTTTTTTGTTGCCACTGGGTTCAACGTATGCTAAGTGCATGGGCACATGGGACCTCGGTTTATTGTCTCATCCGAAAGACTCCACATTCAGACCGTAAGGCCTAGTGCAAAGTGAGAGGAAAAATCCCCTGTTACACCCAAGTTCGAACTCGGGTTTACTTGACATGAAGCGAACGCGCTACCACTGTGCCACTCTACACCTGCAGCATCTAGGCACCCTAAGGAACAATTCTGCCAAGTTTTATTTAGTTCGCTTCAGTGGTTTAGGCGCTATGCAGTGGAACACATTTTGGTCACACATGCACACACATACATACATACACACACACAGTGTGAGGCACATGGCTTACCCTGGCTAAAAGACTCCAGGGATCATCCCAACAGCGTAAGCACTTGAACACTGTGGTACAAGAAGTGCATCAGCTAGGGATGAGAACATTACGTGTGTTACCGGTTTTTTTATTACCCCGCCACGTGAGCAGCCACACTCCATCTTCGGGGGATCTGTGAAGCATGAATCTGGTTAAATGCTACTGTCTTACACGAATCGGGTGAAATCATATTAGATTCTTTCCCTATATTCACAGAGACCCCAATACACAAATCTGATCAAATGATTGATACAGTGGAACCTCCATTATTAAAGACCTCCCATTATAAGACTCCTTCCCTTTTAAAGACCCCCCACATCACGTGTCACATTCCCTCTAATGCTTGGAAGATTTCTTAAGATTTCTTACCAGCTATAAGAGGGAAAACACGTGAAAACCGTGATCTTGACACATGATGTGGTAGTGGGTCTTTAACCCTTTCACCGCCAACGTCGCATTTTAGCACCACAATGGTTTAACACCCATGTCACTAAAAGGCATCAAATCAGGGCCTGTTATCCAAAGACCCAATTTTCTTAATTTTGGGAAGTAAGGATAGGCCTAATGTTATACATGTCACAGAGGAATTTGCAATATTGCATATATTTTAGTTTCTCTACCCAGTTAAGTTTAGTGGTATTTGTTGGCTGAAAACTGGCTGGCGGCGAAAGGGTTAAGACCTACTTCTCTGAGACACTGCCCTTCTTTGTAAGTTAAAGTATCAAAATGACCTCCCTTTTACAACTCCCTCCCATTTAAAACCTCATTTTGGATTACTTTTTATAAGGGAGGTTCCGCTGCACAACTTAAAAGGTGTTTAATCAGATTAATGTACAGTGGAACCTCCCTTATAAGACCTTCAAAAATCATCCAAAATGAGGTCTTATAAGGGAGGGGTCTAATAAGGGAGGTAATTTTAATACTTACAAGACCTTAAAAAATCATCCAAAATGAGGTCAGAAGAAGGGAGGTAATTTTATGTGGCAGGTCTTATGTGGGAGGGAGTCTTATAATGGGAGGTCTTATAAGGGAGGTTCCACTGTGTCAAGGGATCTACAGAAATAGTGAACAGAAACGAGCAGGATTTCATCCGATTCATTTAGTCAGCAGTAATTCATCAGATTAATGCCTCACAAAAGTCGCAGTTAGATAGCCGTACGACTGCAGTTGGACGAGTGGATCGATCGCATTACACTGGACAGACTCAGTCCACCCAGTTAACTCATTCAAGTCGTTCCAGCCATTATATGTCCGGAAATTAACAGATAGCTGTCAATTTGAGGCATTTGCTTCAACGGAAGTCTGTGCACACCATACCTTGGTCACTTCTAAACTCGCTTCCCTCCCTAAGACCACAATTTCGCCTCTGACTTTGCTTTTGTAGTGGTTTGATGTAGGGTTACCAATCGGTGTAGAGTTTTTCTATATAAAGTCTATGTATAAAACAAAGTCTGATCTACCACTTCCCTATGTCTAAACCTGAAGTAAAAACCTGTAATCTTCTTTCATTTCTCCTTTTGTTTATGTGTTTTGTTTGTGTGTATGTCTGGAGTGATTTGTGAGGTTTTTTTTAGTAATTCAAAACCGTTGCGATGCGAATGAGTTAACCTATTCATCCCTGAACCCATCCCCTGAGAATGACCCCGGATCAATGAGACATACACAGAGACCCTGTCGCCGACTATAACAGTACTGCTAAGTGACATTACTCCATCATTAATGTGTCTGGGGGGCAAGCCATAGCAGTCAGTCAGCGGGAGTTAACGTTTGATGGGAGAGTACTTAATGCCATATGATTGTCATTACCCTCCAGTTCCGAGATCAAGTCACTCCCTGTACTGCAGTTTTTTAAAGAATAGAAGATCCCTATTTCACAAGCCATAGGGAGCAACTTATTACATCAGTTCAAATTTTGCAGAGAGAGAGAGAGAGAGAGAGAGAGAGAGAGAGAGAGAGAGAGAGAGAGAGAGAGAGTGAGGGAGTGAGTGAGAGAGTGAGTGAGTGAGTGAGTGTGTGTGTGTGTGTGTGTGTGTGTGTGTGTGTGTGTGTGTGTTGTGTGTGTGTGTGTGTGTGTGTGTGTGTGTGTGCGTGCGTGTGTGTGTGTGTGTGTGTGTGTGTGCATGTGCGTGTGTGCGTGCATGTGCGTGTGTGTGCATGCGTGTGTGTGTGCATAATAATTTATAGCCTCTCAGTACGGCGAGTACCACACCCGGCACTTACTTTTCATTTTAAAAAGAGTGGGGGGAAATCTGAAAATCTTTCTGATTTCATCAAAACCGAATTATTTCTCAAAATACTTCTCAAATATTATTAACCCTTTCATCGCCACTGTCGCCTCTTGGCACCACAATGATTTAACACCCATGTCACTAAAAGGCATCAAATGAGGGTCTGGTATCTAATTACCTTATGTTCTTAATTCTGGGAGGTAAGGACAGGCCCTATTTTATGCATGTCACAGAGGAATCACCCAATATTGCAGACAGAATCTTTTTTTTCTACCCAGGTAAGTTTAATGAAAGCATTAGCTGAAAAAAAATGGCTGGTGTTGAAAGGGATAAATATTATTCACTATGACAATGCATACCATTCACAATGGAAAAGCACAAGCATAAAAAGCAGCTTTCAACTGCTTCACTTACCGGATGCATATCATATATAATATAATTTTAAAAAACTACCAAAAAGAAAGAAATCCGAAGCAGCCAGTTTCAAACAAAAAGCGGTCTTCTTACTTGGTCTTCAACAAAAAGCGGTCTTCTTACTTGGTCTTCAACAAAAAGCGGTCTTCTTACTTGGTCTTCAACAAAAAGCGGTCTTCTTACTTGGTCTTCAACAAAAAGCGGTCTTCTTACTTGGTCTTCAACAAAAAGCGGTCTTCTTACTTGGTCTTCAACAAAAAGCGGTCTTCTTACTTGGTCTTCAACAAAAAGCGGTCTTCTTACTTGGTCTTCAACAATAAAGTTGTCAGTTTTTTTCTTTTTTCTTTTTAACCCTTTCACCGCCAATGTCGCTAAAAGACATCAAATCAGGGCCTGTTATCCGAAGACCCTATTTTCTTACTTTTGGGAGGTAAGGATAGACCTAATGTTATGCATGTCACAGAGGTCAATTCCCAAAGTTCCAGATCAATGTTTTTCTCTACCCAGTTTCAGCTTAATGGTATTTTTTGGGCTGAAAAATGGCTGGCGGCGAAAGGGTTAAATCAAACAAACACAAAAACCACCATACTGTTGGAAGTAGAATGTGACCGTTAAAATATTAACCACTTTGTTGTCTTATCTCAACTTTACTCAAAACAAGTGATGTCACTGATCATGATCTGGCACAGTCTATCAAAACGAATTACAGCTCAGGGGATGATGTTGTGTTTTGCTTGAATATTTTTTTTACATTATAGATTATATAATATCAGATCAACACGAGTAATAGAATATATGGAAGTATCAATTCTATTTCAGCATCTCTTTGTCATAATTCCTACATAAACTTGTTATTTATACGATCAAAAACCTATTGCAGCAACTCTTTATATTTCCCACATAAATCGGTTTTGTTGGCTCAGTTCTCATCGCTTCTCGGCCTTTTGGCTAAGACAGTGATTCAGGAACATACATTTTTGTTTATACCCTGGTTGGTTTGTTCAGCCCGTTGTACATGGCGAAAGCCGATACGCGACGCTAAACTGAACTTCCATCCGTTTTGTTGGCTTTTACCAAAGCTTTTGCATACATTTTTTTTTTAAATTATGTCTGAAATTTATTTTCTTTTTTTTAAGATCTTAAAGACCCACCAGATCACGTGTCAAAATCACGGGTTTCACGTGTTATCCCTCTGGAAAGAAATCTTTTTTTGACCAGGTCTGACTCCCATATAAATGCCCTCAAATTCAAAAACATCATTTTAAAGAGAAGCCTCAATTTGAAGTTGGGGACATGTGTATGTGGGTCACAGCTACCCAGGAAAAAAAACAAGGGACTTAATCATGGTGCGTCAGTGTCTTTAAGTATCCAATGAAGGTACATTAAAAAAAAAGCTCTGATTTAGGACACACTGCTGTCACAGTCAGTGTCAACTGCTCATTAACCCTGCAGGCCATTTATTTTTATCACATGGGTGCTTCTACAAAATCATGGACAAAAATGAAAGGCAGGGGTCCAGGGGACAACTTGTCCCCTGTTGGCATACAGGGATGGTGTCCCTGTTGGGGGGTGAGGGTGGCAATGCCCCCCTGGTGTAGAGTGGCACAGTGGTAGCGCGTTCGCTTCGTGTCAAGTAAACCCCCGAGTTCGAACCTCAGGGTACAGGGGATTTTTTCTTCTCACTTTGCACTAGGCCTTATGGTCTGAACGTGGAGTCTTTCGGATGAGACGATAAACCGAGGTCCCGTGTGCCCATGCACTTAGCATACGTTAAACCCAGTGGCAACGAAAAAGTTGTCATTTGGTCCAAATTTACCACCACCCCCCCTTTCCTTCCTCATCAGTCACACATAAATCGCATCCAAAAAATAATAATAAAAAAATTGGGTGGTGCGCCTCTGACTGCAACGCGCTCTCCAGGTGGGAGCAACCCGAATTTCACAGAGACGCTTCTGTGACTATAAAGTACCTAATACCTAATACTGAAGGTGATGGAAAAGTGCTATTTTAAGGCAGTGAAAGGCTCTCCTTGAAGCAAAGTACCAAGACTAAGGCAATGGGGCTTTATACTACTTCTTGGCAACAAGAAAAGGGGATCATTTTATAACTGAACCGACCACCGTCACCTAGTGATGAGTCAGGGGCAGAAAATATTCTGCAGATATATATACTACAGACCTGTTTACCCCCTACACAAGTCTTGAGTAGTCTGGATAGCTGAAATGAGTAGCTTGGGCTAAAAATGTGTAGCTTTATTCATTAACCCTTTCGCCGCCAGCCATTTTTCAGCCAAAAAATACCCTTAAGCTCAACTGGGTAGAGAACAAAAAAATCTGCAATATTGGGAATTCCTCTGTAACATGTATACCATTAGGCCTATCCTTACCTCCCAAAATTAAGAAAATAGGGTCTTTGGATAACAGACCCTGATTTGATGCCTTGGGTGTTATTAACCACTGTGGTGCATAAATGCGACATTGGCGGTGAAAGGGTTAAACCATCAATGTTCACTGAAAATGAGTAATTAAAGCATTATTTTAAATTTTGAAGAGTAAGTAGAGGTCCAAATTGAGTAGCAATCTGCACGTTTTCAGAAGCCCTGATCTCACACACAGCTGAATTCGGGCACAGTCTGCAGAGAAGCGCCCATCAATAATCATTGCGATAATCACTCGCCCTCCAGGTCCCATCACCAACCAACTAAGTGCAGAGACAGGTAGAACTATTGCACGTGCAGAAAGTGTCCAGTAAACGGGCAATGAGACGAACAATGAATTAGGGTATTAGGGTAGTTTATAGTCACAGAGGCGTCTCAGTGAAATTCGGGTTGCTCCCACCTGGAGAGAACGTCGCAGCCAGAGGCGCGCCACCCACTTTTTTTTTTTTTTTTGCATGCGATTTTTTGTGTGACTGATGAGGAAGAAAAGGGGGCGGTGGTCAATTTTGACCAAATGACAACTTTTTCGTTGCCACTGGGTTTAACATGTGCTAAGTGCATGGGCACACAGGACCTCGGTTTATCGTCTCATCCGAAAGACTCCACATTCAGACCGTGAGGCCTTAAGTGGTAAGTGCAGAGTGAGAGGAAAAAATCCTCTATACCCAGGTTCGAACTCGGGTTTACTTGACTCGAAGGCGAATGCGTTACCTCTGTGCCACTCTACACTGAATGAATGAGCTTGCAGCACTAAACAATGACAGAATTGTTAGAGAAAAACACTATTTGTCCTATACATCAGTATCCAATAAATGGCACTGAGACAGGTAATGAATGAGCTTGCTGCACTAAACCGAACGTAACCCGAACTGACAGCGATGAAAGAACTGGATTTTTTGATTTTTTATAATGTGTTGTCATGTTAACGCTCAGTACAAATATGGCTTCCCGGTAACGAAAGAGTGTGATACACAGAAGCTTCTCTTTGCTTTATTTCATAATTGCACTGCAGTTGACTGTCGCTGAAAGAACAAATTGAATCTTCAGCAAAAAAAAAGATAAGCAGTATTTATAGAACAAGAATGAATGTGCTCTCTTTTTTTCTCCAGCAAAATAGGCAATTTTTCTTGTAGTTAAGATACTAGACATTCGAACACAAACAACAATGTTTGAATACAAATGCACATAATATGTGCAAGCATGTGTGTACATGTACACACACACACACACACTATCTCTCTCTCTCTCTCTCTCTCTCTCTAGTCTCTCTCTCTCTCTCTCTAGTCTCTCTCTCTAGTCTCTCTCTCTCTCTGACGTACAGACAGATAAAGAGATGTGAGACGGAGGGAGTGAAAATTCTAGGTTTACTCATGTTCACGACAAAACATCAAAACGAAAATAAGACAAAAATGGATTAACAATTCTATCATTACTCATGTTCATGACAAATCATGAAAACAAAATAATACAAAAATGGATTAACAATTCTATCATTACTCATGTTCATGACAAATCATGAAAACAAAATAATACAAAAAATATGAGTAAGAATTCAAAGACTAGTCACTACCCATTTTCATGACCAAAAAAAACCCACAACAAAAACAAATAACAAAAAGGGCATATTGATGCTCACAATGATCTACCATCAATGAACCTACCTGGCAGGTAACAGCACACCTGTCTCCAGGTAACGGTTCCAGACCTCTCCAGACTCTCTGATGACACTGCTGCTGTCTGCCGCCAGCCAACACTGCACCGCCCTTCCAGTTCCACATGCACACCTGCTGAAAGATAAAGACAAATGTTACTTTTGTTTTTCTTTTAAACAGAATAAATTGGTTGCTCTCATTCACATACACACCTGCACACACACACACACACCACACACACACATCACACACACACACACACACACACACACACACACACACACACACACACACACCTGTTGAAAAAAAGAAGAATGTTGCTTTTGTTTCTCTTTGCTTTTTTGTGTGACTTTCTTGCCAAAACAGAACAAAGTATGCCTCGCTCCAAATACCTTTCAAAAACAGCCATTCAACACCCCCACTTCACCACCACCCCCACCACCCCACACACACAACACACCTGTCAGAGAAAGTAAGAACAAGAATGTCAGTTACTTTCTTAAAAAAAATATATCCGCAGATTCCTCCTCACACATACCATTACCAAGAACCCCATATCAGTTATATAGGGTTCTTGCCATTACTACCAGCTCTAGACGCTTTTCAAGCCAGTCCTTCCCACCCCTCCTCGACCCAAGCACTACAGTACCCCCTGTCTAATTTATTATTTTGCTGTACTCAAAACACACACACACACACACACACACACACACACACACACACACACACACACACACATAAAAAACATGCCTATGGTTATGCAAACTATGCACAAACCTTTCTATAAAAATTTAAAAAAATCTTCACACACACACATACACACGCACGCACGTGCACGCACACACACACACGCATGCACGGACGCACACACACACCAATCGTCCACCCACCCTCACACCTTGATTCAATGTTCTTTCTCCACATCTCGCCCCCCCCACCCCCACCCCCCTCAAATATGCAAGCGTGCACAGGCACACATATGTACTCTCTCTCTCTCTCTCCCATCCACTTGCTTTCAGGGCTTTTGTAAAAGCTAAAGGCAATAGACCCCCTTTGTCATTTGTCATTCTCTCTCTCTCTCTCTCTCTCTCTCTCTCTCTCTCTCTCTCTCTCTCTCTCTCTCTCTCTCTCTCTCTCTCCATCCACTTGCTTTCAGGGCTTTTGTAAAAGCTAAAGGCAATAGACCCCCTTTGTCATTTGTCATTCTCTCTCTCTCTCTCTCTCTCTCTCTCTCTCTCTCTCTCTCTCTCTCTCTCTCTCTCTCTCTCTCCCATCCACTTGCTTTCAGGGCTTTTGTAAAAGCTAAAGGCAATAGACCCCCTTTCATTTGTCATTTGTCACTCTCTCTCTCTCTCTCTCTCTCTCTCTCTCTCTCTCTCTCTCTCTCTCTCTCTCTCTCTCTCTCTCTCTCTCTCTCTCTCTCTCTCATCCACTTGCTTTCAGGGCTTTTGTAAAAGCTAAAGGCAATAGACCCCCTTTGTCATTTGTCATTCTCTCTCTCTCTCTCTCTCTCTCTCTCTCTCTCTCTCTCTCTCTCTCTCTCTCTCTCTCTCTCTCTCAATTTCCGAATGTTAAAGATGAGTGTGAAAAGTAGGATTGGGTTTTATTTTCCCGTGTGTATGCGCTTACTTCCCAACTTTTGAATTTTAATAATGAGTAGTCAGTAATACTAGGTTTGATTTTGTTATTGATGTTTTACAATATTGGGATGTTTTTTGCATGCTTTATATTACTTTGTGCTTATTTCGTTTTCCATTTTTCTACTTTTATGTATGTATTTTGTCCAGAGGGCTGGATGTAAAAAAGCATGTTATTGCTTACTCTATTACCCTCTTTAAATAAAATTCATTCATTCATTCATTCATTCATTCTCTCTCAATGTCTCTGGACACTGGTATTTTGTGGTTGACATGAAACTTGTTTGTCTGTTTTAGTTTGTCTGTCTGTCTCTCTCTCTCTTTCTCTCTCTCTCAATACCTGTGCATAAGTAAATTATAATTTGAATCTTACCCCACCCCTGACAAAAATATTCTTCTTTTTCTTTGTTCGCTCAGACAGTTTCCTGTCATATGAGCGTAGATGCATCATGCTGCCATTATGTGCCTAACTAAGAAATAGTTAGGCCCAGCATGTCCGACTTCGCCTGAAAAATTCTTTGTTAGAATTTGCAGAAAAAAAGGCAGGAGAATGGACCAGTGAGATAGAAAGATAGCAGATGACAGTAAGCAAAGGGAAAAGGCAGAGTCAAAGAGAATGACAGAATTAAAGTAAGTTACAAGCACAGAACTTCCAGAAGGTGGGGGAACTATTTATACAAAAATGTGTGGTTGTAAATTACCAGTTACAGATGGTCCTATCAGCAGAATACTGCCATTGACCTTTCTTTTACTAAATATTCAGAATTATCATAACGGTAATTATGTGCTCATAATTGACAGGAAAATGTCTGAGCGATCAAAGAAGATCATAAGCCAATGCATCTGTACACCAAATTTGAACCCTAATGAACCCTGGCTGCACAAAATGAGGGGTCAAATCACCGTGAATATGGGTCATGACCCGGCCCCACTGACAATCTGAAGCTCTGCTAAAGCAATCAATCTATAACTAATATCCTCAAATACTTAGACGGACGGACGGACAGACAGACGGACGGACGAAACAAAAACAATACTGTATCTCGAAGAAGATCATAAGCCAATGCATCTACACACCAAATTTGAACATTGTAATCAATTGATAGCTAATATCCTCTAATACTTGGACGGACGGACAGACGGACGGACGGACGAACAGACGAAACAAAAACAATACTTTCCAAAGCTTTGCTCGGGAACTAACAAGATAGCAGAGCCATGTAAAGTGTACTCCCAAATACTGATAAAATTCAAGGGAGATAATGTTCAATTCTTGGGTTATTTGGGATCTTTTTTTCTGTTTAAAACAAAAATCATGTATCGGCATGGCAAAACCCAGTAGATTATTATTTTACCAAAATAATTTTCTTACATGACACTTTTTCATCAAACCAACTTTAGTTGAAATCCATCCATAATCTTTGAAATAATCAGGGTCTTTGCAATATTCAAATTTGATTCACGGGGATTACAATGATATGGCTTGTTATTTAGTAAATCTGACACCACCAGCCGCATTTATCTATGCTATACAACTTGTGGCGGTGCCATAGCCGATGAGGTTTAACCGAGGCGTGGTCACCGCTACAGCTATCTGCATTAATAGAAAAAAATCGGGACTTTACTGGTTTCGTACTGCCTCCGGGCATTGCCTCCAGTATTGTTCCCACCATATTTGTATTTACAAATGTCCCATATGTGTCTGATTCAGACCAAGAGGATGTAAAACACCATTTTCGCTCGCTCGGCCGCATTTATCCTGATCACTTCTCGGCCTTTTGGCTAAGACTGATTCAGGAACATAATTTTTTGTTTATACCCTGGTTGGTTTGTTCAGCCCGTCGTACATGGCGAAAGCCGATACGCGACGTTAAACTGAACTTCCATCCGGCCGCATAAAGAGCACATCTGTGGCGGTACCATAGCCGATAAGGTTTAACCGAGGCGTGGTTACCGCTACACTTATCTATATTGTTAAAAACTCGGGACTTTACTGGTGTTACACTGCCTCCGGGCATTGCAGCCAGTATTGTTCCCACCATCTTTGTATTTACAAATGTCCCATATGTGTCTATGACCGAGAGGACGTAAAACATCATTTTCACCATCGGCCGCATAAAGAGGGCCATTCTGCCAAGTTTCATTAAGAATGGTTCAGTAGTTTAGATGCTGTGAAGTGGAAGAATTGTTTTCCACACACACACATACATACACTTGGTACTTCATAGTCACAGAGGCGTCTCTGAAATTCGGGTTGCTCCCACCTGGACAGCTAGTGCATCACAGCCAGAGGCACACCATCCTTTTTTATTTATTATTAATTTGCATGCAATTTTTGTGTGACTGATGAGGAAGAGGGGAGGGTGTTAAATTTTGACCAAATGACAACTTTTTCGTTGCCACTGGGTTTAACGTGTTTCTCTGTGTGTGCTACATACACACAGACAGACCCTTGTTCAAATTCCAACGTACTCCTGTTGTTACAGAACTGGCTGTACACAAAGAATGTCAGGATTTTTAAAATTCCCCATAATTATTCAGCATTTTTTCAACCCCCTACAACTATCTTTTTTGTTCTCGTTGTTAGCGTTGTTATTATTGCTTTTACAAAGCGCTTCCTTCACTGTTGTTAAACAAGAAATGGAACAGTTCATTGTCTTCTTTTCTTTGACAAGTCTTGGTTTATTGCTAATTTGCTTACAATAAGAAAAGAGCATAAAACCTATTTTTTGGCCAGAAACGAGTGTAAGTAATAAAACAAATGAGTTAAACTGTCTTTGTTTTTCTTTCATTTAGTTTTCCACCGGAACTGCCACAAGAAAAGGGAGCATTTGTGTTTCTTCAGTTTAACCCTTTCACTGCCAACGTCGCATTTTTGCACCACA
>CM065703.1:15043076-15048076 GCA_017654935.2 Phymorhynchus buccinoides | reverse complement strand
GGTGTCAGCAGTCATACATCAATAGAGTTAGTCTTCAATCAATCAATCAATCTTTTTATTGTCCATTTTACAGGAAATTCTTTTTGAAGCGATAAAACAATCAACAAAACAACACAATAAAGACAGAGACATAGCATGTAGAAAAGCCCAAAAAATAAAATATGCCGTGTGCACATACAATTCTTGGACACCCACACCCACAACCACACACGTCTTGACATCAGTAACTTAGTAAGTAAATTGCTGTGTTGCATCACAATCACCTTGGAATGTACATGTATGTTAGCTGGTTCAACCTTCTTTTTTTTTCCCCAGGCCTTTCCTTTACTTCTTTTTAGCTTTCTAAGATGTTTTATTACAGACCTGTTTTTGTACCCACCTACACAAGTCTTGAGTAGTCGGGATAGCTGAAATGAGTAGTTTGGGCTCAAAATGTGTAGTTCTATTCATTAATTAAACCATCAAACAATGTTCACTGATACTGAGTAATCAGAGCATTATTTTCAACTTTGAAGAGTTAAGCCATCAATGTTCACTGAAAATGAGTAATCAGAGCATTATTTTCAACTTTGAAGAGTTAAACCATCAAACAATGTTCACTGATACTGAGTAATCAGAGCATTATTTTCAACTTTGAAGAGTTAAACCATCAATGTTCACTGAAAATGAGTAATCAGAGCATTATTTTCAACTTTGAAGAGTTAAACCATCAAACAATGTTCACTGATACTGAGTAATCAGAGCATTATTTTCAACTTTGAAGAGTTAAACCATCAATGTTCACTGAAAATGAGTAATCAGAGCATTATTTTCAACTTTGAAGAGTTAAACCATCAATGTTCACTGAAAATGAGTAATCAAAGCATTATTTTCAACTTTGAAGAGTTAAACCATCAATGTTCACTGAAAATGAGTAATCAGAGCATTATTTTCAACTTTGAAGAGTTAAACCATCAATGTTCACTGATACTGAGTAATCAGAGCATTATTTTCAACTTTGAAGAATTAAACCATCAATGTTCACTGAAAATGAGTAATCAGAGCATTATTTTCAACTTTGAAGAGTAGTAGAGGTCCAAATTGAGTAGAATACTACTCGAAAAGAGTAGAGTAAACAGGTCTGTGTTTACTCTTTGAGATTATTTACCCGCAAAGAGACAAGACAATCACTGTCCAACCTTCGCAAACCATCCAATCAGCCAGCCACCCCACCTTCTTCCTCTTTAAAGGCACGGCCGGACTATAAAAGAGGGGGGCGGTGCTGAGCGTGCGCCGCATTTGAATCACAGCTGGCAAGAGAGACAGTTCGCCCTTCTTTGTTTCCTGTTGTGCGAGCCACCGCGAAGCAGAGCTTTACTGGAGTGAACTACCCGATCCCTGGGATCGGTTGTTTTCCCTTTAACCACCACACACCAGAACTACAGAAGCAAGTTCGCAGATGTGATCATCCATTAGCATAGGTGCAACTCCCCAAAATGAAGAGAAAAAAACCTGAAAGGCAGGGGTCCAGCCCATGGCGGGCCACCCAGGGCCCTGGCAGGGTACAGGGGCAGAGCCCCGTTGGAGGATTCGTGGGGGCAATGCAAGAGAGAGACATAACCAGACAGACAGACAGTTAAAATGATGGACAGAGACAGTTATGAGTCTTCTCTTCTTCTGCCAATAATGTCCACCTGCCGTAACCGGCAATTACTGACATGTACTGGGGTTCAAAGAATTATGCAGCACGGGAAAAACAAAAACAAACCTAGACAGATAAGAGGGCGTCAACTTCTGGTGCAAAGTCTGATAAGCCTTGTAAAATGACATCGTCTTTGAAAACAATATGGCATCACCATGCTGTTTTCAAGATTCCCCGAGAGAGACTTCCAGGATAAAACAACCAAGTTCACAACCCACCAAATCACTTGTGGGTGAATTTTTTTTTTTGGGGGGGGGATAATTTTTAAAAAAAAATTTTTTTACAAAACTGAAGTTCAGTTTCTGGTAATTTTATTTTAAAAACACTGAAATAAGAAGCTGAAAGAGTTGCACTCATGCATTAGAGCTCAGGGTTTTGACCTCCGGCTAACTTACTTTTCTTCCTCGGTTCTTCGAATTAGTGACCGCCCAAAACACTCGATTCCTGGTCAGTGCCACTGCCAGAGAATGAATGCACCGTGGTCACTGTGAACTTTTCGCAGTGAATGCACTCAGTGTTCACTTACACTGTCCAGTTTATTAATCCTTTGACCACCTTTGGTGGGGACTCAGGTAAAGCCGGATTAGCTTTGACGTCCGAGTGAAGGTAAATCACTTTAAGCTGTATATCGCATCAGCTGAAAAGGTTGTACATACCGTAGTCTTGACGTCAAGTAATTGCTCTTTGATGCATTGCGTCACACCAGGAAGGTTGTTAGCCAGGGCCTGTATTCACGTTGAGATAGCATGAGACTTAGCATGATGCTAACTTAGAAGCTCTTCCAATGTCCTATAGGATTTAATAGGACTTTTGGAAGAGCTTCTAAGTTAGCATGATGCTAAGTCTCATGCTATCTCAACGTGAATACAGGCCCTGTTCAACAATCTTAAGGCCCCAATACACAGTAACATTTTTCACTCTTTCCCCATGGAAGCACAGTGATCTGCCAGCCAAAAGATTACTTGCTTTAAATCACTGTGGTGCCATGCACACAAACAAAACATACATAAACAAAAGGAGAAATGAAAGATTACAGGTTTTTACTTCAGGTTTAGACATAGGGAGGTGGTAGATCAGACTTCTTTATATATAGACTTTTAATAGAAAAACTCTCTACAGCGATTGCTTACCCCACAACAAACCACTACAAAGGCAAAGTCAGAGGCAAAATTGTGGTCTAAAGGAACGATGCGAGTTTAGAAGTGACCAAATGCATCAAATTGACAGCTATATATTAATTCCGGACATATATGGCCGGAACGACTTGAATGAGTTAAACTGGGATCAAATAATTATCGTGAGTTATCAAGTCTTTTTGAGTTATCCATTTTTTAATTAGCAGAATTCTACTGCATTTTCCTAAGTAACTACAGCATTGCAATAGCGGTTTTGTAGCCATGCTATTTAGAAACACCATTGGGGGGGGGGGGGGGGGGGGGGGGGGGGGGGGGGGGGGGGGGGGTTCTTTTCTTAAGGTTTTTAATTTTGTCGTTTGGTTTTTAATTTTGTCGTTTGTTTTTTGCAAAATAAGTTAAAGGTGAAGTGGCTAGAATTGCTGCTCGTAACATCTCTAAGCTAACAGTAATTTATTGTCTGACGTTGTGACGTAATTGACCCGCATGCCCCGCTTTCTCCCTTTCTCCTCTACTCCCCCCCCCCCCCCCCCCCCCCCCCCCCAATCGCGTGACATCAAACCCGTCGCCGATTCAAAGCGGTCTCCCTTTGTTCCCCGTATCTCCCTTCCCATCACGAGAAAGTGACACCCACAGTCGGCGCCCTTTGAAGACTCTCCCTTTCCCAATCACGGAATGTTGGCACATGCCATTCGCAGCTGCAGGAATGTCGGCATGTGATAATGATGTAACCGGCGCGTGATCGTTCTGTACTAGTATGCATAATATTATAGCGTCATCTTGTGGTTTGTCAACTGCTATAAACCAACCACAGGCCCTCAGGTATTTAAAATTGGAGGGGAAAATTTAAGTAGGGAGGAAAGTTCCCACCTAAACATTCTCTCTCACAAGACGCTGAACCCTGGCTGAAACAACATTGTAGAGTCAACCTCTCTCCCAGCCAGTCCTAATAGCCCAACTAGTGAGTATTATTGATGGCTGGTGATTGAGATTTGTTTTTGTTAGATCCTATTTTTGATCTAGATCATATTGTTCAATGATGAATAAGTAGATATGTTATTGAAAAGAAGTGGTAACCATTCTGTTCTAATTATGTGCACTGATTATTTGTGTGTGTTTTTGACTTTAACTCTTTTGGTACCAGAACCGGATTTTATGCCTACTAACCCTTTTGTATATTTTTAGTAGGAAGCCTGTGGGTTGCAACCTTGCTAACTATGATAACATTCCTTTCCAGGTGTTGGATGGAGAGTGATGTTGGCTTGATCATAGACTTTGATCTAGCCGGGTACTGAATAATATCAGTTGATTCCTGTACACCTTTTATGTTTTACTGATCTCAGTTTGTTAACTGAAATTCAGATTATGTGTTCTTAGTGCTATTGTACAAGGGCAGCCTTCTAGCCGGTTGGGATCCACTAATTCCCTACCGACTGAAGCCCCTTGTCTCTAAGCCATAGAGATCTACATCCACCTTCTCCTGTGATTATCAGCAGGGCATCGTGGTCAGGACGATCATCCCTGACTCACAAGCACCAAGACGGGAACGCCGCCAAGACGCCCCGCACCCAGAATCCGCGAGGAGACCACGCCTGAACCGTGCCATCCCGCGACGCCGTAACCGGAACAACTGGGAGCTACTCTCACCTGACGAGCAAGCCCAGCCAACCCAGCACTCGCCGATCCCTACGGAGGAACTTGACAACAGCTAAGTCCACAGGACCGCGCCAATCATTTGAACTTTCCTCCGGACAATGAAGATAATTAGTGACCCTTCCCGCTTGGGGCTAACCTTCTAGAAAGACAAAAGTCTTGTAAATCCTTTCGGATTTCATTGTTTTTCATTCATATTTTGTTTTGGCGCCATTGAGCTGCTTTATTATTATTGTTGCATAATCTTATGCAGATTTTGTGAGTAAATAAAATACAAGTGTCAAATAATTCTGAACCCTTTGGTCAGACTGATGAGAGTGGAAGTCTTGTAATTTCATGTAAAACCCTACTTCTCTCTGTCTGCCATTAAGAGCAAATCAACCACTTGTATTTCTTACAATCATACGAGCCAGAACCCGGGCACAAATATAAATTTATTAGATGAAAAGGGGCCGGGAAAGTTGCTCATCTCCCATACCCTAGAGAAGTGGGCTAAAGGCAAATTTTCTACTTGAAAATTTAACACACTAAAA
>CM065703.1:14935576-15033076 GCA_017654935.2 Phymorhynchus buccinoides | reverse complement strand
AATGGAACTCATTTCTCCACATTCAGACACACACACACACACACACACACACACACACACACACACACACACACACACACAGTCACATTATTTTATTTTTAAAAGTACACAACATACACTTCACACACGAAATGTGTTTAACCCTTTCACCGCCAACGTCGCATTTATGCACCACAATGGTTTACCACCCATGTCACTAGTAAAAGGCATCAAATCTGGGCCTGTTATCCAAAGACCCTATTCTCTTAATTTTGGGAGGTAAGGATAGGCCTTACTTTAAATATGTCACAGAGGAATCCCCACTGTTACAGATTTTTGTCTCTACCCAGGTAAGTTTAATGGACATTTTTTGCTGAAAAATGGCTGGCGGTGAAAGGGTTCAAGTTTATTACAATCTAATATCAAAGCCCCAGGGTCCTACTAAAAAACCCATTAATATTATAGATATTAACTCTCTACATCAATTGGCTCTGGAATTTATTATCAGATGAGATTGCACGTCAGAAGCGCTCTGAATGCGTTAATTAGGTATTAGGTATTAAATACTTCATAGGCACAGAGGCGTCTGTGTAGTGTGAAATTTGGGTTGCTTCCACCTGGAGAGCGTGTCGCAGCCAGAGGTGCACCACCCAATTTATAAAAAAAAATTGCGTGCGATTTTTGTGTGACTGATGAGGAAGGAAAGGGAGGGGGGTAACTTTTGACCAAATGACAACTTTTTTCGTTGCTACTGGGTTTAACGTGTGTTTTCAGTTATTATTCAAGATCAAAAGCTGTGTGCGCATCACTGTCAGTCTCTGACTCTGAGCAGTACATCAAGTATGTGTAGGGTTTTATTTTACATGCACGCATGTGCGTGTGTGTGTCTGTATGCATGTGTGTGTGCATGTCTGTGCGTACGTTGTGCGTGAGTGTATTTGTATGTGTATCCGCTAACGTTTGTGTGTGTGTGTTGGTGTATGTGGTCAGTCCGTGCAACTCAGTTGCTATGGCTTACTGAATGAAAGATGAATAATGTGTGTGTATGTGTGTGTGCGTGTGTGTGTGTGTGTGTGAGAGAGAGAGAGAGAGAGAGAGAGAGAGAGAGAGAGAGAGAGAGAGAGAGAGAGAGAGAGAGAGAGAGAGAGAGAGAGAGTTGCTTTGTATATATATGCGTTGTTGCTGGTTTGTCCTTAAAAACATTTAAGTTAAATACTATTTTTGCTATCTACTTGTTGATGAATAATTGATTGTAAAGCGCTTTGGGCTCATTTGAGGTAAAGCGCTATATAAATGTACTATTACTTACTTACTTATTTGAGCTGAATTTTACAGCTTGCTATTGCTAAGTAACCAGATTATCGGAAGAAAACCCATAGAGCGAGCTGTACACACACACACATGAATGCATGCTACACACATGTGTATGCAAGCATGCACGCACCCACATGTTTACTACGCATGCATGCACACACACGCACGTGCACACACACGTCAAGAGTTGTCTCTTTCTCACATAAGTGCACACACACACGCATACACACACACACACATGTGAACACACATACATGCACTACACAAACACACTGCTCTTAACGGACAATCTTGTTAGCACCAGACGGTTCTGATATATATCTCACTCGGTTAAATTGCACGTCATATTAGTGTTGACCCAACTAACTACCTAATCTCTCAAGATCAAAAGCACTGACTGTGTGCAAAAACATTAGTGTACGTCACACTCATAAGTGCCATGCGTCATAAGCAATGATACAGTGGAACCTCCCTTATAAGACCTTCAAAAATCATCCAAAATGAGGTCGGAGGGGTCTTATAAGGGAGGTAATTCTTACAAAGAAGGGCAATGTCTCAGAGAAGTAGGTCTTATATGGGAGGGGGTCTTATAATAGGTCTTATAAGGGAGGTTCCACTGTACATCAACTGTGCGTGAACGTTGGACTTAGGTTGAAGGACCAGCCAAGCCGATTATTATTGGAGATCTGACAGGATTTATGCTATACTACCTCTCCATATTGTTTTCCTGTGTCTTTTATTATTGGCACAATACTGTTTTATTGTGGTCGCGTGCCTTGTAGGATTCTTGTGTATTGAGCTCATTATGTTGTAGGGCTGGGTGTAAAAAAGTATGCATACTTATCTCATTACCCTGTATAAATAAAATTTTGTTAGTTCGTTCGTAGTTTGTCTAGTCACTGCGTCAGACTAGAGTGCAAACCTTCGAATTTAAAAAGAATTCAGAGTGATGGTATGAATTCAGAATTGCGATGAAGGGTTAGGGTACTTCCTAAGGGAAAAAAGATCTATTAAATTTGGGTGGGGTTTATTTTTGTTTGTTTGCTGTTGTTGTTTTTAATTTAATCCAGATTGATATATTCTGGAGATTCTGTTTATTAATTTCTCTGTATCAAGGAAATATAACTTAAGAGGTCCAAAAAAAAGTAGTCCCCGTTCCAATGGCAAAGAAAAAAGAAATTCAAGGGCAAGCATAGGTTTAGGTACAAGGAAAAGATTATTTTCAATATTTCCTGCTGGAGGTGTGGTATGGTAGTAAGTAGTACAATGGGGCCTCCCTTATAAGACCTCCCATTATAAGACTCCCTCCCATATAAGACCTACTTGTCTGACACATTGTCCTTCTTTGTAAGTATTAAAATTACCTCCCTTATAAGATGTCATTTTGGATGATTTTTGAAGGTCTTATAAGGGAGGTTCCACTGAAGTAGCAGTAGTAGTAGTAGCACCAGTAGTAGTACTACAAGTGGGTATGATTCATCAAATTATCATTGATTTCAGTCAGTGGTCATCTGAGGGGGTGGGGATGGATGAATGGACAGCCCATGATAGAAACAAAAACCTAATAGCTGGAGCCAGGGGAGGGGTGTGATGGTTGGGGTATGTGGGGAAAGAGAAGATTGAGAAAGATAAGTCACGCTTTACTGTTATACCTACTACCCGAAAATCTCTGCTCCTAACAACCAAGAATGTTGGGGCAATAGCCAAAGTCAAAAATTTTATTTTCAGATGGAACATTGAATAAGCAATAGCATGGATTTGAGTACCATGGTTATTTCTGTGAATTTAGTAGTAAATGACGGATACACTTTTTGAGTTAAAGACCCACCACGCTGAAGTGTGAAACTCAGCGTTTTTATGTTTTCCCTGTGTCACGCTGGTAAGAAATCTTAAGAAATATGGATTAACCCTTTCACCGCCAAAGTCGCATTTTAGCACCACAGTGATTTATAACACCTATGTCACTAAAAGGCATCAAATTGGGGTCTATAATCCAAAGACCCTATTGTCTTAGTTTTGGGAAGTAAGGATAGACCTTATTTTATATATGTCACAGAAGAATCCCCAATACTGCAGATGGATTTTGTTCTATACCCAGGTAAAATGAATGGACATTTTTGGCTGAAGTATGGCTGGCAGTGAAAGGGTTAAGATATGAGAGACTCAGAGCGAGGACAAAATGGAGAGGGGGGCTCTGTCTGAGACAAATTCACTTATTGCCAGAAATACAGTGGAATCTCCCTTATATTACCTCCCATTATAAGACTCCCTCCCATATAAGACCTACTTCTCTGAGACATTGCCCTTCTTTGTAAGTATTAAAATTACCTCCTTTATTTATAAGAGTAAGACCCCCCCCCCCCCCCCCCCCTTATAAGACCTCATTTTGGATGATTTTTGAAGGTCTTATAAGGGAGGTTCCACTGTATTTGCTAACAAATATGTAGAGAGAGAGATGGGGGGGGGGGGGGGGGGGGGGAGAGGGAGATTGCCAGAAAGTGCTTGCAAATATTTATCGCACATACAGAGAGACAGACAGAGACAGAGACAGAAAGAGAGACACAGAGAGACAGAGATAGTCAGTTATTGCTAGAGATATGCAAGCAAATACCTAGAGAGAGAGAGAGAGAGAGAGAGAGAGAGAGAGAGAGAGAGAGAGAGAGAGAGAGAGAGAGAGAGAGAGAGAGAGAGAGAGAGAGAGAGAGAGAGAGAGAGAGAGAGAGAGAGAGAGAGAGAGAGAGAGAGAGAGAGAGAGAGAGAGAGAGAAGAGAGAAGAGAGAGAAAAAAAAGAAAAAAACGCATTATGCTAGACAAATATCTTCAGCCGAATTGATGAATGTGTAGAAATGCACCGGATTGCACAGACTTTGTCTCTATATTTTGCATAACATCCCCAAGGAGTAGGCCTTCCCCCCCCCCCCCCCTGCTGGCCCCCACCACCCCACCATACTCCCCCCCCCCTCCCTATCACCCATCCCAAACAACTCTCCTCTCTCCTTCAGTGTTAAAGAAATGTGCCGACACACATTTTATGCGGCATGTGAACATTTTGCTCTATTTTAAAAAAAATTAAATCCTATTTCGTAGTTTTGTATGAACAGGATTACCCCCTCAAGGGAACAGAACAAAATGTGTATGTGTGTGTGTGTGCGTGTGAGGGTGTGACTGTGTGTGTGTGTCACTGTGTGTGTGTGTGTGCATGTGCGTGCGTGTGTGTGTGTGTGCATGTGAGGGTGTCACTGCGTGTGTGTCACTGTGTGTGTGTGTGTGTGTGTGTGTGTGTGTGTGTGTGCGTGTGAGGGTGTCACTGTGTGTGTGTGTGTATAGTGTGTGGGTGTGAGTGTGTCACTGTGTGTGTGTGTAGTGTGCATGCATGCATGCATATGTTTGTGTGTTTGTGTGTGTACATGCATGTGTCTCTGTGTCTGTAAATAGTGTAAATGTCTGTGTGCATAATTTAAGTGTTCTAAATGTGTGTGCTGATTTCCATTTGTATGCACACGATGCTAATGGAAACACCCACTGCTTGAGTGCTTCATTCTGAGCAAAGCGCACTTCACTAATAAAAGCCATACGCTGGCTCCATGAAAAATTGATATATATCACCACTATAACACCAGCATACATGAGAGAAAATCTGTTTAGCGTCTGGAACAGATACATATGAGACATTAACAGATGTAAAGATGGTGGGAACGATCCTGGAGGCAGTGCCTGGAGGCAGTGCAACACCAGGAAAGTCCCAATTTTAACAATACAGTCGTATTGCATGTGCATAGATCTGCTCTCAATCTATGTGTGCCCTCTTACATACCAAAAAGCTTAATTAAAGATACACTGACGCATCACGATTAAGTCCCTTGTTTTTTTCTGGGTAGCTGTGACCCACATTCAAATGTCCCCAACTTCAAATTGAGGCTGCTCTTTAAAACGATGTTTCGGTTTGAATTTGGGGGCATTTATATGGGAGTCAGACTTGGTCAAAACAAGATTTCTTTCCAGCCATAAGAGGGGAAACATGTGAAACCTGTGATTTTGACACGTGATCTGGTGGGTCTTTTACGAAAGTGCACGAAATATTAACCTAATGTGTGTGTCTTTCATGTAACGTCTATCCACTACTCGTGATATCAGACAGAATATTAAACCCAATGGATGTGACAATGTGTTAGTGTGTATGGTGGTCAGTCGAGTCTGTCCACGACTTCCAAAAATCAGATGAAGCCTAGCCTGACTGCTTGTCTGAAAGGCGAGGTTTGAATTTGTATGTATACAGTAAAAGTCACTAAGTCAAAATTGAAGGGACTGAAATTTTATTTTGAGATAGCCATTATTTTGAGATAAAAAGCTTTTTTAACATAGAGATCATTAAACCGGGACCCAAAAATTATTGAGTTATCCAGTGTTTTTGAGTTACCCGTTTTTGAGTTATCGGGATTCCACTGTATATCAAGCAGAAGCTTTGCCAAAGGTTACATTTCCAACTTCACTATTATACTCAGCCAAAGGACTAGGCCCTATAATAAGGCAGCTGGCATTGGGGAAGGACCCCACATTAGGAGAATAGGACCCCACATTAGGAGAATAGGACCCCACATTAGGAGAATAGGACCCCACATTAGGAGAATAGGACCCCACATTAGGAGAATAGGACCCCACATTAGGAGAATAGGTCCCCACATTAGGAGAATAGGACCCCACATTAGAATAGGTCCCCACATTAGGAGAATAGGACCCCACATTAGGAGAATAGGACCCCACATTAGGAGAATAGGACCCCACATTAGGAGAATAGGACCCCACATTAGAGAATAGGTCCCCACATTAGGAGAATAGGACCCCACATTAGGAGAATAGGACCCCACATTAGGAGAATAGGACCCCACATTAGGAGAATAGGACCCCACATTAGGAGAATAGGACCCCACATTAGGAGAATAGGACCCCACATTAGGAGAATAGGACCCCACATTAGGAAATAGGTCCCCACATTAGGAGAATAGGACCCCACATTAGGAGAATAGGACCCCACATTAGGAGAATAGGACCCCACATTAGGAGAATAGGTCCCCACACATTAGGAGAATAGGACCCCACATTAGAATAGGTTTAGGAGAATAGGACCCCACATTAGGAGAATAGGACCCCACATTAGGAGAATAGGACCCCACATTAGGAGAATAGGACCCCACATTAGGAGAATAGGACCCCACATTAGGAGAATAGGACCCCACATTAGGAGAATAGGACCCCACATTAGGAGAATAGGACCCCACATTAGGAGAATAGGACCCCACATTAGGAGAATAGGACCCCACATTAGGAGAATAGGACCCCACATTAGGAGAATAGGACCCCACATTAGGAGAATAGGACCCCACATTAGGAGAATAGGTCCCCACATTAGGAGAATAGGACCCCACATTAGGAGAATAGGACCCCACATTAGGAGAATAGGTCCCCACATTAGGAGAATAGGACCCCACATTAGGAGAACAGGAATAGGTCCCCACATTAGGAGAATAGGTCCCCACATTAGAATAGGTCCCCACATTAGGAGAATAGGACCCCACATTAGGAGAATAGGACCCCACATTAGGAGAATAGGACCCCACATTAGGAGAATAGGACCCCACATTAGGAGAATAGGACCCCACATTAGAATAGGTCCCCACATTAGGAGAATAGGACCCCACATTAGGAGAATAGGTCCCCACATTAGGAGAATAGGACCCCACATTAGGAGAATAGGACCCCACATTAGGAGAATAGGACCCCACATTAGGAGAATAGGACCCCACATTAGGAGAATAGGACCCCACATTAGGAGAATAGGACCCCACATTAGGAGAATAGGACCCCACATTAGGAGAATAGGACCCCACATTAGGAGAATAGGTCCCCACATTAGGAGAATAGGACCCCACATTAGGAGAATAGGACCCCACATTAGGAGAATAGGACCCCACATTAGGAGAATAGGACCCCACATTAGGAGAATAGGAGTTAGGACCCACATTAGGAGAATAGGTCCCCACATTAAGAGAATAGGACCCCACATTAGGAGAATAGGTCCCCACATTAGGAGAATAGGACCCCACATTAGGAGAATAGGACCCCACATTAGGAGAATAGGACCCACATTAGGAGAATAGGACCCCACATTAGGAGAACAGGACCCCACATTAGGAGAATAGGACCCCACATTAGGAGAATAGGACCCCATATTCACAGTTAACAATGTCCCATATGTGCTCTTCTGGTCAAGAGGAGGTAAAAGTTTAAATTTCGCTTTGGGAAGGTCCCCACAGGTCAACTTATCTCCTCGACTGAAACAATAAAAACATAAAAAAGCTAGGATGTCGCTAAGAAGAGCACTTGTGTCTTCTGATTAAACTTTTTTAAGTGATTCTGTATCATGTACAGCGGTTCACAAGTTATTGCCAGGACAGACAGACACGAAACATTGCAGTAAGCAAGCCTCTTTCACAGAATATGCCTGACTCAAAAACTAGCTCAAATTTACTCAAATCCTACCCTTTACTTTAACTTTTTCGCAACACGCTGCTAGAATTACAGTTGCCAACACGCTGCTAGTATGTTAGCAACAGGCCAAATGCCCCTGAGGCTGACAGTGATGTCGCTGTTTTCAACTCATTTGCTTAAACACAAATTAACAAGTTGGTCTTCCAATTTTATATCATTCAAAATCTCAACCAATTTACAAAAATAAAGTCGCTGTGATCTCCAGATTTTAGATAATTTATTGAAAAGGGCCCAAATCGGGTGTCCTGAGGGAATTTCTACTCCTTGACTGCAGTGTTCTGAGGGAATACGGAGCAGCGAGAGGGGTTGTGTTGAAAGTGCTCTAAAATGTTAGAAAAAGAATATCTAAACCATGAAGAAAAATTCAACTTCCAAGAGTTGCTTCTAAAAGTTGGATCATAACCTAAGCGTTGCAACAGCAGCATAACCAACCATACCCACTGTATCTTCTTCTTCTTCGACCACTCAGACAGTTTCCTGTCAATTATGAGCGCAGATGCGTCATGCTGTCGTTATGCGCCTAAGTAATAAATAATTAGGCTGGGCAGCATACGTGTCCGACTTCAGCTGGAGGAAATCTTTTTGAACGTGTTTCTTGAAAAAAGGCAGGAGAATGGACCGGACCTGTATAGAAACAAACTAAAGCAGACACTGAGACAGAAACCATTAATGCAGCAATCACCCCTATCTGTTCTGAGTCAATCACGACCTATCACCAACCTAAACAATAAAAACATCACATCTAGATCAAAGCAGGGATGGTGGGGGAGGGGGGTAAGGAGCAGGAAGTAACGGGGGGGGGTAGAACTAGAAGGATGGGTTAAGGGGTGCACATAGATTCAATTAACCTTGGTCTAACTCTAAGCCATGGCTGTCATTGATTTTATCGTCCCCTTGCCTCTGATTGATCAGGTACTTAGTAATTTTCTCATCCATTCATATTGCTTCTCTTTGTAGTATGGATGGCTGGTTAGTTCCATCCATCTCTCTCTCTCTCTCCTCTCTCTCTCTTGCTCTCTCTCTCTCTCTCTCTCTCTCTCTCTCTCTCTCTCTTCTCCTCTCTCTCTCTCTCTCTCTCTCTCTCTCTCTCTCTCTCTCTCTCTCTCTCTCCCTCTCTCTCTCCTCCCTCCCTCCCTCCCTCCCTCCCTCCCTCCCTCTCCCTCCCCCCTCCCTCCCTCCCTCCCTCCCTCCCTCCCCTCCCTCCCTCCTCTCCTCTCTCTCTCTCTCTCTCTCTCTCTCTCTCTCTCTCTCTCTCTCTCTCTCTCACTCGATGTTTTAGTCTACAGCTTAATTCTAAAGAAAAAAAACCCAGAAAACAAAGAGGAGGGAGGAGGAGGAATTGATGAGACTGAGCAAGAATAGAAGAGCAGAGAGGGGGGGAGGGAGAGAGAGTCAGAGAAAAAGAATTTAGAGACAGAGAGCGTGCCTCAGATTTGTATGAGGTCCAATCTTCTGAAAACTATGGCAAAAGGGTCGTTAGAAGTGGCTAACGATTATAAATGAAATCTGTGAAAGGCTATATTTAGAAACGATCAAAATGTGAATGGAACCCGTTACAGATGGTGTGTTGCTTAGGCCCTATCCAGGGCTCCCAAACTTCCTGCAAAACAAGTGGTCCCAGGGACTCCTTTACTTACAGCATAGAGGGTCCTAGAGGCGGGATCTAGAGGGTCCCAGTGGCGTTGCAAATGCTAAAATGAATTTTTCTGGTGCATCCCTGGGACCCCCTGCACATTCTTTTAGAGGGTCCTTTAGAATATTAGTACTTCATAGACCCCCAAATGGGGGTCCCTGGGAGCCCTGCCTATCCTACTCATGAATGCCCTGATCATCTTTCTTCTTTATGTCAACATCCGCCATCACTGCATCAGTCTACTAAAGTAATGATTCTGATCATCTAATTAACAACAGAACAATTTAATGTTTATTATTAAAGTTATGGCTTTATATGAAGCCCCAACCTCCATACGCACACTAAACCCTAACAGGGCCTAGACCCCATTCATAATCTTAGATATGTCACAATTTATGATTATTCTAACTACTAACACTCACTAGTACTAGTAACAGCCTACTAACTCTTTGTGAGGGTGACACTGACAGAACCTGTAGCCATAATTTCAAACTATACAAAAAAGATACTAACACCAGACTAGCACAAAACTTTTTTTTACTAACACCAGTAACAGAGTAATAAATGCATGGAATAACCTTCCTGATGAAGCAGTTAATGCAAAGTCATTAAATTTGTTCAAAAATATAATAGATAAGTTTATGAGCGCTGGCTGGCCAGGTCACTAAAATTAGAATAGGTTTTATTAAGGTTTTTTTGTTTTTCAAGATGTGCTCTCCCTAAAACTTTGTCGATATAATGCCACAGTGTGGCACTTTCGACTATTATCAAGCTCAAGAAGATCAAGATCAAAAACATATTTAGAGGGCAAAACAAAATAACCATTTATGCTATGCTAATTGCTATGCTATAAGCACAGCAAACCAAAGAATGCCAGTGAACTCTGCCTTTTACCAGGTCGGCCTCGGGTGCAAGCCAACTCGGCCTCAAGCCCTGGGCCTGTATTCACATTGAGATAGCATGAGACTTAGCATGATGCTAACTTAGAAGCTCTTCCAAAAGTCCTATTAAATCCTATAGGACATTGGAAGAGCTTCTAAGTTAGCATCATGCTAAGTCTCATGCTATCTCAACGTGAATACAGGCCCAGGTCATTAATTGTCGTCCTCAGGTTCACTTGTCTACTAGGAAAAACGTGCACATGGCTCTATCTGTGTCAATGATCAATGTCATTTGCATCCTCAAACAATAATATACAGACACACAGATACAGACATGCACCCACAGACAGACAAACAGAGAGAGAGAAAGAAGAAGAAAAAACCCAGAAACACATGCTCTCTCTCTCTGTCTCTCTCTCCTCAGAAGCACTTGGAGTGGAACAGCTAGATGATAGATCAAGTAGTCAACTCTTATATGCTCCCATCGTCTAATTTAGTATCCTGAGCAAAAATCTTTATAAAGCAATCTACAATAAAGAAACTGAAAGACAGAGACAGAGACAGACAGAGAGAGAGATACACCAAAAACATGTTGAGGACGAGTTGGTCGGATACGAGGATGAGTTCGACGGAAACGAGGCCGATTTGACTAGGGCGAGGCCGAAACGACCAAAAAAAGCGGGGCCGAAATGACACAAGGCCGACCTGACCGGTCACCAAATCAAAACCCAAACCCAACCCCTTTCCCTGCTTACCACCCCCACCCCATTCGCTCTCTCCCCCTCCCCCTGCCCCTTGAAGCTGATCATCTGGGCAGCCCTTTATTCTGATAGCCTAAATAAAGAAAAGAAACCCGGAAATTCGATCCCCCACACACGGCCTTTTTTTCCTCCGCTCAACAAGTTCACGATCAGCACACCTCGTCTAGACGACCATGACCAAGTTACAAAACTTTAAATTTTCAAAACGGTTGCGTCACGCTAATTAGACCATCTGAAGGTCTCATTCATCAATCGATACAGGCGCGAAAATGTCCATCAATGAACAGAGACAATCTCTCACCAGGTCCTCCTGGACATGCGACGCAGCGGCGTTGTCGTCTGCAACAGGGTTTGATTCACACAGATGGCGACCACGCAACTGTTTCTTGATCTACTTTACAATTAATTTTTTATTATAAATATCCACTCAAGCATTCACACAGGTTCATCCAGCACAAAATACAAAAGTTGTAGATCTTAAAAGAAACTTACTTTCAGCGATATTTCGTGATCTTAGGCTACTAGATTCAGTATTATGCTACTGGGTCAATCATCAATGAAATCCACTGAGCAGACGATTTTATCGGCCTCATTCCATGTGCAGCAAATAAATGTTAGGGTCCGTTCTAGGTAGGTTCACTCATACCGCTGGGTCAGACAAATGCACATTTTCTAGTGGTGTGCGACACACCCAGTTGGCCTCCACACTAATATTTGGCTGTCTCCAAGCGTCGCAATACATCCGGCAACATTTCACTCAGTCTGAAGCTGAAACGTGCTTCGCCAACTTTCTTGATACAACGAAACGGGCTCTCGTGCAAAATAGCGGGATTTGTCTCTTCCGTTTGAATTGCTGCCCCGTGAAATTCTGTACTACTGCAATTCGCACCCCATCCCCTTGTTCTCAGCAGTCATATATTGCAGGTTTAATTAAATCCCTTTTGAAACCAATGTTAATTTTTGCCGCCCATTGCAAGGTCTATTCTTTAAAAATCGCTTAGGTGAATCTCTAAAATATATAGATTTAATTATTTAGAAGCTTTGTGATTACTTTGAAAACATTTTGGTGTAATACTTACTCTAATTCAAGTTCATGTATATGATGGGGACCGAATAAAAAGCTTGGTGGTTTGCGTTGTCCCTACACTACAACAGCTACTACTACAATTACTGCTAAGGTATTACTGTGATCACGTAATGGCAATACAGTGGAACCTCCCTTATATAGTAATAATAATAAACGGATATTTATATAGCGCTTTTTATCGAGCACAAAGCGCTTTACAATCAGCATTGAAACACTCACACACGCACAACAGACACAACACGCAAAACAGACCTCCCATTATAAGACTCCCTTCCAGGCCCACATAAGACCTACTTCTCTGAGACATTGCCCTTCTTTGTAAGTATTAAAATTACCCCCCTTATAAGACCTTCAAAAATAATCCAAAAAGAGGTCTTATAAGGGAGGTTCCACGTACTGCCGTACTCATATGAATTTAATTAGGGGAAGACGGGGTAAAAAGCGCATGGGCGGGTAAGAAGCCCACCCCAATTATCTCATGAAATGAAGCAAATTTCAGTCTCATTTTGCCCATGAGACGAGCGTTAATGTCTAGCATTCGTCTCATGGGCAAATTTGACTGAAATTTTCTTTATTTCATGAGATAATTGGGGTGGGCTTCTTACCCGCCCATGCGCTTTTTACCCCGTCTTCCCCTAATTCAGACTTCTGCATACCCCATCACTACCATCTTCTTCCAATCAGTGCCACTTGAATTGCAAGAAGTCTTCTTCTGCGTTCCAATGCCATATGGCCATAATGGGTAAGGTACGTATGTGTCCGGTTTTCAGTTTTCACTGGTCTCCCCGCTGCGTACAGCCAACACATTCCGATTTCGGAGGAACTCAAAGGAAACAAATTATTTGGAAGATTTTTTTTAAGGCAGGAGAATGGGCCAATGAGTCAGAAAGATAGTAGATGATAGAAAGCAAATGGAACAGGCAGAGTCAAATACTGGCAGATTAGAGGAAGTTACAAGCACAGAACTTCCAGAAGGTAGGGGACTATCTTTACGAAAAGACCCCCCGGTATCCTCACGGGGCCCAGAGACTCGTGGAGAGGGCGGAGTCGTCCAGCTCCCCATATGGAGACTTGAGGCATCTACCCACTGCCCCAAGTCAAGAGGTCTAAGAAGGGGGTTAAAAACCCTAACATCTACAAGGTTCACTTTTGTTTGTGGCACAAGCCACAAACCTATAACCAAAGATACTGTACAGTCTTTGCTATAACTCACTTTGTCGGTCTGTCTGTCGGTCGGTCTGTCGGTCGGTCCAAAATTGTCGCACTTCAAAGTGAAGCTCCAAAATTGTCGCACTTCAAAGTGAGGCTGCACTTCAAATTGAGGCTGCTCTTTAAAATGATGTTTCGTTTTCAATTGTCGCACGCCACAAACGATTTCGAATCCGCGCTTGTTCAAATAAGATTTGCACAGAACTTGGGAGATTGTCATCAATTTGTCATGGCACGGGCTAAGTATGCTCTGAAGCGGACAGAAAGATAGCCCACGTGTGCACCAAAATTGAATCTCCTTCACGATGTCTGGTAAGGCCCAAAAAAGAATATTGATCTACAAAAAATTGTCCGTTTGTTTAAAATAATATATAAGTGAGCATGGGGTATGAGCCCCTGTGACACCTCGTAATGTCCCAATCCCGTGTAATGCCCCAATTGGGACACTACACGGGGGGCCCCCCGTGTAATGTCCCAATCGGACATTACACGTTGCACCCCCATAGCCCGGCACTCACATTACACGCCCCCCCCCCCCCCCCCCAGTCTTACAAGTATACTATAATACTCAATATAAAATACTATAATACTCAAAATAAAAAATAAAGGTAAAGGTAAAGATGTGCCCCCCCCCCCCCCCCCCCCCCCCCATTACTCGGTTAATTCTATTTTTCCGTTTTTGCCTTTCTTACCATACATAAAGCTGTATTTTAGGAACATTTTTAGCTAAAAACCTTTTTGGAATACTAACCCTATCCCTAACCCTAGCCCTAAACCTAACCCTACCCCCCACTATGTACTGCAGTACACCGCGATTTGTCACAGTTGTGGTTCGTTGCGTTTTTCCGTCTTATAGGGTAGGGGGTAGGGTTAGGGTTAGGGCTAGGGTTATGGTCAGGGTTGGTATTTCAAAAAGATAATTTGGTGAAAATGTTCCTAAAATACAGCTTTATGTATGGTAAGAAAGGCAATTAAAAAAAAAGAACTGGAATACCCGTCATCTTTCCACCATTGCATAATACGTACATTCAATAAGCTCGTATTCTTCTCTTCCCCCTCCTTCCTCCATCTCCACCCCACCCCCCACCCCCCAACGTGTGCGCGCGCATACACACACACACACACACACACACATACCGCACACACACAGAGTGGTTAAGACGTTCGCCTGCCAAATGTAATGCGTGACTGCAATGTAAGTGACCCGGGTTCGAATCCCGGCCTCGCCTTTTCTTTCTAGTTCGACAGGAAAATCGAACTGAATGTCGAGTCCTTCGGATGGGGACTTAAAGCTAGTCTGACTCGTGCGCCTTACGCACGTAAAAATCCCACGGCAGTTGAAAGTCGGCAAGAGCAGGGAGAAATCCCGCTGCCTGGCATGGCCAAATTGATAGCTAGATTTCCCAAGTCTGCCCCCCCCCCCCCCCCCTCCTCACCCTGCTCCCCCAATTTATTTAGTTTTATAATTGGGCAGGCGCTTCGCTTGCGGCGACGCACTCTCGGCCGGGGGAGAGCAGCCCGAATTTCACAGATACGTCTCTGTGACTTGAATATGCCAAATTGAAATACCCAAAAAATACACACACACACACACATGCGCACCCACACATGACAAGCACAAACACACACAAAGAGAGAAGAGGGACCGGGGGTGTCAAGGAGAGTGGGGGTGTTGTTCTCTATCAGCCAGCCTGGATCTCCCTCCCGTGGCCTTTTATTCCACACTGCCCTAAATATCATATTGCTCAAATGACAGCCGCCACCATTTGACTGGTTCACTAGTACTAACACTCATGTATACATACATACATACAGGCTGACTGATAGGCAAACAAACACACATTTATACCATCGACGTACGTCGATGATTTATACACACTATGATATAATTTATCTCTCTCTCTCTCTCTCTGTGTGTGTGTGATCATGATGTCAGATGATCTCATTCTCAGATGACCTCAGTCTCTCTCCATGCATGCTCTGTCGAAAAAAACTGAAAAGGAAATCTGAGAGAGAGAGAGAGAGAGAGAGAGAGAGAGAGAGAGAGAGAGAGAGAGAGAGAGAGAGAGAGAGAGAAGAGAGAGAGAGAGAGAGAGAGAGAGAGAGAGTATTTGGAAACTTAGTCTCTCCAAACCAACGTATGACTGAATTTCACAGAGGTACAGGATAAAACGGATGCATTTTTGATCACGCCCTCGATTTGCACGAGGTTCATTTATCTGAGTCAAAAGCTTCAGGCAGTATTTATGGTGGCACACATGCATCAAAAGGGGATCGTTCATAGCCGCCGCGCGTGCGTATGTGTGTGTTCTTTATTTTAACGTCTATCCACCTTACAGTGACCTCTGTGTGTGTGTGTGTGTGTGTGTGTGTGTGTGTGTGTGTGTGTGTGTGTGTGTGTGTGTGTGAGAGAGAGAGAGAGAGAGAGAGAGAGAGAGAGAGAGAGAGAGGAGAGAGAGAGAGAGAGAGAGAGAGAGAGAGAGAGATGAGAGAGAGAGAGAGAGAGAGAGAGGAGTGTGTGCGTAGTGAGAGAGAGGGGGGAGAGAGAGAGGGGGGGAAAGAGAGAGGAAAGAGAGAGGAAAGAGAGCGAGCGTGTATGTGTATGTGAGAGTGTGCATAAGTGTGCTTGTGTGTATTTGAGAGACACACAAAATTAAAAATAATTAAACAAACACAAAAAAGTTTGTTTGCCTTTATTCAAATCAGAAGAATTATGCACACGCATATAACAAAAAGCGCAAAAATGAAAGTACTGTTAGATAAGCAAGCAAGCTAAGACAAGCAAGCTAACACCTCTCAAACAAATCACACAATTACCAAAAGTAAAACTATTTTTAAATTGGCAGAAGAAAAAATAAACTACAAAACCAGAGGGGCGGGTAAAGATGGGAAGGGGGGGGGGGGGCTAAAGGATGTAAGGAAGGAAAAAAACCATGATAAAATTGAAGATGATCATAAAAGTCTACTTAAAAACACACGATTTCTTATGATGAAGCCTAATCTCACAACCAATATTTCAAGTAAATAGATCATACATATACATGCACCACACACACAAGCACAGTCACACACGTACTGTGATACGCGCACACAACCACACACACATACATTATGCCGACACATGCGCACAAAACCACACGCACACAAACATACATAATGCAGATGTGCGCACACACACACACATTATGCCGACGCGCACACACAACCACAGACACACGCAGAGACACACATAGGCTGATGCACGCATGCACACACACACATGCACGCTGACGTACACACACTTAATTTTAATATGATATTCCAAAAAAAGTTAAGGACCACTTTCTTTGAAAATTTCAGAAACCGTTTTGAGTGCTTTAAGTGACACTTATACACTTTCTGTTGTTGCAAGATAATAGCCCAATGTCCGAACTCTTATGCAATGTAAAAATATCCTGCACAACATTACAAATGCGCCGATGGGAGGCCGTTTAAGACGCTACCTTAAATGATCTAATGGGATGCATTTGCGCACTGAGCCGATTTCCTTTACGCGCAAATGACTAAAGTGAGAAGACCAATTTAGTTGCAGTTTTATTCATTGGTCATGTGTGAACACTGCTATGCTTTAAATTTGATCGGCATGGTGTGCAAATGCATTTCATTGGACACCGTCTTAAATGGTCTTCCATCAGCGCATTTGTAATGTTGTGCAGGGCATTTTTACATTGCCTAAGAGTTCGGACATTGGGTAATAATATTACAACATCAGAAAGTGTATAAATTTCAGTTAAAGCACTAAACAGTGTCTGAAATTTTCAAAGCTAGTGGTCCTTAACTTTTTTTGAATAGTATATTATTTTGTTCTTGTTGCTGTTGCTATTATTGTCTACATAAAGGAAGAACCATTTGCCAGCTTTAGTCAAGAGTACAAATCACATACTGAGATTCACACACACATGCTCACACACAGTTACACACAGAGCTCACATACTGAGATTCACACACACATGCTCACACACAGTTACACACAGAGAGTCACACACCCAGAGTCACACACACACAGTCACACCCAGCCACACACCTTGTCACACCCACACACCTAGTCACACCCACAGAGTCACACACAGTGATTCACACACACACACATAGTCACACACACACTCATGCACGCACTCACACACAAAGATTCACACACACACACACGCACGCACAGTCACACACTCATAGTAACACACCACACACACAGAGTCACACACACACATACACTCATGCACACACGATAACATAAAGTACATCAGTGCTCACACATTAAAACACCCTAAGCATATGAGGAACAGTAAGTAATATATCAATTAAAAAGAAAGAGTAAACACTCATTAGCAAAAATCACATTTAGAAAGTATTAACCCTTTTGCCGCCAACGTCGCATTTTTGCACCACAATGGTTTAACACCCATGTCATTAAAAACCTTGAATTAAAGGGCTATTATCCAATTATTTTTGTGTTCTTGATTTTGGGTGTTTAAGGATAGGCCTTTTTTTTAAACATGTAGTAAAGGAATCCCCAATATTTCAGACAACTCTTTTCTTTACCTTTGTAAGTTTATTGGATAATTTTGGCTTAGAAATTACTGGCGGCAAAAGGGTTAATTAAACACATTAATCTCTTATAATGTTGTTCTTTTAGAATATCTCAGAGGCAAGGATTCATTAGGAGCACACACATATATTTTTTTTATAAAAGCAAACATTTTGACGTACCCACAACCACGCACAATATGAAAATTAAATGATACAGACGATGGCTTGGAGACAAAACGGACTATCTTAAGATAGTCCATTGACATATTATTGAACTTATTACAAAAAGTAATAACTTGCATATATAAAAAAAAGACCTGCTGAAATATAAAAAGCAAAACTCCATTTTTATATTTCTGCAGTCATTGTTTGATACAAAATATTAGTTTTTCTAATAAATCCAATAATACGTCAATGGACTATCTAAAGATAGTCCGTTTCGACTCCAATCCATCGCAGTAATGTTTAAAACAAATTTAGTTAAAAGCAACCATTTTGATCATCCCACAACCACACACAACATGAAAATAAAATATTGTTTAAAAAGAAAAGAAAAACTAATTAAAAGCAATCCTTTTGATCTACCTACAACCACACACAATCAAAAATTAAAAGAAACAGTTTAAAACAAATTTAGTTTAAAAGCAATCATTTTTATGTACCCACAACCACACGCGCACAATATGAAAATTGAATGATACATTTATAACTAATCTAGAAGAAATCGAAAGGTGACCGGTCAGATCGGCCTCGTGTCATTTCGGCCCCGCCTTTTTTGGTTGTTTCAGCCTCGCCCTATGAGTCATTTCCGACCTACTCATCCTCGACATAATGCTGTTTTTTATGCTTTTTGTGCACCTCTCTCTCTACCTCTGTCTCAGTCTCTTTACATCTGTTTTCTTGTCTCTCTCTCTGCCTCTCTCTCTCTCTCTCGAGTCTCATCTCTCTCTCTGTTTGTGTGTCTGTGGGTGCATGTCTGTATATCTGTGTGTCTGTCTTAAGTTATTGTTCGAGTGTGCAAACGATGCCATTCACACAACAGTATAGAATGCCATCTCAACATTACATTAACCAAATATTATCGCTAATAATTATCATTGACATGGATAGAGCCATGTGCACGTTTTTCCTAGTAAACAAGTGAACCTGAGGACGACAATTAATGACCAGGGCTTGAGGCCGAGTTGACTTGCACCCGGGGCCGAGTTGGCATGAGGCCGACCTGGTAAAAGGCCGAGTTGACTGGCATTCGAAAGAGAAAAAATACCGCAACTACCAACACACACCATGAATTTTGGAACAAGAAAAAACTTAAGTACGACACTTTAAAAAAAATGGAAGAAAAGGTTACAATGATGCATCAGTTAAACACCGGGCTTAAAAGCAAAATGATATGAAAAACAATAAATGCAACAGTAACAACAGCATCTACGCAAAACCGTTTTCTAACTTAAGTAGATCAGTAGACACAAATGTGACTAATGCCAACATTTGCAAAACCAAAATTGTGATGATAATGAGGCTTTATACTACTCCTAGCCGACACGAAAGGGCGATAATTTTAGTCCCGAACTGCCGATGCCCCTTGGTGACGAGTCAGGAGCAGATAATTTTCTGTGGCTATATACTACTAGTTCCTGACAGGCAAGGGCGATCATCTTAAGCAGGTGGCGTTCGCATGTCATGTCACGAGACGGGGGCAGAGAATTTTCGGTATAAAGCCTCATTCTAACTTAAGTAGAACATAAAACACAAATGCTTAAAAATGTGATAAAAAAGAAACTAAATAAAAAAACAGTATTAAAACACTACCTCCTGTTTTTTGGTTTTGTTTTGTTAAAATGCAAGAACTTTTTTTTGTTTTTACTAGATAACATTAAAAAAAAATTAAGTAAAAGAAAAGCAATCAAATTGTTTTTTGTTTTTCAGATTTTTTTTCTCAAACAAGAAAACAACAACACCCACACTACAAATGTGAAAACATTGACAAACCATTCAATATCTAAAAAATTTGAAAACTACAGATGATTCAGTATCTGAACACAAACCTGATAGCTAATAGCTAAAAATCTGTTTGCTCTTGTTCAGTGAAACAGTAGAATGCCTGCCCATAAAACAGCGATCGCTATTTAAATGTTACTGATAGCATAAAACATGTAAATGCTATGTGACTGGGCTCCCTAAAGGCCTTCGCACACTAGCATCAGGCGTCAATTGTTTCTCAGAGCAACGCCTTGACGCGTTGACGCCTGCATCACAGCACACATTGTAGCGAGGCAGTGGTGTTCTCACACCCGACTCTTGTCGCGTGAACTTCCTTATTTGGAAAGCAAGGAAAGATTACTCTAGCGTCAAACCTCCTCCTAGAAACAACAGTATTTTTTTTCTTCAATCAGAGTTATGGTCCTTCCGTCCGTTGTGATTGGCTAGTTTCACGATCTCTGCAATCTTGAGCATCAAAATTAGAGCCGGTTCTATTCTCGAGCAACAAAAAATCGCGCAGCTACGCATAAAAAATCCTGCTGCGCCGCGAATCTCTCACACGCAAGCGGCGCATCAAACTGCGCCTTGCAGCAAAAAATCGCCACGATCTCGAGATCTTGACACTAGTGTGCGAAGCCCTTAATTAGTAACGAGATACTATAAAAGGCTGGTTAATTATCCACCATGTACCAAATATAGGTGATTACAGCAGATATCAAGCTGCCTGATAGCAGCACTCAAAATGAGTTATGCTGTGGAAGAAAAAGGGAAAAGCAGCAATAATTAACCTACAAAAAACAAACGAAAAAAAAATACCCCATCCCCACGACACACACAACTTGCATCAATACACATGTGCACACACACACGCACTTCCCACACACAACTTACATCAATACACATGTGCACACACACACGCACTTCCCACACACAACTTACATCAACACACATATGCACATACGCACTTCCCCACTACACACACAACTTGCATCAACACACATGCACTTCCCACACACAACTTACATCAACACACATGCGCACACACGCACTTACCCACTACACACACAACTTACATCAACACACATACGCACTTCCACACTACACACACAACTTGCATCAACACACATGCACTTCCCACACACAACTTACATCAACACACATGCGCACACACCCACTACACACACAACTTACATCAACACACATACGCACTTCCCAACTACACACACAACTTACATCAACACACATATGCACTTCCCCACTACACACACAACTTACATCAGCACACTTCTCCACTACATACACAATTTACATCAACACACATACGCACACACACAACTTACATCAGCACACTTCTCCACTACATACACAATTTACATCAACACACATACGCACACACACTTCCCCACTACACACACAATTTACATCAACACACGTACGCACACACACTTCCCCACTACACACTACTTCCCCACTACAAACTTCCCCACACAATTTACATCAACACACACACACACACAAAAAAAACCATACACACACACACACCTCACTCATATTTCTTTCACACACACATGCACGCCCGCACACACACACACGTTCAGTGAAATTACACACATTTTCAGCAGACAGGACCAGTGTTATCAAACAACTGTTCAGCTCCAAACAGGGAGGGAATGTAATGCATAGCTGCCAACTTTTCCCAAACAAAATCCTGGAGGGGGGAGTATTCCTCCTCCCAGAGCGGGGGTTAGGGGGCACAGCCCACTGAAGCTGAGAAACTTTTTTTGTCCATTTTTTTATATTCGTCTGAAAAGACGGTCTTCCATTTCTTCGTTTTTGAGGTCATCTAAGCTGGAAATTTCGAAATCCGGGAGTTTCACGTGAATTCCAGGAAGACCGGGAGAGGTGACAAAATCCGGGAAGCTCCCGGATTCACCGGGAGGGTTGGCAGGTATGTACTGATGGGACAAGGAGCATAAAAAAAACCCACCTCATAACTTGCACAAGTTTTCGGACGGAAATGGAGAGACAAGAGGAAGGAGTAAAGGAAAAAATGCACAAGTGGGATAATAAAGGGAATAGACAATTTTTGAAAAACAAAACAAAAAAAACAAGGGGAGAGCACTATGTGAAAATTAGAGTAGTCTACCTTGAACGAATCGGTCAAACCAAGTTAATCAAACACAGCACGAGGCGAGTACATTGGGCGAGTGTAACTTCCTGTTTGTGTTTAACCGGCTCCGTAAAGCAGGATCAGTCATATTCACCATCAGATTACTCTACTTCCCCTTAACTCATTCGCATTGCAACCATTTTGAATTATTAAAAAAACTCACAAATCACCCCAGCCATGCACACAAACAAAACATACATAAACAAAAGAAGAAATGAAGGAAGATTACAGGTTTTTACTTCAGGTTTAGACATAGGGATGTGGTAGATCAGACTTTTTTTATATATAGACTTTATATAGAAAAACTCTCTACACCGATTGGTTACCCCAAAACAAACCACTACAAAAGCAAAGTCAGAGGCAAAATTGTGGTCTAAGGGACCAAAGCGAGTTTAGAAGTGACCAAGGTGTGGTGTGCACACATATTTACTTCCCTTGAAGCAAATGCATCAAATTGACAGCTATCTATTAATTCCGGACATATATGGCCGGAACGACTTGAATGAGTTAATTATTTGCAAACATTTCCTATTAATTAAAGAGAAGGAAAAAAACGGAGAACTGAATTGGAAAAAAAATATAATTACAGGGTTCGTACAGATCTGTGTACAAAAAATTCCAGGACTTATCCAGGACATTTCCAGGACCAGTTTACTAAATTTCAAGGACTCAATCTGGCATACCAGTCAATGCCGGTTTCGTTCCCGCCTGAGCTCCGCCTGTGTTGCTTGTACTTCTGGCCTTGACAATGGCTTTTTACAGCACTCTCGCCCATGCTGGCGATGTCAAAGTTCTTTTTGCACACTGTGCAATTAGCTTTCAGTTTTGAACCATGTGTTGACGGAGCTAACCAGCTCTGGTATTCTTTATTGCAGCCAAACATCGTTGAAAATGCAGTCTCCTTTACCGGAGAACGAAAGTATGGTAAAGGGAAGTAACTTCAGCGGCAGACAACTCGCGCAAATGTCGTCTGCTATGATCGCAATATCGGTATGACCATTAAAGTTTTTGTTTTCTTTCCATTTGAATTTAGTTTTAACCTTCAATATTTTTTGTGGAGGACAGATTTTGACTTTGATGGATTGAGATTAAGGACATGGTCAGATGATACTGAAAATTCCAGGACTTTTCCAGGAATTTGGGGGCCTTTGCTGTTTTTCAAGCCCTGGAAAAGGCCATGTCAATTTTCCAGGACTTTTGAAGGTTTCAAGGACCCTGTGATTAATAGAAGAAGAAAAAGTGGCCTCTACAGACAGCAGTGTAACTGATCAACAAAACTTGGAGGAACAATAATGAATATTCTTTTCAGTCAGCAGGAAACAAAAGGGGTTAGCATCTAATCAACATTGTAAACCTTCAATTTACACTGCGAAATTTTATCAACATTTTTTTCCTTTTCTTCCCCCCTGGGAGGGTGTGGAAGGGGGGGGATGCAGTTATATATTACTTTTCAAAATCCCTGACTCCAAACGTAAAAACCTGTACGAGTGTCAAAAAAGTAACATGATTATTGCCACATCAACATTAACATTCTTTTATGTTTTTAAAACATATCCAGACCTGTTTACCCCCTACACAAGTCTCGAGTAGTCTGGATAGCTGAAATGAGTAGTTTTGGTGTGAAATGAGTAGTCCTCTTCAATAAACCATCAAACAATGTTCAGTGAAAATGAGTAATTTTTCAATTTTGAAGAGTAGTAGAGGTCCAAATTGAGTAGAATACTACTCGAAAAGAGTAGAGTAAACAGGTCTGCATATCCCTTAACTAGAAAACTACAATATTTAGCAATTTATTTCAGTCCTTTCACGGTAAAATTGGCGTTTGCTTTCTGTGAAATTCTGCATAGAGTGGATTTGGAACCATGTTGTAGCAAAAATTTGTGAGCCAAAACTGTTTTTTAGAACATCAAATATAAGCAGCAGAGATTGTAATAAAGACTTCAAATTGAGAATGTATATTTTGAATAGTGAAATGAATAAGGGGAAGGAACTTCTTGTGATTAACTCCCTTTTTACCAAAGTTATTTATGGCACCGATTTGCCTAGCAAAATGAAAGTAGTTGCCACAACAATACAGACCCAATAAAATGTTATAGAAAAAGAATTTGCGAATTAACACAAAGGTCTTAAAGACCCACCAGATCATGTCAAAATCACGGGTTTCACGTGTTTTCCCTCTTATAGCTGGCAAAGAAATCTTGTTTTGACCAGGTTTGGCTCCCATACAAATGCCCCCAAATTCAAAGCGAAATTTTAAAGAGCAGCCTCAATTTGAAATTGGGGCATTTGTATGTGGGTCACAGCTACCCAGAAAAAACCCAAAGGGACTTAATTGTGGTGGGTCAGTGGGTCTTTAAAAAACTTTTTTTTTAAAAACCCACCACACAATTCCTAATGTTTAAGATGTTGACTTTAAGTCGTCATCCTAAAAAGGAAAGACATCAAAAAGCAGTAAAATTCCATTTCTTAAGTAATAATAATAAGAATTTTATTTCATAAAGCGCTAAAATCCATACAGTAGTATGCTCGATGTGCTTTACAAAAGCAACATTAAAAACATGCATTAGAATCAACAAGATAGTCATACTACCAACATTCCAGTGCAAAGAAATAAAGTAACAAAAGTAACATGATTCTCACTCACAAACACATCCACCCTCGTTCACCAGCACTGTCACTCTCTGATAACACCTCACCCTCGCAGAAACTAATGAAAATGTCAACAAGCAGCAGGAAGGAATGCACCAATGCATGCATACACATGGCCCATACTCTCTCTCTATCTCTCATTATACAGGATCCCTGATAAAATTATATCATTTAAGCGACACACTTTACGTAGCATGAATATAAACATTCTGGCCACAATCAAAATCTACAAAAATGTTTATAGCATTATTTCATGAAAATTATCCAAACATTCCTTGCATTCTATGTTGAAAAAACACATATGAATAAAGGCACATAATGAAGATGCAAACGTAAGTATCCATTAGCATTTCCTTGTTCTATGCACTTTTGTGCAAAACAGTGAAAACATGGCCAGATGATTCAGTACATCTAAAAACAAAAACGTGATAGCTAAAATCACACACACCGTCCTAATACATGACGAGCAATTATGCAAGAACTAAACGATGTTTTGGGGACACACCACTACCAATTAGAGCAATGATTTTTTTCTTCTCAGTAATTGTGAAAACCTATGCTTAAAGTAAAGCAAAAGCTAAAACCCGGAGACGTACATCAATCAAACCGACAAGAAGAGACAATTGAAAACTTGCCAGGAGTACTTTTTGCATACATGGTTAAGTTTAGAATCAAACAAAGTCAATAAACGTTTAACCATAACCCTTTCACCGCCAACGTCGCATTTTGCACCACAATGATTTAAACACCCATGTCACTAAAACCCTTGAAATCAGGGTCTCTTATTCAATGACATTGTGTTCCTAAATATGGGCAGTAAGGATTGACCCTATTCTACATGTGGCACAGAGAAATCCCACAATATTGCAGACGAAATCTTTTCTGTAGCCAAGTAAGCTTAATGGAAATGTTTGGCTCAAAGACGGCTGGCGGTGAAAGGGCTAAGGTTGTGAATACGATGTGTACAATACTACATTAGTGTATTGACAATCCGTAATATCAACCATACATAAACATGCAAATTAAATGATCAAAATTAAAAAATAATGAAGGGAGGTGTGGGGGTGGGGGTAGGCATTGGAGGCTAATAATTTGGAGCATAAATTGTACATGTTAACTTTTTATGTACACATGTATTGCATTGACGTTTGCATCGGACTTAGCGCTGCATGATGTCAAGTCGTTTGTTGTCAGTTGTACGACGTGACAACAACGTGACATGACGCAGCAATACTAAAACAAGACGACTCATGTCCTTTCTTCTTCATTCAGGTACTTTTTACCACCATCCATAAGCGCAGCTTTCTTCAATACAAGAAACACAAACTTATGCAAGCACACACACACGTCCACACGCTATGATGACATATCATTTTGACATACACATACACACACATTATATGACATGCACACACACACATGCACGCTCACACACACACAGAGGGAGGCACACACTCGGTAAGGCACAGTCACATCCACATCCATTCACACAAACTTACACAACATGGGTGTAAATAACTAAACGTTACATAAAAACACACAACCCTCCCTGCACAGCCGAGTTCTGACTACACACAGATCTTTCACAACCAATTCCAAACACACTTTACCCTCCACAGCATTTACATGGGTGCTCCTGGGAAATTTCAAAAATCCTGCAAGGCAGGGGTCCAGGGGCCGCTCAGTTAACAACTTGACTTAAACAATCCTAAAAATATAAAGTTCCTGGTAAAACCATGTACATATTTATTTGTATTCATTTCTTTTATACTCTACACATGCAGGAAACCGACAAAACGTTTATAAATATGACATTTTTTGCTTTTGAAATTCTCATAATCCGGCGACGCCGGCTCCAGGCAATTAAAAAATCCTGCATTTCAGGACATCCTGAAAGCAGGAGCATCAATGCATTTATACTTCATAAAGAAAGCAGCCCACCACCCAAAAGCTCACCATTCTTCTTCTTAGGCATTTGATGAATGCAGTTTCCTGTACCAGACATGCAGGCCCAAGACTAGCGAGTCAAAAGCTCCAAGTTCTTTTGCAGCTCTTTGCAGCTGGTCCAGACCTGCACCGGTAGCTTCCTCCACAGTAGCAGACCTGTTTACCCCCTACACAAGTCTTGAGTAGTCTGGGTAGCTGAAATGAGTAGCTTTGGTGCAAAAGGTGTAGTTTTATTCATTAAACCATCAAACAATGTTCACTGAAAATGAGTAGTAGTAATCAAGAATTACAGAGCATTATTTTCAGTTTTGAAGAGTAGTAGAGGTCCAAATTGAGTAGAATACTACTCGAAAAGAGTAAACAGGTCTGCTGAGTAGATCTCAAAAGTCCTAGAGCTATTTGGGGGCAGGACAGAGAATGGTCCTCCTTGAATTGAGACTAACTTCAGACATAATCAGAAGTAATCTTCAATTTCGACACCCATCAATCCCTATGGCACTGCTTTTCAACCCTGACTCCTTTTCACAGTGTTCCCCTTCACTCCCCTTGGTCCCTCAGGCCATGTACACACATAAGCGGATATTCCATGCGGAAACCCGTGCGCAATCCATAAATGAGTGAAACAAAAAAGGGGAAAGATTTGCGCACGTGTCCGAATTTCCCCTATAATATGTGTAAACTTTGATCCTTCTTTCTTCCACTTATTTAGGGTTTTCCGTAGGGAACTTACGCAGACCTGTTTACCCCTTACACAAGTCTTGAGCAGTCTGGACAGCTAAATGAGTAGCTTGGGTGCAAAATGTGTTGTTTTATTCATTAAACCATCAATGTTCACTGAAAATTAGTAGTAATCAAGAATTAAAGAGCATTATTTTCAATTTTGAAGAGTAGTAGCGGTCCAAATTGAGTAGAATACTACTCGAAAAGAGTAGAGTAAACCGGTCTGCTTACGCGTCTAAAGTGAATCCGGCCAAACAATGTCTTCAAAAGATGGAGGGGGTATCGGAGACCTAACCAGCTCCATGTTCACCTACTGCTCAGCAGCCTTGACACTCATCAAATGAATCTTTGTGCGCCTACCAATAAAAAAGCACCCTCTTTTCCCACTCTTTACATACTGTGAAATATAAACCGTTCTCCCACTTCAATCCTTATCAATGAATTAACAAAAACAAAACAAACAAGAGGGACCAGAGGCATTTTGCTCCATGTCCAAACATTTGTTGACGTGCTCAAATTTTCTCAAATTCCTAGGCACTGTATACTGTATTCTGTATACTCACGCACACAGCCTCTATATTTTCTACCAGCACCACTCCCCATCTCGATTATCCCCTCCTTCACTCCCTATCAATATCTTCAGAAGAAGAGGCGTTTTGCTCCATGTCTAAACACTTGTTGACAAGCTGTTCAAAACCCTAGGCACTAAGGAAATCCTGTTCGCACACACCCGCTCTCTCTTTATCTCCTACCACTTTTCCTACTGCCTTTCCATATTAATTATTCCCCTTTCACTCCCTATCTATGTTTTCAAAAGATCGACGGGGAGTGAAGGCATTTTGTTCCATGTCCAAACATTTGTTCACATGCTTAAAGATCTTGGCACTCATGAAATTCTACACACACACACACTATCTTCAGACAGAGAGAAACATACAGACAAACAAATGCATGGGTGCTACTCCCCAAAATGAAAAATACTGAAAGGCCGGGGTCCAGGGGCAGAGCCCCGTTAGGGGGTTAACGCCCCCCTGTAGCTGAAGCAAAAATGCAATTGCAGAAATCGAGAGAGGCAGACATACATACATGAAAGACAGAATCTGGGAAAGAGTGAGAAACAGATTACGATTTGAATCATAGTTCTGTTGGCAGACGACAGAAGACAAGAGGTAAAGTGACTGTCTAAGTAGCTGAGACATGACAAGTCACATTACCAAACAAGAAATACAAAAGATCAGGTTAAAATCATATTTTCATGACTAAGATTTTTACTGACATTTCAGAAACACAACTAGTTATAAAAGACAGACAGAAGATAATAATTAGATCATAAGTAAATGCGCCCACAAACATCCAATGTGCTCAATTGTGATTTTCTAAGCAACATTTTTAACATAGGGGAGTTTAACATGGTAAATAACTTTTGGTCTGTTTAGGGATAAGCCCTATTTCCTTGTGTGAAGGCACTTTCATGACACAAAATGCTCCTGAAATGTTGAATTTAATTCAAATATTCTACATGACACAGCCGCCATCTTCTCTTGTATTTTCACTTCCGGTTTCCCCCACCTCATTCAATCAGCCCCCAACCTTTTAACAGATGAAATTTTGGGCTTCAAAATTTTAAAAATACGGAATTTCCGTCTCAGCAGAAAAGTGTATTTTTTCACAAAATACGGAAGGTAGTACTCCAACAGAAACAGTTTCCACAACGAGAGAGACAAACATGCATACAGACTGGTAACTGATACAAACATACAGTGTCAAAGAGTAGGCATCCATTTATACATGAAAGACAGACAGACAGAGAGACAGACAGACAAGCGTACCTGTTTCCTGACATCAGGCAGATAGCAAACAGTAGATAGAGAGACAGAGACACACCAAACAGACATTTCAACAGACAGGCAGTCAGAGAGATGTGTACAAAATAGTAAAAGAAATCTTATGGCCTAAACAGCGTACATGCGCCCCCCCTTCCATTCTCTAACATTGCCCTTTCACAGGGACACCCTTTGTCTAAACACTTGTTGGCGTGCTCCTCAAAGTTCTTGGCACTCATGACATTCTACACACACACATATCTTCTCTATCTCTCCTCCCATTCCCCCACCTCACCACCACCTCCTTGACTCAACAATCATCCCCCATTTCACTCTCCAACATCGCCCTCACAGTGCAATCTCCTTGTTCAGGCACTTGTTGACGTGCTCCTTAAAGTTCTTGGCACTCATGACATTCTATGATTCTACACACACACATACCTTCTCTATCTCTCCTCCCATTCCCCTGTACCACCACCTCCTCATCTCAACAATCATCCCCCCTTTCAGTCTCTAACATCGCTTTCACAGGGCACCCTTTGTCTAAACACTTGTTGGCGTGCTCCTCAAAGTTACTTGGCACTCATGATATTCTATGATTCTACCACACACCTTCTCTATCTCTCCTCCCATTCCCCTGTACCACCACCTCCTCATCTCAACAATCATCCCCCATTTCACTCTCCAACATCGCCCTCACAGTGCAATTCTCCTTGTTCAGGCACTTGTTGACGTGCTCCTCAAAGTTCTTGGCACTCATGACATTCTATTTCTACACACACACATACCTTCTCTATCTCTCCTCCCATTCCCCCGCACCACCACCTCCTCATCTCAACAATCATCCCCCATTTCACTCTCCAACATCGCCCTCACAGTGCAATTCTCCTTGTTCAGGAACTTGTTGACGTGCTCCTTAAAGTTCTTGGCACTCATGACATTCTATGATTCTACACACACACAATACCTTCTCTATCTCTCCTCCCATTTCCACCATACCACCACCTCCTCATCTCAACAATCATCCCCCCTTTCACTCTCTAACATCGCTTTCACAGGGCACCCTTTGTCTAAACACTTGTTGACGTGCTCCTCAAAGTTCTTGGCACTCATGACATTCTACACACACACATATCTTCTCTATCTCTCCTCCCATTTCCCTGTACCACCACCTCCTCATCTCAACAATCATCCCCCCTTTCAGTCTCTAACATCGCTTTCACAGGGCACCCTTTGTCTAAACACTTGTTGACGTGCTCCTCAAAGTTCTTGGCACTCATGACATTCTATGATTCTACACACACATATACCTTCTCTATCTCTCCTCCCATTCCCCCGCACCACCACCTCCTCATCTCAACAATCACCCCCCATTTCACTCTCAAACACTGCCCTCACGGGGCAATTCTCCATGTCCAGGCATTTGTTGACGTGCTCCTCAAAGTCCTCTAAAGACATGTCGTCGTCGTCCGCCTGGCTGTGACACTTGGGGCAGATGCGTCCGAAGTGGGACACGTAGTGCTCCGTGAAGTTGTCGGTGAAAAGGCAGGCCTGACACACGGGGCAGATCCTGGTCATCTCAGCCAGCCGCATTCTCGTTCTTTAGTACAACAAAAGAGAAAAGAATACAAAATATAAAATCAAACTAAAATTAGAATGACAAATTAGGATCATACATAATTCTCAGGCATCGGAATAGTCATTGAAGTCCAATTCTCTGAAAACCGTGGCAAAAGGGCCACCAAGGCTCTAGAGTGAAGAAGGACAACACTGAAATGAGTTCCAAGCACCACCAAAAAGGCTTAATAAAGTGATAAATCACTTTAAAATGCTATTGAACACAAAGGATAACACTCAATAAAAAGGCAAAACCTCAGACAAGAGAAGTCAATCCTCTGTCAGAAATTCTTAATCCTCTGAAATCCTGATATTTCTGATGCCTGATTCTTCTTTTTCTTGTTGGGTAGCCTGTTAGCCAACTTCATCACTTTGAAGATTCTATATGTATCAACATCAGTATATCAATAATTACCAACATCCTCAAAAACATTTTTGTAATTAATGGACTAGAGTAGCAAGAGCAAAGCGGGTAATAAAGTAAATGATGGACTAGAGTAGCAGGAGCAAAGCGGGTAATAATGGACTAGAGTAGCAGGAGCAAAGCGGGTAATAAAGGACTAGAGTAGCAGGAGCAAAGCGAGTAATAATGGACTAGAGTAGCAGGAGCAAAGCGGGTAATAATGGACTAGAGTAGCAGGAGCAAAGCGGGTAATAAAGGACTAGAGTAGCAGGAGCAAAGCGGGTAATAAAGGACTAGAGTAGCAGGAGCAAAGCGGGTAATAATGGACTAGAGTAGCAGGAGCAAAGCGGGTAATAATGGACTAGAGTAGCAGGAGCAAAGCGGGTAATAAAGGAGTAGCAGGAGCAGATCTAGGTATTATTCTTTTATAAAAATGCAAATGTCAGATACCAAAGAGCAACAAAAATGCAATAAACAATGAAAATAAAAACTCACAACAGTGCACAATAAATGAGAGAAGTGTTTTTCAAAGTTAGTAAAGTCTGTAACTTCTTCGTCGATCACTAGATGGCGACACCAATGTCCCTCACGAAGGAAGCAGTTGTCTGAGGGTCCACCAAGCTGCCGTAGAGTTTGTCCCTCAGTGATGTTGGGTTTGGCCATGCTGCTTGTCTGGGGGCATTGCGAAGCTGGCAATGCTACAATACAGTGGAACCTCCCTTATAAGACCTTAACCCTTTTGCCGCCAGACATTTTTCATCCAAAAAATACGATTAACCTTACCTGGATAGAGAAAAAAAGATCTGCAATATTGAAAAATTCCTCTGTAACATTAGGCCTATCCTTACATCCCAAAATTAAGAAAATAGGGTCTTCAGGGCCCTGATTTGATGCTTTTGGGTGACATGGTTGTTAAACCATTGTGGTGCAAGAATGCGACATTGGCGGTGAAAGGGTTAAAAAAAAAAATAATCAAAAATGAGGTCTTATTTGGGAAGGGTCTTATATAAGAGAGGTAATTTTAATACTTACAAAGAAGGGCAAACTCAGAGAAGTAGGTCTTATACGGGGGGGGGGGGGGAGTCTTATACGGGAGGTTCCACTGTATATGCTCTATGTTCATGATAATTATCTGCTCTGCATGGGCACATCTCAGATTCACCCATCTTGAATTTTTTTTTTAACATGCGAGTGCATATGTGAAGTTTGTAACTAAGTTTGGAGTGCAAGGGGCATATCGTCGGTGAAAGTCAGAAACCTCGTAACTCGATTTTTTAAATTATTTTTAGTTAGATACAAAATCAGCTCTCTAATGTTTACTGCCACATTCCACCAAAAGCTCGTATCTCTAACGACTTTCTATCTTGGGTAAATGAGGTTGTGTAAATTGAAGAAAAACTCGTAAGTCCCAAGTTCAGATCTACTTAAGGACATGAACCTTGTATCTTCGTTCTTTTCAAGTATTAGAAGAAGAAAAAAGTAATTTTAACAAAATGCAGGACAGAACTCACAATGTCTTGAACAACATATTCATCAACGCTGTTGGTTTTTAAAATTTTCATTTTTCTGAAAACTACCAAAATTGAGTTACGAGGTTTCTGAAAAAAGCATAGAGTCGAGGCAGTGGGTGGATGCCCCATGCCCCCTCCACGAGTCTCTCCCCATGGGGATACCAGGGGGTCTTTCATAAAAATAGTTCCCCCACCTTCTTGAAGTTCTGTGCTTGTAACTTCCTCTAATCTGTCACTCTCAATGACTCTGCCTTTTCCTTTTGTATTCTATCATCTACTATCTTTCTGACTTATTGGCCCATTCTCCTGCCTTTAAAAAACAAAATCTAAATATTCTCCTTTGAGCTCCTCCGAAATCGGAATGTGTCAGCTGTACGCAGCGGAGATGCCAATGAAAACTGAAAAACGGACACCTTATCCATTACGGCAATATGGCCTGGGAAGAAGAAAAGTGTAGAACTGTCACAATTGAAGTGAAACAACAATGACTAAGCTTTTTTAAATGTAACAATACACATACATTTAACTGGGTCTGTGACAACTCTTGACAGTAGAGAGACTTGAGTGATCTCCTTCAGAGCTGTCAGAAGGTTGCTAAGCAAAACCAAAAAAAAATCTACCGGAATTGCTGATTCTATCAAATCACCGTTTCTACCAGCTGGATACTACAGTGGAACCTCCCTTATAAGACCTTCAAAAACCATCCAAAATGAGGTCTTATAAGAGAGGGGCCTTTTAAGGGATGTACATTTAATACTTACAAAGAAGGGCAATGTCTCAGGGAAGTAGGTCTTATATGGGAGGGAGTCTTATAATGGGAGATTCCACTGTAGAAACCGGGAACCCTGATCGGAGTTTCTTCTGCTATTTGTGATGCAGCTTTGGGAGTTGTTGGCCCTTAAGAACCAATCCCCAAACCAACTATCCCGAAGCTTTCTCAACTAAATGAGTGGGGGTGTATCCTGGGCGAGGTTGTCTTTATTGCAAAGAGAGTCCAGCCCATATTTTAAGAATAACAGTCACCTCCTCTACAAATCAACTTTCCTTTAACTCTGCCTATTCTCAGTGCATGTGTATTGGCCACTGCAAAGAACACCTTTTATAAGAGTGAATGCCCTTGGTGGGTGGGGGAAGATGCTTCAGTACTGACCAAACAAGGGAATAACTCTCACCAATAACCCTATTTGAGGCCACTGAATGGCTGCCTTTTGCAAGAGTGAATTCCCTTTTGGATACTGACCAACAAGGGCTTAACTCTTGCCGAAAAGGGCGTTACTAACCCTAGTTGCAGTGGCCAATAGGTCTGAACCTGCCTCCAGGCACCTCATGGAAATTGGGTGCTTGTAAACAAACGTATCTAGCTAAGCTGAATGATGATGTCCTATCAAGACTAAATTTTGCATACCGTACTTACTGAAAGAAGGCTGCTAAGTTTATCTGTGTACTTTTTAAGTTGATAGGTTCGTCGCTTTCTACATGCTGCCTTGAAATAGGGGAATAATTCATTGTTTACATGCATTTTGTTTACTAAACTACCTGTTCTTATTCATATTTTGTTATCTTTATTTTCATTCAGTATCTTCATTTTCATGTGGCATCCATACTCGCTACTGTTGTCGCTTTTTGAGTAAAAAAAACCGTATATTCTCCATCTCTATCATCAGGTTTTTGGAAATCGAGAAGATGGAGAATCTCCTCTCTTGTTAGACCACAATGGTTTGGCATTTTTTATTCGCATCTGCCGTCAAATGGCCGAGTTAAGACAAAGAAATTGCAATAATACACTGGTTTTCTTTCTTCTTTTTCTCCTTTTGCCATGTTTTTCTTCTCTTTTCAAAGATTCTAAAAGGGTAAGATGGACTACTTAAGAGTTACAGCAAACCGGGCTGATAGTTATCGTTAGTGGGGTAGTTATACACCATTCACAGCGGCGGCTACCCAAAACCTCAGACTGGAATTTGAACAGTGAATTCAACTGGCCTATCGACGTGTAAATGTGTCACGTTTAAAAGGGTCTTAACCAGTGTTTCTGTCCTCACTACTCATATATAGGGAAAAGAGACCGGATGCTTGTCTTCCCCTATACAGTCTTTGCTCTTTTTTCTTTTACCATGTCCCATGTTTTACCCTTTTATTTTGTGAGTTTTAGCATTTGTATTCTTGCTTATTTTTCTTTTCATTTAAACTTGCCTTTCTTTTCTTTTCTATTTTTGTTTTTGTGTTTGGGGGTGATAACATTTCATTCCACTTTACCATGAATTGACCGAGATATTGTGTTACCAGTGTGTGTGTTTTACTAAAAACGTGCTTAAGATTTTTTTCTACTTTTTTCATGGAACAGGCAGCCATTTTGAGTTTATGTTTCAGAAAATAAGCAAAGCCGTTGCATGTTACACAAAATGATCAAATATGGTCTGCGCATTTCATTAAAATAGGCAACAGAAAATTTGAGACTTGGACTTCAAATGCAGGTTTGCTTGTTTCATAAAATTGGCAACTACGTACAATGGAATTACTCTACTCCTTTCAAGTAGTTTTCTACTCAATTTGGACCTCTACTACTCTTCAAAATTGATAATATTGCTTTTAATTCTTGATTGCTACTAATTTTCAGTGAAGTGTTTGATGGTTTCATAAGTCTACACATTTGACACTCAAACTACTGATTTCAGCTATCCAGACTACTCAAGACTTGTGTAGGGGTAACCAGGTCTGCTTATAAGACCTTAAAAAGTCATCCAAAATGAGGTATTACACGGAAGGGAGCTGTACAAGGGAGGTAATTTTAATACTTACAAAGAAGGGCAATGTCTCAGAGAAGTAGGTCTTATGTGGGAGGGAGTCTTATAATGGGGGGGGGGGGGGGGGGGGGGCAGTGTACTACTAAAGCAGAAGACTGTGCCTCTGTTACTGTCTGTCTCTCTCACTCATTTTGTTTACTTTAACCCTTTCACCGCCAGCCATTTTTCAGCCAATAAATACCATTAAACTTAAGTGGGTAGACATTTTTTTTATCTGCAACATCGGGGATTCCTCTGTCACTGTAACATGCATAACATTAACTATTAGGCCTATCCTTACCACCCAAAATGAAGAAAATAGGGTCTTCAGCTAACAGGCCCTGATTTGATGCCTTTTAGTGACATGGCCTTGGGTGTTAAACCATTGTGGTGGTAAAATGTGACATTGGCGGTGAAAGGGTTAAAACTAAAACAAATACTCCAAACATTGTACTGTTTGCCAAACTGTGCTTATTGGGGTCTGCAACGAACACCTTTCGCAAGAGTGAATGCCCTTTGTGGAGGGGGGGGGAGATGGTTCAGTACTGACCAAACAGGGGGATAAGTCTCGCCAATAACCCTATCTGATGCCACTAAATGGCTGCCTTTCGCAAGAGTGAATGCCCTTGTCAGTACTGACCAGCAAGGGCATCACTCTCACTGTCAAGGGCGTTAATAACCCTAGTTGCAGAGGCCTATAGAGTCACACAGTGTATGTGTTTTTGTGTGCATATTTGTGTGCATAGGTGTGCGCATGCATGCATGCATATGTGTAAAAGCAGGGATACTTATTCTAACCAAGCAGTGCAACCGTGAACTACATTTTGCAGCTAAAGAGTTAAAAACAACAAACAAACAAACATAAAAAGCCAAGCACAAAGACTAAACAAAACAAAAGTACTGATCACAAACGGAACCAAAAACAAATAATTTTTGAAACAAACAAAAAAAAAGCAACGAAAAGTCAAACGACAATAAGGTGACCGGTTTCCAAAAGGGGTAGTGCCATTTATTATTTCAACATATTAGCGAGTCATTCTGACAGAGAGCAATAAGCATGGTGCATTGTGCATTTGCATACACAAACAACAGCAAACAATAGGAGCAAGCAAATCAAGGCAAGGCAATAAGATATGAAACATGATCAGCAAGTGCTCAGAGTAGGCAAGGCAATAAGATATGAAACATGATCAACAAGTGCTCAGAGTAGGCAAGGCAATAAGATATGAAACATGATCAACAAGTGCTCAGAGTATGCAAGGCAAGGCAATAAGCTATGAAACATGATCAACAAGTGCTCAGAGTAGGCAAGACACTTTACTCCTATTTCCTAATCCTTCGGATGAGACCTAAAACCAAGGTCACATGTGTGTTCTGTGAATGCATGCACAAGATCTTGCCCAAACGTTAAAGCCTTTTCCGTTAATCAGTAGGAGAGGGCCGTGATGACGGAAACTCGCATAGGATGCAAAAATGGGCGGCGCTGCACTAAAGGCAACACACCCTCCCTGTGGGAGCAACCCGAATTTCATAGAGAGCACAGTAGTGTCTGTGACTAGAAATGGCCAAATACCAAATGTCTTGCGGTTTCCTGAAGCTGATAAGACTTTTCTGACAATTTCTCAATTGAGTCTGTTTTATGCATAAAGACCCAATTTTCCAAAGACTGTCAAACCGGAATCCGTCAAATCAAAACACTATTGGAGACTTCCCAACTCTTGTTTTCTCCATCATTATTATCAGGAAATCTTAGTCGCACAGTATCTCACAAGACCAAAACCTCTATTAGTGCAAACAATTCTGTTGTCTGGTTTTCTTAAACACTATTGTCCTTGAATAAACAACAAGGCTTTATACTGAACATTATCTGCCTCTCTCTCGTGCACTGAGACGTGTGTGCCACCTATATAAGATTATGGCCCTTGCCTGTCACAATGTAGTAGTGAATAGCCACAGAAAATTATCTGCCCCTGACTCGTCACTAGGTAGCATGGTCAATGAGGCTTTATATTGAACATTCTCTGCCCCTGTCTCATGCCCTGAGATTCGAACGCCACCTACTTAAGATGATCGCCCTTGCCTGTCAGGAACTAGTAGTATATAGCCACACAAAATTATCTGCTCCTGACTCGTCACCAGGGGGCATGGGCAGTTCGGGCCTAAAATGATCGCCCTTTTGTGTCGCTAAGAAGTAGCAAAAAGCCCCTTTACTATTCACCTAAGAAACCGGCTTTTTTTTTATAAAGACAGAATTTTTTTTTTTAAATGCAGAGAAACCATTCCCAAGAAACCAAGAACATAAAAAAAGCAAACTGCAAAAGAAAAAACAAACATTCACACAACTAAAGAAACCCAAAACCACAAGAAGCAAAACAACGTCTGAGACCAGACATTGTAAAAAAACACACAAGGAAATATGGGACAAAAAGTACACTGAATCTGATCGCTTGCAACCATTCATAATATCAAATTACATGGGTGCTTCTGGGAAATTTCAAAAATCCTGCAAGCCCCGGCGGAGTGCAGGGACAGCGCCCCTCCTGGGGGTTCCGGGGGACAATGCCCCTTGGAAGCTGTAGGGAAGCAACAGTTTCCAATTTAACTTACAGGCTCTTGTTGCACTTTCATTTCTGGTTAAACTTCATGACCTCTATAACCAGCTAAATGCATCTTCTCAAATTCTCATAATCCGGCGACGCCGGCTACAGGCAATTAAAAAAAATGCAGAAAGCAGGAGCATCCATGAGATTATATCGAAAGTACAAACATAGATACGTTATTGTTGTCATTCCCTGGCTGAAATACTCCGGGGATCATCCCAACAGCCGAAGCGCTTGAACACTACATGGTGTAAATGATGAGAACATTACGGTGCACGACCGTTTTTGATTACCCCACCACGTGGGCAGACACACTCTGACTTCGGAGGAGAAAACATAGGCATAAAAAAGTAGAAAAGTGACGAAGCATCAAATCAAACGAGATCAATGCGGTAGCACCAAAAATTAGATAAATCCACAGCTTTTCAACCAGAGCAATAGCCTACATATTAAAAATGTCCATTAAAAATATGATAGGAATTCATGACCCAAGAACAGTTGCTACCCCCAAAAAACCATATCAAAAGCAGCACCAAAATGAAACTGAGCTATCAAGTTGAGCAGTAGACAACAAGTTTATATCTACGTCACAAATGACACCAGGATTCATAGTTCACACGTGGTTGCCACCAAAGATTAACATATTCAGGGATGTGAGAGGGCCCCAAACAAAAAAGCGTAGACGATGGCATTGTCAAAAGTACTCAAACAAAACTTTTGTTTGCGGCTCGTCTTCACGGATCTTACAGTCTGATACAGTTTCATCCAGCCAAGCCCTGTCAAATTTGCGTTGGCATCCTTTGTCTATCTCCTCTTTCCTCACATGTATAATGTGATGTATAATTGTCACGAGTGAAAATGAAACATTCACGGCAGAAATCTTCTTTCGCCTTCACTGTGCGCATAAGAAGAAAGTCTACGAAGTTCAACAATCTGTACGATCTTGCCTCCTCTCTGTACGTTTTGTTCCTTTCTTAAAATTAGGCAGTCGAATAGAAAAAGCGCATTTACACACTTGCGCGTAACTCTCACATCCCTGCATATTAAACAGACTAACAAAGTGATACATTTCCCCAGACTGAAACCCATGTGCCTTATATCGTAAAATGACAAACAAAACAGTAAAAAAAGTGTAACAACAAACTATGATTTCTTTTCTTCTTTTTTTTATGCTGTCCCATCTTTTGGGCCGTACAGTGGCATTGCTCCCACGCCGCTCATTCTGAGTCCCAACTCGAAGCCACACCTCTGCACGTTCAGGTCACAGAATTTGAGACCAGCAGCAGTCCGAGGGGAGCTAATCTATGTTAGGCCGTCAAGAGGCAACCAACCGAGGAGACACTGCACTGCTGATCAGTCATTTCGGTGGAGTTCAGCGGAGCCTGTTCAGGACACCACCTACTAAGCCCCCAACTGACGACACTATTCTTTTAGTCGCGGAGCCAGCGTGAGTGAGGTCCTCCTCTGATGGCGCCACCACGACCATCCACTGACAGCTCCCCAGAACACACTGACCCTCATGACTTTGACCTGAACGTGCCAAGGCATAGACTGGATTGGAAACCGAAACTGAGGTCACCATGAGAGCAGGGTTTGCAAAGCCACAGAATTTGAGACATTTTTCTTTTCAATGATTGATGGAAATGAGGTGGATGACTATGATGATGATGACAATGATGATTATGCTATGGAGTTCCATATTGGTCTGAGACTACAAGACAGGGCTGTATTCTACGCTTCCTTTCATAATGATATCCCGATGTTAACCAGGCCCAAGAACTACAGACACCTGCAGTGTTGGTCTTGAAATTAGAGCAACACTCTCAGAATCGCATCCGTTAAGCGGATGAAGCTCGACTGTGTGGTTTCAGTCTTCCCATTGAGCCCACAGCCACTCACTCTGGGTAGGAGTCAGTCCAGGACCGAAAAAACCCTCGCCTCTGATGGGATTTGAACCCGAGACCTCCCAGCCAGTAGTCCGCAATGCTAACCACTACACCACAGCGGCTGGTTACAAAATCTGAATATTGTGTAAAATGTGGGAGGTGCGCCTTTTGAAGGTGCGGATTATAGTCCCCCAAAAAAACTACATTAAAAAACAAAAACGGCAGAAAAACTGAGGTAGTACCATGGTGTCAACAACATTTCAAAATCTCCATCCAAACTGACAAGACGACAAATCCAACCGCAATTATCGTCAAAGACAAAACTACTCATACAAATATTGCAAAATATGTGTACATAGAAACAAAGTCATGATTGTCTGCTTAACAATACCATTCATTACCAACTGATAAAAGTGCATGTATGCATGGCCTATGGCACAAGTGACAAGAGCATGAGGAATGTCAACAAATCTTGTTAATATTATGTCTCGCTTAAAATTTAACATCAAGATTTAAAATTCAATGACAAAACATTTAAGACATACAACCTTAACTTAAAACTGTAAAAGGAATAAAAATTTATAATTAAAAAAACCTTCACCAAGGCCACGTGAAAACGTGTTTGTCTTTCACAGAGAGAGAGAGAGAGAGAGAGAGAGAGAGAGAGAGAGAGAGAGAGAGAGAAAACTACTCGTACAAATATTGCAAAATATGTGTACATAGAAACAAAGTCATGATTGTCTGCTTAACAATACCATTCATTACCAACTGATAAAAGTGCATGTATGCATGGCCTATGGCACAAGTGACAAGAGCATGAGGAATGTCAACAAATCTTGTTAATATTATGTCTCGCTTAAAATTTAACATCACGATTTAAAATTCAATGACAAAACATTTAAGACATACAACCTTAACTTAAAACTGTAAAAGGAATAAAAATTTATAATTAAAAAAACCTTCACCAAGGCCACGTGAAAACGTGTTTGTCTTTCACAGAGAGAGAGAGAGAGAGAGAGAGAGAGAGAGAGAGAGAGAGAGAGAGAGAGAGAGAAAACTACTCGTACAAATATTGCAAAATATGTGTACATAGAAACAAAGTCATGATTGTCTGCTTAACAATACCATTCATTACCAACTGATAAAAGTGCATGTATGCATGGCCTATGGCACAAGTGACAAGAGCATGAGGAATGTCAACAAATCTTGTTAATATTATGTCTCGCTTAAAATTTAACATCAAGATTTAAAATTCAATGACAAAACATTCAAGACATACAACCTCAACTTAACTGTAAAAGGAATATAAATTTATAATTAAAAAAACCTTCACCAAGGCCACATGAAAACGTGTTTGTCTGAGAGAGAGAGAGAGAGAGAGAGAGAGAGAGAGAGAGAGAGAGAGAGAGAGAGAGAGAGAGAGAGAGAGAGAGAGAGAGAGAGAGAGAGAGAGAGAGAGAGAGAGAGAGAGAGAGAGAGAGAGAGAGAGAGAGAGAGAGAGAGAGAGAGAGAGAGAGAGAGAGAGAGAGAGAGAGAGAGAGAGAGAGAGAGAGAGAGAGAGAGAGAGAGAGAGAGAGAGAGAGAGAGAGAGAGAGAGAGAGAGAGAGAGAGAGAGAGAGAGAGAGAGAGAGAGAGAGAGAGAGAGAGAGAGAGAGAGAGAGAGAGAGAGAGAGAGAGAGAGAGAGAGAGAGAGAGAGAGAGAGAGAGAGAGAGAGAACTACTCGTACAAATATCGCAAAATATGTGTACATAGAAACAAAGTCATGATTGTCTGCTTAACAATACCATTCATTACCAACTGATAAAAGTGCATGTATGCATGGCCTATGGCACAAGTGACAAGAGCATGAGGAATGTCAACAAATCTTGTTAATATTATGTCTCGTTTAAAATTTAACATCAAGATTTAGAATTCAATGACAAAACATTCAAGACATACAACCTCAACTTAAAACTGTAAAAGGAATATAAATTTATAATTAAAAAAACCTTCACCAAGGCCACATGAAAACGTGTTTGTCTTTCACAGAGAGAGAGAGAGAGAGAGAGAGAGAGAGAGAGAGAGAGAGAGAGAGAGAGAGAGAGAGAGAGAGAGAGAGAGAGAGAGTGTGTGCGTGCGTGTGCAGTTTGTTTGCTTTATGATTTTTTGTTGTTGATTTTTTAGCTGTCTCTCCTATCTCCATTGACCAATTCATTGAGCTTTAAAAACAACCACCACACAACAGAAATCTAGGTAAAAGTAGGTCGAAAAACGAATGCCCACCAAAATGCGCTCAGGACTGAATAAAGTCAGCAAGGCAAGAAAGCAAAATAGCAACTAACGTACAAAAAAGGTGCAAGAAATAAGGAGTACAGGCAAAATAAGATGCAAGATAGAGAACACACACACAAAAACAAGCGCGAAATCGCAATAGTTTGTGGCACGCGGTCTATTTTTACCACTCCAATCATGAGTTACCTCCCCTGGCTTTTCAATAATTTTAATCTGTAAACCAGAATGTTATCTCTGCACCATTTCGTAACTTTTTATATCTTTTGGAAAACATTTAAAACTATGTATCCTACTTATGCTCATCAAAAGATGCACCGCATACTCGTCGTGTCTGTTGTAGTGTCTGTATTACGTATGTTTATTATTTTGTACATCATTTTAAAGAGCGGCCAGAAGTGTAGCCTCGATTTGAAGTGCGACAATTTTGGAACGACAGACCGACCGATCGACAAAGTGAGTTATAGGTTTGTGGCTTGTGCCACAAACAAAAAAGAGAACACACACAAGATAGAGAACACACACACACACACACAAAGAAAGAGAACACACACACACACACACACACACACAAAGATAGAGAACGCACATATACAATAATACATGCCCACACACACAAGAGCCGTACACCATGCCTGGACGGCTAGCTAAAATGTGTTTTGTCGATGGCTAAAAACATGCAGAAGCTAGCTCTATCATTACAGCGCAACCTCCCTTATAAGACCTTCAGAAATCATCCAAAATGAGGTCTTACATGGGAGGGAGTTGCATAAGGGGGGTAATTTGAATGCTCACAAAGAAGGGCAATCAATGCCTCGGAGAAGTAGGTCTTAAAGATGCACCACGATTAAGTCCCTTGTTTTTTTCTGGGTAGCCGTGACCCACATACAAATGTCCTCAACTTCAAATTGAGGCTGCTCTTTAAAATGATGCTTCGTTTTCAATTTGGGGACATTTGCACGGGAGTCAAACCTACTCAACACAAAATTTCTTACCAGCTATAAGAGGGAAAACACGTGAAGCCCGTGATTTTGACACGTGATCTGGTGGGTCTTTAAGTGGGAGGAGGTCTTAAAATAGTGAGTCATATAAGGGCGGTTCCATTGTATTCATTAAAACTAACAAACTTGACAACATAATAATAATGACATTTTATATAGCGCCTATCCTACTATGTAGGCTACAGGGCGCTTTACACAAAATTGAAATGGAATAAAAACATGAAGCAAAAATCCAATAACATGAGCAGACAAAACAATACCGGTCAGACTTTGGCCGGTAAAAATGCACATATCAATCAGCAACAACTGCTGTGACTACTACTACTACTACTACTACTACAACATTCATTTACAGAACTAAAAACTAAGAACAAAAAAGAGCACAGTTATCAATTTTGATACTGAGCAGAGGTCCAAATTGCTACTAAGCAAGCCACACAACAACAACAAAAAGAAAGGCAAAAGTCTTCAATGCTCACTCACTTTGCAATTTAGGAGATATATAAAAAAAAAAATATGCCAGATTGTATATATACTTTCGCATAAACCCCACACCAAAAATCTTCCGATTTGCATATTCTGTATAACATGCATGAACAAGCATGCTTCTAGAAATGACATCATTTCTTTATGACGTCACAGGTCTAATTCTAACTTGTGTATCATTACTGATCATTACTGTGACTCTCTAGGCCTATTGGTCTCTATGTCCCCCCCTCCCCTCTTTCTCTCTGCACTCTGAAAAGTATTCCATGTACTCTTTCTATCTCATTTCACAAGATAATAACTGATGTACTATCATATCTCTCTGGTTACTTTTCAAAACATGGAGTCACTGAAAACATAATCAGGCATGGGAATTGAAAAAGTAAAGAAAAGCTTCTTTTTTCTCTCTCCGACGGACAGCCTTTTTTTGTGGCCGGAAAAGCAATGTCATTTCATCGGAAATTTGCTATTTGGCAGACAATTCCCATCCCCGATAATAAAGGAATTTATCACCATGCAGAGTTTGGTTGTGCTATTATTATTTGTAGTTTCCGAGAAAATTACAACGTTAAAGGATTTTTTTTAGAAGAGTGCATTTTGTACTTGTAGTTAAGGCTTAAGTGCACGTTTACAATTTTCTGCGACCACAGACTACATATATACGGTATTTTTCTGACTATAAGGTGATACTTTTTTCCCACACTGAGACCCGTGCGCCTTATCATATGACTACTAAAATAGTATGAAAATATAATAACAGAATCTGAACTTTGTGTCAAATTTGGGGGGTGCGCCTTATAATCAGACAGATAGTCCGAAAGATATGATACACACAACCGAACATGATAAGAATATAGATTAGACACTTCATTAACACGAGTGAGCCCAAAACCAACACAACCAGCCCACAACAACAGCAAGCGAAGAACATGTGCATGAAATAAGGGAATTGCAGCCCAATAAAAGATGGAAAGAAGCGAAAAGCAAAAGCGACAAAGACAAAAACACAACAATAAAATCAAAAGAAGAAAAAAGATACAGAAAACCCCAAAAAACTTCACCAACTCTACATCATGATCAGAAAGAAGTGAGAAAGTCCAAAATGCTCGTAACAATAAGCATCACCAACAGCACAAGCACAAAACAAGTCAATACTAACTGTTGATAGTCAGTAGTAGTCTGTATCAGGTTCATGATGGAGGTGGCTTGATCTGTGGGAAATAAAAAAATAAACTGCATATAAATAAACTGTCAAAGTTGACAAGTTGTAGCCCCCCCCCCCCCCCCCCGTAGGGATGCCAGGGGGTCTTTTGCATAGTTTCCCCACCTTCTGTGCTTGTAACTTCCTCAAATCTGTCACTCTCTTTGACTCTGCCTTTTCCCTTTGCTTACTGTCATCTACTATATTTCTGCCTTACCAGTCCATTCTCCTGCCTTTTTTCACAAAACACTTTCAAAACGGTTTCCTCCAGCCGAAGTCGGACTTGCTGGGCCTAACTATTGCTTAGTTAGGCGCACAACAGCAGCATGATGAATCTGCGCTCATAATTGACAGAAGTCTGAAACTGTCTGAGCAATCGAAGAAGAAGAAGACAGGTTGTAGATTTTCTTCTTGTCACAAAGTTGACAGGTTGTAGATTTTTGTATCTACAACCTCACAAGAAGAAAATCTACAACCTGTCAACTTTGTTTGCTGTCTTCACTTCATGACTGAGTGCCTATAAGAAACATGGCGAGTTTTCCCTTTCACAGGTACCTGGGCCTGTATTCACGTTGAGATGCACGAGACTTAGCATGATGCTAACTTAGAAGCTCTTCCAATGTCCTATAGGATTTAATAGGACTTTTGGAAGAGCTTCTAAGTTAGCCTAAGTCTCATGCTATCTCAACGTGAATACAGGCCCTGGTCTTCTTTACCCACCCTTTTTATGTTGTTTTTTAATCGGAAAGAGGAAAATGTTGTCAAAACTTGGCCAGCTTTGGAAGAAAACTTTTACAGCACGTTCTGTTTTTTAACCCTTTCATCGCCAATCTATGCACCACAACAATTTAGCACCCATGTCACAAAAACAGGCATGAAAGTGGGGGGAAATTAAAAAAAGAGGAAAAATGAGCGGGGGTCTGGGGGCTGCCATAGGCCCCCAGTGGGGTCCAGGGGCAATGAAGCTGAGTAACTTAAAGCAATTTGAGCCCTCAAATGGGCGTAAAAATGTGTGTCTGTCATAAATTGAGTACAAATGTTCAACTACAAATGGTTATAATCAATGTCTTACTGAACTTAAAAAGTTAGTTGCACAAAGTTTGAAATACACACTTAAACACTTAAATTAGTGCCCACACTCCTCTCATCCAAACATAAAGAACATAACATGTAAGATTACATTCACAAACATAAAGCAGTGAAGGACAGACACACTTTACTTTGCTCAGATGCAGCTCTGTTAGTGTTATGGCTTTCTTATTTTCAGTTCAACCTTCCTCTGATCCGTCCAGTTCATCAGGCATAGAACTCAATACATTTTCAGTAATATTCCAACAAAGTCAGTCTAAATTTTCAAGAAACTGGTACTGTGGTAGCCTCCACTGTGTTGCCTCACAGCACTCTGACATAGAGTTGACCCACATAGGTGCCAGATAACTAAAGATGCTGAGCAGTTGCAGAAAACACACTAGTCAGTCCTGCTTTGTTGTGACAATGACAAGTTTGTCCCCTTCCAATATTTTCCTTCCTCCAAGAAATGTGGTGATGCACTGAAGTCTTTGATGGCATGTGTGTGTGTGTGTGTGTGAGTGTGATTAATAATTAAATGTTTTATATAATTTATCTCTCCTTCCTGACTGCATCATCACTTTAAATTGTTGTCTCTTAGTCTTACTATGCCAGTCTATTAACCCTCTTGGCACGATGGGCCACGGTCGGGGCTCCCCTGGATGAGCACGACGAGCCACGATCGTGGCTCAGTTCAAATATCGCGCCGAACTTCGGCCAATCCAATAAGCGAATACAGCTAAACAATCAGAAAGCTCGTAGCACTCGTACAACTTCCTGCTGTCTGAATCTAGACATTTTATCGATCGGTTTGCAGTTTTGTGTGTGAAAACGATTATGAAAGTAGTGATTGTGAGGATGAGGATGACACCAGTGATGAGTATGTTGCCCATAAGCTACTCTGATGGAGACTAAGAATGTACTTAGGCTTGTATTTTGGTTGCAAAACGAAGGAAAAGGGTTCGACTGCATGGTTCTGTGATGTCTGACACGAGTAGCAGTGATGGAACATCGTGAGATGGGGGTGGGGTGGGGTTAGCTGCAGCCACTGTCAAAGTGCTTTACTGGATTACTGCTGTCACCACATTCAAGGCAAGTTGTTTTCTTTACTCTCATTGCAAAATTCAAGCTTTCTTCTTTCTAAACGTGTATAGGTTTCCCAGTCAAATGTTTATGCGAGAGATGAAAAGTGAAAACAAGAAGTACCGGTTGAAGTTTCTGCAGTCTTCAATTTTACGCCATTGTTTTAGCTTACACGTTTTATCATACATCGTGCCAAGAGGGTTAATACTCTGAAACAGACCACCACTCCTTTACTATAACCTTCCTTTTATCTTTACCCCCCCCCCCCCCCCCCCCTCCTAATACCACATCTTCCCCTTCTGCAAGTGGAAATAATTGATTTACCATGCTGGTGATTACATAGTACTGTAGTTATAACTCTGTGGGGTGCTATATTATATTCCATGCCTACAGGCAGTTTTTCAGTGTTCACACTAATTAGTCATGATGCCCTGCCTCACTGCCTAAAAAGGGAGAGGACACACAGAGAGAGTGGAGAGAAAATAAAGAGGGTCTGTGGGACTGGGGTGGGGGTAGGAGTGGGCATGTAAATTGTAATAATAATAATAATAATAATAATGGGAATTTACATAGCGCTCTTTCTCACATGAGCTCAGTGCGCTTTACATTGATAACAAGAACATTAAAGGCAAACAAATAATTAATCATTAGAAAGTAAAATAAGCACGATGCTTACACACAACGTTCTCTTACTTCCTTACTCACACACACACACACACACACACACATGCATGCGCACACGCACACAATTAATTATACAAGTAAAATAGTTACAACATGAACATTCTAAGAAGAAACATAGAGACCACATTCACATTCCCAATCAAGTTTGAATACAAAGTTTGTAATAACCCAACCATCTAATCCTGAAAACAGTGGTATTAAAAAACAAAACAACACTGAACTTTCACTAAAGAAAAGACCAATGCAACAACTGAACTCTCACCTATTTATTAACAATGGTGGTATTGAGTTCTTTAACCCTTTCGCCACCAGCCATTTTTCAGCCAAAAAATACCATTAAACTTAACGGGGTAGAGGGGGGAAAATTCTGCTATGTTGCAAATTCATCTGTGACATATATATAACATTAGGCGTATATATCCTTATCTCCCAAAATTAAGAAAACTAGCGCAACGCCTAGTACTGGCAATGCACCGTACTGGTAACGCCTAGTAATGGTAACGCCAAGTACTGGTAACGCTGAGTACAGCAAATTTGAAGTGATTCGGTTAAGAAACGGCGGAGTTATAAGGCCCCGTTTGACGTTGGCGCTGCTCTGAGAGTGACGCGCTCTCCCGATTCTCTTTGTTGCTAGGCTTTGCCCGGGCCATAGGAAGCCTGACAGCAAATTTGAGGCGATTCGGTTAAGAAACGGCGGAGTTATTCGTGAAAAGGTGAAGCGGCGTATAGCAGACGCGTTTGTGAAGCGATTCACTTCCAGTTTGGTACACCGATAGTCACCGTCCCCGGTCATCTAGCTGCCAAATTTGAAGGCAATCGGCCCAGAAACGCCGGAGATACGGCCGCCGAGAGGCCGGCGGATGCGCGTTTCGCGCATTTGCGAAACCGCGCAAATGACACGGCCGCCTCGGTTGCCGTTGCCATCGCCCCGTTAGGGCTCACAGCAAATTTGAAGTGATTCGGTCGAAAAAACGGCGGAGTTATAAGGCCCGTTTCGTGTTTCAGACAGACACACACACGGACAGTTGGCTTTTTACTATATGATAGGGTCTTTGGATAACAGGCCCTGATTTGATGCCTTTTAGTGACATGGGTGTTAAACTGTTGTGGTGCTAAAATGCGACATTGGCGGTGAAACGGTTAAAAAAAAAAAAAAAATTTTTAAATCACTTACTAGTAATGGGTTTTTTTTTCGCTGGTGTTTGGCTGTGTGCAGGTGGAGAGAGAGAGAGAGAGAGAGAGAGAGAGAGAGAGAGAGAGAGAGAGAGAGAGAGAGAGAGAGAGAGAGAGAGAGAGAGAGAGAGAGAGAGAGTGTGTTTATGCTTTGTATAAAAGTTCTGTGTTTTGTTTTGGGTGGGATGAGTGGTAGTGTGAATGTGTGCTTGCATGTGTGTGTGTGTGTGTGTGTGTGTGTGTGTGTGTGAAGTGCATGCATGCATGTGAGCGATTATCTTTTTTCGCATGCAGCTCCACAATGGGTGGAGGACTGCGCTATATAAATGCTTTTTCTTCTTCTTGAATGGCCACAATCATTACTGTTATACCATTACTGTTATACCACCACGGCTAAGTAGTTTAATCATGCTCCACATATCTGACAAAATGCAAAATCCATCCGTGATAGTGGCTGTCCTTTAATTTTCTGATAACATCTGCAACTGTCTATCCAGTTCCACCGCCAATTATTCCTGACACATTCTTTAAGTTTGGAAGCCCCCCGTGGGTTTAATTCTTGACATGGTGTCGAGTAATCTAAGCAAGGGCCGAGCCCTCTTCTGTAGATTAGATAGCAAAGAACAGTGGAGCCGTCAACACTGTAAACTGCGCAGAAGATAGGATGTGGAGAGTGAACTAAAGCTACTTCCGGTTTGAGAATCGCCAGATAGAGACTTGTTGAAATAGGAACACGGCAGACTTGTTGAAATAGGAATACGGCAAGATCGGTCCTTTCCTATCATACAAACATTTTTGGAAAAATATCCTTTCAGCGGGAATTTTTTTTTCCCGGCGGATTTTCCGCGGAAAGCGGAAGTTTTACATGCCTGCTAAAAGGCATCAAATCAGGGCCTGTTATCCGAAGACTCTATTTTCTTCATTTTGGGAGGTAAGGATAGGCCTAATGTCATGCAGGAATTCCCAATATTGCAGACAATTGTTTGTCTCTACCCAGTCAAGGTTAATGGTATTTTTTGAGAAAAATGGCTGGCAGTGAAAGGGTAAAAGCACTTGCTTAGCTACTCGCACCCACAATCGGCACTTTGCCCAAGTCATTGATTGCGCTATCATTATTGTCGGCTGTGTGCAGTGAGGATACCAGTGAACACTGGAAAACAGAAGCATTCACATTGCGGCCTTTGGGCCCAGGAACGCAGAAGAAGAAAAAGAAATTCACCAAAGCTTTAACAGGACAAAAAAGCAGGCTTACCTTCGCGGTCGTCATCACTGTCCCATTCTGTGGGGAGCAGACTGCATTCGGAGTCGCCGTCTTCTTGGTCGAAGACTTCGTCGTCATCAATAGGCCTTTCGTCATCATCAACAGGCTTTTCGGCGTCATCAACTTTCTTTTCATCATCATCAACTTTCTTTTCGGCGTCATCAACTTTCTTTTCGTCGTCATCAACAGGCCTTTCGTCGTCATCAACAAGCCTTTCATCATCATCAACAGGCCTTTCGTCGTCATCAACAGGCCTTTTGTCATCATCAACAGGCCTTTCGGCGTCATCAACTTTCTTTTCATCGTCATCTTCATCGTCATCAACAGAGCTTTCATCATCATCAACAGGCCTTTCGTCATCAACGTCGTCATCTTGGTTTCCGTCGGTGTTTTCCTCTCCATCGTTGGTGCTGGGGAAGTTACCGGAGGAGAGCAGACTGGATTCGGAGTCGCTGTCTTCTTGGTTGAAGACTTCGTCATCATCAACAGGCCTTTCGTCGTCAGCTTGGTTTCCGGCAGCATGTTCCTCTCCGTCACTGGTGTTGGGGAAGTTACTGGAGCAGGAGGAGGAGGAGCGAGATGACGCAGGCTTACCTTCGCGGTCGACACCCTCCTCAGCCCCATTCTGCTGAGTTGCCGTCTCACGCTCTGCCAGTTGGTCATCGCAGTCACCATCGTCATCACTTTCCTCGTCCGAGAGCAGACTGGATTCGTAGTCGCCGTCTTCTTGGTCAAAGACTTCGTCGTCACCAACAGACCTTTCGTCGTCAACGTCATCATCTTGGTTGCCATCAGCGTTTTCCTCTCCATCGCTGGTGTTGGTGGAGACACTGGAGGAGAGGGAGGAGGAGGAGCAAGAGGAGGAGCAAGAGGAGGAGGAGCAAGAGGAGGAGGGAACAAGGTGAGTGTCAGCGAAGGAGGTGGCGGTGGAAACGCGTGTCAGTACTTCAGGAGCAAGGGAGCATCCTTCAAAGGTATTATTCAACCTGGTTGATTCGGCCTGCGAACAACAACAATAATCGTTCTCATTATTATTATTATTAACAGCATTATCATCACCACCATAATGATAACTAAAGTGTGAAATAAAAGCTAGATCAAGGAAGTCAAGAGGCAGCATTTTCAGCACCAGTGACACCGACCTTAGATCAATTACCTTCTATCTTTCTTTTACCTTCTATCTATCTTTCAATTACCTTCTATCTTTCTTTTACCTTCTATCTATCTTTCAATTACCTTCTATCTTTCTTTTACCTTCTATCTATCTTTCAATTACCTTCTATCTTTCTTTTACCTTCTATCTATCTTTCTTTTACCTTCTATCTATCTTTCAATTACCTTCTATCTTTCTTATACCTTCTATCTATCTTTCAATTACCTTCTATTACCTTCTATCTTTCTTTTACCTTCTATCTATCTTTCAATTACCTTCTATCTTTCAATTACTTTCTATCTTTCAATTACCTTCTATCTTTCTTTCAATTACCTTCTATCTTTCAATTACTTTCTATCTATCTTTCAATTACCTTCTATCTTTCAATTACCTTCTATCTTTCAATTACCTTCTTTCAATTACTTTCTATCTTTCAATTACCTTCTATCTTTCAAAATTTTACTTTCTATCTTTCAATTACTTTCTATCTTTCAATTACTTTCTATCTTTCAATTACCTTCTATCTTTCTATTACTTTCTATCTATCTTTCAATTATCTATCTTTCAATTACTTTCAATTACCTTCTATCTTTCAATACGGCATTTGCCGCGTGTCAGCGACCTTGAATTTCATCGAGTTGAACTTAGAGAGCTGAATTAGAAAGGTCAACGCAACTCGGGCAGAATGAGTGCGGGCAAGTTAGCAGTCTTGCATAGAGTTTTAACTCTTGTGGCAAATGCCCTATTATCTTCTATCTTTCAATTACCTTCTATCTTTCAACTACCTTCTATCTTTCAATTACTTTTTATCTTTCAATTACCTTATATCTTTCAATTACTTTTTATCTTAGGCGCAAAATGGCAGCATGACGCATCTGCACTCATAATTGACAGGAAACTGAGCGATCGAAGAAGAAGTTGCATTTAGTTTTCGCTCCGCCTCTGCAAAGTGAAAGGATAGTGCGACTGTTTTTCTCGGTATGAAACTGTCTGAGCGATCGAAGAAGAAGAAGAAGAAGAAATACCAATACCAAAATGCAACAGAGACTCACCTTGCCCAGTCTTTCATTTTCAGCAGCCAGCTCGGTACACCCGTCCTCTTCTACGTCCTTCTCCCGTTTGACTTGGCGCAGTGGTTCCTCCCGTTCCCTTATCTGACGAAAGTTCTCCTTTCGCTCCTCGTCCAGTTCCCTTTCCTTTCGCTTTTGCGCTTCCTCTCCTGCCTTTTGCCCTTCATCTACTGCCTTCTGCCCTTCATCTACTGCCTTCTTCAGTTCGCGTTCTCCTTCGACATTCTGCGCTAGTTTCTTTGTAAACGCCTGCCTTTGTTCTGTCAACGTCCCTTTCTCCTCGTACAGATTCTCCCAGTCTATCCCCAGCTTCTCCCTCATCTCCTCCTCCTCCTCCGTCGCTTCATCAAGTATCTTCTCCTTTCTCTTCCTTATCATCTCCTCCATTTTCTTGAACTCTGCGTCTTGATTTTGATGCAAACCGTCCAAGAATCGGAACGCTTTCGCGATTATCTGCCTATTCGATGACTGGGTGCCTTGTTCAGCCAGCTGTCTCTCTTCTTTAATCGGTTGGCTCTCTTTTTCATCCAGCTGGCTCGCTTCTTTCATCGGCCGGCACTCTTCTTTCATCGGCTGGCTCTCTTTTTCAGCCAGCTGGTTCTCTTTTTCAGCCAGCTGGTTCTCTTTTTCAGCCAGCTGGTTCTCTTTTTCAGCCAGCTGGTTCTCTTTTTCAGCCAGCTGGTTCTCTTTTTCAACCAGCTCGTCCTCTTTTTCAACCAGCTTGTTCTCTTTTTCAGACAGCTGCCTCTCTCTCTCACTCAGCTGATCCGAGGTGGATGCTTCCACCCTCAATCTGTTAATTTCTTGATCGTCACTGTGGGGCTTTTCCAAAAGCTGCGTCTTGTTCTCTCTCAGCGGCTCCACTGTGGATGCTTCAGCCCTCAATCCGATCATTTCCTTTCCATCCCATTCCCAGCAGGCCCTTTCCAAAAGCTGCCTCTCTGTCTCTCTCAGCTGCTCCGCTGCGGATGCTTCTGCCCTCAATCTCTCCATTTCTTGTTCGTCACAGCGGGCCTTTTCCAAAAGTTGCCTCTCCGTCTCTCTCAGCTGCTCCGCTGCGGATGCTTCTGCCCTCAATCTCTGCATTTCTTGTTCGTCACAGCGGGCCTTTTCCAAAAGTTGCCTCTCCGTCTCTCTCAGCTGCTCCGCTGCGGATGCTTCCACCCTCAATCTCTCCATTTCTTGCTCGCCCCTGCGGTCCCTTTCCAAAAGGTCCCTCTCTGTCGCTTTCAACAGCTTCACTTCCGTCATCAACCTGCCGATGGTTTTGGTACTCCTGACGTCATTTTCCAACACCCGCCAAAGTTCCTTTTGCGTTTCATCAAGGTTTCGCTTGCAGGTATCGATCTCCATGGATTTCGCCTGAAACGAGACATGGACAACCACAAGACATTATTAACCCCTTCCCTGTCTGCCCTGTAGTCTTCTTCTACTTCTTCTTCTGCGTTCCCACGCCATATGGCCATAATGGGTAAGGTATGTATGTGTCCGGTTTTCAGTTTTCACTGGTCTCCCCGCTGCACAGTCAACACATTCCAATTTCGGAGGAGCTCAAAGGAGAAAATTGGGAAGATTTTTTTTTGAAAAAAAAAGGCAGGAGAATGGGGCCAATAAGGCAGAAAGACAGATGACAGAAAGCAAAGGAAAAAGGCAGAGTGAAAGAGTAGTGGAAGTTACAAGCACAGTACTTCCAGAAGGTGGGGGGACTATTTGTACGAAAGATCCCCCAGCATCCCCACGGGGAGGCCCTGTAGTCTACTATAGACAGTATGATGAATCAAATTGATTTTGAAAGTCTGTTCAACGTCTTCCGACCTGGAACAGGTACATGTGTGACATTCTTAACTATAAAGATAGTGGGACGATCCTGGAGTTACTGCAATACCAGGAAAGTCCTGAAGTTTTTGAATAATCAAGATGATGAGGAAAACTGACGTTAGAAAATATGTTATCCCCTTATAGTACCCCCCAGTAATCCTAACCCCCCCGTAAACTATAATAAATGCAACAACTTGAAGTAGAGTATACGCACAAAACTGTGAGAATATTTGCAATAAATAAATCTATAATGTATGCACGCTTCCACAAACAAACTTGGGCATAAATCCCAATAATTAGTAGTGAATTACCCACAGGCGCTAGCAACACACATCCACGCACGCAACCCCACACACAATACAATAGTTGGTTTCACTTTGATTAACCGCAGCACAGAACTTCCCTTGGTGGCAAACTACTTGAAGCTTACGTGTGAAACTACTAAGCTTTAATCTTATGAAGGATAGGATTGGGGGGGGGGGGGGGGGGGGAGGGGGAAGAGGGGGAGAGATGGAAAAACTGTGAGAGCGGCCTTGAGGAAATTTCACAAGCACAGACCTGCCTACCCATTTTTTTTTTTTAGGTACTCCACGAAATAAAATTCCGTACTTTTTCTAAAAATTCCGTATTTTGCAAGGAGACCCAAAAACAGAACATTACAGAACATTAAACCGCCATGCGAAATGACGAAAAAACTCGATTTTGACCAATCTTAGAAGACCTTAAGTTCAAATTTTTGCTGTAATAATTTTTATTTACCGTACTGCCGTACTGGGGCTCAAAATCGTGTACAAAATACGGAAAAATCGTATGGGTATGCAGGTCTGCAAGCACAAGTTGTTCTGACAAATTTCGTTTCGCATTTCACCCCCTCACCTCGATCGTTTGCCTCATTTGTAGGTGGGTCATCTGGAAGGCAGTGATGTCGGAGGTCAACCTCTTGATGTTTTCTTTCAAAGCTTGGTTGGTAGCCAGCTGATCGCGACAATTGGCCAACTCCTCTTCCGATTGGTGCAGCATGTTCTGAACAACAACAACAAAAACACCATGCATGAAAAAAGAAGAACATTTCAAGGACAGGTATAAAAACATCAATAAATAAACTTGAACTACCGTATTTTTCGGACTATAAGGCGCACCAGATTATAAGGCAAATTTTACACAAAATTCATATTTTGTTATATTTTCTTACTATTTTAGTAGTCATATTATACTAAGCTATCAGTCTGGGGGGAAAGAATCGCCTTATTATCAGAAAAATATGGTATGTATGCAAAAAGAAGAACTAACATTTCAAGGACAGGTATATAAAAACATCAATTAACCCTAGTAGTGCTGAATAAGCCGGCAGCTCTTTCAGTGACGTTAGCTGAACTAACTTTGGGAATTGCATTTTGGAAGTAGAGTTGTGTCAAAGAATCCTTTTTTTTCTATATTATGCAGAATTAAATATGTAAAGTTATATGTCATTGGAAAGCTTAGAGGTTGGACTTTGGCATGAATGTGATTGTAAGACTGTATGTGATTTCATTAATTAATAAATAAAAAAATAATGAACGGACAGGTGTGTTGCAATTTTTAAAATGCAACCACTCTCCAGGCTATTTTTGTGCCTTTAACTTGGATCGATGGATGAACGGTGTGCAAATAATAAAAGAATAATCATCCAAAGACATTTAGACACTGGCATCTTTGGAATTATCGGGTAATTTGTTTAAAATAAAGGCAGGCCTAATCGAAGTCAAGTCTTTGATCGGTAGCCGTAACCGTAGCAAGATCGGTTTCTGCGAACATTGGAGTCGATTTTCGATATTGCAATGATTTTTTGGCTCAATTTCGTTAGAAAAGCTTTATTAGTACCTTCAGTCATTAATTCTTAGTCGATTTTAGTATAAAACAAGCTGAAAAAAGCAAAATGCCTGGAAATGTTCGCCATCGCACAGAGAAAATCATTCGGCCGGCTGCCAAGTTGCGACTCGGCACCATCGCGATCAATTTTTACTTCATTTTCCGTTGAAAAGTTCAAAATTCTCACATCAGCGACATCGTACTTTCAGTAAAAGCCTGGCCGCCATTTGTAATAAGCTCAGTCTGACCCCGAAATAGATCCCGACCAAAATAAAAAAATATATTTCACCCCTTTAACCAATGAAAATGCAGCATTTTAGTGCATGTGATGTCAAGCGCAACCCCTTTTTTGATGACGTAGTGTGTTGGATACACAAGTATTCAACGATTGGCCGCTATATTAAGTGCTTTGTGATGTCATGTGGGCTTCCCGGAATATTCCGGGAGCCGCCATTGGCTCTGGGGGGGGCTATCCCGGATCAATCCGGGAACAGCGCTACTAGGGTTGATAAACTTGAATTATGCACGAAAAAAAAGAAGGAATGAACATTTCAAGCACAGGTACAAAGCAAAGATGACTGAACATCAAACATGTTTCCATATTTAGGGTCACCAATATGAAAATTCGAAAAATCTGTGAAAGCCTCTGGGGTTTAAAGATCCACCACGTCATGTATATTTTCCCCCCCTTATGCTTAGAAAATTTGAATAAGGAGGAAAAAAAAAAAGCGCTTTATGCTCGATAAAAAGCGCTATATAAGTGTCTGTTTATGTTGTTTAAAGTTAAATGTTCTGGGGGCACACCCAGTGCCATGTGAACATTTCGCATGGCCTTGGGTGGGAAGATTACGTGTATGGCTGCTTTTAAAGGGCCCCGCCACATGGGCGGCCATACTCCGACTTCAGGGGACAGTGTCCGTTTATTATTATTATTATCACAGTGGAATCTCCCTTATAAGAACTCCCATTATAAGACTCCCTCCCATATAAAACCTACAGACATTGCCCTTCTTTGTAAGTATTAAAATGACCTCCCTTACAATACCTCATTTTGGATGATTTTTGAAGGTCTTATACGGGAGGTTCTACTGCAGACCTGTTTACAAGTATTGAGTACAGTCAAACCTCTATTATAAGACCCTCTGTTAAAAGACCTCCTCTCAGTTAAGACTTTTTGGCACGGATGTGATGTATGCTACTATAATTTATGTATAAAACCTACCTCCATTATACGACCCCTCCACTTTAAGACCGATTTGTCCTGACTTTTTTTAAGTCTTAAAATAGAGGTTTGACTGTAGTCTGGATAGCTGAAATGAGTAAGTTTGGGTGCAAAATGTGTGGTGGAACCTCCTTTATAAGACCCTCAAAAATCTACAAAATAGGATTTTACGCCCTCTGCTGTCTTTCGACCATGTGGGGCATTTTAAAATACAAAGATGGTGGGAACGCAATGCCCGGAGGCAGTGCACCACCAGTAAAGTCCCGATTTTTCAACAATACAGATATGTGTAGCAGTAACCACGCCTCGGTTAAACCTCATCGGCTATGGTACCGCCCACAAGTAATATGTTAACCAAAGTAACCTTCAAAAATCATCCAAAATGAGGTCTTATAAGGAAGGGGTCTTATAAGAGAGGTAATTTTAATACTTGCAAAGAAGGGCAATGTCTCAGAAGTAGGTCTTATGTGGGAGGGAGTCTTATAATGGGAGGTCTTATAAGGGAGGTTCCACTGTACTAGGTCTGATCTGTGGGGTTGAATTCGTGGACTTACACTTACAGTACTAACTTACACTGTAGATTTATTCACTAAACCATCAAACAATGATCACTGAAAATGAGTAGCAATCAAGAATTATGAGTAGCAATCAAGAATTAAAGAGCATTATTTTCAATTTGGAAGAGTAGTAGACATTGAAAATGAGTACTCCCCGTGGCGATACCGGGGGGTCTTTTGTGAAAATAGTTCCCCCACCTTCTGGAAGTTCTGTGCTTGTAATTTCCTCTAATCTGTCACTCTTTGACTCTGCCTTTTCCCTTTGCTCACTGTCATCTACTATCTTTCTGCCTTACCGGTCCATTCTCCTGCCTTTTTTCATGAAACGCTTTCAAAAACATTTCCTCCAGCCGAAGTCGGACTTGCTGGGCCTAACTATTTCTTAGCATAACGGCAGCATGACGCATCTGCGCTCATAATTGACAGGAAACTGTCTGAGCGATCGAAGAAGAAGAAGAAAATGAGTAGAATACTTCTCGAAAAGAGAGTAGAGTAAACAGGTCTGCTACTGCATTAAAATAATGATAAACAATCTGCCTTACTGCTAGCCTGGTGTTTTCTACAGAGAGCATCTGTACGTCGGCCTGGAGGTGCCTAACATCCAATTCCCTGCTGGCTAGCAGGGCAGCCACCCGCAGCCTGTCCTCTTCGATCTCCACGAAAGCAAAAGGTCTGCTCCAACGAACCGATCTGTTCATGCAAGCTCTCCGCTCCTGTGTGATCTGCTCCTGTACGATAAAAAGAAAAAAAAAACACCCCCCAAAAAAAAACCGGGGCGTTGAAAACACTACGCTTCGATTGCTTCAAGGTCTGCTCCAACGAACCGATCTGTTCATGAAGCTGGGCGGAAGCTCTCCGCTCCTGTGTGATCTGCTCCTGTACGATAAAAAGAAAAAAAAACACCCCCCCAAAAAACCCGGATCGTTGAAAACACTACATCAGACCAGTTCACCCCCTACACAAGTCTTGAGTTGTCTGGTTAGCTGAAATGAGTAGTTTTGGTGCAAAATGTGTATAGTTTTATTCATTAAACCATCAAACAATCTTCAATGAAAACGAGTAGTTAGAGCATTATTTTCAATTTTGAAGAGTAGTAGGTGTCCAAATTGAGTAGAATACTACTCGAAAAGAGTAGAGTAAACAGGTCTGCTAGATCAATCAGCTGTGCGGCATCATTTTCAGGCTCCATTGACCTTGATGTTTGACCAACGACCTTCATCTTCGTACACGGCCTAGATATCGTAACTACTTATCTGCACGCAAAATTTGAGGGTCATAGAGATGTAAATTTTTGTTGTCACGGAGGAATTTGGTGAGGATACGTCTTCTGCTAGTGGGTGCCAAAATTATGTTGTAGGGTAAGAGACCCCTTGACGGGAGATCTTGTGGTGTCACATGTCACAAGTAACTCATGAGTTACGAACCAGTCTGTTAGAAATGTGTGTATGAATGGTGAGTGAAAAGCGCATTGAGTTGCTTAGCAAGATTATGCGCTATATAAGCATAATTTATTATTATTATTATAGGTCCCTGTGTTCAAATGCTATCGTGTTAACATATAAACATTTTGTGTTAACCCTTTCAACGCCAAAGTCGCATTTTAGCACCAGTGATTTAACACCTATGTCACTAAAAGGCATCAAATTGGGGTCTATTATCCAAAGACCCCATTGTCTTAGTTTTGGGAAGCAAGGATAGACACTATTCTATATATGTCACAGAAGAATCCTCAATACTGCAGATGGATTTTGTTATCTATCCAGGTAATTTTAATGGAATATTTTGGCTGAAATATGGTTGGCGGTGAAAGGGTTAACATACACATAAAAGTCAGCCATCAAGAACAAACAAACGTTACTGAAAACATTAGCAGCTCTGCTTGCGCGGCTGGTATAAAAACAAGAAATGAACAAACAAGAGACTTAACCGACCAACAAAGAAGCAAGTTCACAAGGCATAATAAACCAAGGGATGTGTGAGTTGGCGTGCCCAAAACAAAAAAGCACAGCCGATGGTATCTTTCAAGTACTCACACAAAACTTTGCATGTGACATCAAATTTTTTGATAGGTTTGCCGCTACACAAATTTTACTGTCTGATACAGCCTAATCCCACCAATCCCTGTCAAATTTGTGTTGGCATCCTTTGTCGATCTCCTTTTTCCATTAAATTTGTACATCACACCATATGATAGATGTGAGGTACAGGTTTCATGGTTGAAGACGAAACATTACTCTCATTCTCAATAGCTTTGAAAACATCCAAACCGAACTAATTCTTCGAAATGACAAGAAGGAAGATGCCAAACACATCAAAAAGGCCCACTGCCATTGGACGAAACTAGCCAACCACAGAGAAGCTTACGAAATTCAGCCAAGGGAATGCACTAGTGCTAGAAACTTCTTTCATCTTCTCTGTGTGCTCAATTAAGAATGTCTACATGTACCGAACCCATGAATCTGTACGATCTTCTCTCTCTCTCTCTCTGTACTTTTTTTAAATTTACTGTAAATACTGGACTATAAGACGTACCTATATATAGCATCCCTTAAACTGACCAAATATTAGGAATTTATTCACATATAAGCTGCACCAATTTATAAGCCGCAGAGAAAATTGTATGTGCACAAACCAACACAAACATAGAAATTCTATCAGAAAGCGAGTATTTTATGTTCTCAGACACTTTAAGCATAACATTTGAATCTACTGGTTACCAAAACCAGTTTTGAATCTAAAGAAGCCCAAAATAGGTTGAACAACTTGGCCAGAAACAGATGTAATCATACTGATAAATGTAGAAGGAAAGAAAAAAAAATCCAGATAAGCCGCATCAGTCTATAAGCCGCATGAGCCAAAGTTTAAGGAAAAAAGCAGCGGCTTATAGTCCGCATTTTACAGTAGTTTCATAGAAAAGGCGCACTTATGCACTTATTATGCATAACTCCCACACCCACGTAAACTATTCCGCCTTTCTTACCTGCAGCAGCTCCTTGTCAATCTGGCCTTGCAGGACGATCTTTTGTTTGTCCTCCAGTGATTGGGCGATTTCTGAATTTGTCTTTTTAAGCAGAGAGATAAGTTCATATTCTTCCTCGAACTTGTTGATCTTTTCTTGGAGCTGCGTGCAAGAACTTTGCCTCTGAACGACCTCGTCCTAAAGAATAGAAAGGTCATGCAAAAGATGATGAGCAAAATGGATTCAGGCGAGAAAAACAAAATAAACTGAGGAATTTTTATTAATTCTACTATCTATTTTATCTATATACTTACCACTCCACTACAAGTGCACTTACTCGTTTCATTGGGCTTTTTATAGTCTTGGAGCTTTGGGGAGGAGAACCTGCCCTTTTTGTCACAAGGAAGAGTAGAAGGTTCCTTGCCTTTACCAACTTTCTGAGAATCAGACGAGAGGTTATCTGCCGGCATTGCAGACGCCGCCGCCATTTTAAACAACTCGACACGTTCACGCCATTTTAAACAACTCGACACGTTCAGGCATGAAAGTGGATGAAGATAAAAAAAGGAGATTTTTTCAGCCGAGAAATCCTTCCACCCGGATTTTCACCTAACATCAGAAGCTTTGTTGACGGGGGGAGGGGGGGACACAACATTCCCAAAATTATTTTTCAGGTATAAACATCTTTTGCAGCCGAGAAATCCTTCCACCCGGATTTTCAGCTAACGTCCGAATTTGTTGAGCGGGAGGTACTCATTTCACCTTCCTTCGCACAAATGAAGCGAGTGAGCTAAAGCGACTTCCGGTTAACCAGTTTGAGAATCGCCAAATAGAGACTTGTAGATATAAGAATACTAAGAAATAGTTAGGCCCAGCAAGTCCGACTTCGGCTGGAGGAAATGTTTTTGAAAGCGTTTCATGAAAAAAGGCAGGAGAATGTTCCGGTAAGGCAGAAAGATAGTAGATGACAAGGGAAAAGGCAGAGTCAAAGAGAGTAACAGATTAGAGGAAGCTACAAGCACAGAACTTCCGGAAGGTGGGGGAACTATTTTCACAAAATACCCCCCGGTATCCCCACGGGAAGGTTTCATGGCAATAACCTTAGCCCAATCCCTTTCCTCAGAACGGGCAGAAAGTTGCTTCTCTGCGCAAATTTCCAATTGAAAAAAATTTGCGGTGCATAAGGATGTTCATACTACGACTTAGCGGAATAAAAAATATATCACGAGAAAGAAAACATAACCAACTAAAACAATCACACTATCCATACTGACAAGAACAATCGCACTATCCCTTCACTTTGCAGAGAGGCGGAGCGCAAACAAAATGCAACTAAAGTGCCGACTTACCCTCAGCAGGTCCAGCTCCGATTTGAGGCTGGTGTTTTCCCCGCAGGCATTGTCCCGCTCGTCCTGCAGCTGGCTCATGGTCGCAATGGAACCTCTCATCCGCTCATTGTCCTCCTGGACACACAACAGCACCATATTTTTCGGATCATTAGGCGCTGCTGTGCATAAGGCGAATAGGGCAATTTTCAAGAACAATCTGAAAAAATTAACCGTTTCACCATCAAAGCCGCATTTTAGCACCACAGTGATTTAACACCTATGTCACTAAAAGGCATCAAATTGGGGTCTTTTATCCAAAGACCCTATTGTCTTAGTTTTGGGAAGTAAGGATAGACCTTATTTTATATATGTCACAGAAGAATCCCCAATACTGCAGATGGATTTTGTTCTCTACCCAGGTACATTTAATGGACATTTTGGCTGAAATATGGCTGGCGCTGAAAGGGTTAAAGTAAAAGGCACCCTCGTTTATAAGGCGATACACACCTCGCAAAAGAAAGTCGAAGATTGAAGCCCGTACACGTCCTGTAATACGCTTACTGACCGCCATTACTGCTGTCATAAACGAGAGTTGGCTCCCTTCTCAAATAATCGAACTTCTGTTTTTGCGACTTCCGGTTGTTGTGTTTGGACTTTTCTTCGTGAAAACTGGTAGAATTATGGCATTTTAAGCTCTACAACGATGCTTTTTGCATACAATGATGGATTATGGCATCTGTTGGATGGTATCTCGGACGATAACAGGGATTTTGAAGCATTTTAACAAGAGCGTTTGTCGTATCGGCGACTCATTACCATTTTCGATGTTGTGACTCACAGTAGACTGTACCGAGTACGGCAATCTTTGCCTCTCTTATCACGATTTTGTTCACTGATAGGGCACCCTCGTTTACAAGGCACATAGGTTGAAATTGGAGACAAAAATATCGTCTTATACTGAGTCCGAAAATTATGATGCTACCTAGTAAGCCCCTACAAACAGACTTTTTTTTTAGAAGAAAAAAAAAGGGGTGAGAGTACTATATGTGAACATTTAGAGAAGTCTAGACTGAACTGGTCAGTTCCCCTGTACAAATTGTACAAATAGTTCCTCCACCTTCTGTGCTTCGTAACTTCCTCTAATTCTGTCATTCTCTTTGACTTTGCTTACTGTCGTCTGCTATCTTTCTATCTCACCGGTCCATTCTCCTGCCTCTTTTTTCTACAAATTCTTATAAAGATTTCTTCAGCCAAAGTCGGACATGCTGGGCCTTACTATTTATTATATGGAAGGTTCTACTGTATAACGTGAGCCAGTCTGTTAGAATTGTTTGTACGAATGGCGAGTGAAAAGCGCATTGAGTTGCTTTGCAAGATTATGCGCTATATAAGCAATATTATTTATTATTTTATTAAAATAATGATAAACAATCCGCCTTACTGCCAGACGGTTCTTTTCCTCGGAGAGTGTCTGTATGTTGGCCTGGAGGTGCCCAATATCCAATTCCCTGCTAGCTAGCAGGTTAACCACTAGCAGCCTTTTATCTTCGCTCTCCAAGAGAGCACGCTCCGATTGCAACGAGGTCAGTTGCAACGAACAGATGTGTTCTTGAAGCTGGGCTGAAGTGCCCTGCTCCTGCGTGATCTGCTCCTGTACGATAAAAAGGAAGAAAAACACACACACAAAAATCAGGGTTCATTCTTGGCGTCGATCATCGATGTTATAACATATTTTATTTCCCTCTCTCTTCCTTCCACTCCACAATTCCTTCGTTCTCTCACCCACCCATCCATCAATATGCATTTTCAATATTAAGCATATATGGATAACATATATAAAAGTGCATCAATCAGTCAAACAATAAATTGCATTTGAAATGTAAAGTGTTTCTTTGTGTTACTGATTTGATAGAGTGAATGAGTGAGTGACTGAGTTTGTAATCATGTTGAAATGAGAAGGTTGGAAATTTTATATAATAATATTAATAAGTAGTGATTACCAAGAGGTTTTTTTTTCATTTTTAAACAAACATGCAAACATAAATCATGTAACACAACATTACTACAAATATACATAGAAAATACGTACACTCACAAGTAGAAATACACATTCAGGAACATACATAAACTTTCTCTCTTTTTCTCCCTCTCTCCCCCCCCCCCCCCCTTCTCTCCTATTCATGTAAATGTTCGCTTCTACTGCCTATATACATACCAAAAAGAGGTCTCTTCAAGGTGTCAGTCACAATCAAATTTGTTTGTTTTTTATGTGGTAAGAACAAAAGTTTATAATTTCCATTCTCTAATCAAGCCAAATTCATCTCTTTAAAGAACTAACAAATAAAAGAAAGCATGTTATAACAATACAAGCCCACAAATCAACATAATATTATTGTACTACATTACTTTTTTCACTCGCAGCTATCAATCAGGTTTGTAAGCGTTCCAATTATATGTAAATGTACATCTGAAGGCTTGTTCGCGAGAGCTTCCAAGTTTTTGGTCTGATTTCTTCGTTGACCAAATCTGATCGGTAAATAGAACATTTTTAAAATTAATGGAACATTAAAATCAATCAATTTTCTATAAGTGTACCAAATTTGGTGCATGTGAAATGGAGCTCATGTACTTCTTTTAAGAGCACAAAGCGGGAGGTGTTATCGTCGAACCGAGGTCCAACATTAAGATTTTTCTTTCAAGTGGCATTGCCGAGACACACTGATGGGTCGATGTTGGAGTACATTTATAAATTTACTGAATTAATTAGGAAACAAAATCATATTTATACCCTTTTAAGCTGATATAAAATGAATATGTAGTATTTTAAACTCTTTTTTCGTGGGGTGGGTGATTATTGCTTTCATACTAATACATCTTCAATAATAATTGTTATGCAGATCAGTTTGATTGTGTCACTGTATGTTTGTACTCTAAACAAGTTGAACTTGTGCATCGTCAGCCAGCATTGAGTCTGAGTCAACAGAGCCTGCAAGTTCCACAGAGGAAAAAGCAGCAGCATCAAGCCGTTCTTTTAGAGATGTGAATGGCATCATCTCAAAAACATAAGCTACTGCATTAATATGCAAGTGTGTGTGAACGCTTGTGTGTCTGCCTTCCTTTCTCTCTGTCCATATCTCAATCTGTCTTATAAGGGAGGTTCTACTGTTTTACGTGAGCCAGTCTGTTAGAAATGTTTGTACGAATGATGAGTGAAAAGCGCATTGAGTTGCTTTGCAAGATTATGCGCTATATAAGCAATATTCATTATTATTTTATTAAAACTAGCGCAACGCCTAGTACTGGCAATGCACCGTACTGGTAACGCCTAGTAACGGTAATGCCAAGTACTGGTAACGCTGAGTACAGCAAATTTGAAGCGATTCGGTTAAGAAACGGCGGAGTTATGAGGCCCCGTTTCCCGTTGGTGCTGCTCTGAGAGTGACGCGCTCACCCGATTCTCTTCCAATTTGCTGCCAGGCTTTGCCCGGGCCATAGCAAGCCTGACCGCAAATTTGAGGCGATTCGGTTAAGAAACGGCGGAGTTATTTGTGAAAAGGTGAAGCGGCGTCTAGCGCGCGTTTCTGAACCGATTCGCTTCCGGTTTGGCACACGGATAGTCCCCGGCCCCGGTCATCTTCCTGCCAAATTCGAAGGCAATCGGCCCAGAAACGCCAGAGATACGGGCGCCGAGAGGCCGGCGCATGTGTGTTTCGCGCATTTGCCAAACCGCGCAAATGACACGGCCGCCTCGGTTGCCGTTGCCATCGCCCCGTGAGGGCTCACAGCAAATTTGAAGCGATTCGGTCGAAAAACGGCGGAGTTATAAGGCCCGTTTCGTGTTTCAGACACAGACAGACAGACACACACACACACACACAGTTGGCTTTTTATTATATGATAATGATAAACAATCCGCCTTACTGCCAGCTGTTTCTTTTCCTCGGAGAGTGTCTGTACGTTGGCCTGGAGGTTCTTAATATCCAATTCCGTGCTAGCTAGCAGGTCAGCCACCCGCAGCCTTTTATCTTCGGTCTCCAACAAAGCACGCTCCGATTGCTCCAAGTTCTGTTCCAATGAACGGATGTGTTCTTGAAGCTGGGCCGAAATAACCTGCTCCTGCGTGACTTGCTCCTGTAAGATAAAAAGAAGAAAAACACACACACAAAAATGGAGCGTGAAAAACACCAGATCAGATCAGTTCACCCCCTACACAAGTCTTGAGTAGTCTTCCGCCACAAAAGTTAGTTGACATGACTGTCTTCACCTGCGCTTAAGGCTGTAAAGTGGAACCTCCCTTACAAGACTTTCAATAATAAGACCCCCCTCCCACATGAGACCTGCTTCTCTGAGGCATTGCCCTTCTTTGTAAGTATTAAAATTACCTCCCTTATAAGACCACTCCTTTATAAGACCTCAGTTTGGATGATTTTTTAAGGTCTTTTAAGGGAGGTTCTACTGTATTACGTGAGCCAGTCTGTTAGAAATGTTTGTACGAATGGCGAGTGAAAAGCGCATTGAGTTGCTTTGCAAGATTATGCGCTATATAAGCAATATTCATTATTATTTTATTAAAATAATGATAAACAATCCGCCTTACTGCCAGACGGTTCTTTTCCTCGGAGAGTGTCTGTACGTTGGCCTGGAGGTTCTTAATATCCAATTCCGTGCTAGCTAGCAGGTCAGCCACCCGCAGCCTTTTATCTTCGGTCTCCAACAAAGCACGCTCCGATTGCCCCAAGTTCTGTTCCAACGAACGGATGTGTTCTTGAAGCTGAGTCGAAGTAACGTGCTCCTGCGTGACTTGCTCCTGTAAGATAAAAAGAAGAAAAACACACACACAAATGGAGCGTGAAAAACACCAGATCAGATCAGTTCACCCCCTACACAAGTCTTGAGTAGTCTTCCGCCACAAAAGTTAGTTGACATGACTGTCTTCACCTGTGCTTAAGGCTGTAAAGTGGAACATCCCTTACAAGACTTTCAATTATAAGACCCCCCTCCCACATGAGACCTGCTTCTCTGAGGCATTGCCCTTCTTTGTAAGTATTAAAATTACCTCCCTTATAAGACCACTCCTTTATAAGACCTCAGTTTGGATGATTTTTTAAGGTCTTTTAAGGGAGGTTCTACTGTATTACGTGAGCCAGTCTGTTAGAAATGTTTGTACGAATGGTGAGTGAAAAGCGCATTGAGTTGCTTTGCAAGATTATGCGCTATATAAGCATTATTAGTTATTATTTTATTAAAATAATGATAAACAATCCGCCTTACTGCCAGCCTCTCCTTTTCCTCAGAGAGCGTCTGTATGTTGGCCTGGAGGTGCCCAATATCCAATTCCCTGCTAGCTAGCAGGTCAGCCACCCGCAGCCTTTCAACTTTGATCTCCAACAAAGCACGCTCCGATTGCTCCAAGTTCTGTTTCAATGAACGGATGTGTTCTTGAAGCTGGGACGAAATACCCTGCTCCTGCGTGACTTGCTCCTGTACGATAAAAAGAAGAAAACCCCCCACAAAAATGGAGCGCGAAAACACTAGATCAGATCAGTTCACCCCCTACAGGCTACACAAGTCTTGAGTAGTCTTCTGCCACAAAAGTTAGTTGACATGACTGTCTTCACCTGCGCTTATGGCTGTACAGACTCAGTGGAACCTCCCTCACAAGACTTTCAATTATAAGACCCCCCTCCCACATGAGACCTGCTTCTCTTGAGACATTGCCCTTCTTTGTAAGTATTAAAATAAAATATAATTATCCCTTATAAGATACCATTTTGGATGAGGGAGGTTCCACTGTACTGAAAATGAGTGGAAGTGAGTCTATCCCTCTGTACAATGATTCACAAGACATTGCACACATCAGACAGACTTCTTCTTCTGTGTTCCCAAGCCCTATGGCCATAATGGGCAAGGTACGTATGTGTCTGGTTTTCAAGTTCAACTGGATTCCCCTCTTTATTGAGCCAACACATTCCCATTTCGGCGGAGCTCAGAGGAGAACATTATTTGGAGAAAAAAAATTGGAAAAAAAAATTCAGCAGGAGAATGGAATAAAAAAAAAGTCAAACAAACAGTAGATGATTTGAATGGATTCTGTACAGTGGTTACAAAAACACAGACATGAACGATCGCAACACCCCTTCACTTCAAAGACACATGGGTGCTCCTGGGAAATTAAAACAATCCTACAAGGCATGGGTCCGGGGTCTGCCCAGTTAACAACTCAAGCAATCCTAAAAATATACAGTTCCTGGTAAAGGCATGTGAATATTTATCTGTATTCATTTCTTTTGTATTCTACACATGCGAGAAACCGACAAAACGTTTATAAATAGGAAATTCATTGCTTCTCAAATTCTCATAATCCGGCGACGCTGGCTCCAGGCAATGAATAAAATCTGGCATTTCAGGACATCCCGAAAGCAGGAGTATCCATGAAGACAGACACTGACAGAAGGCAAACAAACACACACACACAAACTGAAATGCAGTCTTACCTTAAACTGATCTCTGTCTCTCTCGAGACTTTGGATATCGATGTTGGCGGCACCGATTTGGTTCATCAACTGCTGATTATCCTGGAGACAGTAACAAAAGTCACACTAGCATGGGTGCTGGGTGCAACTCCCCAAAATAAAATAAAAAATGAAAGGCAGGGGTCCAGGGCCCCAGCAGGGTCACAGGGGCAGAGCCCCGTCGGACGATTCAGGGGGGCAAGTTAAGAGAGAGAGATAACGAGACAGACAGACAGTTAACCTTTAGCAAGCTATATGGCCATGATGGGTAAGGTACGTATGTGTCCAGTTTTCAGTGGTCTCCCCTGCTGCGGACAGCCGACACATTCCGATTTCGGAGGAGCTCAAAAGAGGAAAATTATTTGGAAGATTTTTTTTTTTTAAAGGCAGGAGAATGGGCCAATAAGTCAGAAAGATAGTAGATGATAGAAAGCAAAGGGAAAAGGCAGAGTCAAAGAGAGTGGCAGCTTAGAGGGAAAAGGCAGAGTCAAAGAGAGTGGCAGCTTAGAGGAAGTTACAAGTACAGAACTTCCAGAAGGTGGGAGAACTATTTTTACGAAAGACCCCCCAGTATCCCCACGGGGAGATCCACTTAACAAAAGTTATTAGGGCTGTTAGAGGGCAAGATCTGGCCGAGAAAACTCTGACGTATCCTAAATCTAAACACCGTACAAACAATTACACAAGGCCAAATTATGCTATTTTATTGACAAGACCAACAGTTGCAGAGACTGCTTGCTTGACTATGACTATTTAATTTTTAAAAAAAGACATGTTGAAACATCACATGTTTGTTCTGTCTCGTCAATAAAATAATGTCACTTTGCAACTTGGTCTGTATCTGTTTGAATGGTGTTTTTGTTCAGTGATGTTGCAGTCTGTTTATATCTTAACCCTTTCACCGCCAAAGTCGCATTTTAGCACCACAGCGTTTTAACACATGTCACTAAAAGGCCACAAATTGGGGCCTATTATCCAAACACCCTATTGTCTTAGCTTTGGCAAATAAGGATAGACTGTATTTGATATATCTCACAGAAGAATCCCCAATACTGCAGGTGGATTTTGTTCTCTTCCCAGGTAAAAATTGTGGCTGGCGGTGAAAGGTTTAAATCTAATCAAAGCCTAAAATCAAGGTCAACCAAGCTCATTCAGTATTCAAAAAAATGATCTTCAGCCAATGTCCATTCTAAAGATGTGAATGACACAGACACACACAGGGAGACACACACATGTGACATCACACAGAAATATCAAAAGAGAAGGTACCATATTATACGGACGACAAGGCGCACCCAGCCAAATTTAACACCAAATTCAGATTTTGTCACTATTTTCTTACAACATTAGCAGTCACCTTATAAGGCGCTGGGGTCTCAGTTTGAGGGGGAAAAGACTAATGTTAAGATCAGCTCCCTCCGCTGTTCCAGGGTGAAGGCCTAGGGTTAGCAGAGTTTTCATTTTTAACCAATTGCCGATCGAGAACATCGATTAAAATCGGCTTTGAATCGGTTGTTTTTGTTGGAGCTTCAAAGTTTCGTGTGTACCGATTTGTTTCCCGTGTGACTAAGCTTAGACGGAGAGCCAGGAGAGCTCACCAAATGGGTTGAAAAATGCTCAAAATCGTTTTCGCCTGGACCCCCGGCCTAATCTGTTGTTTTTACTCTTTTATCTGTTGTTTCATTTCAAAATGAAAACCCTGGGTTAGGGCCAATCAGCTCCCTCCGATTTACCTTTCCCGTTAAGCTGATTGGCCAACTTCACCATGGAACAGCGGAGGGAGCTGATCTTAACATTTGCCGAAAAAAGTATCGCCTTACATAATAAAAAACCAAAAACAATGATGATCTCACCCTCTCCAAGCTGGTGATTCGCTCCCCCATGACATCCCTTTTGTCCCTGACGACCACGAATTCATCGCAGTCGCTGCTAGACCCTCCTCCATCCTGCTCAACATACTCCTGAACAGCCCCGGGTGAGCAGAATTGGAAGGGGGCACTGGACCCCACAATCACGCTGCCCTTGGTGCGCGATACGTATGCGAACTGATAAAAGGACACTTCATTGTCCTTTGGCAGAGTGTTTGCTGAAACAACATAAAGACACAAAACACATGTTGTTATCAAAATTGGCGTGTGTGTGTGAGGTCAATCGCCAGTACACTTGTCATGGGTGAAGGTGACAGATTTTGAAAATAAGGAAAAGGCGGGGGGGGGGGGGGGGTTCAGGGGCTGCTTAGGCTTCGGTGGGGTGTAGGGGCAGCCACTGCTTGGGGGATCTTTGGGGCAAACATCCCAGAAGCTGACAAGAATTTACAGATAAATGCCAATTTTGTGAGCTCTCCTGAGGTCTTTCACTCCCATTTATGAAATGGTTTGAACTCTAAAATGACATTGAAGGTGAAAGTTCTAAGGAGCAGCCACACTTTGTGGCTTTTGGTTGCTGAAATCGGTCGATTTCTAGGTTTTTTCCCCCTTCAAATTCTTAAAATAAGGAATTACTTATTTTCTGATTTTGAAATTAAGGAAATCCTTGCTGAGAAGGAAAACTTTCACCCATGCGCATTTAAGGGTGAGAAAGGTGGCAGAGTGGTTTCAAATACTGGTCCAGAATATACTGGTGGCAGTACCACAGCCGATGAGGTTTAACCGAGGCGTGTTTACCGCTACAATTATCTGTATCAGGCATGGGAAATGGAAGAAGTAACACACATGGGAAATGGAAGAAGTAACACACATGGGAAATGGAAGAAGTAACACACATGGGAAATGAAAGAAGTAACACATGGGAAATGGAAGAAGTAACACAACAATGAAAAGTGGGGGTATGGGGGCCTTCTGCGGCCCCCAGTGTGGGTCCGGGGGGCAACGCTCCCGGTGGGGGTCAGGGGGTGAAGCCCCTGAAGCTGAAGCATTTTTAGTAATTGAAGCATAAAAAAAAGCATTAGAATTCACAGTTTAAGATCATTTTCAGCTCACTCAAAAGAAGAATTGAAGCATAAAAACAGCATCAGAATTGATAGTTTAAAAAAATCATTTTCAGCTCACTCAAAATAAGTAATTCCATTCTCAGCACACACAAAGAATGTGTCTTTGTGTGTGCATGTATGTGTGTGTACATGCATGTGTGTGTCATTGTGTGTGTGTGTGTATGTGTTTCTGTGTGCATGTGTCTATGCGCGCACATGTGCGAGTGCATTTGTGTGTGTGTCCCCATGTGTGCGAGTCCGTGTGTGTGTGTGTAAAATAGCCTGAGTTTTATTTAGCCACATGAGGTTCAATAGCAACTGCCTAAAAAAAATCCCCAACTAAACTGCTAAACATTGATTGTTCGTTTTATCTGACCGCGCTTTCACTTGCTTGATAGTGCTGAGATGCGTAATCCACCACCGTGACTGGTGTAACTCACATGCTTATTGCAAGCCAAGCACAACGCCTGACCTGAAAGGCTGACCTTTTGAATGTTCAGCCTCAGCTCTTCTCCGTTCACTGCAGCGGACAACCAGTCCCATCTCCACGCATTTTCGCAGCCACTAGGCTTATCATCAAATTGTTCTCCACGTTGAACAATTCTTGACACGGACGCCATTTTCTTTGAAAGAGGAAGTAATGACCTATCGCACATGCGTAAATGATCCCAATCCGGGAAGCGTGGGGTGTGACCGGTGTCGCGTTTACTTGTACACCCCTCCTTGCGTTGCTTCCGCGGAGATTTTTTTTCCGGCGGAAAAGTCATTTAATTTCGGCGGAAATTTGCTGAATGGCGGACAATTCCCATGCCTGCTTTATTGTTGGGCGTTCGGGACTTTACTGGTGTTGCGCTGCCTCCAGTATCGTTCCCACCATCTTTGCATTTACAAATATTCCATATGTGTCCGTTTCAGATCAAGAGGACATTTTTCGGAGTGGCTAAAACATTTGCCAGCCAAATTTTATGTGTGACTTGCAACGTGAGTGACACGGGTTCGAATCCCGGCCTAGCCCTTACTTTGTAGTTCGACTTGTAAATTGAACTGAACATCGAGTCCTTCGGATGGGGACTTAAAGCTAGTCTGACCCGTGCGCTTTACGCACTTAAAGATCCCACGGCAGTTGAAAGTCGGTATAAGAGCAAGGAGAAATCCCGCTGCCTGGTATGCCCAAATTGATCCCGCTGCCTGGTATGGCCAAATTGATAGCTAGTGTGGTCACACTTTCCAAGTGACAATTCTGATGCTCGACGAGTGTCGGACCGCAAAACGGATCGTCATTTTGTAAAAAATATACCGAAATCAAGGCGATTGTTTTTTTGTCATCAACCATGAACAAGGCCACAGATCAAAGGTCTGAATCAAGGATGCCACCGAGCTGAGTTTACTTTCACTTTCGGTAATGCTTAGGCCACAGCACTGTACTAGCTGCGGGGGGGGGGGGGGGGGGGGGGGGGGGGGGGGGGGGGGGGGGGGTCTTATAGTCCGTGAATTACAGTATTTACGGACTGTGCATGAGATTTCCGCATTAACTGTGTACGAGGCTTTACAGACAGCGGAGGATGCAGTGCTATTCTGGAGGGCTGGACCGCTTTCGAGGGCAAGTTTATGTGTGGTTAAACTTACCTGGAAATGAAGCAAATCCCTTTTTTTGGTCGCCTTCTTGAAAGACGGCATACTGGTAGGTGAAGTAGTCGGTGGGTCCACTGCAGCCTGCCTTGTAGAGGCCGATCCAATCCCTGCAGAACATAACCAGACCTGGTTACCACCTACACAAATCTGGAGTAGTTTGGACAGCTGAAATCGGGGTTCGTACAGCAATTTCATGATCAAATTCCCCGACATTTCTCTGACTTTACCTTGACCCCAAACTCATTTTCCAGTCACCATGTACCACACAAGGACCTTATATTGTATTATAAGACTCCCTCCCACATAAGACCTACTTCTCTGAGACATTGCCCTTCTTTGTAAGTATTAAAATCATGGTTTTCACGTGTTTTCCCTCTTATAGCTGGTAAGAAATCTTAAGACATCTTTCAAGCATAAGAGGGAATGTGACATGACGTGGGGGGTCTTTAAGACCCCTCCCTTATAAGACCTCATTTGGGGTGATTTTTCAAGGTCTTATAAGGGAGGTTCCACTGTATACTTAAATTAAAAGACTTACCAGGTGCTGGGAATGAGTGATTCTCCTGCCCTAAACTTCAAATTGATGGAAGTGTCTAGGTCGTAGAAGCTTTTCTCCAGGAGAAAGGTCACATCATTACGTGCAGTTGTCTTGTCCATGTTTTTGCTAAAAATATGCTGGAAGAAAAAAAGAAAAGGAACAAAATCTTACAATCAAATACATATCAAAGACATTTCTTTTAATAGTGAATAAATATTTACCAAGGAAATCGACTTATACATATTAAGAATAGACGAGTTACTGGTTACTGTGGCAAAATAACTAACCCACTCAACCATCTTCTTGTTTCAATTTTCTGTGTGCTTGTGTGTACATTATAAAAGCTGCCTCACACTACCCACATGGCCACAAGTACAAGGGTGCAACTCCCCCAAATGAAAAAAACCCTGAATGGCTGGGGTCCAGGGACCCATGGCCCTGGCAGGGTACAGGGGCAGAGCCCAGTTGGACGATTCAGAGAGAGATACAACGAGACAGACAGACAGTTAAAATGAGACAGAGACTGATAAGCCTTATAAAATTATTGCATTGCCTTTGTAAACTTCCAAGGCAGAACAAGTAGAAAAAGTTCAAAACGCCCTGAATCACTTGTGGTCATATTTTTTTTTTTTTATGAATTAAAAAAACCCCTGAAGTTCAGTTTCTGGGAAAATTAAAAATACCTTATTTTTCGGACTATAAGGCGTTTCCCCCCCCCCCCCGACTGAGACCAGGGGTCGTGCTAACGCATGTTTCTTGCGTACTTGACGCGTTTAAAAAATCGCCAACGCATTTTTACGCGTAACCCGTACGCAAAGACGTCCGCTCAAAATCGCATCCGAGTCTAGATGGTGAATCAGACTTAAGAAGTCATACGGTCCCTACACATATAGTGGTTCTGCTACACCAAACATTGGAACAGACTATAGAAAAGTGCCACTGCTTTGTGAGGAGGTAGGCCTAAGTATCCCATCCTTTCTCTTTCATTAGTTATCCAGATTTCGTCCAGTACTGCTGTGACGTAGGCAGTGGCGGGAAAATCACTGTAAGCGCATTGTCTGATTCCACCCCCCCACCTCACCCCCTTCCAGCCTTTGCTTCCTTTCATGGTGCTTGGCCACTGGATATCCAGATTCCAGTCAATTAACTGTGACGTAAATGAAGCGTTAGACGCGAAATGAGCGCGTTGTTGCACAATTGCCAGACTTCTGTCTTTGAAAATGACTGGTTAGTGAATAAAATTGCATGTTTTTGTTGCTTTCTTGTTTTCAGCTTAGATTTATCATTTTGTTCTTTGACGCGTGTGTACCTTATAATGTGACTGATATTATAGTAAGAATCTATAATAACAAAATCAGAGTTTTGTGTAAACATTTAGGGGGTGCGCCTTATAGTCTGAAAAATACGGTACTGAAATCAGTGTAAAAATGAAAGAGTAGCACCCATACTGAAGTAGTTGAATCGAGTTCACAACTGAATTTTCTTCCACCTAAGAAAGGTTGGATAAAGTGAGGCAGTTTTTTTTCCCTCCTCTACCTTTGCAAGCTATACCAAAGATTCTAAAAGGGTAATATGGACTACTTAAGAGTTACAGCGAACCGGGCTGATAGAGTTATCGTTAGTGGGGTAGTTATACACCATTCACAGCGGCGGCTATCCAAAAACTCAGACTGGAATTAGAACGGAGAATTCAACTGGCCTATCGATGTGTAAAATGCGTCACGTTTCAAAGGGACATAACCAGTGTTTCTGTCCTCACTACTCATATAGGGAACAGAGACCGGACGCTGGTCTTCCCCTATACAGTCTTTGGCTATACTAAACAGAGCTAATGGAAAATGGTGGATAGTTAACGCCACAGGACTGACACAATCACGTGTTGAGTGTCTGGACACGAAGTGCTGGCTTGCAAGAAAGCTGATTCAGTGATTTCCTAACCCCATCAGGTGATTTGTGAATAGCAAATACAATCTAATCTTTGTCTCGAAAAACAAACAAAACTTTGCCCGACACTTTCCCTGACAATTTCAGAAGACTTAAGATAGTACAGACTATTAGTGTGGTGTTACTAAAATTAACTTGACTATTACTCCAAATGACATAGTAGTGTATCAGTGCTTTCCAGTTTGCGAGATATTAAATAAAAACGTATAAAAGAACAAAATCCTGCTACAATTAGAATGTCCTTAACCCTTTCACCGCTTATGTCGCATTTATGCACCACAATGCTTTAACACACATGTCACTAAAAGGCATCAAATAGGTAAGGATAGGCCTAATGCTAGACATGTCACAGAGGAATTCCCAACATTGCAGATATTTTTTCTCTCTCACCAGTTAAATTTAATGGTATTTTTTTTGCTGAAAAACGGCTGGCAGCGAAAGGGTTAATACTCTTCTAAGCAGTTCCACCGCCATCTTGGATTTGATCATTGTGCAACAAAGTTTTCATTCAAATTTAAATGGACTTGACGAAAGCAAAGTCTAAAGAAGCCTTAGTTAAAGTCTTCTTGAGCCGTTCGAAAACAAGCTTCAGACTTAGAGTCAATAAGATGATCTCACACCGTTTGGCTGAACAAGCAAACAGCATTCTGCCAGTTTGATGATTACACAAACAAAAGAAATGGACCTCAGCCACAAAACTTTGTCGAGTGTCCAAGTGCAGCTACCAGCGCCTGCGCCTGACAAACTGCCGGCAGAGACCTCCCTTTACTTTCCCTATCATTGTACCAATCTACTTATCTAGAAACTATTACTTCTGTAGTATTAGTGAAGAAAACACTTTTCTGAAGCAAATCGATCGCTAAAATTGTTGCACAATTTAACCCTTTCACCGCCAAAGTCGCATTTTAGTACCACAGTGATTTAACACCTATGTCACTAAAACACTTATTAATTTTTTTTTTTTTTTTTTTAAAGGAACACAGAATATTTCATAACGTTAACTTGTTTCTGAAGTTCACAAATTCATACATTAGATACAGAAAAAAGTTTCATCAATTCGACATTTTAAATGCAACAACTTTTTAGTCCTACAGAGTTGTGTGGAGTGGGAAGTTTGGCTTGTGCGGCTGTTATATTTTTCTGTATTATTTGATTCATCTGTCCTGTACAGCTCATCATCTGATGGTGATCATTGGTCTTTTGGAGTTATTTATTAACTATATTTAATATTTATATATATTTAGTTCTTGGTGCAAACTTAATTTTCGATGGTAAACAATTCCAAAATTGAACGCCTCTTGTTAGAAAAAGAAAATTCGGTGTTTAGAATGATTTGGTGAAAGTCCAACCCCGACTTTGGAAATCGGCCCAACAACAACCGATTTACATGGATTTTTAGCCAAGTAGAAATTTGTCTTTGCTATTAATCAGGCATGGGAATTGGAAAAGTATCATAAAGCTAAAAAGAGGGGGGTCTACGGGCAACTGAAGACCCCAAAATTGGGGTCCACGCTGAAGCGTTTTTTGATAACTGAAGCCCTAAAACAGCATAAGGCCGTGTACACACATAAGCCGATATTCCATGCGGAAACCCGTGTGCAATCCATAAATAAGCGAAACAAAGGGAACAGATTTGCGCATGTGTCCGAATTTCCCCTATAAGGGTAAACGTTTATCTTCTTTCTTCCACTTATTTAGGGTTTTCCATATGGAACTTACACGTCTTATGTGAACCAGACCTTAGAATGGCTAAATTTAGTTGTTTTGGGGGGGAGGGGGTTTTCGGCGGATAGACTATTTTTGGGCAGAAAAGCAATGTCATTTGGGCGAAATTTTGCTGTTTGGCAGACAATTCCCATCCCTGATTAACCTTTACCGGATCATGCTTTTGACTACACAGACACGATGGCGGGGGTCTTCCACGACCCCCTACTCAGCAAAGAGCAAATTCCGAGGTGTTTATCCCTGTCCGGATGGTGGGGGTCTCCCACGACCCCTACTTGTCAAAGAGGCACCATGTGTTTATCCCTGTCCGGATGGCAGGGGTCTCCCACGACCCCTATTCAATGCACTGCAGTGCTCTTTAAAGTAGGGGTCATGGGAGACCCCCATCATCCGGACAGGTATATCAAAATTACGCGTCCTATTACGTCATTTATATTTTATACACATTAAATGATTAATGAAATTTAACACACTTAAAGCCATTTACGTTTTTGACAAAGTCATGAAATTTCATGCAGATTGCTTAAATAGTTTTAGAGATATAACATGTTTTGTGTGTCAAGGGGTCGTGGGCGACCCCAGAAGTCCGGTAAAGGTTAATTATCTATATAGCATACACAGTTCTAAACCAACACATGTGACACAAAGTTTGCATGAATTTGTTTTTATTTTCTTTACACAATACATAATCATCACCATCAACAACATCTCTATACTCAAAAACACAACAACAAATCATTTTGTTCAAAAAAAAAAAAAAATTCTACAATCATGTTTACACCGTCCTACCAAGTTTCAAGGCTTTTTGATGAGAACTTTATTTTCTGTAATTTTTTTGTTTCAATAAAGCAGGCAGTCAAACTCAGAATCCTTGAAATTTACTTGGGGGTAACAACGACAGTATCTGAAATTATTCGGAGCGTTTTTTACCCAGGTTTTGTACTTCATCGGGTAAGGGTTAGGGTTAGAATCAGTTTAGGGCCATTTTCGTCAGAATCAAAGATTTATATTTATAATTTAAGAACATAAACAGCTGCTGCTCAAAGCGTCACCATATATGCGAACTTAGCATTTAACGGTGCTTTATGCAGTGAAAAATCACATTAAAGTGCTATTTCAGAAAAAATATATCTCTAAATAAAAAAGCAAAACCTCTGACAGAAGAGGCCAATCCTCTGTCAGAAATTCTCAATCCTCTGAAATTAGCTGATCCTCTGACAATTCTGATGCCTGTGTAGAGTATGGCAATACAATATGAATATGGTACCCTAAGTATAAATATCAATCAAAAGCAATTGAGAAGGTTCAACGCAGGGCAACAAAATTGGTTAAGGGATGTAAAAGCATGACCTATGAAAATAGACTTTTGTATTTAAATTTATACTCACTTACAGGAAGAAGGTTAAGGGGAGACCTTATTGAAGCACATAAGTTTTATGTGTATCTTAATTTGTTTTCATTAAAGGGAAGAAGAATTAGGGGGGATCTTATTGAAACTTACAAATTATTCAATGGCCATATTGATTTGTCATGGGAAACATTTTTTGAATCACCACAGTATAATCTAACAAGAAATTCTGATGGGAAGATATTTATCAAAAGGTGTAATACTAATATTAGAAAAAAATGTTTTCAGTAACAGAGTTGCTAACATGTGGAATGAATTTCCTTTTGAGTTAAAATGTGCACCAAATACTAACATCTTCAAAAATCGTCTTTTATGAATTTCCAAAATTTATTAGTATATTTAGATTTAAAATGTGCAAGCAATAATGTTAAGCTTTGATTAATTTATTATTTTATAGGAAATTTTTTTAGCCGTATAAACCTTGACCTATATACCTGCCAAGAGTTTAAAATGATGGGACTCCTAAAAAATGCTCTCACAGCTTTGTTCTGTCCCTAACTACTACTACTAATCTGGCTCATGAAGATCGATTCAATGATTCAACTAAAGTCCTTGTTGTTATTTATCTTGGAATAACATGATTTAAATCACCTGACAATGCAGTACAACAAGAAATTCATACGGTAAAGTTTTTATTAAGCAATGTAAAAATTGTTTTACTAACAGAGTTGCTAATTGTTGGAATGATTTAACTTTTGATTTAAAATGTGCACCTAATGTTAATATATTCAAAAATTGTCTTGATAATTCTCCAAAATTAGTAAATGTATTTAGAAGCATTCGATTATTAATTTTTGTATTATAGGAAAATTCAACCGTAAAACCTTGACTGCTAAAAAAAAATAAAAATGTGAAAATATCAATTTGGAAATAGATGGAATTTGACTGCTAAAAAGCTTAACGGCTTAACCTAACCTCTAAGATGATTGACAATGGTCGATTGACACAAAAGTTAAAAGTTACATCAATAAGAATAAGTCAGAATGGTCAGTGATCCGGTGACAAAGAAACTTACGACCTATTCTACTACTACTACTAATTACACAAAAAAAGGTTAAAACTTTTAAAAACTACCAGAATTCAAACAGCATCAGATTCAGAACCCCTTCTTTTCAGTGCCTTTTCAAAAGTCTCTTTTTTCCCCCCAAAAATTGAAGTCAGAATGGTCAGCGCTTTGGGCACCCATGCTAACCTTGACCATGTCAATCAATGTTAAAAGCATCAGAAGTCAGAATGGTCAGCGCTTTGGGCACCCATGCTTTGACCATGTCAATCAATGGCTCAGAAGTCAGAATGGTCAGCGCTTTGGGCACCCATGCTTTGACCATGTCAATCAATGGCTCAAGAGAAGATGAAGAAGCAAAAATCGAACATTACTAGCTGGAAAACAGTTTTTGATTCAACTAAAGTCTAAAGCAATGCCAGTTCGTTCAGTTAAAATGGTTTTTCAAATAAACTTTGAACCAACTGACACAGTGATTGTGTCTGATCAGCTGATTTGACAGAAGGCAAGATGGCTGATCCAGGTGACAATGGTCAATTGACACAAAGAAACTTGAGACTTGATCCAAGTTAAACTTTTTTTTTTATTCAACTAAAGTTTAAAGCAATGTGATGTCCAATTACTAATTGTTTCAAGAATCTTGTGGACGAATTGCCAAAATTTAAAGATCTCTTTTTGGAATTTGATTAGTAATTAATAAAGATGATTTGATTTATTGTATAAATGTATTTTATTTAAAATAAAAATGTATATGCCAATGATGGGACTTTTTATAGGCCGCAAGGCCTAGACTGAGAAAGCCTGTCCCTAATAGTAATACCTAACCTAACCTCTAAGATGGCTGATCCAGGTGACAATGGTCGATTGACACAAAGAAACTTACGACTTGGACTAAATTAAAGTTAAAAGTTACATCAATAAGAATAAGTCAGAATGGTCAGCGCTCTGGGCACCCATGCTTTGACCATGTCAATCAATGGCTCAGAAGTCAGAATGGTCAGCGCTTTGGGCACCCATGCTTTGACCATGTCAATCAATGGCTCAAAAGAAGATGAAGAAGCAAAAATCGAACATTACTAGCTGGAAAACAGTTTTTGATTCAACTAAAGTCTAAAGCAATGCCAGTTCGTTCAGTTAAAATGGTTTTTCAAATAAACTTTGAACCAACTGACACAGTGATTGTGTCTGATCAGCTGATTTGACAGAAGGCAAGATGGCTGATCCAGGTGACAATGGTCAATTGACACAAAGAAACTTAAGACTTGATCCAAGTTAAACTTTTTTTTTTATTCAACTAAAGTCTAAAGCAATGTGATGTCCAATTACTAATTGTTTCAAGAATCTTGTGGACGAATTGCCAAAATTTAAAGATCTCTTTTTGGAATTTGATTAGTAATTAATAAAGATGATTTGATTTATTGTATAAATGTATTTTATTTAAAATAAAAATGTATATGCCAATGATGGGACTTTTCATAGGCCGCAAGGCCTAGACTGAGAAAGCCTGTCCCTAATAGTAATACCTAACCTAACCTAAGATGGCTGATCCAGGTGACAATGGTCGATTGACACAAAGAAACTTACGACTTGGGACTAAATTAAAGTTACATCAATAAGAATAACAGAAGAAAAAAAGTGATTGAACCAGCAATTCGTATCTAGTTAAGAACGTTCTCATGTTTCACAATGCGTGCACTCGTCGGAAGCAGCTGAAACGAGCACTGGTTGTTAAAGGTTTTGTCAAAAACGGCGCAAAGCAAGCTGCTTCACTTTTTTCACCCTCACTGTGTCAGACCAGCCATTTTCAGCTTTCGTGGATCTTTGTTGACATTTTTTATTCAAGTTATTCGAATCGCTCTTACATCTACTGGCTTGCTTACATTAGGCAATTTAAAGTGCATAAACTTAACTATCAAAAGACAACCTTCGGGGGAGATAAGAAACTTTGTGACCACAATCAAACGCATGTACCTCACTTACACAGCTTCCCGCAGACTGAAGCAAGCATGCAGGCCTTGTCAGCTACTAAATTTAGAATGACGTAACTGTTGTTATCATGTGACCACCAGACGTGCCTTTAAAAAAAAATTAAATTGTAGGCTTTTTCACATCTCATGTGTCCAGTAGTGTTCTAAATTGATACATTAACATAAAATACAATAAAATTGAACCTACTTTTTGTGTGAAAATAAAAACAAAACATTTAGAAGCAATATATTTAGCCTACCAATCGGAGAACACGACTGTGCAAGTGTTGAGTAGTGATTGGTTGAGCAATTCAAGATGTCTTTACTCGAGAACCTATTTTATGGGGCTCAAAAATATTTTTTGAACAACACCAAAAATACACAACGGTCATAGCCTTCGGGAGAATGGTTTTGCCCTATCCCTAAATAAATGCGAATTTATGTTTTTTTCAAGTTCCAACAATTATGGAACTTATTTTGATTTGGATATTTTGGGTACAAGAGTTCAATCCAGTCCCCGAGTGAAATTTGTGGGTGTGTACGTGTCTTCCAGTTTGACATGGTCTGAGCACCTTTCATACACCATAAAGAAAGCGTCCAGAGCTCTCGGCTTCATAAAGGTTATTTCAAAGGAAGCATGGGCCAAAGACGCAAAAATGTTAACCTATTTAACCCGAACCCTGGTAAGAAGCTATGGGATGGAGGCCTTTTACACAATTCCTAAATCTCAATTCAAACGGTTGCAAGCCGTGGAAACAAAAGCCTTAAAAACCGCCTTAGGTATACCACAGTATGCCACAAATAAATTAGTTTATAGAGATGTTGACTGGCTTCCCTTAGACAGATATATGAAGCTACACTGTGCCTCGATCCAGTTTGATTCGATTATTCTCCTCTAAACAAGGATCAGCAGAAGAGTTTTTTGAAGACTATCTAGAGTCCTCTAACATTATTTTGACAAGATTAAAACGTAAGCATCCTAGCTTACATGCCAAGGTCATAGACCCAGTTACCTTTACTAAAGACCTTTTTGATAAGGCAGGAGTAAAACTTGAGGAAGTTACCCCAAGAATAGACCAAGAATTTCCACAGTGGGAACGAGAGGATGCGATATATGACACCTCTTTACATCAAATGTATTCAAAACAAAATGATACTAATCGGCTTACCATAGCTGCTAAAGAAAACATATTTAGCCTTCAAAACTACTTATTGGTTTATACAGATGGTTCCAAATCATAACTTTTCATAAATGTTAACTATCCTTTTACATAAATGTAAGTAATAAACATTATTACACATTTAATCCCTGCCGGACTATAAGCTTTGAAACAGGTAGGGGGGGGGGGGGGGGGACAGGTCTCCTTTTTGTTCCTCCCCTCCTGATTGATCTGCTTTCCCCCTGTATAAATTCCCCATCTTTTAAAAAGTCTACCGGCAACTCGGCCTCATCAGTTTGTGCCTTTTGGAGTTAAAGGGGACAAAAAAGACTTAACATTTTAACTAGTCCGACAGGGACCCACTTGTACTTTTAAAACCCTTAGACAATAGTATCGGTTCCCTTGGGGAACCGATGCGACAGCTTTGGTGAATTTTTTACAAAGTTATCATTGGACAACGGTACTTGTTGACAATGGATAACATACAGTTTTTTTTGTTAATTCGAAAATAAAGTTTATTCTGTAAATAGACCGTGCCCCATGTCATGGGGCAGACCTTCAACGATTCTTAAATATGTTTGATTCTGTTTTTAAACGGTGGTCCTGGAAATTTTAATCGAAGATGCTCAGTAGAAAACGAATTTTTTATCATAATTTTTATAAACATTAAAATAAACATTACCTTTTAAACTAGCTAGCTAGTTCAAATCTTGGGTCAAACAGTCGAGCCATGGCAACAACAATAAAAAAAAAATCTTTGACTTTGATAATATATAACTTTATTAAAATAAAATAAACTTTTTTTTCCGTAACTTTATCAAAAGAAATGTCCCATATGGCTTAGGCCGGGAGGACGTAAAACAAACTTCTCCTACTTTTTGAACTCTATTTAAAAGAAATAGTAATAATAACTTTATTTAAAAGAAAGACTAAAATGTTTTTTGTCCCTAATTCTCCCTATTTCCCCAAATACGAAAGTTGAAATTACCATCTCTGAAATACAGAAGAATTCGTGGGGATCTGATAAATACATACAAAAAATTTCACAGTGATAACAATACTAATAAATCTTTGTTCAGCTAACAACTGACTCAAGAACCCGTAACAGTGATTTAAAAATACTAACCCAGTATAGCCGAACTAATATTATAAAAAAATTCTTTTCTAACAGAGTAACAAAGTTTTGGAATACTCTTCCTGCACATATTAAACGAGCACAGAATCTAACACAATTCAAAAACCTCCTTGGTGGATACACCAACATATCAAAACTACAATACGAGCATGACTAAAAGGCAGATTTGCCGAAAACAAAATACAAAAAAAATCTCAGCTGTGCAAAAGTTCAAACAAAAATGACAGGACAGTGAAGAGGCCGCGAGGCCTGATGTCCTAACTACCTGACCTGACCTGACCTAAATAAAAAGTAATGTCCCACATGGCTATGGCCGGGAGGACGTAAAGCATTATTTTCCGATAAAATACAGTTAACTACTTAACTGGCTTTAATATACCAGTTCAGTAGTTAACTGTCTTTTCTTATTCCAGTTAAGTCAATATAATCAACTTCACCTTCCAGCAAAAGAAAAGTCAGTTAACTGTTAAGTGGCATTTTGTCAGGAAAACCAACTCCTTAACTGTTTTTTGTAACACGAAATCCCATTGGATGTACTGCAGATTATCATTTCCCCCATTTACACTGTGAAAGAGTTACATGCCTTCAATATCATTTATTTTATTAGCAATTTTTATCTCGGATCGGACCTGCAGTACCTCCAGGATCTGCTCAGAGCTTTGAATGATGGTTGGTTGATGGTTCGTCCCATATGTGCTACGGTTTTGCAGCCGAGTGTACGTTTTTCAGAGACCATATTTTAACCACAAACTAATAAAAATAAATAGATTAAAAAAATAACCTAAAATATAAACCATCTGTTGAAACTATGAAAGTCAACCTAACCAATATATAGTACATATCTATATTGTTAAAAACTCGGGACTTTACTGGTGTTGCACTGCCTCCGGGCATTGCAGCCAATATTGTTCCCACCATCTTTGTATTTACAAATGTCCCATATGTGTCTATGACCGAGAGGACGTAAAACACCATTTTTCATTCATTCAACCTGACGGATATAATCTATATTCAAATGCTCTATTAACACATGTGGCTGTACCATAGCTGATAAGGTTTAACCAAGGAGTGGTTACTGCTACACTTATCTGCATTGTTAAAAATTCGGGACTTTACTGGTGATGCACTGCCTCCGGGAATTGCCTCCAGTATCGTTCCCACCATCTTTGCATTTACAGGGTGAAAGGGGTGGGTGGGATGAACGGTGTGAGCTTTTTTGCTTTAATTTCATTTTTGTTTTCATATTGTTTTGTAATAATGTTGTTGGTTTTTTTTTTTGGGGGGGGGGGTGTTCTTCTTTTTTCTTCTTGATTGTTTTCTCTCGTAATATTTGTAAAGCGCTCTAAGGATGATTTTTTATCATCGAAGATCGCTATAGAAGCTTTATTTGTCATTATTACTAAATGTCCCATATGTGTCTGTTCCAGACTGAGAGGACGTAAAACACCATTTTTCATTCATTCGGATATAATCTATTCACTAACTCATAAGAAACGGGCAATGATAAATATATACTTCTTGATGCTATTTGGGGCTTATTTCAGTTACTAAAACGTATTTGGAGCAATTTCTGGGGAAAGATTGCTGATCTGCCACTTAAGCAGTTAACTGACTTTCTTTGACCGGAAGCGGACATTGATAATATCAGTTAACTAGTTAACTGGAATAAGAAAGTCCACTTAACTACCTAACTGGTATATGTCCGAGTTGATCACTTCTCATTCAGTTGATTCTCAGTCTTTTGCTGATGATACACAACTCCACAAGTCTGTATCCCCATCTACCATTCTTCCTTCTATATCTTCACTGGAATTCTGCATTCGCAACATCAAATCATGGATGCTACAAAACAAACTGAAGCTGAATTACAACAAAACGGAGGCCTTGAACATCCACTCTCCATCTAGACAACTTTCGTACCCAAAGCCTGATTCGATCTCTGTCTCAGTGTGACACTCAAATACCCTTTTCTCCTTCTGCTAGAAATCTTGGCTTCCACATCTCTCAAGATATGAGTGTTGACTCACAAGTTCAAACTATCTGTCAGTCAGCATACTGTGAGCTGCGTCGCATTGTACGATTCGCCATCTCATGTCTAGGGGAAGAAGGGGTAAAAAGCGCATGGGCGGGTAAGAAGCCCACCCCAATTATCTCATGAAATAAAGAACATTTCAGTCAAATTTGCCCATGAGACGAATGCTAGACATTAACGCTCGTCTCATGGGCAAAATGAGACTGAAATTTGCTTCATTTCATGAGATAATTGGGGTGGGCTTCTTACCCGCCCATGCGCTTTTTACCCCGTCTTTCCCTATAGATACTGCTAAGATGCTAGTCTGCGCTTTTGTTCTCTCTAAATTAGATTATTGTAATTCACTTTTGTATGGCTGCCCCCAACACCTCATTGACAAGCTTCAAAAAGTCCAGAACTCTGCTGCCAGACTTGTCCTCAAGGTCTCTAAGTATCATCATGTTCAACCACTCCTGATATCCCTCCATTGGCTTCCCATCAAAGCACGTATTGACTACAAAATTTCCACTCTATGTCATTCTTATTTCTCTGGAAATGCCCCTAGCTATATCTCTGACATGCTTTCTGTCTATACTCCATCAAGGCAATTGCGGTCATCTTCAGATTCCAAAATTCTCTGTGTTTCTAGTACACAAATAAAAATGTTTGGTGAGCGCTCCTTTTCCTTTTCGGCCCCATCAGTTTGGAACTCCTTACCACGCGAAATTCGCCATATCGAGTCCTTGCAATGCTTCAAATCAGCTCTCAAGACCAACCTATTCAAGCTACGTACATCACAACCTTTAGGCCACATTACTTCTCGACTCTATTCTCTCCCCCCCCCCCCCTCCCCCCCCCCCCCCCCCCCCCCCCCCATATTAGTGTCACTGTGTGTTGACTGCAATGTCTACGTCAGCTTTGTTGCGAGAGAGTCAGACAGGGGAGAGAGAGAGAGAGAGAGAGAGAGAGAGAGAGAGAGAGAGAGAGAGAGAGAGAGAGAGAGAGAGAGAGAGAGAGAGAGAGAGAGAGAGAGAGAGAGAGAGAGAGTGTGTGTGTTGATGCTTTATTGAACTGATTGTATTTTGTATTGTGTTGTTGGGTGGGGTGAGTGGTGGTGATGGTAACAGTGTGTGTGTGTGTGTGTGTGTGTGTGCGTGCGTGAGTGAGTGTGCGTGCGTGTGTGTGTATATGTGCGTGCCTGCGTGTATATGTGGAGAGAGAGAGAGAGAAAAGTAGAGATTTAACTCCTTCTGGGCCAAAGGGCCATTTGGGGCACTTTAAATTATAAGGATCCTGGGAAAAAGGAAGATTTTGATAACAAAAAATACAGATAGTATCATGTGTATATGTGGGTGGGGGGGGAAATAATGTTTAACGCCCTCTTTGGCCTTTCGGCCATGTGGGGCATAATATATATGCGGGTGTGGGTGGTGTGGGTATGTGTATGCCTATTTGCATATGTGTGAGCGATTATTTGTTTTTGTTGTTGAATTTCTTGCTTTTAATTTTGTTGTTGTAAGCGCATAGAGCGCTACATTTGGTGGAGGAGTGCGCTATGTAAATGACTCACTATTATTATTATTATTATTATTATTATTATTATTAATTAAAGCCAGTTAAGTTATTAACTGGTATTTTATCATTTTTGAGCCCCATACTATTTGCCCTTGAATTTAACCCAAAATAGCACGCCTTCTCAGGTGTATTTATCAACATTTTTCTAGTTTCTGTTTAAAATTTGATGGGGGAAAATCTGCAACCTTTACAAATCAAGATAATTTAAAAACTGGTTTCATTTGATTAAATATGAAACTGTTTTCTTTCTCTCTTCTACTTACCATAATTATGTAAACATCCAGCGATTGGTACACACATTATGTTGCCGTAATGTTACTCGACAAGAAAGATAACTGTGGTAGGCTTAATAATATAGTTAAGTGGAAGTAAATTTTGCACAGTTGCACGATCTCCTTTTCTTGCCTAGGTTTTCAAAAGTAATAATGCTTTATTTTTGTCTGCTGCAAATTCAAAACTGGATTGCACGTGAACCCTGCAGATTGGCATGATGTGTAATTTTGTTGTTTTGAAAGGAGACTGATAAACAACATGTAAGTTCATTCATTTTCATGCGACTGGAATCACTGGAATGATTCAATGAATCCAATGACCCCAGTCCAACTACAAGTCTCATTAGCCCATGATTCTATGAATGATTTATTGAAACGTACAGAATGATCAATTATTCTAATCCCTGTATCAAGATTAGTAAAACTGTCATAGATGTGGAACTAGTCTTAGCAGCTTCATGAAATGGATGAATGAATCATTGAATGGGAGTGATTTACCCCAGAATTGGCAGAAATCTTTGGAAGCACCCCCCCCCCCCCCCCTCCCTTTATAGTTGGTTATTATATTATCATTATCAATTCCAACAGCTCATGTTGGGGATCCACAGGGAGACCTGACTGGCTGGGTCACTAAATTAGCTTAGGGTGTTTTTGTTTTTCTTGTCTGACCTGGAACCTCAACCGGTATGCCCATTAATGCCAATGAATCAAAGTGTTGATTGTGGGCACTCAACTGGAGGAAGAAGAAGAAGAAAAAGCTCCACTAGTGTAGTGGCACAGCGCATTCGCCTCGTGTCGAGTAAACCCGAGTTCGAACCTGGGTACAGGGGATTTTTCCTCTCACTTTGCATTAGGCCTTACGGTCTGAACGTGGAGTCTTTCAGATGAGACGATAAACCGAGGTCCCATATGCCCATGCATTTAGCACACGTTAAACCCAGTGGCAACGAAAAAGTTGTCACTTGGTAAAAAAAACCTTACCCCCCTCCCTTCCTTCCTTATCAGTCACACAAAAATCGCATGCAAAAAAAATAAAATTGGGTGATGCCCCTCTGGCTGCGATGCGCTCTCCAGGTGGGAGCAACCCGAATTTCACAGAGACGCCTCTATCAGTGTATCAGTCTATGACTATTATAAAGTACATAATACCTAATAGTAATGCTGGGTACATCAGAAACACCTCCCCACCCACTCATTCACCACCAATCCCATCCCTTTTTTATGATTTATTTATTTTTCTTTGTTGTGGCCTGGCTGTACGTGCGACTCTAGTTTTCCTCCCCTCCCCCCAAAAAAAAACTTTAGCAGAATCTTCAACCTGACGAAGGAGACTGATAGACTTGAAGAAGAAGAAGAACATATAAAAATATATATATTCATGAATGAAGAACATGGAATATTTGAGTAGCTGTACTCCAGCAAGAACATCAAAGCTGTGCAGTGGAGGGCAGCAGGTTGGGTCATCAACCGTCATTCCCCCCGTGAGGATACCGGGGGGTCTTATGTATAAATCGTCCCCCCACCTTCTGGAAGTTCTGTGCTTATAACTTCCTCTAATATGTCACTCTCCTTGACTCTGCCTTTTCCCTTTGCTTACTGTCATCTACTATCTTTCTGCCTTACCAGTCCATTCTCCTGCTTTTTTGTGTGAAACACTTTCAAAAACAATTCCTCTAGCCGAAGTCGGACTTGCTGGGCCTAACTGTTTCTTAGTTAGGCGCTTAACGGCAGCATGACGCATCTGCGCTCATAATTGACAGGAAACTGTCTGAGCGATCGAGGAAGAATCAACTGTCATCGCCAGACGTTCAGTGTGGAGGCTATGTATGAACAACTCGGCTGGTCCCCACTATCAGAACACAGAAAATATGCCCGCCTCACCAACTTCTTCAAGTTTTATCGAGGAGAGTCCCCAAAAGCCAGTCCCCAGCCCCCCAACAAGATCCCCTCAGCACCTGCATGCTGAGGCGTACCACTACCAAATGCCATCATGCAGGACTGTGTATCGCTAGCAGTCTTTCTTCCTTGGAACCATTGCCTTGGAAGTGGAATGCTCTTCAACCGGTGGCACTGGCACTGGCAGTAACATTTGGTCGGCGCTCTTTTGCTGTTTCAGGACCGACATCTTGGAACAAGCTTCCTCTTTCCCTCCGTCAGCGACTGACCCTCTCTGCTTTCAAAGCTAACCTCAAAACCCACCTGTACCCTTGTCATTGAGGCTCTACTTCTTTCTCTTCTCTCTTTTGCCTTTAGGTCTGTTTCTGCTGTATACTATTTATGTTATGCATGTGTGTTCGCTTTGTATTGGATTTTTGTTTGAATGCGTTATGAAGGCTAACGTGTGTGTGCACTTTGATTTGATTTCTATCAAGATTCAGCGCCATATAAATACTGTATGTTGTTGTTGTAACATCAGCCACGGTGGAAGCCTTCAAGAATCAAATCTACCCCCCCCCCCCCCCCCCCAGGTATGCCACATGTTTTTTTTTTAGTTAAGCAACATTCTTTCAGATGCTTTTTTTATGATTTTGATTGATTTAAAAAATTAAAAAATTCCTCAGACCACTATGAAATAAAAGTAATTTGATGTCGAGGGGAGTACTAGTAGAACTTACTACTTTGAGGGGACTACTGGTACTTAGAAGGCCTCAAGGCTGTTCCTGCCTTAATACCTACCTATCTAACATAGTAACATTCTGCCTTTCTCAATCTCAGGAAATAGGGATAGGGTTTGAGTTATTTTCATGAAACTGAAAGAACCAAATTTTGAGGTTGATAATTGTAAGCATGAGGCCAGAAAAATCCTCAACCCTCTTGTTACTGACTCCTGCAAAGAATGCCCATGGATGCTTCCATTCTGAAGGAGCAGATGAAGAGAAAGGGAGTCCCCCATGTGATCATGATTGTATATTTGTGTGACAGACAGACTGCACATTTGGTTCATTTTGGACGTGACCCAAACCCTCAATCTTCCTGTCACTGACCCCTACAAGGAATGCCCATGGATGCCTCAACGTTAAAGGAGCAGATGAAGAGAAAAAGTGGTCTCCCCTATTATCATGATTGTATATATTTGTTTGACAGACAGACTGCACAAGTGGTTCATTTTGGACGTGACCCGAACCCTCAATCCTCTTGTCACTGACTCCTGCAAAGAATGCCCATGGATGCCTCCTCTCTGAAGGAGCAGATGAAGAGAAAAAGTGATCATGATTGTGTATTTGTTTGACAGAGTGCTAACAAGTGGTTCATTTTGGATGTGGCCAGAACCCTCAACCCTCTTGTCACTGACCGCTGCAAAGAATGCCCATGGATGCCTCCACTCTGATTCTGAAGGAGCAGATGAAAAGAAAAAGTGGTCATGCTTACATGTGTATTTGTTTGACAGACAGACTGCACAAGTGGTTATTTTGGACGTGACCCGAACCCTCAACCCTCTTGTCTCTGACTTCTGCAAAGAATGCCCATGGATGCCTCCTCTCTGATTCTGATTCTGAAGGAGCAGATGAAGAGAAAAAGTGGTCCCCCATATGATCATGATTGTATATTTGTTTGACAGAGTGCTAACAAGTGGTTCATTTTGGACGTGACCCAAACCCTCAACCCTCTTGTCACTGACTCCTGCAAAGAATGCCCATGGATGCCTCCTCTCTGAAGGAGCAGATGAAGAGAAAAAGTGATCATGATTGTGTATTTGTTTGACAGAGTGCTAACAAGTGGTTCATTTTGGATGTGGCCAGAACCCTCAACCCTCTTGTCACTGACCGCTGCAAAGAATGCCCATGGATGCCTCCACTCTGATTCTGAAGGAGCAGATGAAAAGAAAAAGTGGTCATGCTTACATGTGTATTTGTTTGACAGACAGACTGCACAAGTGGTTATTTTGGACGTGACCCGAACCCTCAACCCTCTTGTCTCTGACTTCTGCAAAGAATGCCCATGGATGCCTCCTCTCTGATTCTGATTCTGAAGGAGCAGATGAAGAGAAAAAGTGGTCCCCCATATGATCATGATTGTATATTTGTTTGACAGAGTGCTAACAAGTGGTTCATTTTGGACGTGACCCAAACCCTCAACCCTCTTGTCACTGACTCCTGCAAAGAATGCCAATGGATGCCTCCACGTTAAAGGAGCAGATGAAGCGAAAGGGGGTCCCCTACATGATGCGCCATCACCGCAGCCGCACAGAGGGCAGCCAGCCCGTTCCGGGGCTTAGCCGATATCGGGAGGAGATGGAGGCTGAGAGTGTTCTGCCCCCAGCTGTCAGGTTAGTGTGTATACGATAAACATGTAAACTATGCAAACTTGAAAAAGTCCTACAAACACAGTAGCAGTTTCACCCCACTCGCTTCCCTGTGGTTTCACTGTACTTAAACAGGCATCATAATTGTCAGAGGATTAGGAATTTCTGACAGAGGATAGGCTTCTCTTGTCAGAGGTTTTGCCTTTTTATTGAGTGTCATCCTTTGTGTTAAATAGCATTTTTGAAGTGATTTATCACTATATATATTAAGCCTTTTTGGTGGTGTTCCGAACTCGTATCAATGTTGTCCCTCTTCAGTCTAGGCCCTTTTACTGTGGTTGTCAGAGGATTGGACTTCAGAGTATTCTGATGCCTGGTACTATTTGCCCCAGCCCCTTAACTAATTTGCATCGCAACGATTTTGAATTATTAAAAGAACTCACAATTCACTTCAGCCATACACACAAACAAAACAGACATAAACAAAAGGAGAACTGAAAGAAGATTATAGGTTTTTATTTCAGGTTTAGACATAGGGAAGTGGTAGATCAGACTTTTTTTATATATAGACTTTAGTAAAGGTAAAGATGTGCCACCCCCCCTACATTTCTCGGTTAATTGTATTTTTCCCTTTTTGCCTTTCTTACCATACATAAAGCTGTATTTTAGGAACCTTTTCAGCTAATAACCTTTTTGGAATACTAACCCTAGCCCTAACCCTAACCCTACCCCCCACCCTATAAGACGGAAAAACGCAACGAACCACAACTGTGACAAATCGCGGTGTACTGCAGTACATAGTGGGCGGTAGGGTTAGGGTTAGGGTTAGTATTCCAAAAAGAGAATTAGCTGAAAATGTTCCTAAAATACAGCTTTATGTATGGTAAGAAAGGCAAAAACGGAAAAATACAATTAACCGAGAAATGCAGGGGGGGTGGCACATCTTTACCTTTACCTAGACTTTATATAGAAAAACTCTACACCGATTGGTTTCCCACAACAGACTACTACAAAAGCAAAGTCAGAGACAAAATTGTGGTCTAAGGGAGCGGACGTATATGGCCGGAACGACTTGAATGAGTTAAAAGGCACTTACTGCATCCTGTGGGTGTTGCCACCCTTTTTCCCCCAAGCGTTGAATCCTTGGTCGCGATGTTATGCGCATGGACACCCGCTCGCTCTCGCTCTCTCACCATTGCTTACCCTATCTCGTCTATCATCATCACCACAACTTTCATCCCATTCACAAAGCCCTGCGCTCAGCGACCCGCTTCTCGCATGAAGTGCAAACAGACAGTGCCACAGACTCGCGGTGAATTTCATAAAATGTCTATGATAGCGTCATCTAATTTTCTGTCCAATGTGTTGGCACTTTAGGATCATTGCACTATGCAATTCTGGCTGGAAAGTTAAAATACCTGATGCCTATCGTATCAGGATGTTATTTTTTAGTTTATTGCAATGAAATTTAGGCATGTGGAAACTTATGTAAGTCAGTGAAGTACGTCTCATTAACTATTAGAAATTTGTTTTTCCGTTTTATACTATAGACTTTGACCTTGTAATGCTCTTACTGTAAATAGTGTAATAGTCCTAAATTAGTATGGTGCACTTTTAATTTTAGAATTACTGATAGGAGTTAATTTATGTTTGATTAATTTGGAAGAGAACTTTTGCCAAAACGGGAGAGGTATTTTATTTTGCTATTTCTGGAAGCGTAGTCCTAAAGAGGATTTGTTTGAAGACTGTTTTGTGCATTTGCAGGGATCGGTTGTTCGACCTGTTTGCGCAGATAGAAAAGGAATTTGAACTTCTGTACACATCAAATATCAACCGTAAGTCTCCTGTGTGTCTGTATTAATATTTTTTTATTATTACATATTTTCTTTCCATATTTTTTTTTTCTTCCAACTTTTTTCCCGTCATCTCAGTCTTTCGTTCATTTGAATATTTCTGTAAGTGTGTGTTGGTGTGCGCAACTTGTTTTTCGTGTATGTTGTAAATATATATTTTTAATTCATGAGAAAATGAAGAAAACATATCATAGACTTAGCATCATGTACTGCTTTTTGTTGAGTCGGAAAAAAATATGTTTTATTTTTTTATGATTTGTTGGTTTCTGTAAAATTTTGGGTGAAAAAAACAGATACCAATTTTCAAGCACTATTTACTTTAGCATTTTTTCTGTGACAATTTCCCTATCTCACAAACAAAATATACCTGTTATGTCTGTTTACAGTCTTTGATTGTTAGCTGCCCATATAAAACGTGAGCCCAATTTCCCTATCTCACAAACAAAATATACCTGTTATGTCTGTTTACAGTCTTTGATTGTTAGCTGCCCATATAAAACGTGAGCCCAATTTCCCTATCTCACAAACAAAATATACCTGTTATGTCTGTTTACAGTCTTTGATTGTTAGCTGCCCATATAAAACGTGAGCCCAACTTTTCATAATATTGTTCAACGATAAGCCTAATGAAGTTAACACAAAGTACCTCGTCATTATTAAATGGTTCAAACTGACCTATTGATATGTCCAATGTTTACAGTACAGGAACGCGTGGAGGCCCTAACAGAGCGGCTGGAGACGTGCAGCACTCTGGGAGATGAGAAACTGACCCGAGACAGATCCGAAGACCAGTCTGATTACGGCAGTAAATCTAAAAGACGTAAGAACTGGGCTAAATTTTGGGCTGTCTTTGTTTGGCTATCAAAGTTTATTGGTAGATCTCTGCATTACATTGGGAAGCACAGATGCGTGCTTAATGGTTTTTTAAAAGTTTTGTCGCCTTGGCATAAGGCTGTGTCGGACAAATTGACATAAGCTAGAACACCTAGGCTACGTCAAAATGTTGTTATGTTCTGCATAGTTATGCGGGGATTGTCTTCAGCCATAGCAAGCTCCTAGCAAAACATCATCAGTCCAAAATCTTCCAAAGTCGGAATGTGGCTGCCCACATGGCGGGGTGATCAAAAATGGTCACACACGTAATGTTCTATTTCCTAGCTGTTGCATTTGTACCATAGTGTTCAAGTGCTTCGGCTGTTGGCATGATCCCTGGAGTCTTTAGCCAGGGTACGACAACAAACAACATAAAGTTTCTATTTTTTGTTTTTGAAGTTTATAAACAAGATGGCAGTTGATGGCTCATTTAAAATTTGTTCATTAAATTATAATGGCTTAAATAACAGTAAAAAAAAAAGATGTTTTTGATTTTTTAAGAAAAAAGAGGCTCATATCTATTGTCTTCAAGAGACACATTTAAAGGAAGATTCAGAAAATTTCATTAGAGCTAGTTGGGGTTATAATGTATGGTTGTGTGGCTCAGAATCAAACAAGAATGGTGTGGCTGTGTGTTTTAATAATAATTTTGAGTACAAAATGCATGATGTTATTAGAGACCAGCATGGGTGCTACATTGTAATGAATATTGAATTCTTAAAAAAGAAATTTACTTTGGTGAACCTGTACGGGCCCAGTGGTGGAGACAACCCTGATTTTTTTTTTATAGAGTTTGCACTTGAGATAACAACACCAGCTGCCTGGTCTGCTTCACTCCCTCTGCCAGCTTAAGTTGTTTCCCTTGCTGTCATTCCTGTAGCGATGAGAGTATTTAACAAGGTGGGGTTGCTGACTGGCCATGATAACGATACTACTCGTAGTGGTGCCATAGCCGATGAGGTTTAACCGAGGCGTGGTTACCGCTACACCTATCTGTATTAATTTAAAAAATCGGGACTTTACTGGTTTCGTACTGCCTCCGGGCATTGCCTCCAGTATTGTTCCAACCATATTTGTATTTACAAATGTCCCATATGTGTCTGATTCAGACCAAGAGGACGTAAAACACCATTTTCGTCGTCGACTGGCCATGGCAGAGTTCCCAAACCCTTAAATAGACACTTTTATTACAGTGGAACCTCCCTTATAAGACCTCATTTGGGACGATTTTTTAACCTTATACTTATGCTTGTAACATGTGGCGGTACCATAGCCGATGAGGTTTAAAGGCGGCGACAGACTATGTGGCTGCCTCATGTGACTCGATCAGGTCGTGACGTTTCACCTCATTTGCATACTATCTAACTCGATCAGTCTGACTCAGTCGGGCCCAGTCAGGTGACAGGGCCGAATAGGGCGGGTTCTAAATTTCACTGATCGAGTCTGATCGAGTCAGATGGCTTGTGACGTCTTCTGTGCGGGAAACAAAATTTGATCTACGTCACGACGTGATTGCGTCATATGAGGCAGTCACATAGTCTGTCGCCGGCTTAACCGAGGCCTGGTTACTGCTATACATATCTGTATTGTTAAAATATCGGGACTTTACTGGTGTTGCACTGCCTCCGGGCATTGCCTTTAGTATTGTTCCCACCATCTTTGTATTTGAAAATGCCCCACATGGTCGAAAGACCGCAGAGGGCGAAAAATCCTATTTTCGCTCGATTTTTTAACCTCCTTTATAAGGCCGTGTACACACATTAGCAAATATTCCGTGCGGAAACCTATGTGCAATCCATAAATAAGTGAAACAAAGAAGGGAAAAGATTTGCGCACGTGTCCGAATTTCAAACTTTTATCCTTCTTCCACTTATTTAGGGTTTTCCGTACGCAACTTACGCGTCTTATGTGAATCCGGCCTAAGACCTTCAAAAATCATCCAAAGTGAGGTCTTATAAGGGAGTGGGTTTATAGGGAGGTAATTTTAATGCTTAAGCAAAGAATGGCAATGTCTCAACGAAGTAGGTCTTATGTGGGAGGGAGTCTTATAATGGGGGGTCTTATAAGGGAGGTTCCATTGTATTATTGGTTGCTGCTTTTTTTTTAATGTTACAGTCTCCCAGCTGTCAGTTGGCCAGAAGATCAAAACCACCTACAAAGCGTCCACCAGCAAGCTGGTGTCCAGTTTCCGTGCGCCCAACGCTATCTATTCTCTGATGCACACCTACCGCGGTCATCGGGACGGGGTGTGGGAGGTCAGCGTCTCACGTCATGGTCAGCAGGTCATCGCCACGGCTTCTGCAGGTGTGTATATGTGTGTACATACCTATTGCGGTCATCATGATGGGGTGTGGGAGGTCAGCAGGTCATCGCCACGGCTTCTGCAGGTGTGTGTGTGTGTGTACATACCTATTGCGGTCATCAGGACGGGGTGTGGG